>OZ004662.1:2129653-2754653 GCA_963924505.1 Agonopterix alstromeriana
AATCAAAAAGTCTCCTGTTTTGATTTTAAATTTAAAGTTGAAAATTTAAGTCTTAATTCACAGAACGTACATTTTTAACTTAGACTAACATTTTCATAACTTTCATCAAAGTTACGAAGCTGATTATTGAATGCATAAATGTGCAACTAATGAAGATACAGTTGCAATAAAAAAATCTTTAAAAGTCTTAAACTTTTTTTTAGAAATGTTTTAAGGGCCTATGTCGAAAAATAATTGAAGCGAAATGGGCGTGGCTTAGTCGTAGCAAGCGCCCCGCGCCCCGCTACCGAACATCGTCGCGCACTAGCCCGCGAAAATCAAATCACTCAAAATGCGTAGAAGACGCTTCGCTGTTAAGATATTATTAGTACCTTTTGTCGTATGAAAAAACACAATATATCATAATTAAGTATCGTTCTATTTATCCTCCTTGATCAATTATTAATTTATTACAGGATCAATTACGGACAACCAATTTATAGATAGAAACAATACCTAACTAACGATACTTTTTAATTGATTTCACTTAAAAAACTGAAAACTCATTAATATCATACCGAAAATCACTGTACCTATCTAGAAGGAAAAAAACTATCATTACAGGATTTTGTTTTACTTTATAGTACGAGAGCTACCTGTTGGTAACTTTACGTCAACTCATTAATATCATACCGAAAATCACTGTACCTATCTAGAAGGAAAAAACTATCATTACAGGATTTTGTTTTACTTTATAGTACGAGAGCTACCTGTTGGTAACTTTACGTCATTAGGTCCCGTAATCAAATCAATTCACTTCTTATTTTGTACTTGTAATTGATATAATACAAGTCAAAACATTCTATGGTCAAAACATACCGACTATCTAGATGAAACCTGGAAGTTATTTTACGCCGTCAACAAAAATGTAAGAAGAACGTGAAAAAAATAAGTTTCGTAATACTGCAATAATCTCACTTATTCTCGATACCACAGAAACTTTCAGGTTGAGAAGTTGTATAACACTCATAAACCTATTTTGAAAATCCATAGGTAATTCTAAAATACCTCGCATCCCTCAGACGCATGGCATAGCATTGAAGGATGAGGATGATGAAGGATATTACAACAGGTATGAATGAATTTTAAAATGGTAACACAACATTTATTTACAAAATCACTAATAATATTTATCTTACGACCTATAATCAACATTTATTTACATTAGTACATTACGATAAGTGTGACTTAAGTAGTTCATTATTGCACAGCGTGAAGTTAGCACCCGAGCACAAGCAAGGGTGCTAAACGTATATGCAGGTTTAGGTCACAGAGTGCTGGAAAATTATTTACAACTTATTACCTTTTCTTTTCTCTCATACTTCTGGTATGTTTCTGCCTACGTTTCAAATTTAATGTTTTGTTCCGTTTTGTTTTTCATTATCACTGTTTCTCCTAGTACCCCAGGAAAATTAGGTGAAAAATGGGTCAACCTCGGAATGAGAGATAATAAGCTACAAACTTCTTTAAATCATCGTTATGACATCCTATACGTTAGGTCAAATGTCACATAAAATCTCGTTTATGCAGGTCAAAAGATTCTAGGTAAAATGTCAAAAAACAGGTCTTTAAGAAATATCTTCTTTTCTATGCTCTAAATGACCTTTGAAGTTTTAAGAAAAATTTTAGAACTTTAAATTTTCTTCAAATTTGGTCTTTATAATATTTAATATAGTTAACCGTTCTTGAGATAGATAGGTAGAACGCAAAGAGTTGTAACTCCCATAACGGTTTGCTCCCATAGTAAAATGATACTTTTCCTTATACCCTGTATAATATTATTTGGAGTTATTAATGAAAATACATAATTTCAATAACTATACACGAAAGAAGATGATGAAGAATTATTTCGAGTTTGAATCAATCGGGATAGAAAAACGAGTACAGAATAGCGACCCTGAGCAGCGCGCATTGAAGATATTGAATGAAACCAGTCACCGCCTGCCCGACAGACGCTTCAAAACAATACTTATATGGAAAGAAGACGACATGAAGATTCCGAACAACTACAAAAACTCACTCAAACGGCTGCACAACCTAGAGAAGAAACTAGACCGATATGAAGACCTGAAAAAGAAATATGAAGAAAGAATGCAAACCCTCTTCACTTTGGGCTACGCCGAGGAAGTTACCACACCGCCGGTGCCAAATAAAACATGGTACCTACCCCACTTCGCGGTTATTAACTCCGCGAAACCGAAGATAAGAGTAGTTCACAACGCCACAGCGAAGACAGCCGGACGCAGCCAGAACGATATACTATGCGGTCCTGACTTGCTGCAATCTCTGCCGGGAGTTGTAATGCGATTTCGTCAACACCAACACGCCGTGTCAGCTGACATAAAGGAATTAATGTTTATGCAAATATGAGTTCAAGAGGACGACAGAGAGGCACTACGATTTCTATAGCGGGGCGACGAGAGACGGAACCAGCGACCGCGAGAGTACCGCATGACGCCGGTGATCTTCGGCGCGATGTCATCACCATGCACCGCGCTATATGTGAAGAATAGAAATGCTTCAGACATCAAAGAAAATTATCCTGCAGCCGCGCGAGCCATTGAAAAGAACCACTACATGGACGACTACATAACAAGTTTTCCGACCGAAAAAGTAGCCAAAGAAGTATCGAAATCAGTCGACTACATTCATCGGCAAGCCGGCTTCGAGCTATGCGGATGGGTGTCCAATACAAATTCAGTAGTACAGCAGTTTTCCTATCTATCGGCGGGAGCGAGGTCCGATGGTACAACGGGCCGAGCTTCCTACGAAACCACGAACGAGAATGGCCACAAGAGACGAAGACAGAAGCACCGAAGACAGGAGAAGAGAGGGGACTTGTCACGTCACCCACCAGCGACCTGACCACGCTCACCTACCTCGAATCGAGCGATTTTCGTCGTTCCCACTTTTGCTACGAGCTACGGTGCGCATGCTACAGTTCGTCAATTTATGTCGAAAGAAGAAAAATGAAACAGTATTGGCTACGAAGCGCAAACGAACGAAAGAAAACAATAAAAACGACTCTGATTCAAAGATTGATAAGAAAACACGCAAGAACGAGACACCGTACGTGAAGAAATGAGATAGCTACACCATCGGTATCGAAGCGCACTATGTCATTCGCGCTGAGAAACTATGGTGGAAACCTGTACAAGAAGATTGTCTTTCCGAAGATTTACGTCGAGTAAGGAGCGGCGCGGCGCCTCAGCCGGGAGACAAGCTGTCGGTGCTATCAGTGGTCGTGGCAGTGGGCGAAGGTGGCTCAAAGGAAGAATCCACGTAGCACCTGACATCGTTGAAGACACTCCGACAGTACTCGACGGGAAACACTACTTCACGCGACTGTACATACAACACGTACACGAGCGACTACATGGCGGTATCGAAACCGTCGTGAATGAGCTACAGCAGCGACTATGGGTACTGAAGATACGACCGACGGTGCGTGAACGTCATCAAACACTGTCAACTATGCAAGATACGAAGAGCGGAGCGACCTGAGGAGGTTCGTGGCACGAAGAGGAGTGCCTAAGGAGCTATGGAGTGACAACGCGACGTGCTTCAAGGCTGCGGAGAAGGAGCTCGCCAAGGCCGCGCTGGCGGCGGTCAGCGAGGAGGCGACGGCGCGGCGCATCACCTGCCGCTACGTACCCCCGGCCTCCCCTTTCATAGACAGCGCGTGGGAGCGCATGGTACGCACCGTGAAGGAGGCACTGCGCGTCAAACTCCACGAGCAGTACCCTAGCGACGAGACACTGCTCACCCTGCTCGCCGAGGCGGAGAACACCGTCAACTCCCACCCACTCACACACGTGGCGGTGACCCCAGAAGAACCGGAGGCGCTTACACCCAACCACATCCTGTTGGGACCCAAACGACCTCACCGCGCGCAAGCGCAGCGCGCTCAACTCCTGGCGGACGTCTTCTGGAGCCGCTAGGTCGAAGACTACCAGCCTCTACTCCAACACCGGCGGGAGCCTCACACGACCAGCGCACGCTATCGGCGACCTGGAACTCGTCTGCGACCCCACCCTGCCCCGCAACACATGGCCGACAGGAAGGATCGTCGCGGTCTACTCAGGGCGAGACGGCGAGGTGAGGATCGTGGACGTCGTAACCAGCAACGGGCATGTCCTCCGGAGACCGACCAAGAGGATCGTCGTGCTACAGGTTGGATCGCAGAGCTGCGACGGCGGGAGAAATGTGCACGACAGAACCTGAATTGACTACCTTTGTACATAGTTTTTTGCATTACTTTGTTTATTTCGTTTTATATACCCTTTTATACTAGTAGGATAAGTTTAGGTTAAGTGTTCATTTCAATAAAAAAAAAATTCTTATTAGAATTAGGGCTTAGCACATAAGTTATGTAAATAGTTCTAATATGATTCTTATTTGATTTCTCTAGTGTTTTCTACCCCAGATTAGATTAGGTACACTTCCCAATTAAAATGAACGCATAGCACAAGTAAATAAAACAATTAGAATCGAGTAAGAACTTATACATTCCAATTAGAAATTACGCCAATAAGCTTCACTACCTTATTAGAAGGGGTAGAATCCTATTAGAAATAAGTGTTAGAAAGAGACAGAACGCTCCATCTCTGTCAGCGCATACAGGCGAGCGAGGGGAGCCCCGGCGTCCGGAACCTGTGTTATGAGGAAGCGGGGGCCGTGGTAATATAAATATTGTACCTTTCCCGCTCGTTCTGCACTCTGTTATGCACCGGCGGATGATGCACATGCTATTTTTAGAATAAGAAAATAAGTATCTTAACTATATAATTATATTGGTTTGTAAGCGTAGAAATTAAGATTGTATGAGAAATAAAAAGATTTGTATTCAGGGCAAGAGTGCGGGGTAAGGAGGGGTGGTCGCTTGAAAATGATATAAAATGGCGCCAAATCGGCGTAGATTCATTCCGGATCCAGCACTCAAGAAAGAAACAACTTGAAAGAAGAAACTCTCTGCGACCGCTCGCCTTCCCTACCCTGCCCTCCAGCCTGGCTCACCATACTGACGACCCATACAATTAAGGGCCACAGAGTTTTCAAACTCTCATACCAGGCAAGATGTTCCGGAGCAATAGAATCCTTCAACTCGGTAAAAATACTGACAACGGTTCATAAATACGTTTATAACCAGATTCCATTATGACAAATAAATATAATTATTTGAAGAAATTGAAAAACAAGATAGTAAAACCGAAAATTGATTTCATTACGTGACCGACGACTTAAAGATAATAACAGCTAGCTCTTGGTCTATGAAGTCCAAAAAAACTGCTATACATATTTGAATGAGAAATATACTTAAGAGAAGTTTATTCCGAATGCGTAAATGCGCGCTGCATACAAACGAAGTCTGGTGATATTTTCAATACTAACCAATCGGTAAATGAAAAATTTGCAGAAACAATCTAGAAACTAATCTCTATGCTTGTATGAAGTCAGATTTTCGTTAAAATATACAGTTTTAATGCTAGAATTAATTTAAGATTTGTATGGAAATCTTTGAGGTATTGTAACTTTAAAACTATACATTTTAACGAAAATCTGACTTCATACAAGCATAGAGATCAGTTTTTCGATTTTTTCTGAAAAATTTCATTGACTTTAATTGGTTACTATTGAAAATATCACCAGACTTCGTTTGTATGGAGCGCGCTCCGAATTATATTCCCTTAAATGTGTAGCTGCTACGGCCTCGAATTTATTTTAGATTGTATTTAATATATTACACTATAATATTTACACGTAAGTTGGATAATTAATCGTAATTCGGAAATTGGGCATGCGAACGCAGGTCTGACGCGGGCAAAGGCCACAGCCGACTGAGCTTTTTAATAGATTGTGATAGCTTATATTACTGCCTGACGCGAGAGAAAGAGATGGGGCGGCGCGCGCGCCTGACTAAATAAAACGACGTAAGCGCCAAAACAAACTTTATTTAATTGTGATTTTACTATTTATGTAAGTTAATTTCTGCTGCAATCAAAATTTATAAAATATCAATCTCTTTTTTTTAAATCAAGTCTCGTGTTTCTATTATTCACCGTTTAGCAGTTCCAAGCGTATATAGATAAATACGGAGGCGACTTTGGCTTGTTTTTCTATCGAGAAAATTTGTCTTAATCGTGTTTTGGCGGCAATCAAAATTTTAATAATATGTTCAATTTACACATATCCAAAAATCATACTCCTACTGTTAGTACTTCATGATATCTGATGCTTTGAAGAATCCTATTTTTTTCACATATCCTCTTAAGCTGGTCATATCGAAATTCCTCGAAAAATCGGAAAAAGAATCATAACTCGAAAACTATAAAAGTCGCGGAACATACATGGGGGTGATTCGGATACCCCACGACATGCCGGACTTAATTTTTTTTTGTGTCGTCAATTGACCACCCTGTATATTATGAATGTTTTTGGAATCGTCTAATTACTAGCTATCATTTAATACCCATTTTGTTTTTTTAACAAAAAAAAAAATTTTTGTTCCCCCTCTCTTTTTATTTCGCAGACGCCAATATTAAAATAATATAGCCTATGTCACTCTCACAATTATTAAGAATCTAATGACATCTCATACGTTAAAATCCATCAAGCCGTTTAGGCTGTAGGCCGTGCTAAATAAATAGACATACAAACATACATACATACGTTCGAAAAACATAACCCTCCTTCTGGCGCAGTCGGGTAAAATAGTTTTTACTGGTTCATTACCAGTATCCCAAAAAATATCCTATTGAGGCGCTATCGCTATCCTTTTGCGACGAGCTATGCTATAAGGGTTGAGACACATCAACAGACGGCGAACGACCGACGGACGACAGGCCCATACAAAAAAGCACGGTTAGTATGGTAAGGGAACGCGTTTGGCGTCGTGTGCCGCGTCGACGGCGCCGGCGGAGGATGCGGACGGTGTCCTATACTAAACGTGCTTTTTGTATGGAATCGCCATCGTTCGCCGTCGGTCAATGTGTCTCACTCAACCCTAAAGTAAATGAGGTATGAGTAACCCTACTTAGTACCAAAACAAGATTCTTAAAATGTATCTACCTATCTATGAGCACGTTAGCGCTTTCATTTATTGCTGAAATGATAACAAATCATTTTTGCCTGAAAACTTAAAATACGAATAACTTTAAATGTTAACTATCAAAATAATGAAATTAATGTTTCAATCAAATTATTTTGTTATACATCAGTTGGGGTGTACGAGGTTTTGCGCTTATTCATTAACACGTTGTATACAGGGTGTTAGGGTAAACAGTTGCTTTACTTTAAGGGGTGATTGCAACCATGATACTGATCAACTTTCCCTAAGAAACCTATAGGAAATTCTAAAAAAAAAACACTTTCCATACTAAATGCAATCAGCTGATCGAACGTTTGTATGAAAAGTCGAAATTTTCTTTGCTTATTTCCTATGCGTTTCTTAGGAAAAATTGTTCAGTGTCATGGGTAGAATCATCCCTTAAAGTAATGCAACTGTTTACTCTGTATACAGGGTCCAACTTAATATGCTGACAGTTTTTAAGAGGATCTATTAACGATTTTCTAATAAAAATAAAAAAATAAGGATGTTCAGACCATCAAACTATAAGTATATAAGTTGGACCCTGTATACAGAGTAAACAGTTGCATTACTTTAAGGGATGATTCTACCCATGACACTGAACAATTTTTCCTAAGAAACGCATAGGAAATAAGCAAAGAAAATTTCGACTTTTCATACAAACGTTCGATCAGCTGATTGCATTTAGTATGGAAAGTGTTTTTTTTTTTAGAATTTCCTATAGGTTTCTTAGGGAAAGTTGATCAGTATCATGGTTGCAATCACCCCTTAAAGTAAAGCAACTGTTTACCCTAACACCCTGTATACAACGTGTTAATGAATAAGCGCAAAACCTCATACACCCCAACTGATTTGTAACCAAATAATTGGATTGAAACAATAATTTACTTATTTTGATAGTTAAAATTTAAAGTTATTCGCATTTTAAGTTTTCAGGTAAAAATGATTTGTTATCATTTCAGCAATTAATGAAAGCGCTAGCGTGCTCATGGATACATTTTAAGAATCTTGTTTTGGTAGTAAGTAGGGTGAGTCTGCCCATGCGGTGGGTTGAGATCGAGTTCAGTAAATTTTAAATTTTACAAACTTATTTAAAATTTTGAAAAACATTATCTATGTTAAAAACATGATAATTCGATTCTGCTCTCGATTCTAAACAAACTACTTTCTAGTTTTGCGTTAATTCATTAACACGTTGTATATTGGGTAAAGTAAGCAAAATTTAGAAAAGGAATCTACCATAAGGAGCACAAATTTGTAACCATTTGATTCCGGTAAAGGACCTAACGCGTCCAGATGTAAAGTGTGGCAAGGCATAAGAGCTTTCTCCCATGAAGTTATAGGCTGATGGGGAGCCTAGCCTAGGTACTCTTTTCTTTGTAATGCACACAAGGCAATGGCCTATGTACTTGACCACAAACTGACGAAGGCCGGGGAACCAAAAATGCTTAAGGATTAAATCCAAAGTTTTATCAGCACCTATGTGCTCGTGCTCATCATGGAAGATTCTCAGTAGGCTAAGTCGGTGGCCTTTCGGAATATAGCACAGCAATCTTGGTTCCTCACCCCTCGGCTCATACCGGTAGTATAGCGTGTCGTTTTGGTGTACGTACCGACGGGTATCCAGTTCCCCATCACGCAATTTTTGCAATAAACCTTGCGTTTCGTCATCCGCAGACTGAGCTATTTGAGCCCAGTTGCGTGGTCTAGTGATGTGATGCACTCGAGCGGGTGGGTTTCGGGTCAAATAATCGGCGTGTGACATGAATAAAACCCTTGCGATATTCAATATCGAATAAAAAATCCTGAAGATAGATCCACCACCGAGCTACGCGTGGAAGCAGATCCTTTTTCTTTTCTGTCGACTTGAGAGCATTGCAGTCAGTGACTAATTTGAACTTGAGACCTACCAGATAGTGGCGGAAATGCTGCAACGCTCTCACGACGGCCAATGTTTCCAATTCGTATGAATGGTACCTGCTTTCTGCGCCCCTGGTGGTTTTACTAAAATAGCCGACCACATACTTATTTCCATCAGCTCGAGTTTGCATCAACACAGCACCATAACCCATGCTACTCGCGTCTGTATGTAGCTCCGTAGGGAGCATGGGATCGAAAACCGAGAGAATGGGTTCAGTAGTGAGGTGAGCGATAAGCTCCTGTCTGACTTGTTCCTGCTCCGGTTCCCAACTAAACTTAATATCCTTTTTTTGTTAGGCGGGATATGCAGGAAGTTCTTGCTGCGTAATTAGGATATATCGCCTGAAATATCCGGCCATTCCTAAGAACTGCCTAACTTGTTTGACGTTGCTTGGGACCGGGGCATTAACCAAGGTCTCGACTTTGCGAGGGCTCGGCCTCATCTGACCCTGACTCACCACACGTCCCAAATACTCCACTTCGATAGCAAGAAAGGAACATTTGCGCAAGTTAATAGAAAATCCTGCATCTGTCAATGTTTTTAAAACCTTTCGCAACAATGTTATGCCCTCCTGAACCGAATTACTCATAATCAGAACGTCGTCAACATATACCAGGCCATTACCAGCTTCAATGTGGCTCCGCAGTGTGTCGTTAATGATGCGATGATAGATTATAGGAGAGTTAGTGAGACCATAGGGCATTCGAAGGTATTCGTAATGGCCTTCAGGTGTTACAAAGGCTGTCTTATGGATAGAGGCTTCATCGACTGGGATCTGATGAAACCCCGTAGCCATATCAAGGCTTAAGAAATTTTTTTAAATTGCCCAACCGGTCAATATGGTCGTCTATCAACGGTAGGGGATACCGATCCCTGACAGTCAACCGGTTAAGAGCGCGAAAGTCGACACACATACGGTCGCCACCATCTTTTTTCTTAACCAGTATGATAGGGCTCGCATATTCTGAATTGGACTCCCTAATTATGCCCTTATCCAAGAGGTCGCGTATTATCTCTCTGACCTTGAGGTTCTCTTGATGTGAGAGTTTGTAGGGCCTATATACGACTGGAGTATTGTCGGTGACGTTTATGTGCATCTTTCCAGTAGTCACCGTGGTGGAAGCAGTACCAGAAATCAAATAACCCCTGAACTGCTCGATAACCTCCAAAAGAGATGCACGCTCTGAGCCTATAAGGGATGTATTTATTGCAGACTGATGATCGTCAGCCATGACGGTGTTCACAAGCGAAACCTTTTCATTAGAATGCGTCAAATATTGTTTATCCTTTGTTCGAACATAAGTGACACCATCACGGTTAAGGATATCAGTGCCTATTATGACCGGAAAACTCATACAAGATCCCGGAACTACAACCAAGTCAGCCTCGATCGAAATTTCATCAAACTCGATAGTGAGCGTGACATAGGAATCGGCTTCTATTGTACCGTCACTTATTCCCTTCAAAGTGCATCGCATGGGCTTTTTGTCATAAGAAAAGTGTTTTAAAATATCGGATGAAATCAATGAAATATTCAAAGCTCCACTATCGATCAGCACGTCGCGTCGGTAGGAATTCCTTGAATAACGGCGGTGACAATATCGCTACTTTTAGGCTTATGAACAGAAGGTTCAGTGCAAAGATTTACATTACGCTTGTTCCGAAGCTGAGATCTCTCTTTTGCAAAACAACTATCTTCGGTGTGATAAGGCTTCTTACAAAACTGGCATGTAACCCTTACCAGAGCCTTACTCAGATCTGCGTCTACATCAGGACCCGACTTAGGCTTGCCTGGGCAGTTAAAACTTTTATGACCGCTTTGACTACAGACAAAACATTTATCTTTATTGCGTAGATGAGGCAACGGTGCACGATTTTTATTGAGGTAAGCACTGGGTTGCAGTTTGGCACGCGACGGTTTGGCATAGATAGACAAAAAGGATACTAGGTCTTCACTACTCAAATTCGCATTTGCCGCTGCGGCTCGAATTTGTGGATCAGTTATACCTCTGATGACGATTGAAACCATCAACTCAGTCCTCAGCCCCTTTACTATACTTAAACGCAACAATGTCCTTAGCGCATACTCCGCGTAAGTGTTGTATTTATCGGAGGTTGTGGTCATGGTCTCATATAAAATATTAGCAAAGTCAAGTTTACGCGGACAGAATGGTTTGAATTCGCGAACAAAATTTGACCGAGTCCTATCATTTGTGACCCATTCGTTTAGCCAGGTACGAGCATCACCCCGAAGGCAGTTAGAAACACGTGAAAGACACTCTGCATCCAGCCAATTATTTGCTAGCTTTGCACGGTCTACCTCTTCGCACCATACGTCGATATTGTGTATGGCAGGGACAAAATTAGACACAAAGTAATGTTGACTTCGTAGCGGGTTTAATGATTTAATAGCGTCAGCCAGTAAACGCGCCGACTCCGTCGTTTCAATCTCGCGATTATGTTGCGGCGAGGTGCCAGGATCAGTTTGCGTGTTGTCTATCGTATTTTCCAAACTTCGTCCACTTGACAATACCTGATCACTACTATTCATTAGCTCGTTATTACGATTTCTAGCAGACCTTGTCGTTTTAGGAGTAGGGTTTGATACTACGGTGTCGACGTGATTACGAGACATGTCGGTTGCTTGCACAGACTCGTCACTGTGTACGCGTACATTTTCACTTCTTGACGAGGCAGTACTGGGGTACGCGTTCTATAACGCGACTCACGGGATTGTCGCAATGATCTACTTCGCGACCTACGCAGCCCGAGACCCTCAGGTCGAGAAACAACAGGCGTACGACCTCGGTGTCGCGACCCACTGCGCAATCTACTACGCGACCTATCCACGTTATCGTGTCTACGCGCCCTGCTGCGTGAATTTCTCTGTCTATTAGGCATTATCAACACGTTCGAAAACACGTGACAGCAAAGATTTACACGTGGGTTGAATTAGTGTTTTGTTTCTGTCAGATCGTTACAAGAATGGCAAAACGTCAATTTAGGATGCTGCGGGCTTAGATTTTATTATCCCACTTCTGATTTTGGCGATCAGAAGTGAAATTTATTTAAAAAAAGATAATTTACAGAAACCCAAACAATCGTTTATTTATAAAAATAATTTGCAAACTCAAACAAAACGAATTTACTGAAATTACTTAATTAACACTTGAAACAAAACACTAATCACTCTCAATCACAAAAAGAAAGTTAATGAAAAGATATCCGAACCAACGGGCCGCGTAGAACACGATGTTGTCACCTCGAGCGCTGTCCGACAAATGAATGTCAAACTGAGCTGAGCGCCGCTTTTATAGGCAAGCGAGGGTGGCATAGTAGGGCAGTGCTAACATTATATAATTTGTCGAAAGAACCTTCCTTATTTACTCGGCTGAACCAATATACTGCGAAGCAAATACTATTTTAAGACTATTAGGTTGCCGTGGTGGTCCAGTGGCGAGTAACCTTGCCTGCCGTGCAGGAGGCAATGGTTCGATCCCCGTCCAGGCCGACTCGTACCAATGAGTTTTTCGGAATTTATGTACGATTTGTAACACCACTGGCTTTTCAGTGACGGAAAACATCGTGAGGAAACCTGCGTGCTTCAATTTCGAGGCATGTATTGTACCCACTGTCCATTATAAGTGGCGACGGGTTCACTCCCCATCACACAGGACAGAGTTTCGGTACCTACTAGTGAAACGTGGATGATCTGAGGTTTCAGGATATCTCTGACTACCCCCTCGGGGAATATAGTCGTGAGCATACGTTTATACTATGTTTAAGACGACTATAAGGACTATGTATGAACTTAATTTACTATAATACCTCGCTGCATGTGGAATCCATCCAGCAAGCATTCACTAGACAGAGGCATTTCTCAAAGGCCTCTGTATGACGAGCATTTGGATTTCTTTAAAATGATTTCTCTTTGAAATCGCAGAATAATGAATGATCTGGTTTTCTTACGCTCACAGATTTCCCGGCCCATCCAGTTCATCCCCATAGCCCGAGTAGTTTTTTTCCTTTCTACATTAGTCACTGCACCGAACGCGGTATGTCTTCTGGTGCATTTGCATAATGCATTCAGAGATAGACCACGGTTGGTGCATCCCATCGCAGTTAGATAAAAGTGTCTTAAAGGGACTCTACGTCTCTACGTGTTGGACCTGTGTCCTCCATGCAAGCCATCCAAAGGTCCGGGCTATGGCCCGTGAAAAGACAAAATAAGATAAGAGATACATTATAACAATCATTTATTCGCTTTAAACTGGGTATTATAAGACGGCACAGACATGTTTCAAGCTCTCCAAATTCAACCATAAAAAATATAGCATGCAATTAATTTGTTTACAATTAAAAATTTTCATTAATTTTGTATGTATTTAAAATAACGAGCAGATAGCTTCTAAAAACCAGCAAAATATGGCCCGGCCCAGCGTTTACCTAGTGGGAGCGTCATCGCGATATTGCGATATCTTTCCGTCAACGCCAACACTCAATAATCGCTTCTATGATGTATGTATATATGTATGTATGTATATGCTCACGACTATATTCCCCGAGGGGGTAGTCAGAGATGTTCTGAAACCTCAGAACATCCACGCTTATGTGATACGGCTCTTAATCTGAATTGCCCCTAAATATGTACTGCTAACATAATACCAACCTGGTGGCCTCCACCAGCACTACCCGCTGGGATGAAAGTCAAGTCTTTAGCATCGATTTTCCACAGAACAGAGGCTAGTTTCTGCTCATATCTGATGAGTTTCGCCAGGTACGCTGCGGCGAGGATCACTGCAGCAGTGACGGCCGCTGTGCCCGATATTATGACGGGGTCGTAGGGAAGTACACATTTGGCACCGTCGAAGCCACATTCAGGTTCTGCAGCTGGTGGTTTTCCATCAATCCAGGCTATGTTGTCGCCGCCCACCAGTTCCTGCAAATAGTATTTGTATTTACATACATACATAAACTCACGACCGTAATCCCTTTCGGTATGGTCACAAACATTTCATGTAGTCTAGGAAAAATAAGGTTTGAGATTGCATTAAAGACACTTTAGTAAATTGTGTTTGAAATAACATTACTGGTAGTTTATAACAATTTTGTCGAGATTTCGTGGTTATATAGACTCAGGATCCTGAAAGATACCTTAATATCGATATAAATGTACAAAGGGCAAGCTTATTTCGAAAAATATTTCTTTTAGCATACTAGCAAAAGAGACAGTTAATTATCACAAGGCAAATTTAATGTGTACAAACAAACAGTAAACAATTATGTTTTGAGGTTATAATTTTTGAAGACTTACAAAATATTAAATATCTACTCAAATTTACGATATTAACCGGGGATTATTATTGTTATAAGTAAAACGTATTGAATGAAGCCCTCCTGTACAAAATTACCAGTTTTCCATTTTTTGTTCATACCTGAAATTTAATATTTTGTAAATGTCTTAATTATTCAATAATACAATAAAAAATCGGGAATAATTGAGAATTTATGTTTTTCATGTATTTATCTACTATATTCCAAATTATCACCAAAAGTGCAATTAATGCAACCTTCTCCATACAAAAATCCGTAGATTTCACCGACTAATGTCAATGACGTGTCAAGTGGTGAGAGGTGGCTGTAGCCTTTTGCCCACATAAATCCAAGTTTGACGCTTGTATTTATTTTCGTTTTTACGATAGAGCAAGAACCAAAGAGATTATACCACACGTAAAGTGTCCACTTTTTTTGACGTGTAGGTTTGAGTGTGTGGTGTCAAGTAGTATGGACAAAAGGCACCAAGTGACATATGGCCTTATGTTTACGGTCACTTTTCACACACACTAGCTCAATAAAAAGTGGACAGCAGAATAAACAAATATCTATAGTTCCATCTCCTTCTACTATTAAACGTACTATTGTACGTCATAAGACAAAAGAGACTAACTACAATCGTAAATTTATGCGGACTCTATGGAGATCCTTCCTCTGAGGCAAGAACAAAAACGTTGAAAAAAACTATCTCTATCGTCTTAATTTATTATTAACTTATTCGTCATCAAATTCAATATTGACACGTATCCTGTGTTAATTTCAACTGGCTACCTATTTCCCAACTACCAGCTGTTACGGTTCAAAAAATACAGTCCTTTTAAGCTAGGACTGACGGGTAGGCTTGGTATAATAGCATACCGCATTGGCACCCTTTGGGTACGGAACCCTAAAAATTGCCGTGTGGTTCAGGTTTAGAATTATTCACCCCTATGTATCCCGTGGGAGGTAGGAATTAAGTTTCTTATACAACGTGTTCATAAATAAGCGCAAAACCTCGTACACCCCAACTGATTTAAAAAAAAATAGATTGAAACATTTATTTCATTATTTAGATACTTATTAGAATTAAAGATTTTCGTATTTTAAAATTTGAGACAAAAATTATTTGTTATCATTTCAGCAATAGAAAAGCCAAGTAGGCAAAGGAATAAAATCTCATTCAACCTCTATTATATTTTTCAGTATTTTTCAAATAACTCGAGAGATAACGGATAGAAAAATCTGATAATTTTGATATAAGCTTTGAATAAAATAATCTTCAAATGGTTTTCTTATTTTGGTACCTTTCTTAAAATGAAATGCTGTCAATTGTTTTTCAAATTGAAGCTTTCATTTTAATCGCTATGTGGGTAGCAACATAATTATGTATAACATCATGCAATTACCGCTGTGTTGTCTTCGCGCATTGATTAACGCATATAGTCCACACATTATTTACACGTGCCATTTGGCTACGGGCGATTTGGCCTTGGCAAAAAGTCTGGTCCTAACTTCATGTCAAATTTCGATTCAACAGGTGCGCAAAAATGAGCGAGTTATTGAGGCGGGGCATACGAATAGACCATACAGAATGGACGAAAGTATTAGAATAGAATGTCCTTGTTTGACTACGGAACCCTAAAAAGGACGTATAGTATAGGATGTATAGGACGTGTGCAATTGTGCATCCGCCGTCGACGCGGCGATCGCGCCAAATGCGCGTCCAATACTAGTCGTGCAATTTTTGTATGAACAAGCAGTCGATAGCCGTCAATCAATGTGTCGTGACCCTTAAGGGTATACAACGTGTTAATGAATTAACGCAAAACTAGGAAGTAGTTTGTTTAGAATCGAGAGCAGAATCGAATTATCATGGTTTCAACATAGGTTATTTTTTCAAAATAATAAATAATTTGTTTGTAAAATTTAAAATTTACTGAACTCGATCTCAACCCACTGTATGGGCACACTCACCCTACTTACTACCAAAACAAGATTTTTAAAATGTATCCATAAGCACGTTATCACTTTCATTCATTGCTGAAATAATAAGAAATCATTTTTGCCTGAAAACTTAAAATGTGAATAACTTTAAATTTTAACTATCAAAATAATGAAATTATTTTTTCAATCTTATTATTTTGATAAAAATCAGCTGGGGTGTATGAGGTTTTGCGCTTATTCATTAACACGTTGTATTACTGTTGGCGCGCTCCATACAAACGAAGTCTGGTGATATTTTCAATACTAACCGATGAAACTCAATGGAATTTTGCAGAAACAATCTAGAAACAAATCTCTATGCTTGTATCGTGTCAGATTTTCCTTAAAATGTACAGTTTTTAAGTTATAGTGCCTAAAAGATTTCCATACAAATCTTAAATTAATCCTAGCATTGAAACTGTATATATTTTAACGAAAATCGGGCACGATACAAGCATAGAGATTTGTTTCTAGATTGTTTCTGCAAAATTTCATTGAGTTTAATTCGTTAGTATTGAAAATATCACCAGACTTCGTACGTATGGAGCGCGCTTCGAATTATAATCCCTTAAGAAGATTTATTAAAGTTAGAATCTATATTGGAATTTTTGTTTAAAATGTAGCCAAAACAGAGATAATTACTATTTATCATACAAAGCAAGGTGTATGATAAATAGTAATTATGTCTTAGCCACTTAATACTTAACTTAACACTTAAAATACTTTGGCTGCTGACGACCTACGTCGTAGGTCGGCAACAAATAGGCCGCAGTGCGCAAGAACCCACGTAGCGAGTCAGTTCCATATCATTACGTCTAGGAGAATCAATTTTATCACTGCGCGAGTATCATTGATTTGAGCTTAGCAACCCATGAGACTTGTGCACCTATCTTATGTTTGATTGATGACTAACCGGCAAAAATGTGGAGCTGTTAGGGTATCTGAAGGTGGCGACGGGTTGGGCGCTCCATCCACCGGGAACTGTGCAGTCAGCCACCAGGCCGATGACGGTGTAGTTACCCTCGGCGTCTCCGGCTTCATCGATGTTCACCTGGTTATTAATAAAGGGTGTAAGTAGTGTTACCAACTTGGTGTCAGGTTTTCGGGCTAAATAGATTTTTAAAAAGGGCTTTGCCCAATAAATTCAAAATAGGGCTAAATTGCTTTATTAATAAAAATAAATGAAAGAAGTGAGTTTTGTTGACAATTGTTCACTTATTAAATATAATCCGCGAGTTTCCGTCCGTCCGTCAAAACATTGTATGAAATATTGTACTAAAAATTTAATAGTGACGTCATTGTTTTTCTTCGTCGTTGTGATACTTTTTATAGTTTATCCAGTTATTAAAAATAGTATTCAAGCAACAGTATTACTGAAAATGTGAGTTTAGCGTTATTTTCTAACGGTTTATTTACTGAGCAGTTATAACTAAAATATATTTTATGTAGTCAACTCCCCTATTACTCAAACACACAATAAAAAATTTGAAAACAAACTAATATAACAGACAAACAGCTTATAAATAATAATTTTAAGTTTGAAATTATTGTTCCGCAATTATAGGCTGTCTCGTTTAGTGGTAAGGTATGAAATTGAATGCAAATGCACATGATCAATTGATCTTGTAACGTGGCAGAAGGGAAATGCTACCGCTATGCTATACTCTATTATTATAGTAAGCCTAACGTAGCTTAAAAATAAATTAAGCAGATGTGTCACGACACTTACACATAAATTGTGTGTATAACGTACTAAATAGTACATTTTGTGTACACTTCATGCAGAAAATTGTAGTTCTAAATTGTAAGAGCAGCCAAAAATAGACCAGTCATGATTCAAAGTCGAGGAAGTACTAGAAGCGTGACACTAGACGGGATCAGTTTATCAAACTGCCTCCGTGGTTTAATGGTTAAGAGCAATGGACTCTTGAAACGGAGGTCGTGCGTTAGATTCCCACGGGGGACACCTAGTGATATGTCACTTTGTGCGTTTTTCCTCAGTTGGTTAGAACATTAAAGGCCGAATCACCTGAATGTCTGAAAAGAAAGAGCATTCCGTGCTTCGAATGGCACGTTAAGCCGTTGGTCCTGGATTCTATCTCTCGTGGTAGTAGTCGTTACATAAAAACCACATCAGAGGCCGTAAGGCGGTCTGAAAAAACTCTGACATCAGGGCTTGCCCTCACGATAAGAAGTTCAAATGATGTCTCGGAATGCTCACATCAGATCCTTGAACAGATCTGTAAGTGGAAGGACGAAGGCGCTTCATCACCGTAGCACCATCTGTCGGAGGCCCAGTGACCATGGCATCGGTGGCTGCTTGAGCCCATAGTATCACTGCGTCGTAGAGATGAGCTGCTTCTATTGGCACCTGGTGAAAAAAGTATAGTTTGAAAGAAAATTACATTTTCATACTTAGCTATGCCAGTTGGCGCACAACATTGGAATGGTAAAATTTGATGATATGAAATTATATTTATTTGCAGAGAATAGGTATAACCATAGTAACCGATTTAATGTTATAGTGCTCGTGCTTGAACGTTAAGATGCTCCCACTAGGAAAACGCTGGGCCAGGCCATATGTTTAAAAGCTATCTTCTCGTTATTTGAAAGACACAAATTAATGAAAAAATGATCTTCAACATCTCGGCTTTATTTGCTATAAAGCATGTTTCTTATTTCGCTCGGAAGTGGCCGCAGGTCACATCCCATACCAGGTCCCATACCCTGTCGCCGAGGAATGAGCGTTAACACGTCGGGCCTCCTGACATCAGTGCGAACAATTCCGTTTGGTTCAGACTTTATCGGAATGTTCACTGAGACGAGAGCCCGACGAATAACGTCATTCAGTATTCAGCAGTATGGCACGGGACACGCCCGGGGCGCTTCTCCGGCAATAAAGCCCGTGGTAGCCTAGCCTATCCACACCGGTACTACATCTGCACTGGTGGGCCTGGTTCGTTTGGATGCCCAATCTGCCGCCAAAGACAGGCTGTAGTCTAGTAAGGTTCCAATATTTGCAGAAGGCGTTCAGCCAGACTCCTTCTCAAAGGAAGCGAGGAGACGAGCGCGATCTGTTTTACTGGAGTCCTACTGGACCTGCTGCCCTTTTTTGCACTTTGTGGCTCGTCCCACCGCTTCTGTGATTCTAGTAGGGTAAGCATATCGCACAGACTCCTGAACAAAGCGTCCGTAAGGTGAGCACCAGCACCGCAGCACCACTACCCAACTAATAATCTCCAGAAAGAGTTTACTGCAACCGTGAGAAGAAGCTTGAAAAAGCCGACAAAGCAACAGTAGACCTGCTTATGCCAATACCCCCAAAACGAACCGGAAAAGATGCCTGGGCCCAAGCCTCAGCAGAAAACCAACAGTTCAGCCCGCTTGCTAGCAGCTTCCTGATACTGTCGTCCATGGCTGATAAAAATCCTTGGAAATTTCCACAGATGACAGCACCGTACGACGAACGTGAACTGAGGTACGAAGAGACAAAACCTAATAATACATAAAGCTTTATGAGAATTTAGTTTCTAGAGTTTCATATTATATTTCTATTCGATTCTATTTTAATCTCAATCTATTTCAATCTTTCAGCCAAGCTAAGGCGTGGTGAGCTTTGGGACTCGTAAAAATTGTCTTTTTTGATTAAATATTTTCCATTCAAAATGTAATCATTTTGATTTGAATGGGATATATGTCACAGTTGGGGATATTTCCTTGGTAGGAAGGGTATTCAGTATACGATGGGAACAATTTGGCTCGATAGAAAAAATTCTCAAAGTTACCCCTCTTTCTTAGTTTTAATACAATTTCATATCTAGAAGAAACTGTATTTACGCATAAATATATACTATTTTCTTAATCATAACATAAGCTTGGCAGCTAGGTCCTTTTTATGTACCGTTCTTTATATACTTCAACACAATTCCAAAATATCTATGAAATTTCGAGCGTCTCGCTATTTTGCCAATGAACAAGACCGCCATCAGTCGCGCGCAGGGCCCGTCAAGTCTTTAGGCGACAAGTGCAAACACGGTTTAACAGATTGGGCAAAATTTGAGAAAGGGGACGACGCTATACACATAACAGAGACAGAGTGATTTAAATTTGAGAAAGGGGATGACGCTATACACATAACAGAGACAGAGTGATTTAAATTTGAGAAAGGGGATGACGCTATACACATAACAGAGACAGAGTGATTTAAATTTGAGAAAGGGGACGACGCTATACACATAACAGAGACAGAGTGATTTAAATTTGAGAAAGGGGACGACGCTATACACATAACAGAGACAGAGTGATTTCGCTTTAATGTTTGGTTATAAAAGCGGAAAATGGCGGCCTGCATTCTTTGATGGCGGCTAGTTCGAATTTCTTTCTGAAATTTTGTTGCAAATTTTGCTGGGTAAAATAAAATGGAAGTTCGAAAATGTGCTAAATGCAACGCAACATCAAAAGATGAACCAAGTTTGTGTTTCCAGCGATTCCCCTATCCGGTAAACAAGGGCCTTTAAAGTAAGTAGTAGATTTCATACATTTTTATTAAAACCCATTGCGCTGGGAAAGAAAGAAAATTAAATGTTTTATCAAGATAGTACTACCATTATACCTACTTTTTTCAGAATACCACAGAAACTGACAAGGTTTTAACACCGGATGAAACGTGCTTTGCAGCTCCTTCTACTGAGTTGTATCAACCATCAGCAACAGTTAGTACCTACATAATTTTTAATATTTTTGGTCTAATAACATAAGTTAGCAGCTGCGCTGCGTTCCTATACAGTGTGTTAGGGTAAACAGTTGCATTACTTTAAGGGGTGATTGTACCCATGATACTGAACAACTTTCCCTAAGAAAAAATTTGGAGTTTCCATACTAAATGGAATCAGCTGATCGAACGTTATTTAAAAAGTCGAATATGTTAGGGAATGTTGTTCTTGATAACTTATCTGACGGATCGTTTCACATATTTTGTAGAAAATATATTTTAAACGACCTGTCCTTTGACTATTTATATTTGGACAAGTTACGCGTGTAATTCTACTAAAAAAAATTTCTACCACTTTATGCGGGGGGCGAGGTAGCATGAAATCCGCATCTGTAGACTTTATTTCTTAACTTTAGAATTTTGAATGTTAAAAATCATGAAAAACAGTATCGTGTGAACCCCAAACGTGATACGGTCGAAATTATTGTTCCGCAGTTGTAGGCTCTCGCATTTATTGATAAGGTATAAAATTGTAAGTACCTAAATGTGTAAGTTTTTTGATCTTGTACGTTGGCAGGGGCAGGGGGGAAATGCTAACGCGAAGCGGGTCCCTATATAAATCGTCTAAAGCTCTGTCAGATAAGCTTTCAAAAACTTATCCTGTAGTTGTGAACCAGGCCCTATGACATGTATATAACCTATTGTATCCTTAAAATAATTAACGTAATGCATAGTTTATGAACTTATGTTTGTAATAGCACAGAGTACTATAATTACTACCCGTAAAAGGTACAGTCGCCATCAGATATATCGTAGCATACAAGGTGTTCAAATATTTCTGAGCAGTGTTAATTTTCAATAAATTCTATACAGCAAATGTTACCAATTATACTTTGCGCTTCGTCCTCGAGATTAGTACCTAAGGATATATATACTTTACACATGTAGTAACACATAAGTGACACCACTCGTACACTATTGTTGAGAGAAACCACTTTTTTTTTTTTCGGCTATTTCTAAATAAATCCGCCTGCAGAGTCCAGTCTCTCCGCTACGTCATTCATATTTTAGTGTTCAACCACTCAACACGTTTTGAATTTGTTAACAGTGAAAAAGTTAAAATAATGCCAAAACGTAAACATTCAAAGGATTACGAACATCTTAAACGTAAAATTAAGAAATATGAACGTAGATTACGACGTAAACAAGTTTCGTCGTCGTCGTCAGATACATCGCGGGAGTCGCGCGAGTCGCGACACGAGCATGACTCAGGTATTTATGATCTATGCTTATCTTTGTTAAAGTATACAATGATAATTTCTTTAGATTGGATTATGGATTCGAGATGTTACGAATATTTTGATGATGATGATAAGAAATTGTGCCCGGATCAGTCGCTGGGACTGTTTTCACTGCACACAAAAATCGGTTACCGTCCAATTCACTGGGAATTGCGTGACCTAACCTTGAAATACCTATTATTTAGCCGTTTTGTTTTGTATACAGTACCTAGTACATACTTTACCAGTTCAAATGGAGATTATAGAATTTCATACCGCATGCGCGTTCCTACCTACTACCTACTGTATCGGCTAGTGTCTAACGTGTTAACGTTTATTGTAAGTCTTACATTCTGGGTAGTCAGTGGGGCTGTCCCAATGTAAAGACTTAGTTTAATGACACATCGAGTCGGACACTCCACTGGGGAGCCTCCCGTTCAATAAAAATCATACTACTTATCATTCACATGTAAGTGATTCAACATAGTATACTCGACGTGCGCTATGTAAAATATAATCTTTCAGATCCCCCCTTACTCGAGCCCGAGGACTGGTTACAAGAACCTGAGCTTAATAATAATCCTCATGCAGAGGAGATGTCAAACGATGTAGTGATAGTCACATCACATAAAGCTCCGCCCAACGCCGAAGCGGGGGAGGTCCCTTCGACCTCACAAGACATACCTAAAGCAGGTGATGAACCACCACAAGATGAGTGTTCCAACCTAGAATCTGAAGTATTAGAAATCTTAGGCGAGGACCCTTCAACTGTCGTGAAGTATGGACCAGATTTTCATGCTGAACTGACCAACCGACTTCAACATCTCACAACGGAAGGACTCAACAAGGATAAAAGAAAGGAACTGATCGCCAAGTACCTGCCTCCTTCCAATTGTCCCTACATTGGTGCTCCTGCTCTGAATGCAGAGGTCAAGGCCGCATTGCCAGAAACCCTCGCGAAGCGAGATAAAGGTATAGAAACGAAGCAAAGTCAAATAGCGAGTGCTATTTCCTGTTTAGGCCAAATTATTACAATCCAGCTCAAATCACAAAACAAAGACAACGAGATGTTGACTAAACTCATGGACGTCAGTCGCTTACTTTGCGACATCCAGCATGGTGACTCTGTTACCAGAAGAAACTTCGTATTATTCTCTCTTAAAAAAGAGATGAAAGAACATCTATCCGATACAAAGATTGACAAATTTCTCTTTGGAGAAAATTTAGGCGATGCTATTAAATCTGCGAAGGCGGTATCCAAGTCTGGTACGGAACTAAAGGCTGACTCCGGCAGGAAGAACGCACCGAGACAACCATTCAAACCATCGTCTCAGAAAAATTTAAACCGCAAGCCTCCTGCTCCGGCGCGCAGGCCGCCGCCGCCGGGAGCAGCGCCGGGCGCGGGCGCGAGGAGCCGCGAGCCTGCAGCCCCGCGCCCTCCCCCGCCGCCGCGCAGCGCACCATACAGGACATCGTCGTCAACGCAGCGCAACCAGCCACGTCGCCGCTACTAGATCCAGTTAAGTACGCAGGCCGTTTGACACATTTTTATGAACAGTGGTCGCGTATTACTAATGACCGCACCATCCTATCTTGGGTCGATGGATATAAAATATCTTTTTCTTCTCCTGTGGTCCAGGAGGCTCCGCCACCCGAACCAGAATACTCTAGTTCCGATATAATTCATTTTACTGAAGCGATCGACAACCTTTTAAGTATCGGATCCATCTCTGAATGCGTCCCATGTGAGGACCAATTCGTGTCAAGTGTGTTCCTTATACCCAAACCAAATGGCAAGATGCGCTTCATTCTAAATTTAAAAAAACTAAATAAATTTATAACTACGAGCCATTTCAAACTTGAAAATTTACGTACTGCATTAAAGTTAGTGACTATATGGCCACTTTGGATTTAAAAGATGCTTATTTCCTAATAAACATACATGAGAGCTCCAGAAAATACCTACGATTTTTCTTTAACGGAAAAATGTATCAGTTTAATGTCTTGCCATTTGGTTTGAACACTGCTCCCTATTTATTTACAAAGATAATGAAACCAGTGATAAAACTGCTTCGATCGGCCGGTTTCTTATCAACCGTGTACTTAGACGACTGGCTGCTACTAGGAAACACACATAGCGAATGTCTTTCGAACATTGAAACTACTAAAAATCTTCTAACTTCACTGGGCTTCATTATTAATGAGGAGAAGAGCAATACAAACCCTTCTAACACATGTAAATTCTTAGGAGTTTTAATAGATTCACAAAAACTTCGCGTTTGTTTACCGACTGATAAAAAAAAACGCATTAAAAATGAAGTAGAAAAATTTATTAATATTAAAAGATGCACGATAAGAAAATTTGCTCAGTTAGTTGGGTTATTGGTCGCAGCCTGCCCAGCTGTAGAATACGGGTGGGTTTACACTAAGGAGTTCGAACGCTGCAAGTTCTTTAATTTAGATGGGGACGATAATTATGATAAATATTTAAATCTTCCCAACACATTACTGCCAGATTTCTATTGGTGGCTTAATACGATAGACAATTCGATGCACCGCATCAGGAATGATGACTATAGCCTCGAAATATATTCTGACGCCTCAACAACGGGGTGGGGGGCCGCGTGTGGCGATGATAGCGCGAGCGGCCAGTGGTCGAACTGTGAACGCATTAAACACATCAACTATTTAGAACTTTTAGCTGCTTTCATCGCTCTTAAAATCTTTGCCAAAGATTTATCAAACTGCCAAGTTCTGTTGCGTGTGGACAACTCGACCGCCATAGCCTATCGCATGGGCGGTATACAGTTCCCCCACCTGTCAGGCATTGCAAAACAAATCTGGCAGTGGTGTGAAGAAAGAAAAATATTTGTCTTTGCATGTTACATTAAATCATGTGAAAATATAGTAGCAGACGCAGAGTCGCGTCGCAACCACCCTGATATAGAGTGGGAATTGTCAGATTACGCTTTCAAGACATTAACGAGAAAATTTGGACATCCGGACTTAGATTTATTTGCTAGCCGTATCAATAATAAGTGTACTAAATATGTATCTTGGCACAGAGACCCTGATGCTTACGCGATAAACGCGTTTACTATTGGTTGGTCACAATACTTTGTATACGCTTTCCCTCCATTTTCAATCATTTTGAAATCATTCAGAAAGCTAATAGCTGATCAGGCAACTGGAATTTTTGTAGTACCGTGGTGGCCGTCCCAGCCGTGGTTTCCCATGTTTAGAACTCTGCTTGTATCGGATATGGTAACGTTTAAACCTAACGAAGATGTTTTGATATCTCATTCTAGCAACCGGCAGATGCGATCGACGCTTACCCTGGTTGCCGGAATATTATCCGGGAAGCACTATCACGACGCAGCCTGCCACCTTCCTCGTTAGATATTATGATGGCTTCCCTGTCGGACAATTCAATAAAGCAATACGACGTCGGTTTTAAAAAGTGGTGGAGATATTGTAAACAAAACGATACTAGTGTTTATGAGGCCTCTATTCCCACTATTATATATTTTTTAACTCAAAGATTTAAAAGCGGTGCTCAATACGGTACTCTTAATTCTTTAAGATCTGCCTTATCACTAATTATCGGTCCAACACTTTCCAAAGACGACAGACTTATTCGTTTTTTTAAAGGCGTCTTTCGACTCCGACCCCCATTGCCGAAATATAACGTCACGTGGGATACAAATATCGTGTTAAGCTATTTACGTACTAAATATCCAAATGAGGAATTATCCTTAGACCAGCTGTCGAAGAAATGCATCACATTATTGGCACTTACCACTGCCCATCGCGTGCAGACCTTTTCCAAAATTGTGGTAAACAACATCGAAATTCTTTCTACTAAAGTCATGATTAAAATCCCCGACATTATAAAGACAACTCGTCTTGGGGCAAAACAGCCAATTCTTTTCTTGCCGTTTTTTACGGAAAATTTACAAATATGTCCTGCTACCACACTGCTGTGTTACGTCAATAGGACGAGATCGCTGCGCGGATCCAATTATCTGTTTGTTACTTCTAAAAGACCGCATAAAGCTGTAACTACACAGACGCTTAGCCGCTGGATAAAGTGCACTCTAGGTGAAAGCGGAGTAGACATTTCCATGTTCAGCGCGCACAGCACACGACACGCAACGACGTCACAGGCGCGCGCGCTCGGTGTCAACATCGACCAGATACGTAACACGGCAGGGTGGAGCGGCAATTCGGAAACCTTTGCAAGGTTTTACAACCGAGTAGTCACCGAACAAGATCAAAGTTCATTAGCTAGAGTGATTATAAATAACTCAAATTAAAAAACAAATAAGTACTTAGCCGTTGTGCTAAATTGTCTTATGTGATTTCATATTATTATTAACGCTATGTTATTAGTATCTTTTAGCTTGTAGCTGTTATAATTATTAATGATAATAATTTATATTCAGATGCATAAGAACTTATTCAAATTGAATAAATTATTATTTTTGAGGTCTGATACACCTATACATACCTACTGATTGAAGTTGAGTAACAAGTAATTGCTCTCAGATGTGCATTGTACGTATTAAATTAGTACAGCAAAGATTAATAAACGAAGTATAATTTAATACATTTTATAAATTAAAAAAAAAAAAAAAAACTTGCATTGTCTTTATCATGGACCTATCTAAGTGGGACCATTACATGGTCCAGTGCAGGCCTCCTCTCGCGGATAAACGCGAGAGTGAGGTATTGATATTTCCCGAAAAATACTCTCAAAGTCTACATGTGTAAAGTATATACAACGTGTTAATGAATAAGCGCAAAACCTCATACACCCCAACTGATTTATAACAAAATATTTCGATTGAAACAATAATTTCATTATTTTAATAGTTCAATTTTAAAGTTATTCGCATTTTAAGTTTTGAGGCAAAAATGATTTGTTATCATTTCAGCAATGAATGAAAGCGCTAACGTGCTCATGGATACATTTTAAAAATCTTATTTTGGTAGTAAGTAGGGTGAGAGTGCCCGAGCGGTGGATTGAGATCGAGTTCAGAAAATTTTAAATTTTACAAACAAATTATTTAATATTTTGAAAAAAATTACCTATGTTGAAACCATGACAATTCGATTCTGCTCTCGATTCTAAACAAACTACTTTCTAGTTTTGCGTTAATTCATTAACACGTTGTATATCCTTAGGTACTAATCTCGAGGACGAAGCGCAAAGTATAATTGATGATTAAACGAACTTACCTGAAGTGAAGTTCTATCATAATTATACGAAGCGCTTCGTACGAAGAGATTAGTACCTCCCTCCCTCCCAAGCTATCGGCTCCCGGTTCTAATTTTGGGAAATATCAATCAATTAAACAGATTACCTTAACTCCAAACTTAATGACGTAGCGGAGAGACTGGACTCTGCAGGCGGATTTATTTAGAAATACCCGAAAAAAAAAAAAAAAAAAGTGGTTTCTCTCAACAATAGTGTACGAGTGGTGTCACTTATGTGTTACTACATGTGTAAAGTATATATATCCTTAGGTACTAATCTCTTCGGACGAAGCGCTTCGTATAATTATGATAGAACTTCACTTCAGGTAAGTTCGTTTAATCATCAATTATATCGAAACGTGTATTGTGTCATAAATATCGGAACAACTTATTTTCAAATATTTCTTTACTATGTTATTTAAAATTGAAATGTATAACAACGGAGTAAGGTCTTTTTTCCTAAACTGCTCAGATATTTATGATCACCCTGGCTGCGTAGAAATTTGATGTTCTAGGCGTTCAGATATTTTAATTGGTTATGTGTAAAGAATTTATTGAAAATTAGAACAGCTTAGAATTTGACCACCTTGTTTGCTACGATATATCTGATGGTGACTGTACCTAGCTTAGATAATAGATCGCAGGTACCTAGTTACAGTTTTTATGTTGAGTTTCTGGCCACATCTTCTCTTGCATTTCAAGTGTTTAATAACATAACTAGCTGTAACGCGTTGGGATATGAATTCATAAAAACTTATGTCAAAAACAGAGTTCCAAATTCATTATAGGTATTCCGCTTTAATAAAATGAATCTGAGAAACTGGAGTTGATTGTGATTGCAACTAGCATCTTAGGATTTAAGCCTCCCACACACTTGGACGGTCAGCGGTGGCGGGCGCGGTGGCACTTTTCTTTGTTTTTGTAAGCGTTTTTTTTATACTAAACAGATTTTGAGAACAAAATACATATTGTATACATAAACTCACGACCATAATCCCTATCAGGGTGGTCAGCAACCTGGCTACAACTAACAATTATCTTTATAAAACAAAATATAAGCGAGATTTTTGTTATGATTAGTCGAACTAGGACGTCTGAACATGATGAACACGTGTCTACAAGTGAATTAAAAATTCGCCACTGCTACCGCGGTAGTGAGATGTATGCTTGCCTACGCGGGCAGACCGCCACCGCTCCAATGTGTGGGAGGCACACTGGGGCGGTGGCGGTGGCGGCCGAAGTGGCGGTCTGCTCGCGGGGGCATGCATAGCTCACACTGCCGCGGTGGCGGTGGCGAATATTTTTATTCAGTTGAAGGCAAGTGGTCATCATGTTCAGACGTCCGATTATGGATTATCATAACAATAAATTTGCCTTTGGTAGTTGTAGCCCAGGCTTCTGACCACTCTGATAGGGATTATGGTCGTGAGAACATCTACGTTTCACTAGTACCGAAACTCTATCCAGTGTGACGGGGAGTGAGCCCGTCACCACTTGTACTACATACACACTTGTAATGGTCAGTGGGTACAATACACGCGTCGAAATTGAAGCACGCACGTTTCCTCACGATGTTTTCCTTCACAAATCGTACATAAATTCCGAAAAAGTCATTGGTACGAGTCGGCCTTGACTGGGATCGCACCATCGCCTCCTGCACGGCAAGCAATTTTAAAAATAACACATATAAAGACAAAGAAATGTGTAGATTATAAAAATAACAGACATAGAAATTAAATTGTTGAAATTTTCATAAATTGTTCAGTTTTATCCGCCAGTTTAGCTAAGAACACGCGGTCAATTGTGAATTTTACAACTGATCGCCCCAGCCACCGCGCCGTGTCCGCACTCTACCACAGACTGGCGCGGTAGCGGAAGGTGCGGGGCTTGCGGTGGCGGGCGGCTAACCACTTGTAGACCGCGTCTTGCCCGCGCCTGCGTGTGCGGTCCATAGACTACCCATATAACACAACTGCCCGCCACCGCGCCCGCCACCGCTGACCGCCCCAGTGTGAAGGAGGCTAAGTTGCTAAGCTTTGTATGGAAAGCAGTTTTTATTGTTGTGTAATGAATCATTTCAATTTTAACAGGGAGTGGTAAAGTTACTGGTGGTTTTCTTTATACCTACTGAAAAGCCTAATGGTATTACATGAAATGATAACAATCAATTTGACAAAGAATTTTTTTTTTAAATACTAGTGAAGTCAGATAACTATGTGATGTATGTAATGTAAAGTTGACACACAGGGTCCAACTTAATATGCTGACACTTTTATAAGGGGATGATCAGACCGTAAAACTGAACAACTTTCTCTATAGCACCAACGTCGAAATCGCGAAAAAAAATCAGCTGTTGCATACAAAACTGCAAACCTACTCGAGCCATATGTATGGGACAGCTGTTTTTTTTTTCGCGATTTCGATGTTGGTCCCATAGAGAAAGTTGTTCAGTTTAATGGTCTGATCATCCTCTTAAAAACTGTCAGCATATTAAGTTGGACCCTGTGTGTCAAGATGAAACAATAATTTTGTACTTTTGTAGGTTTGTAGGTACAAGTTCGTAGCCGACTGCAGACTGCAACTGCAGACTAAACTTGCAGTCGCCACTCGCCAGTACAATATCTGTAGAACTACGAACTTGCACCTTTAAGAGAAGTTTATTCCGAATTCGTAAATGCGCGCTGCATACAAACGAAGTCTGGTGATATTTTCAATACTAACCGATTAAACACAATAAAATTTTGCAGATACAATCTAGGAACAAATCTCTATGCTTGTATCGGTCCGATTTTCGTTACACTATACAGTTTCAATGCTAGGATTAATTTAAGATTTGTATGGAAATCTTTGAGGCACTGTAACTTTAAAATTGTACATTTTAAGGAAAATCTGACACGATACAAGCATAGAGATTTGCAAAATTTTATTGAGTTTAATCGGTCAGTATTGAAAATATCACCAGACTTCGTTTGTATGGAGCCCGCCTACAGTAATATACCCATAAGTAGTTGTTAAACTATTAGGTAACTAATTTGTGGTTGTACTTAGTTGTTGTTCAAAAAACAAATTATTATAATAAAAATTCAATAACATCAAGTTCTGTTTTAATTTTGAAGATTTTTTGTGTACCTATCGTCAATCGCCATCATCGCCACCGCTGCTGGAGCCCAGACCTACAAACTAAGTCTATGGGCCTTAGTCCCGTACCCGTGCCTAATGCTGTTTGCTGGTCTTTAGGTTGTGCTGGTGGCGATTGGTTGTACATGTGGCGAGTAGATAGATAGGTAATAATTGAACAACAGTGAAAGTTTTCCTTGTTTTTATGGTACGACATTAATCCTAGCAATAGCTAGGATTGATGTTGTGCCATAAAAACAAGGAAAACTTCGTAACCAAAAAAATAGTTTTATTTTTAAATTTGGCACAATAATTTTAGTTCCATTTTTGGTCGTGGGCCTGTTGTGGAGCGCTAGTGTGTTTTCGTGTTTGCATCTCTTTTCTATGAACCTGTGTTTCTTATCCGTCAGGATTATAAGTGTTCTTTGGTCGCGCGGAAGCGCTTGCAGAGATAAGACCTATGTCAAAATTTCCTCCACGTCTCATGTCGCATTTTACAACATTTTCAGCTTTTTTCTGTATTAATATCTGCATAAATATTTCTAATATTGCTCAGATTGGAAATAATAGCTGTTATTATTGTAGATGTAACTAATTTGTGAATATTTTTTGAATTGTAAAGGTATGTAGGTACAATGACAGTTCGAGCACAGTGCCACAGTTTACGAATGCACCTTTCAGCAGGACAACACTGACACCTGCTAAATTGATATAAAGCTGTTTCTGTAGCGGGGAAACGAGTGTGTTTCAGGTTCACGGGTGTATTTATTTAATTTGGGTGCGAACTCTATTAATAAAATGTACCTAAAAAAACGATACCACGAAATATTTCGAGAATGCGTCGATATTTTGTATTTCTAGCAACCATGGATTTAGAATGATAATGGATACCAATCCTCCTTACAAGCATGGAAACACGAAAATTGTCCATGACGGTCGGTAACGTTCAACCTTGTTTCGTACGTCGATGTTTCAAAACTTTAGATTTGTCCCTTTCTATAAGAACAAAATTAAATAAAAACTTTTTTTTTTAATTTTTTGTCCTTGGATTAGAAAGGGACAAACCAACAACGAGGATGAAAACGTGCGAAAGAAGGTTGAACATTACTGACCTCCAAGGAGTATTTTCATGTTTCACCCACGGCCTTAAGTTAATTAGCAATAACCTACGACTCTGTAATGCCATCTTGGTTACGCAAATACAACTTCACAACGCGTGAAAAAACAAGATGGCAGTATTTTTATCAACATCTTCGAATTAAAAAAGAGAGGGGGAATAAACAATTTTTTTGTTAAAAATTACAATATGGGTATCAAATGAAAGCTAGTGAACAGACGAATCCAAATATATACATATTATAGTACTTTTATGTTACCGTTTCGACACAAGACTAAAAACTATACAATAAACTAATTTATTAAGAAAAAAAAAACCCGACTGCGTAAAAAACCTACTAACTGAAAAGAGAAAAACAAGCTCTATAATCATTAATCAGCTATAAAAGCTTTTTTTGAGCAAATATAATTTGAATGTTTTTCTTTGTTCCCGTTTGCCGATACCTATCTAATAACATTCAAATTATATTTGCTCAAACAAAGTTTTTATAGCTGATTAGTGATTATAGAGCTTGTTTTTCTCTTTTCAATTACTAGGTTTGTTACGCAGTCGGGTATTTTTGTTAACCCGTGGAAAATTTTCCTCAATATCATTACACATTCTGTTTTTTTTTTCTCGAGGAAATATAGCTATGTACCTTGGTACCTACCTACTCACTTGTGGATACTGATATTATTTTGGGATCTTCTGACGATTGGATTACAGAAGCGGTATACATTGACGCAATAGATTGCAAATTTCGTTGTGTGGGTAGTGGGCTCAGTGGCGAAATTGGAAAACGCAATTCCCCGGTTTGGAAGAGTGCGGTTTCAAGTCCCGCCCGAGACTGAATTTTGCAATCTTTAATTTGAAACGAACTAAATTTTGTATTTTTAGTTTTTAGTGCTAAAGTGTAATTATTTATAGTAGTGTCAGATTTCCATTTTTTAGGGTTCCGTAGTCAACAAGGAACCCTTATAGTTTCGCCATGTCGGTCCGTCTGTCCGTTAGTACTAGAAAGCTGTAATTTGACATGGGTATACATATTTATCACGTCGAGAAAGTGGTAGAATATTTGAAAAATATTTTTTTTGGGGTACCTCCCCTACACGAAAAGTAGGGATAAATTTGTTTTCTATTCTATCCCATGGTGTGGGTTATTGTTGGATAGGTCTTTTAAAAATATTGTGTGTGTGGGAATCCCATTTTTCAAAATATTAAGCTTTAAATTGAAAATTTTTGTTAGAGTCAAGTGTCCGTCCCCCCCCCCCCCCGGTGAAAAAAATCACAGCAGTAGTGTACATAACGAATTTAAAAGGAAAACTATCAACGCTAAGTAGGCTTTATAAATTACCGAGTAATAGTCGAATAACTTGTAAAATGTATTTTTTAGACTTTATTAGCCGTTTAACCGTAGTATAAAACTAAAAGCTCCCTTTTAAGTCCGTATATTGTTACGGGCAACTACGGAAGCCTTCCCTGCGCGTGGCACGACACGCACTTGGCCGGTTTTTTATTTATTTTTATTGTTTGTTTTAGGTTATAAGTTTACATACACCGTGAATAGTGTGTACTAAAATATAGTATTTCGTAATTTCTACTTATTTATAACAAAGGTTCCGTGGTGATATTTCTTAGGATTTACTTATAATATAAAAGAACAGAAATGTGTATAACAAATTACATAAAAAAATTGAATGTACTATTTTTTGCAAATTTTACATGATTTTCAATCTAAATGATAATTACGAGCTAAAGTATAAAAAAAATTCAATTGTGCTCACAACTATGTCTCACTGGGGTAGGCAGTGACAATAGATCGCCACATGCTACGATTCTGACATACATCTCTCGCGTCTTCAACATCTGTAAGTCTCTTCATACATTCTCATCTTATGAAAGATAAACTAGAAATGTACAGTTAATAATAATTTTCATAGAGAAAAAGAATATATGTTTTTAGTGTATTTATTAGAAACTCCAGACTTTCTCTGGCATTAGGGGTCGCGACCTGCTATAAAATTGTAGATAGTTGGTTTTATAAAAAACTAGAGTTTTAGCCGCGACTTCGTCCGCACACCGATTCCTGTCATCTGTAGCGAGATAAAAGATTTATAAGTACCATTTTACGTCTAATTTTAAGCATATAGCAATAAGCAATAGCAAGCAATACGCAAAAAGTTTCATTAACTCTCTCATTAAATTTTATAATAATGTAGATGCAGAAGACAATAGGTAACGAATTAAGTTGTAAAGTAATTATTTTGAACTTTTTCTACAAAACATAATCAAATAGCTTAAATTAATCGAAAAAGCCACCCCGCCCGAAAGTGGTCATTATTCAGGTTTCCTAGCCTGCATACTTTGGATGCTTAGGAATATAGACCGGTAGTCAAGACCTTTATGACGCAGCCAGCGCTTATATCGAAAAAGACAGAGCCCGGCAATAATACAAACAACATTGTTGTTGGTGCTGTTCGACTGGTATCACTTATATACTGTGGCATCTTGAAGAATTACGAACACTTTAATTTTCAAATTTAAAATTCGAATTAAATTGCATTTTCTCCCCTCAAGCCCCGCACCTCGCCCCCTTTATCGGAGCTATGCCTTGGGGTCACGTTGCCTTAACTCCCTTAGCTGAAGGGTTGAGATAGTTGTTCAGGTTTAGCAACTTACCGAAGTGTCTTCAAAGATCTTGTCATAGTTGGGGACCCGGAAAGGCGACGCTGCAGACAGCTCCCTTATCATCTGACAGAAAGCACTACGAACAAGTAATAAAAGTAATTTAGACAAAGGTTTATGCCTGTGCCAAAGTTAAAATGTTATCGCATTATGTATGGAGTATGAAAGAATAGAAATGATAGAATTTGTGGGGAGTTACACCTATCTGGGTCAATCAATCACATTCAATGATCACACAGGAAAGAAGATAGAGAGGCGGATAGCGATAGCGTGGAAGAAATACTGGGGATTGAAAGAAATAATGAAAAACAAACAAATAAGTATACAAATAAAAGCAAGTTATACGAAGTAGCAATACTACCTTGCCTCACCTATGGGTGCCAAACATAGGCCCTAATGAAACAAGATGAGGAAAAACTACAAATATGTCAGAGAAAGATGGAAAGAAGTATGCTGGGAATAAGACTAATGGATAAGATAAATAATGCTAAAATAAGAAAGAAATCAAAAATTTTTGATATTGTAGAAAGAATAAGATCGCTAAAGTGGAATTGGGCAGGACACATCTGCAAAATGGACAGCGCCAGGTGGACTAAGAGGGCAATAGAATGGATACCACATGACAGTCAGAGGAAAAGAGGAAGACCAAAAATGAGATGGGCCGATATATTCGTTCAAAGATGTGGCCCAGACTGGATGAGGAAAGCTAGAGTAAGACAATACTGGAAGAAATAGGGGGAGGCCTACGCTAAAGAAGCGACTACTACGGAATAGAGCTAATCGTACATATATCTCTGTATCTATCTGATGGCACATACGTGCCAGGACAATATCGAATTATGAAAATAAAATATTTTTATTATGAAAGAATAAGCGCAAAACCTCATACACCCCAACTGATTTATCACAAAATAATTAGATTGAAACTATAATTTCATTATTTTGATTGCTAACATTTAAAGTCATTCGCATTTTAAGTTTTGAGGCAAATACGATTTGTTATCATTTCAGCAGTGAATGAAAGCGCTAATGTGCACATGGATACATCTTAAGAATCTTGTTTTGGTAGTAAGTAGGGTGAGACTGCCCGAGCGGTGGGTTGAGATCGAGTTCAGTAAATTTTAAATTTTACCAACAAATTACTTAATATTTTGAAAAAAATTACCTATGTTGAAACCATGATAATTCGATTCCGTTCTCAATTCTAAACAAACTACTGTCTAGTTTTGCGTTAATTCATTAACAGATTATATATTAAAACCTATGGGACCAACATCGAAATCGCGAAAAAAAAGAACTGTGCTGAACTCGATCTCAACCCACCGCAAGGGCACACTCACCCTACTCACTACCAAAACAAGATTCTTAAAATGCATCCACGAGCACGCCAGCGCTTTCATTCATTGCTGAAATGATAATAAATCATTTTTGCCTGAAAACTTAAAATGCGAATAACTTCTAATCTCATGCCTTCAGTTAATAGCCAAGTATTCCCGTATATCCGCCACTGGCGAAGTCTTCAAATTGTCAAATGTTTATTTGCTCTCACTGTGCTTAGATATCTAAAAGTAAAATGTAAATTTATTATGTTTAACGTGAAATACAAGTAGAAAGTCGAAGAAAAATTTATATTTATTTTATTTGACATCCAATAATACTTACATAACATTGTTTTCTTCAACAAACATGCTGACATGACGATATTTTTTTGAAAACTAGCTATAATTAGCTATTTTAGTTTTGTTTATTTGCGATTTTTTCAAAATAAAATTTTAGTTTTCCGATGTCAAACATATGTCAAGTGAAAAAACCAATAGCTTCAATTTAAGAATAAAACATAACGAGTAAGCGAGACATCGCTATAACAACATTATCTTCTTACTCTTCACTCGAAACGTAAGCACTTAAAGCACGCAACGAAATAGGCAAAAGAAAGAATGATGAACGAATGATATTGGGGCAGCTCTAATTACCGATTCGGTATTGCCATATTTAAAAATGATAGTTTTAACCGTATGGTAACCCAGCGAACCCGCGCCGCGACTTTGCTTTCTCTCTGTAGAGTGGCTGGCGCGCTGTCAAATCATGCTCAGCATCGCGGGATAAATGACGGGCGCGTTTCAAACCCGCAGGCGCGCGTCATGCGGGTAATCATGCTAGCACTGCAGGTGTACGTAGTACTTCCTATACTATGCATAAAAACCGCAGTCACGGACCCCATCAGTGCAAGACATATAACTCTAAAGACAAACGTCAAACGTAGAGTCACGAACTCTAACGAACGGTGATCATGCTCGTATTTGTAGACTAGAGTCTACGAACGACAGTTGCGAGAGGCGAAGGCGCGCTGATATAGAGATATGGTATAGAGAGACTCGAAGTCGCGGGGTATTATGCTAGCACTGCAGCAGGATATCAGTGCTGCTATTATAAGTAGGTGTACTCACCCGTAGTGAGGGTTGACCGGGAATGATGACGTCAGCTTGAGCACAGCTCGGAAAGCCAGGATGTTAGTGCTGCTTTTCTGGCCGAGGTGATCTGTTGACAACGTATATCATACCTTAAAGGGACTAGACTATCAAACTTTAACTTATGGAGCCAACATCGAGAAAAAATGGAAAAGTCTTTCATAAGTATTTCATAAAAACATGCAGTACATAATTATGTACTCGACACTAATGTAATGGGACAGATTCTACGTTTTCTTTATTATGAAACATTAAACAGTTTGATGGTCCATATAGTCTAGTTCTTCCAACATATTTTCCCAGTAAAATAAATAATGCTGTTAAATTACCTTGAAAGTCTTTACAAGAATATAATTGAGAGCAAGATATTCCAATCTCAAATTGTAGTTTATTTTGCATACAATTGTATCTATTTGTATGATATAATAATTAGTGTCAAAACAAATATGCTTTCCGAAGCGAAGATCGGTATAAATATAATGAATATCGTTGTTTCAATGTTGGTAAACACGACTTATTCAGGGTGTAACAAAATAGCCCAGTAATATTTAAAGGGGGTTTAGCTAAACATTCTGATACCTACTTTAAATGTTACCAGATAACTTGTGTGACAATGTCCAGGATATTTATGGATTTATTTGTTCTATCGAATTCCGACGCTTCTCGATACACCTACTTGCTAGCTTGCAACTAGTACCTACTATCGTGTTTTGTTTTGTTTTATTGACTCCCGGAGTCCCAACACACCTCGATATGACATGCTCGCTACTAGTGCTGCCGTGTTCTGTTTTTGTTTTATTGACTCCCGACGCACCTCGATGTGCTCGCTACTAGTGCTGCCGTGTTCTGTTTTTGTTTTATTGACTCCCGACGCACCTCGATGTGCTCGCTACTAGTGCTGCCGTGTTCTGTTTTATTGATTCCCGACGCACCTCGATGTGCTCGCTACTAGTGCTGCCGTGTTCTGTTTTTGTTTTATTGACTCCCAACGCACCTCGATATGCTCGCTACTAGTGCTGTCGTGTTCTGTTTTAGTTTTATTCACTCCCAACGCACCTCGATATGCTCGCTACTAGTGCTGTCGTGTTCTGTTTTTGTTTTATTGACTCCCAACGCACCTCGATATGCTCGCTACTAGTGCTGTCGTGTTCTGTTTTAGTTTTATTCACTCCCAACGCACCTCGATATGCTCGCTACTAGTGCTGTCGTGTTCTGTTTTTGTTTTATTGACTCCCAACGCACCTCGATATGCTCGCTACTAGTGCTGTCGTGTTCTGTTTTTGTTTTATTGACTCCCAACGCACCTCGATATGCTCGCTACTAGTGCTGTCGTGTTCTGTTTTAGTTTTATTCACTCCCAACGCACCTCGATATGCTCGCTACTAGTGCTGTCGTGTTCTGTTTTTGTTTTATTGACTACCGACGCACCTCGATATGCTCGCTACTAGTGCTGTCGTGTTCTGTTTTTGTTTTATTGACTCCCAACGCACCTCGATATGCTCGCTACTAGTGCTGTCGTGTTCTGTTTTATTGGCTCGCGCCGGCGCCTTGATGGACTCGCTATTTTGTTTCTTTTATTTGATTCGCGACGCGTATTATTTTCTTTCTTCTCCTGTACTTTCCATCAGATGAGCCAAGCACAAGATCATTAAAAATAAAAATAAAATCACATTTACGTATTTGTTAAAACTGTAACCAATCGCTAAAGAAAATAGGTGTCTTCGACTTATAAACGTATCGAATTGGTCAAAATAGCTGACTTGACAGTGTGTGTGATTCATTGTTTGATTGAATCTTTCAGTTCAATGTACTTATACAGTGGATAATTAACTAAACGCTGTATTTCTATGAATACGTCATGTTAGTATACCTACATCGTGAGGAAACCGGCATGCTTCAATTTCGAGGCATGTATTATACCCACTGTCCATTATGTGGCGACGGGCTCACCCCCCGTCACACTGGACAGAGTTTCGGTACTATTGGTGAAACGTGAATGTTCTGAGGTTTCAGAATATCTCTGACTACCCCCTCGAGGAATATAGTCGTGAGCATATGCTTATGCTAGTATCCACGTTTCACCAGTATGATAGAATATACTATTGTTCCAGTTAGTTTTAGCCTTGTAACGCAGGATTGACTGAAATAATAGCAGTAATTTTTACAATCTAAGATGGGCAACACTGATTCGTGACATTTTACGTAAACTTGACAAGGACTGGCGCGCGCGAAGGCGGCGGACTCTCAAAGAGTGTTTTCGATATGTTTTTAAGAATAAAAATAGCGAAGAATTATATATGTTCTAAGTTGTAACCGCGATTGGAAATATAAACAATTGATTCTGGCTGGTGTGTTTCATTGAAGAATGCTTGGCGGAGGCCTATAGATAGTGTCAAGTTTTCAAGTAGTACCGAAACTCTGTCCAGTGCCTCGAAATTGGAGCATGCTGGTTTCCTCATGATGTTTTCCTTCACCGAAAAGCCAGTGGTGTTATAAATCGTACATAAATTCCTAAACACCCATTGGTACGAGACGGCCTGGGCGGGGATCGAACCATCGCCTCCTGCACGGTAGGCAAGGTTACTCGCCACTGGACCACCACGGCGAATCATATGACGTATCTTGATTGGTAGGCAACTGTGTTGTCGAAAATCGTACAGATTTCTAACTGTTGACAGCAAGTATGTTTCTGATTAACAGTAAGTAAATTCAAAATTGTCTATAAAATTTACCGACGGCGACCGATGGCGGGCTAATAAAAAAATGTAATTTAGTATGGGAAGCCGTCCACCTCCGCCGCCGCCGCGTCAAACGCGGGCCCCATACAAAAATGACTAAATGACATTTTTGTATGGGCCCGCCGTCGGTCGCCGTAGATAAATGTGTGTCTCTACCCTTAATCAAATAAACATGTTTATTTGCTGACAAAATCATGCAAAGAATTGTGCGGACTGCATGTTTTATTCACAATTTAGAATTTATTCTCGATTCTAATCAATTTTCTGGCTATTAGGAAGTAGTTAAAAATTGTTTGTTCGAGTTGTTACAATACGTACCGGCATGAGTGAAGGCGGCGGTGCTAGGGTCGTAGATCTCGTCATCAACAGCGACCACAGCGTACAGCCCGTTCTCAAGAAGTCCTCGACGTTGAAGCACGCTCACAAAGTCCACCAGGGCTATGTGCTCCCCGAGAAACACGTAAACTGTGGACAATCGTATTTTTGTTTTATTTACGTTCGCGTGCCATTTCATCCTGAAACCTGAGCAGGTTAAAGGTGCACTTCCGATGCCAGCGGCCGATGCGACTGACGCGCGCGTCAGACGCGTGGTTCTGTCATATGCCATATGTCTATCGCATCGGCCCCGCGCGTCTGACGCACGCGTCAGTCGCTGGCATCGGAAGCGGCGCTATACGTTTTCATATTAACTATACTTCATTCCAAATAAGGACGACGAGATTTTCCGATTCCTATTTCGCTTTCTGGCCAATTCTGATTACCAAATGTAATTCATTTATTGGATACATATACATCCGACATATCTTGGACGTTACTAAAGCGGTTCTAAGAATAAGTGAGAGGAAGTGTTTCAGGAAACAAACTTGTCAGAGCAAACAAAATTTGTTGTTCCACACCAAAAAGCAATACCTACTCGACTAAAATGTATGAAACAGCTGATATTTTTTTTGGCTCTGACTGGTTTGCTCCAAGTTGTTCAGTTTGATGGGTGGAGTATATGGTTTAAAGGTTAGTGATACTTTTCCTTACATCCTGTATAAGGTGTACCTGGTAAGGTGGGTAACTTAAAACCATGTTAACTATATTTTTCCGTGAATCAATTTAAAATCACGATACCTAATGATTTGAATGAAAGACACGCCAGTCTAAATATGTATACCTACTAAAGTGACATAGTTTAGTAGATGTGAGGCGGTTATGAAAGGGTTAAGGTTGTTCAGCCGTAGCCGTGGTGGTCCAGTGGCGAGTAACCTTGACTGCTGTGCAGGAGGCGATGGTTCGATCCCCGTCCAGGCCGAGTCGTACCAATGAGTTTTTCGGAATTTATGTACGATTTGTAACACTACTGGCTTTTCGGTGAAGGAAAACATCATGAGGAAACCTGCACGCTTCAATTTCGAGGCATGTATTGTACCCACTGTCCATTATAAGTGGCGACGGGCTCACCCCCGTCACACTGGACAAAGTTTCGGTACTACTGGTGAAACGTGGATGTTCTGAGGTTTCAGAATATCTCTGACTACACCCTCGGGGAATATAGTCGTGAGCATATGCTATGCATGCATGCTAAAGGTTGTTCAGTGGGGGATACGCCTTAATTCATTCAATTACGTTTTCTAAACTAATGTAATTGCAAATATTTCCAATGTATGTATGCTAAATTTCCAATTTTATTATAATGCATAGAATATGGGTATACGGTCCAACTTAATATGCTGACACTTTTTAAGGGAATGATCAGACCGTCACACTGAACAACTTTCTCTATGGGACCAACATCGAAATCGCGAAAAAAAACAGTTGTCCCATACATTTGGCTCAAATAGGTTTGCAGTTTTGTATGAAAGAGCAGATTTTTTTTCTCGCGATTTCGATGTTGGTGCCATAGAGAAAGTTGTTCAGTATGACGGTCTGATCATCCCCTTAAAAAGTGTCAGCATATAAAGAAGGACCCTGTATAGATATTTAATTATTTAGTACAATACTACTTTTTTAAGTGATACAATATTCCAGTGAAAATGTGACAGTAGGTTTCTAAAATATAGGGTTGCCATCCATAAGTCTGTCGCAACCGTCTACCCAATATCAACTGTACAAAAACAAATATAGTTAATCATTACAGTCGCACACAGATTGCCAAAAGAGTGACAGAGCTAGATTAGACGTAAATCCGTTCTCGTTACGTCAGTTAAATAAATGTCGCCCCTTTTTAAGCAAATTAAACCAAAATTAATAAGCCGTGGTGGTCCAGTGGCGATCCCTGTCCAGGCCGATTCTTACCAATGAGTTTTTCGGAATTTAGAGTACGATTTGTAACACCACTGGCTTTTCGGTGAAGGAAAACATCGTGAGGAAACCTGTTTCAATTTCGAGGCATGTATTACACCCACTGCCTGCCCATTATTTAAGTGGAGACGGGCTCACTCCCCGTCACACTGGACAGTTTCGGTACTACTAGTGAAACGTGGATGTTCTGAGGTTTTAGAACATCTCTGACTACCCCCTCGGAGAATTTAGTCGTGATCATATGCTTTATGCTTATGTAAAACAAAATTCGTTCTTAACGTAAGGAAATAGCGTAGTCCTCCAGCTGGAGGCCTGGTGACAAAATGTTTCAAGATGGCATCTGTTTAGTATTGACATCTCGCTTATTCTAATGGACGATTGTCGTAAGTGTGAATAGATGTCAAGCAGCGTTTTATGTCTTGCTTTATATTATTTATCCACCCCTATACTTTATCTTTGGTCGCAACCCCTAGGTAGCGTGATAATCATTATTTACATCAAAGCATTATCAGCAAAAATTGTGTTTTGAAATCAAGATCGCTAAATGATTCACCACTATTATAATTAATTTTTTATCATGTAACATCCTGCTGAAGACACTGGAAAAAATGGTAGACAGATACTTAAGGGAAGGACCACTGAAAAGGACACCCTTTCATAAGCTACAGTGCGCGTATCAAGTGGGAAAATCCACTGAAACTGCGCTGCACCACGTAGTCTCGAAGGCAGAATCTGCGATTGAAAATAAAGAAATATGTGTCGGTGCATTTCTAGACATTGAGGGAGCATTCGATCGCACTACGTTTGAGTCAATTGGGAAAGCCGCAGCCGAGCACGGCATTGACCGGACTCTGTGCAGGTGGATCGACTGCATGCTGAAGGGCAGAAAAATTGCGTCCACTCTCCTAGGAGACGAGGTGCAAGCCACAATAAGGAAAGGCTGTCCACAGGAAGGGGTGCTATCACCGACACTCTGGTGTCTAGTGGTTGACTCGCTCCTGGAAAAGCTGAACAAAAAGACACTGTACACAGTAGGATATGCAGATGACATTTTCATTTTAATCAACGGCAAATTTCCAGATACAGTGTCTGGATTTCTGCAGAAAGCCTTGGATGATGTGGAGAAATGGTGCGATGAGCATAATTTGTCTATAAATCCGGGGAAAACGACAATTGTGCCGTTCACGAGGATGAGAAACCTGACAAGACTTAGGAATCCATTCCTCTATAATAAGGAGTTAACCTGGTCTACAGTGGTTAAATATCTGGGGATGATCCTAGATAAAGAACTAACGTGGAAATCACATGCTGAGATGGCTACAAGGAAAGCCGCAATGGCTTTCAATATGTGTAGATCAGCCTACGGTAAAACCTGGGGCTTAAACCCCAAGGTATATAACCTTGGGGTAGTAAACTGGATCTACACAACTATGGTTAGACCAATACTTTCTTACGGCAGCATAGTTTGGTGGACGAGAACCAAAATGCAAACATGTGAGAAAGAACTTGGGAAACTACAACGCATGGCCTGTATGGCCATGACTGGTGCATTCAGGTCGACACCCACCGCGGCGCTAGACATAATACTGAACCTTAAACCGCTTCATATATTTATACAAGCTGAAGCGGCTAAGGCTCTTTACAGAATGAATGTGACCCAAACCTGGCACAGTGATATGCTTAAGTTAAGGCATACTGCATTGAGACTGGACAGTGAGCTTGAAAGAGGGTTCAACATGATCGGTGACACAATGCCGAGCACACGGATCTTCAAGAGAAACTACAAAATATATGTCCCAACAAGGGATGAATGGAAGCGTGGATTGCGTACCCCGGACGCAAACACTCTTGTTTGGTACACCGATGGTTCAAAAACCGAGTCAGGTACGGGTGCAGGCATACAATCCAAAGACTACAACGAAAGTGTCAGTCTAGGAGAATTTGCAACTGTCTTCCAAACAGAGACGTATGCTATCATAGCCTGTGCGCAGGAGAATATATATAGGAAGGTAGCCAACAAGACTATATATCCTAAGTGACAGCCAAGCAGCTCTCAAAGCCTTGATCTCCTATTATGTAAATTCCAAGCTAATTCTAAACGGAGTGAAGACCCTTAACAGGCTTGGTCTTCATAATACCGTAAGATTAGTTTGGGTCCCGGGACATACCGGTGTCCAGGGTAATGAGAATGCTGACGAGCTGGCGAGGGCTGGGTCAGAACGGAAGATGGTTGGCCCAGAACCAAGTGTGGGATTCCCGGCATGCAGCATAAGAATGACCATTAGGGATTGGGCTGATAAAACACATAGGCTGGAGTGGTCCGGCCTTGCAGGCCTACAACACTCTAAGAAATTTATCAGCAATGTGACAACTTGTGTGTCAAAGTTCATACTGAACAACAGCAGGAGCAAGGCTCGTGCCATCACCGGAGCCCTCACTGGGCACTACGCTACAGGCACGATGATGCACAAAATGAAACTAACCCTAGATCCAAGCTGCCGAGCATGCGGAGAGGATGAAGAGACCATGGAACATATCCTTTGTGACTGTGATGTCTTGGCGGCAAAACGCATGTGCCTCCTCGGAGATGGATACCCAAAACCGGGAGACCTTAGGTTTCTTCCCCTCAATGGTGTTACCTCCTTCATTGACCATGTATTTGAAGGGTGAAGAAAGTTGGGGCTAACACAAAAGATCCCACTGGGTCGAAGTGTTGCTGGCTTGCCAGCCCCCACATCAAGATAAGATAAGATAAGATCATGTAACATGTTTAATGTTACAAAAATTTTGAAAAAAAAAGAACAACAAGTCAAAAATGTTTTTTTACTCTGTTTCCGACAAACAGGGTGCATTTGAAGCCACCGTCTAGCTCAATGGCGATAGTATGGCTTGTGGTATGGCGTAGCCTAATCGCAAAGGGAAAATACGAAGAACATGAGTCCTATACGATACGAAGAAGCGAGTAATGAAGCAGATTCCGACTACAGCGACGTCTATACAGGGTGTTACAAAAATACCCCTTAAGAAAAAAGGGTGTTAAAGCTGTCCTAAAAGGAGTCGGTTCGGTGTAAAGGTCACAGCACACATATCAACTTGGAAAGGGATCGTCACCGTATCGCCTTTCGCCTCGCCGTCAACCAGGCGTCAACCTAACGTAAGCACGTAACCAAAGCGTATCAGCAGCTCCTGTACGTCAACTCGGCTACGGCTAGGCGACACCGCGCATCACGGTCTTCGCGGGCGGTTCTTTAAGAGACGTGATCTCGGGTACGGAGACACGTAAGCGCGGGGACGACGAGCCGTAAGCGTGGGAACTGCAAGTTGACCACGCACCGCATCGCGGTTCGGAGCCTGTTCCGAGGCGAGGCGATTACGTTACGATTCTGATTAGTGTGCGTTGCAGTATGGAGTTTCATACAAACAATACTGAACGGTTCGAGGCGAGACGGCGACGATCCCTTTCCGAGTTGATATATGTGCTGTGACCTTAAAACGTTTTTCCTAAACGGAAAACGCTGCGGTGAGAAGTGGGATCAAGGTTGAATTGTGTATTGAAGATAATGATGATTCTTAATTAAAATAGTCGCCTCTTCCGTCATCTTGTTCGGACAAGCGTGTCTAGATTGGTATCTTGAGCAATACATGCATGCATGTGATACGTGCACAAACTTTATCTTCTTGTTACGAGTATTATGTGGGCAGCAAGCCCTGGTGTCAGGGTTTTTTCAGACCGCCTTACGGCCTCTGACGTGATTTTGTGTAACTGATGTGTGAATGATCTTTCTTTTCAAATAATCAGGTGATTTAGTCTGCAATGTCTTAAACAACTGGAGAAAAAAGACAAAGACATATCACTAGGTGTACCCCGTGGGAATCGAACCCCGTTTCGAACGTCCGTGCCAAGAGAGAAGAAAATATAATGTAAGCCCATACGTGAATAGATTAAGTCTTGATTTTGTGAATTTTGCAAATAAAAATATTTTTAATATCTTATTTATCTCAATTTAGTTAAAAATAACATATTTTTGATTTCATGTATCATTTGGCTGCGTAACCAATGGAGGGTTACCTCGTGACCACTATCGAACGAATGCATTTTACTGCGTAATAGTGTTGTTTACGACACGAACCCAAGTGTACGAACTAGATGAATAAATCTACATCAATGGTAGAGGTCAGGGGTGGATTTACAAATATTGTGCCCATGGGCAAATACATTTCGCCTCCCTCCATAACTTCAGTTCGCCGGTGGTGGGCCCGTAGCCAAGATTTGTGGCAGCAAAAGTTATAAGGTTTTAAGATAATGAAGAATTGACCCACAAGAGTTGTCGGTTATTTCATGCCAGTAGGCCACGACATACTCGTACATAAAAAATTCCAAATCTAGAGCGAGCAAAGCGAGCTAAATATTTGATAGAAGGGTCAATTTCAACATTCGTGATTTTTGTCTCATTTCGGTGAGGTTTTTAATTTTAAGGTTTTTTATTTACTATTTAACTTTTAAAAAATATATACATAATATTTAATTGTTAAGCGGGCACAAAATATCATAAATAGTTACTGAGAAAAATGATTTTGTTTTTAAAGCCACCGAATTTACAAAGTTTACAATTAAAAGCCTTTATTTTTCTACATTCAAATTTTTTTGTGATAAATACAGAAGAATAGTTAAACGCGAAAAGGTCAAGAGCGATAGGAGCGTGCTCGATGCTTCCCAGCTTTGTAAATAGCTAAAATTGTAAATTGATGTATAATGTTGAAATAAACTGTTGCAGCGAACGAAGGAAGCTTGAAATTTCTCAGCACAATGACTCGGTTTTCGAATGGTGTACTAAAAATCATGTTAGTCATGATTCCTGTGGTACTTTTCATTTCGGTGGGGATTTAAAGGGCATTTAAGTCCACCGAATCCACCGGAATGAGAACACCGTAATGAAAGATAATTCAAAATTTTCTGAAAAAGTAAAATGTTGATTATAATATCAACACTATTCAAGTGAGTGTATACTTAAAGCACATAAAATATACAGATTTCAAACAAAATGAACAATCAATCGATGAAATATAACGGAAACCGAAATGAAGATGTTTTTGTCCACATACCACCGAAATGACTTTCTTTCGTTTTTTATGTGAAGCTGCAGCATGATGCGACTGGTGCTTCTGCGCCTAACCCTTGAGCATGACTAATTGAAGATGCAAGCGAGGAATGGGACGCATAAACGCATTCTGGACAGAGCTATTCCAATTAATGTCCACCGAAATGATATTGTGTCGCGGGACAGGTGTATTTATACTTGTTAGAACTTTTGCAGGATAGTTAGTTAAGCAATAATGTCTGCTTTTGATACGATAGTTTATGTCAATTAAGTTACGGTAGACGTTCATCTAAATAATAAATAGTTTTCGAGTTACAAGACAATTAATAATCAAAAAAGTGTTGCGGAAAAGCCACCGTGATGATTAAACGGGCCTTTAAAATTGTTTTTATGTTACAAATAAGATTCTTAGCAAAATTTTATATGTTGCCCGACAATAATTATATCAGCCTCCTGCACTACCTTTTTCAGCTACGCCGTGAAATTTTTCTGCTTGGGACATTCACCCAGAACTGCTATCAGAATTATGTTTTGCATAAGTAGAAGCAAAATTTAAAATAAGGAGCGATCGAAGTGAGCTCGAGATTTTTCTGTTATACAAATATGACCAGTGCGAGCGGAGCAAACTCAAAATTTGTACACTTCTACTTGGCTATGCGTCCAATACTAAAAATATAAATAGTTACAGATTGATCGAAACTACATAAAAGATCCAAGAGCGAGTGAGGCGAGTTTGACATTTTGTGGAAATACTTTTAACTCTGTCGGTCTATGTATTCAATACTTATAATAAATAGAGAAACCAGAGCGAGCGAAGTGAGCTCGAAATTTTTTCACTACAGTATAGCTAGGCTGTGGCCAGAAAACGGTCAGTCTTTAGACAATTTGTATGACCCTACGCCCCCCTGGAACCGGCCACCCTTAGCACTTGCCCATTTGGCTCTTAGGAGAATACGCCCCTGGGGCCTAATTCTACTATTTGCACACGTAACCTTACAGTAGCATTCCGTGTTCTTTACTTTCCGTTTTAAGTTCGGCCCTAAACACGCCAGAAGCACAAATCGGCATTCCACTAACGATTTGTAGCGGGGACAACAAAACTTAAACGTAGACGGAGGTTTTCGTGAGTGTTACTGATGTACGGCTAGTATTTTTATGCAAAACTGTTTTTGTTTATAGATTTTACAAAATCAGGCACACTCTTGGCCACATTTTTTGTTCATCAACGTCATTTTGACACGGGGGGAGGCTTGCCGCCACTAATCTGTTCTGGGGCGCGTTCAGAACCTACGCCCAGAGTGCACTCTGGGTGCAACTTTTCGCACTAACGCCGTTCTGAGCCTCGGTGAAAAAACGCCCTTTGCAACTCGGTTGTCACAACTCAACCGTTCCGTACCTCTGACGGGTTGCAACTTTTAACCATCAAATTAGATGGTTAAAAAACACTCTGACGTTTTGATTATCTGTGGTTACTTGACTTTTTGCTCATTTTGAATAAAAGTTAGTTTTATTCAAATTATTTTTATTCACTCTTAGATTCTCTAGCATGGAAGATGAGTTTATATTGTATTTGGAAATGATGGAAGCCCTGGAAGCCCATATTACTGTCAATGTCAAAATTTGAGGTTATAAAACAACAGGGATCGTTCCGTACCTTTTGGCGAGTTGAAAAACAACTGTTCGTTCCGTACCTTCGATTGAAAAACAACCAAACAACCGCACCCGTAGGTTCTGAACGCAGCCCAGTCGGTGTTGTATTTGATATTCGTGAAAAATTGGTTTTAGTGATTTTTGTGACATAATTTCGTGCGGATTGTGAACCAAAAAGTTGCGTTAATCGACCAACATAACAGGAATCTCAAATATATACGAAGAAAGAACAAAAGTTTTGGTGCAAGTTTACTCGTTCATGGTGATTTTGGCGGCAACGCGCGAGCTTACAAAATCGACCACAATTTCATCCTCATCTTTCATCTATCATCCCATCATCATCAGGAGAGTTTTGCACGGGAATCGTGAAGAAAAGGACGGGCTTTGTTTCTTAATTTTCTAAATTATTTTTTTGTGTCTATTATTTTGTTAATGTGGTGGATGTGTTTAATAATATGCCATTAATGGAGAACAATATAGTAAAAGTGAGAAATAAAGAAGGCGCTCCCGTTTGATTCGGATTGATCCTTGCGTAAAACTCCCCTTAACATTGGAATGTGTGTACCGCCCTCGCATTTCAAGAGTTAGGTATTAAGTATAAAGGAAAAATATCACTAAAGACCAGGCTGTAAGGGCTAGTTCCCATTGCCTTTCCGAAAGGATAAACTATTAAAAAAAAAGTCATTTTGACACTTGACAGTGACAGGGGTTGGCTTGCCGCTATTAATTTGTTCGGTCGAAGTTGTATTTGATATTCGTGAAAAATTGGTTTTAGTGATATTCGTGACATAATTTCGTGCGGATTGTGTACCAAAAAGTTGCGTAAATCGACTAACATAACAGGAATCTCAAATACATACGAAGAAAGAACAAAAGTTTTGGTGCAAGTTTACTCGTACTGGTGATTTTGGCGGCAACGCGCGGGCTTACAAAATCGACCACAATTTCATCGCCAGCTTTCATCTATCATCCCTTCATCATCAGGAGAGTTTTGTCATGGGAATCGTGAAGAAAAGGACGGGCTTTGTTTCTTAATTTTCTAAATTAGTTTTTCGTGGCTATTATTGTGTTAATGTGGTGGAATTAGTTTAATAATGTGTCATTAATGGAGAACAGTATAGTTAAAATGAGAAATAAAGAAGGCGCTCCCGTTTGATTCAGATTGATCCTCATGTAAAACTCCCCTGAACATTTGAATGTTAGTACCACCCTCGAATTTCAGGAGTTAGGTATTAAGGTTAGGTTTAAGTACAAAGAAAAATATAACTAAAGACCACGGCTGTAAGGGCTAGTTCCCATTGCCTTTCCGAAAGGATAAACTATTAAAAAAAAAGTCATTTTGACACTTGACAGTGACAGTAACCTAAAATGGATTTAAAAATGTTTGATTTTATTTGAGTAATGAATAAATACCACAAGGTAAGTTCAAATCTAAGTGGTTTAAAGTGGGTTTACTTTTCAAAATTACCATTATGGATTTTGTTTCGATTTGACATTCCGAATCGAAAGATTGTTTTCCTATTTTCATTGTTATTATTCAATGCTAATTCCCCGAGGAATCTAACAACAACAAAACCTGATTAGAACAATGTTTATTATGATAGATCACATAGAATTATGGTAGCAACGGAAGCATATGGTTTTGATTCATGAAAACGTGATCTCTTTGTCAAGAAATATAATGTAGCGGTTTACAGTTTTGTACTATCTAAAATATCGACTAAAATCCTTTTCACATAAATATAAACATCATCAGCCGTCCCGCTCCTAACCGTTTGGTTAAACATTTTGTTTCGTTGAGTTTGTATTGATATCTGCTTAACTCTAAATTTTTCAGGGTCTTCTTTTATGTGTTCCCTGATCGCTTGGGACTTGGGTGACAAGAAAGTGAATAGATTATGGATGCAGGAATTTTTATTGATGGAGATTCATTTATTGAAGAAAAGTAAGTTGCAAGATTGACAACCAACCTCGTAGCACCTGAATAGATATCCCTATAGAAACAAAGCTGTATACAAGCGGCCACTGTCGGTGCATTCACACATGTCACTGCTGACATGACACTTCTGTATTGTTGTGCGTTCCAACAGTAGTAACATACCCCGGTCCCTGCTGGTTGTGTGCACCAGCACCCCTAGCATGATTTCTCTTCTTGTGAGTGACTCGATATGTAGTCTGGATAATAAATCCAGACTACATGTCGTGGCAAGCGCGGCTTTTGCTCTTCGAAAAGTGCGGCAAGAGGTAATTTTCTATGGAGGAAAGGCTCGTCGCGCGCGTGTAGTAAAATCATACTAGACGTTCTGTATGCATGTCACGCAACACATGCAATGAGTGAGTGCACCGACAGCAGCTGCTTGTTTGACGCTTGGTTTCTGTAGGGCTATCTATTATTATGCTCATATGACCACAAAAATGCTGCGGAGTGCTCAAGAACAGAGCGGGACAGTTTATATTTCTTTCTTTCCGGTGGTGTTGGCGCACTGTCGTGTTTATTTTTTATGACAAACATTGAATGTGTTATACTAGGTAGTAAGAGGTTGGTTTATTTATATGTAAAATTAAATCATTGTATTCCAGTCCAGCCTATTATCCGTCCCATTGCAGGGCACAGGCCTACCCTCAAGGAGGATGTATTATGTCTAACACAATCTGCCACTGATAGATTTAAATTACTTTTAGACTGTTCTAATGCCAGTCTCTGTTAGTTTTATAATAGAACGAAATTTGGCCATAAACATCAATAAATAATATGGGATCCCAGATTCAATCCTTACATAAAATAAAAATTTTCTTTATTTGCACACCAAGCCCAAAGCACACAGCACAAAGAAAGGATATAAGACCTTCATCGATACCATATTTTGTTTGTGAACGATTATAATTGAGACTTGTTTTATTTGTTATTGGCAGGTTGACATACTTCCCGACGAATCGCTGACTGCACACACTCTGCGAAGCAATTTTGTTCATCAAAAAGCATTCTACCTTCTCCGGCACCCAGTTATTTTATATAATCAGTCTATATAATACTCTTCTTGAGAACCATAATAAATGACTTATGCAGTAATAAATTGTTATCTTTAGTCTGCCTCTGCAGTCTGCCTGCCTGCCTGCTTCTGTTTCCATCATGTTTGAACTAACCAGACAGACCTATAGGATAGGAGCAACTACTTCTAGGAGAAACCAAATCAGTCGGTTCACATGACAAATTGATTTATTTGGTTGTTGAAAATATGATTTTCTTTATCACAATTGACTAAAGCAATACAATTATTAGATACTTAGTTCAAATGTAATTCGGACAACCGGATACATGTTTGACTGGGTAATATATACATATAGCAGGCCACTTCCCACAAATATGAACCAACTTACATGACATGTAAATACCTAACTTGAGAACCAAATGGAATGGTGAATCTTGCTTGGCACCAAGTAATACTTACCAAGGTATTAATTATAATAAGTAGTTAGGTAAGTATTGTTAGTATAAAACTGTTAGTTTGGGGTTCATTTAGTGTAAAGATTGTAGGTTCCTAAGCTATTTAAAATAGCAACGAAATTTTAAGGCTATTTTGCATTACAGAAACAGATTTGAAACACTTTACTCTCACTTATTCTTAGAACAGCTTTAGTAACGTAACGTCCAAGATATGTCGGATAGTATATGTATCCAATAAATTAATTACATTTGGTAATCAGAATTGGCCAGAAAGCTTAATAGGAATCGGAAAATCTCGTCGTCATTATTTGGAATGGAGTATAGGTACCTATCTAATATAATGAAATAAAGCAATGGTTAGTAGGTAACAATACCTATGTTTTTCCATGGAACTAATAAGTATTTAGTAACGGAGCCAGTTATTTAACATTGTCCATAAATCATATGAAACCAACTTCAATCGGAGTTGTTTTTATATTTTAGCTATAATTATACTGAATAACATCGAATTACTGCCATTGAAGATTGCTACTGACTCTTTGTTTTAGCTCTAAGTTACAAAAATTTACTCTCTTGGTTGATAGGTTCGAATTATCAGGCAAATTTACACCTTTTAGCATATTTACTTAAATTTAGTATTTATTTATAGATTTTTTCTTGTTGAGAACTTTAAATAATTGACATACGCAATATTATTGCTCTAAACATTGGGCGCGAGAGTTCGAAGGAGACGTCAAGGGCCATTCGAGCACACGCCTCAGGAGAGGAAACAGTTTTATAAAGTTTTGTATCTGAACTAATTTATATAAATATGTTAGTAGCTGTAGAGTTTCTGGCCGCATCTTCTCTACAGTGTATTTCCGAAGCGGTGGTAGAGTCAAAAAAATAAATGATATGAGTTTTATAAAAATATGAAAGTTTGTATTTTTCATTATTCAAAAGACATGGGTAAGCTAATACACCCTAAACACATTATTTTCATCGTTCGTCTTCCGTTCGTCTCAGAAAAAGCTACTCGCGAGGTACTTTTTAAAAACGAAAGTAAACCAAGAAATAGTGTTCGTTACTGCTGTCAAACAAGCGTCAACATTATTTTTCATACTAATTTGGACAGTGGAATAGGAAACTGCAACAGCCAACGTATGTTGTAAGTGACGGAGAAGTAATGATTACTGAACGCTCAACGGCCGTAACTTCGTTTAGTGGAATACGAAACGCGTCAAAATTTTTTGTCAGAGTTTTCGCCCGTACGTTACCGTACGTAAGAGTTTCAGTGGGCGGAATATAAACGTAGTACTTAAGGTATGTTATTTTATTACCCAGAGTAGCAGTGCAATATCATCATAACCCAGGTGTACTGAAGGTAAAAACATTTTTTTTAATTGTTCGTACTTAAGTGATTGTTATATAAACATAATCAGAACTAATAAATGGAAATATGGTTGTTTATATTGCGTTAGGTAAATACTACGTTTTTATGTAGAGGTGTATCATCTGGTATTTGTAGGCACAGATATATTGTCAAGCAACGCATTGAGAAACCAGTGAAGGTCGCTCTGACAAGAGCGGTTGGTTCGAAACAAGATGGGCGTTCTGAAAAGAACGTTTTGTATTATTGTCTTCGGTCGCTCGAAACAATATTGTCATCGAGTATAAGAAACAGGAGTGTAAGCCGCTTCAACACGAACATCTTCGTTATTCACTGCAGAGCTGTACACACGTCCTCTCGCTGCGATGACCGGAGCCAAAAGAACGAGCGCGGCCGCTGCGGAAATATTTATATAACGCGACGAGCGCCGCGGGCAGAAGTGCGGTGCGAGGGGGCGGTTGCACAAGACGAGGTTCGCGCCTCATTCCCATTGGTCCAAATAGAATCCTATTAGAATTTGTAAACTCTGGTATTCCCTCACTAATTGTACATACTTTATTTTACATATATTTAGCTTAAGTTTTACAATAAATAATTCACTTCTACAAGAGCATCTGAGTTTTACTCTACTCTCCGAACTCGCTAAAGTGGTGACCCAACGTTGAAATATCTGAAGAAAGAAGATCAGCTGCTCAAGCAAACTCCATCCCAGCCATGGAAGATCAACCCCTCACCGAGCCTGCTGCTGCCGCCGCTGCTGCTACTGCTAACGTCAACACGACACCGCCACCTGCAAATGAAATGGCCGGTATCGCGCTTACAATGCGCGTCCCACCATTTTGGAGAGACCGCCCACGTCTGTGGTTTATCTCCTTCGAAGCAGCCACACATGACCTCCGCAAAAGTCAAAAGCAATTGGCGCAAATGGTGATCGCCCAATTGGAAAAACAAGACGTCGAACAAATCTGTGACCTGCTGTACAGTCCGCCGTCAGACAAACACTACGACGTGCTGAAGGAACGACTCATCTCCGTCTACGAAGAATCAGAAGGCCGCCAGTTCCAAAAACTATTCTCTGAAATGGAACTGGGCGAACAACGACCGTCACAACTTCTACGCCGCATGCGCAACCTGGCTCGAGACAAAGTTCCCGACTCCACTCTCCGTCACATGTGGATGAACCTGCTACCATCACACGTCCGCTCAGTCCTCGTCGTCAGCGACACCATCAGCAAGAAAACCGCACTCGACGAACTAGCACTCTTAGCTGACAAGATGCTAGAACAAACGCAAGAGTTATCAGCCATCAACTTCAACCCGCCTCCGCCGCAAACACCAAAAAATCAAGATAACGTCAACTTAATAGAAGAAATAAGAAAACTATCACTCGAAATCGCCGAGCTACGCGCCAACCAAGCACAATCGCCGTTCCGCCGTCGCAACCAATATCACCAGTCTCGCTCACACTCACGTTCGCCATCCCGCTCCCGCAATCAGTCTCCGCACATGCCGCCGCATCCACACTGCTATTATCACCGCCGTTTCAAGCACGACGCGAGACAACTAAAGCGAACGCTGGACGAGGCGGGAACCAGCGATTCAAATAAGTCTCACCGCCTATTCATAACCGACAGGAAGACGAAATTATCCTTTTTGGTAGACACGGGAGCTAACATATCCGTCCTACCTAAAAAGAGAGGCGAAACTACCCAGCCACTACCGTTCCAGCTATACGCCGCTAACGATACCGTTATCCCAACCTACGGTGAGAAGACATTAGAACTCGATCTCAATCTCCGACGACCTTTCAAGTGGAAATTCATCGTGGCTGCCGTCACCAAACCTATCCTCGGGGCCGATTTTCTGAATCATCATCACCTAATCGTCGACATGAAGCACAAACGACTCATCGACGGGAAGACAAACCTCACTTCAAACGCTCAAATTCGAACTACAATTGAACCTACCGTCCGCAGTATCGACATAAAGAAGTCCTACCACGATATCCTCGCAGACTTTCCCGGCACGACACGACTAACTTCAATGAAACTCAACCCGAAACACAACGTCGAGCACTTCATAGAAACCACTGGCCCTCCCGTGCACTGCCGCGCACGCCCAATACCACCGCACCGTTACGATCAAGTCAAGAAAGAGTTCGAAAATATGATGGAGCAAGGCCTGTGCAGACCAAGCAAGAGCCCGTGGTCGTCTCCACTCCATGTAGTCCCTAAGAAAAATGGAGACCTTCGAGTGTGTGGTGACTATCGCAGACTAAACGCCGTCACCATACCCGACCGATACCCCATACCACGGATGAAAGACTTCACCTACCAACTGGCTGGCAAGAATATATTTTCTACGCTTGATCTAAATAGAGCGTACCAGCAAATCCCTGTCAGCGAGCAAGACATCGAAAAAACCGCCATCATAACACCGTTTGGCCTTTTCGAGTTCCCGCGCATGTGCCCAGGCCTACGCAATGCTGGACAAACATTCCAGCGGTTCATACATGAAGTACTTCGAGAACTTGACTACGTATTTCCTTTCGTCGACGATCTCCTCGTGGCCTCCACTAACGAAACCGAACATCGTGAACACCTCCGCACCATCCTAAAGCGCCTGGAAGAATATGGAATAACAATAAACCCAGCAAAATGCGTCTTCGGGCAGCAAGAAGTCACATTCCTCGGGCATCATGTATCTAAGGAGGGAATTAAACCGCCAGAGGACAAGATACAAGCAATAATAGAGTTCCCGAAACCTCAAACCATCGATGAAATACGACGTTTTCTCGGTATGCTCAACTTTTACCGAGAAAACATACCTAATGCCGCCGCTATACAAGCCCCGCTAAACAAATACCTACACAATACAAAGAAAAAGGACAGCACGAAGATAGAGTGGGACGACGAAGGCACGCACGCATTCGAAGCATGTAAAGTTAGCATACAAAACGCCGCTTTACTCGCTCATCCATCGCACCACGCGCCACTAGCCATCTTCACCGACGCATCCGACAACGCCGCCGGCGCAGTACTTCAACAACACATCAACAACAAATGGCTACCACTCGGCTACTACTCGAAAAAATTCTCCGAAGCTCAACAGAAGTATAGCACGTTCGACCGCGAACTTCTGGCAATGTACATGGCTGTCAAACACTTCCGCAAGTCATTCGAAGGCCGAGAACTAATAATCTTCACGGACCACAAGCCGCTCACATACCTACTCCGCAAGGCGCCATCTCCGACCGAGACCCCGCGCCGAACACGCCAACTACTATTTATTAGCGAGTTCACTAACGACATTCGACACGTGAGCGGTCAACATAACATCGTAGCTGACACTCTAAGCCGCATAGCAACAATATCCTGCCCAACAACACTGGACTACGCAAAGATAGCAGTCGCGCAAGAAAGAGACAGCACTATACAACAACTCACACAGCAAAGTAACCTAACACTCAAAAAAGTTACTTTGCCGAACTGTGGTACACCTATCTACTGTGAAACGTCATCTACCTATGTCCGACCATACATACCTACCGAGTATCGACGAGCCGCTTTCGACGCCGTACACAACATCAGCCACCCTGGTATACGATCAACACGCAAGCTCATGTCACAAAAGTTTTTCTGGCCGTCCATGAACGCAGACGTCGGCACCTGGGCGAAACATTGCATTACATGTCAAAAATGTAAAGTACATAGACACACATCGAGCACCGTGACACCGTTCCCCGTTAGCGACCGTTTCCAGCATATCCACTGTGATTTGGTCGGCCCATTGTGTACTTCACCGCAAGGACATCGCTATCTAATAACAATCATCGACCGACACACAAGATGGCCCGAAGCAATACCTACCGAAGAAATCACCGCCGAAGTAGTAGCAAAGGCAATATACGAACACTGGATCGTCCGCTTCGGCTGCCCTGCAACTCTCACCAGCGACCAGGGTCGCCAATTCGAAAGTCAGCTGTTCGCACGTCTCATGACCATCATGGGTATCAATAAAACCCGCACAACGCCGTATCACCCACAATCAAACGGCATGGTCGAACGCTGGCATCGCACTCTGAAAGCTGCACTCAAATCTAGACTCTATGGCAACGCAACATGGATCGACGAGCTACCTACTGTATTAATGGGACTTCGCGCCGCCCTCCGCACCGACACGGGCGTAAGCGCCGCCGAACTGACCTACGGTTACAACCTCAGACTGCCCGGCGACTTCTTCACGCCGGCGTCGGAGCAACAAGACCAATCAGCCGACTACAACTACGTGAACAAACTACGCGACACTATCAACGCACTAAAACCAACGATACCTACAGATTGCCATAGAAACAAGAAACCTATCTTCGTACACAAAGACCTACAATCCTGCGAGTATGTTTTCGTGCGAACCGACGCTGTACGAAAACCGCTACAACCACCCTACGAAGGACCCTACCGTATACTCAAGAGAAACGACAAGATTTTCACGCTACAACTACCGAACCGAACAACCAATATCTCGATCGATCGACTAAAACCAGCCTACATTATTCAAGATGACAACGACCTAAGCGGCAACGACACTAATACACAATAACAAAATAACAAGAACGACTCTGAAACGAAGAAAAACTCAAACATCAAACCAACTGCTACAAACCTGAAACAACAGAAGACATCTCGATCTGGACGCGCTGTGAAACTGCCAGTACGCTTCGCTTGAGGGGGAGTACTGTAGGCACAGATATATTGTCAAGCAACGCATTGAGAAACCAGTGAAGGTCGCTCTGACAAGAGCGGTTGGTTCGAAACAAGATGGGCGTTCTGAAAAGAACGTTTTGTATTATTGTCTTCGGTCGCTCGAAACAATATTGTCATCGAGTATAAGAAACAGGAGTGTAAGCCGCTTCAACACGAACATCTTCGTTATTCACTGCAGAGCTGTACACACGTCCTCTCGCTGCGACGACCGGAGCCAAAAGAACGAGCGCGGCCGCTGCGGAAATATTTATATAACGCGACGAGCGCCGCGGGCAGAAGTGCGGTGCGAGGGGGCGGTTGCACAAGACGAGGTTCGCGCCTCATTCCCATTGGTCCAAATAGAATCCTATTAGAATTTGTAAACTCTGGTATTCCCTCACTAATTGTACATACTTTATTTTACATATATTTAGCTTAAGTTTTACAATAAATCATTCACTTCTACAAGAGCATCTGAGTTTTACTCTACTCTCCGAACTCGCTAAATATTCATAAAAACAATACAACTTTTCTTTATTCATAGAGGTCATTTAAAGAAGAAATGGGGAGGTTGGGGAATCTCCACAAAGTTCTGTTTTTTTTAGTTTATACATATAAATAATACAACAAATCTTTACTGGTAAATTAGGTTAAGCTTTAAACTTAAAAAAACGTAAAAACAGTAAATAAATACACGTTAAAACCGTCCGCTTCTCCAGAATTTATAAACGAACATGATATCTGACGTAACTCTTTGAAGCTAATTGAAGTAAAACAATTTTATGTTTTCACTTTTTAAATACCAAGAATAGCCAAAAGAGTGTAGGTATATCTAATTGAACGAATTTTTAAGTTCCAGTAAAACGTACGTGAACTAAATAAACAACCGTATTCCTTCCAGTGGAGAACAAAAACGTTGCTCTCCGATAAATTAAATAAAAAAATAGTTAGAACAAACATTACATTCCGATTTGTATTCATAATTTTTCAAAAACAACATACTCATAGGGAAATAAAAATATCACAATCACACGAGGATATTATGCATATTACACTTGGTCGGCGACAACATTAAGTGAAACAGTCCTCTTTACCCAATTTTCCCTAACACTAGAGAAAGCTATAAAACTTCGAGTCACAGACAAGCAAAGTGATAAACACGGCAAGCATGGCAATAATAACTCCCGCTCTGGTAAGAGTTCTAATTAAGTCAGCTCAGCATGCTCTTGAGATCGGCACGGTATTAGTCCTTGCTGCAGTAACGGCGGCTTTCTGGCCGGAACAAGCACCCTTACCCGGTAAGTGGAAAATAACTATTAAGAAAACAATTCGCGTCAAGGCCTGTATTTACTTTGATTAGTGCGACTGCAGGTGATTTGTAATTGCGGGTGATTAGTCCAGGTGTTTAATGCGAGTAGTGTCCAATTCTGTTTAGTGGCTGTGTTTAGTAAATTCAGTTGTTAGCTGTTGACCAGCAAGTATGGACGCACCTCAAGAAGCTAAACGCCTCCAACGCTAAACACTGCTGTCCAGACGTGTTTAGTACCAGGCACGCTGAGAGTGCGGGGAAGGAGGACGCGCGGGACGTGGCTTACTTCAGTCCACTTGGTACACACAAACTCATTGGTACGAGTCGGCCTTGACGGGGATCGAACCATCACCTCCTGCACGGCAGGCATGGTTACTAGCCACTGGACCACCACGAACATAAGGGTACAAAATGGCAGTCTTATCACTAAAAGCGACCATACTACAACTAGCGTCCGACCGAAGATTAGTCTTGCGAAACCGATTGTCTCTCTTCTGCCATAACCTTCGACCGAAGCCGAAGGTTCACTCATAAGTGGAAATCTTAGTAAAAATAAGGTTTGAGATTACATTAAAGACACTTTAGTAAATTGTGTTTTAACTAATATTACTGTTATTTCAAAACACTTTTGTCGAGATTTCGTGGTTATATTGGCTCAGGAACCTGAGAAATACCTTAAAATCGTTATAAATGTACAAACGGCAAGCTTATTTCTAAAGATATTTCTTCCAGCATACCAGCAAAAGAGACAGTTAATTATCTTAAGGCAAATTTAGTGTGTACAAACAAACAGCAAATAATTTAGTTTTGAGGTTATAATTTTTGAAGACAATTTTTGTAAAAATATTAAATATCTACCAAAATTTATGATATTAACCGGGGATTATTATTGTTATAAGTAAAACGTATTGAACAAAGCCATCCTGTACAAATTCACCAGTTTTCCATTTTTTGTTCATACCTAAATTTAATGTTTTGTAAATGTCTTAATTATACAATAATACACAATAATATACAATGAGAATTAATGTATTTCAGATATGTATCTACTATATTCCAAATTATCACCTAAAGTACAATTAATGCAACCTACTCCATACAAAAATCCGTAGATTTCCCCTACTATCTGTTTGGGTATTCTTATTTGACGACACGCTTAGTGCTGACTGCTATATTTTTGTGATCATTAATCGTAATAAAGTATTAATTGATTTTTAACATGGTTGTTGCAGCTCCTGCAGTGCTAGCATGATTACCCGCGTGACGCGCGCCTGCGGGTTTGAAAACTATACCCGCGCCTGTCATTTATCCCGCGATGCTGAGCATGATTTGACAGCGCGCCAGCCACTCTACCGAGAGAAAGCAAAGTCTCGGCGCGGGTTCGCTGGGTTACCATTCTGTTAAAACTATCATTTTTAAATATGGCAGCACCGAATCGGTAATTAGAGCTGCCCCAATATCATTCGTTCATCATTCGATCTTTTGCCTATTTCGTTGCGTGCTTTAAGTGCTTAAGTTTCGAGTGAAGAGTAAGAAGATAATGTTGGCAATGTTGGTATAGCGATGTCTCGCTTACTCGTTATGTTTTATTCTTAAATTGAAGCTATTGGTTTTTTCACTTGACATATGTTTGACATCGGAAAACTAAAATTTTATTTTGGAAAAATCGCAAATAAACAAAACTAAAATAGCTAATTATAGCTAGTTTTCAATAAAAAATCGTCATGTCAGCATGTTTGTTGAAGAAAACAATGTTATGTAAGTATTATTGGATGTCAAATATAAATTTTTCTTCGACTTTCTATTTACTTGTATTTCACGTTAAACTGTGATGTATGCAGTAGCTAATACGTAGCTAGAGTTGGCAACACTGTTTTTGTCTCGCAATATACGTGATACCGAGCTGACGTGATTTGTGTTATTTACTGCGCTCCCTTGTTCCCTAGCTACCATCTTTACACTGGCGACGATAGATAAAATTTTAAAGAACGTAAACGCGTGCAAACAGCATAATAATGTCGATAGGGAGAATTAGCGAATTCAACATTCACAAGGACGATTGGTCCCTTTATATAGATCGATTAGACCAGTATTTCGTGGTGAATAATATTGAAGCCGGGAACCAGGTTCCCACGTTGATAACCGTGATGGGCGCTGAGAGCTACGAACTGCTAGTGAACCTCTGCACGCCGGATAAACCGAAATCTAAGACATATGCGCAGTTAACTGACGTTATGAAGAAGCATCTACAGCCCAAGCCAAGCCCACTAGCGGAGAGGTACAAATTTCGTAATAGGAAACAAAAAGAGGGTGAGAGTATCGCAGACTACGTAGCAGTCTTAATAAATTTACATTTTACTTTCAGAAATCTAAGCACAGTGAGAGCAAATAAACATTCTGACAATTTGAAGACTTCGCCATTGGCGGATATACGGGAATACTTGGCTATAACTGAAGGCATGAGATTAAACACTGATCCTGTTATAAAAAGCTTTTGGTGGATCCATGTTCCAACACAACGATAAAGCAGTGGAAGAATCAGTCTGACCTTAAGTCATACAAACTAGGAATAACCATGTAAGTACCTACTTCAGTTAGAAATGTCTTTAAGATTAGGTATAATGTGGTAAATCCTTTATATACAACAATACAACATAATAAACAAAAAGAAAATAAAAAACCCACAGCTAAACATAATCAAATAACCCGTCACATATAGTCGTTAAGGGCGTGGTGACGAGGAACAACGATGGCATCTTACTGTGTGGTGACCATTAGCCTCCACCATGGAGTGTTCACATACAAAGCAGCCCAAGCGGAGACCCACAGCCACACGCAATGAGTCTTTGTCTAGAAGGGAACCAAGGTGTGGCGAAGGTATTGCCTGCAACCACACCCCTGATCCCGGTTGTGACACCGTCTTGAGTCTCGCCAACTCAGACCCGGAAGCTTCATCAATAAGGCGATTGAGAATTAATTTTGAGGTGAGGTAGTCCAAAGAGCGTTGGACACGAGGAACTTCTGGCGTGCTCGTATTCGGTATGAGAACGGACCAAGCGTTTGCCCCATCCCCCGTGCTCAGTTGGTTACCACATGTAATTACCTTCTAGGATTTGGATATAGTCAAATGAATCAAGAGGAAATCTGAGGAAGTCAAATACTATCATCCCGAGTTTTAACACATTCGGGGACATGAATACTATAGCATCCAAATCGTCTACCTCACTGTCACATTACCATGTGCTGAGGATTCAATATGACAGAGCTGCTACAGCAGTCGACTGCCTTCTTAATTTCTAATGTGCACTAATGATGTTATATGACATACGCTGCTATAGTAGTTCCAAAGTTTTTTACAAGATATTAGTATCCAACATGGGTGACTTAGTGTCCACGAATAATATAAGTGCAATCTCTTAAGAATAATAACCGAGTGGCTCCGGCTTAGTAAGGATCACCCTATTTCTTCCCGTTGGTGTCGCACGAGTCACCTATGGGATAAGGTTTCGTTTTGTGGAGTGTTTCTGTGGGCGAATGGCTAGCCACTTATAACCACTTAACGAGTCATTTCAGTCTGAAACCTACAATATAATAAAAGTGAGCCTTGCTACAACTTTACGCTTCATATGATGGTTGGTAGCTGTAACAAGGATTCTGACCACCCCGCAAGGTATAATGGTCGTGAGTTTATGTATGTATGTATGTATTCTCTTTAGAATGCATAGTTTTCTCTACACTACACTTCTAGTAAAATCTGTAAATTGAGGGTCCTAATGTTATAATCTCTAAACAGTATGAAAACAATGTCGCTCTCCGCATCATTTGTGTCTGTTTCTCCGCTTACTTCTTCTAAACCACGCAACTTGATTCATTTGTAATAATTATAATCTTTCATTTTTTGCAGGAAGTTGTTGATCATCATTGTTCATCAGTGCATTTAGTTATTAATTATTGTGATGTTGTAGTTGCTCATCATTATAAGTTGCCTATTTTCTTTATGTAATGTAAATAATTGTTGTATGTTTATTATACAGGCTGAAATTTATATCATTAGCATCCTTTTGAACTAAGAGTCTACCCATCAAACTGACCAACTTTTACTATGAGAGCAAACCGATCAGAGCAAAATAAAAATCTACTGTTGCATACATTTGAGTCGAGTAGGCGTTTTAGCAGTTTGCAGTTTGGTATGTGACAGCAGATTTTTTTTTGCTCCGATCGGTTTACTCCCATAGTAAAAGTTGTTCAGTTTGATGGGTAGACTCTTAGTTTAAAAGAGTGCTAATATCAATTTTACAAAGTAACTACTTTACTTTATTGACTTAAAGATATCGATTAAATTGTATTTAAAATTAATTATTGTAAAATTATTAGCTATTACAAGTTACAATGAAACTGTATAGATTTAACAAAGTATATTATGTATCTGTACCTAACTTTGCAATAAAGATACCTATTTGAAGTTTTTTTGTAATTTAGCCGGGTGTTAAAAATTTAAATAAATTGCGTTGATTTAAAAAGTGCATTTTTCTTTGACAATAGTAGGATTAGCTATATTATTAAATATAACAGTGATGGTAGAATTCTTTAAGTTGTTCACGGTGAAGAACCAACTCCTTTTCTGACATTGTCCGCTGATGATGGAGCAAAACAACATCGTGGCCCGTGGGGAACTCTGTGAAGGCAATTAGCTAGTAGATTGTGTTTGGGCTCTTTTATTATTGTTTGGTGAGATGGTGAGTAGTTTCTGTAACTACATGAACTGCTGAAGGTCTCATGATGGAGCAGGACAACACCGAGGGGAACTATAAGAAGGCACCTAGTTAATAGACCGTGCTTGGGCTCTTTTGATAGTGTTTGTGGAGTAGCTTCTGTACATGAACTGCGGAGGGTCTCATGATGGAGCAGGACAACACCGAGGGGAACTATAAGAAGGCACGTAGCTAATAGACCGTGCTTGGGCTCTTTTGATAGTGTTTGTGGAGTAGCTTCTGCACATGAACTGCTGAGGGTGTCATGATGGAGCAGGACAACACCGAGGGGAACTATAAGAAGGCACGTAGCTAATAGACCGTGCTTGGGCTCTTTTGATAGTGTTTGTGGAGTAGTTTCTGTATGTGAACTGCTGAGGGTCTCATGATGGAGCAGGACAACACCGAGGGGAACTATAAGAAGGCACGTAGCTAATAGACCGTGCTTGGGCTCTTTTGATAGTGTTTGTGGAGTAGCTTCTGTACATGAACTGCGGAGGGTCTCATGATGGAGCAGGACAACACCGAGGGGAACTATAAGAAGGCACGTAGCTAATAGACCGTGCTTGGGCTCTTTTGATAGTGTTTGTGGAGTAGCTTCTGCACATGAACTGCTGAGGGTGTCATGATGGAGCAGGACAACACCGAGGGGAACTATAAGAAGGCACGTAGCTAATAGACCGTGCTTGGGCTCTTTTGATAGTGTTTGTGGAGTAGCTTCTGCACATGAACTGCTGAGGGTCTCATGATGGAGCAGGCCAACACTGAGGGGAACTATTAGAAGGCACGTAGCTAATAGATCGTGCTTGGGCTCTTTTGATAGTGTTTGTGGAGTAGCTTCTGTACATGAACTGCTGAGGGTCTCATGATGGAGCAGAATAGCACCGTGGGGAACTATGATATTGACCTTGACCTTGACCTTAAACATGAAATGGTTGCTTTGTTTACAGGTTTCAATTGTCACCACGCGTGGCCTCTGGTGACCTTCAATGTAATTGACCTTGACCTTGAGCATGAAATGGTTGCTTTGTTTACCGGTTTCAATTGTCACGACGCGTGACCTCTGCTGACCCTCAAGATCAATGACCTTGAACATGAAATGAAGGGTTTAATTAAAGGGAATGTTTTTGGGTAGACTGGTTAAACAGTAGTAATTCGGTTCTGCCACTCGCCGGCCGCTGCCGCGGCACCGCTCACTCCGCTCGCTCGGCTCGTGCACTGTGGTCGCAAGAAACTTAACATGCTCGTCGCTTCGCTCCTCGCTAACCTAACCGACTGAGTAAGATCGCGCCCCCTTCCCACGCTCTCTACCATCTATTTATGAACTGCAGGATACTGCGACGTTTAATTCCTAAAATTATTAAAAAACATAATTTAATAAATATCTCGATAACGGTGCATCCTAGCGAAAAATAGTTAATTTTTCGAACCCTTGGGGTAACCCCAAACCTACCCTTCCGCATGCGAAAATAAAAAAAAAATCATTTTGAAAAATTTTACAAGTCCAGCCCCCATACTAATTTCACTCGAAAATTCGACTAAGTCGATGGCTCATACAAAATCGTTCAAAATTTTTCTAAGTCCCAGCTCCATATAAAATTGGCGTAACATTTTTCTAAGTGTGGGACCCTCTTTGCGACACCCTAACCGTAGTTTCTGCACATGAACTGCTGAGGGTCTCATGATGGAGCAGGACAACACCGAGGGGAACTATAAGAAGGCACGTAGCTAATACACCATGCTTGGGCTCTTTTGATAGAATTTATGGAGTAGCTTCTGTACATGAACTGCGGAGGGTCTCATGATGGAGCAGGACAACACCGAGGGGAACTATAAGAAGGCACGTAGCTAATAGACCGTGCTTGGGCTCTTTTGATAGTGTTTGTGGAGTAGTTTCTGTATGTGAACTGCTGAGGGTCTCATGATGGAGCAGGACAACACCGAGGGGAACTATAAGAAGGCACGTAGCTAATAGACCGTGCTTGGGCTCTTTTGATAGTGTTTGTGGAGTAGCTTCTGTACATGAACTGCGGAGGGTCTCATGATGGAGCAGGACAACACCGAGGGGAACTATAAGAAGGCACGTAGCTAATAGACCGTGCTTGGGCTCTTTTGATAGTGTTTGTGGAGTAGCTTCTGCACATGAACTGCTGAGGGTCTCATGATGGAGCAGAACAACACCGAGGGGAACTATAAGAAGGCACGTAGCTAATAGACCGTGCTTGGGCTCTTTTGATAGTGTTTGTGGAGTAGCTTCTGTACATGAACTGCTGAGGGTCTCATGATGGAGCAGAATAGCACCGTGGGGAACTATGATAAGGCACGTAGTCAGTAGACCGAGCTTGGGCTCTTTTGATAGTGTTTGGTGAGTAGCTTCTGTACATGAACTGCTGAGGGCCTGATGATGGAGCAGGACAACACCGAGGGGAACTATAAGAAGGCACGTAGCTAATAGACCGTGCTTGGGCTCTTTTGATAGTGTTTGTGGAGTAGCTTCTGTACATGAACTGCGGAGGGTCTCATGATGGAGCAGGACAACACCGAGGGGAACTATAAGAAGGCACGTAGCTAATACACCATGCTTGGGCTCTTTTGATAGAATTTATGGAGTAGCTTCTGTACATGAACTGCGGAGGGTCTCATGATGGAGCAGGACAACACCGAGGGGAACTATAAGAAGGCACGTAGCTAATAGACCGTGCTTGGGCTCTTTTGATAGTGTTTGTGGAGTAGCTTCTGTACATGAACTGCGGAGGGTCTCATGATGGAGCAGGACAACACCGAGGGGAACTATAAGAAGGCACGTAGCTAATACACCATGCTTGGGCTCTTTTGATAGAATTTATGGAGTAGCTTCTGTACATGAACTGCGGAGGGTCTCATGATGGAGCAGGACAACACCGAGGGGAACTATAAGAAGGCACGTAGCTAATAGACCGTGCTTGGGCTCTTTTGATAGTGTTTGTGGAGTAGTTTCTGTATGTGAACTGCTGAGGGTCTCATGATGGAGCAGGACAACACCGAGGGGAACTATAAGAAGGCACGTAGCTAATAGACCGTGCTTGGGCTCTTTTGATAGTGTTTGTGGAGTAGCTTCTGTACATGAACTGCGGAGGGTCTCATGATGGAGCAGGACAACACCGAGGGGAACTATAAGAAGGCACGTAGCTAATAGACCGTGCTTGGGCTCTTTTGATAGTGTTTGTGGAGTAGCTTCTGCACATGAACTGCTGAGGGTCTCATGATGGAGCAGAACAACACCGAGGGGAACTATAAGAAGGCACGTAGCTAATAGACCGTGCTTGGGCTCTTTTGATAGTGTTTGTGGAGTAGCTTCTGTACATGAACTGCTGAGGGTCTCATGATGGAGCAGAATAGCACCGTGGGGAACTATGATAAGGCACGTAGTCAGTAGACCGAGCTTGGGCTCTTTTGATAGTGTTTGGTGAGTAGCTTCTGTACATGAACTGCTGAGGGCCTGATGATGGATTAGAACAACGTCGTGGGGAACTCGGCGAAGGCACATAGCCAGTAGACCGTGCTAGGGCTCTTTACGCTTTGAGGGTGAGATGTTGTTTCTTTGTGTGTGTAAACGAATATTCTCATTTACCTCCAAACTGGCTTCTGCGAGGTGGCTTTTCCGATTTATGTAAGACTTCAAACATTCTGTATGTTTGATATCTTACTTAGGAAGATATCTAAATCGGAGAAGCCGTTTTGGAGACATAAAAATACACAGATATTTAAACGGTAAGTAACGTAGGAATTCACTAAAAAGTTTTGAAAATGCAAAAGGTTTTTTTGTTTTTTTTTTTTATAATTTCTTTCGGAAGGTTAATGTGTATATTTACTTATATTATAGATCCCACCCGGGCGAAGCTGGGGAGGGTTGCTAGTATTTCGGTAAAAAGAATACAACATGTTGCTACCTACCTAATATTCCAAAATAATGAAAAGTTATTCTTTGAAAGAAAGGAAAATGGGGATTATAAATGTATTTATTATCTTATGTAGAAAGAATACCTATCTATGTTTTATTTCAAATCTTAGCTCGGCGGATTTTATCATTGTTTTAATATAATGCAATCTTTTATATCTAATGTGTTTTTCAAGTGATTTGAGACGCCACCGCAACGAATACCATAAAAATATAATAGTCACTGCCAAATTATATCAATTATTACTGAAAATTCTACATAAAAACCGCAGTCGCGGACCCCAACAGTGCAAGACTTATAACTCTAAAGACAAACGTCAAACGTAGAGTCACAAACTCTACCGAACGGTGATCATGCTCGCATTTGTAGACTAGAGTCTACGAATGACAGTTGAACGCTCGCGTCATCGTAAGTCGCGGGCATCATGTTAGCTACTGTAGAGACAGAGGCGAAGGCGCGCTGATATAGAGATATGGTATAGAGAGACTCGAAGTCGCGGGGTATTATGCTAGCACTGCTGATACTTGTTACGACTACTTAGTGGTAGGCGCTGGGTCAGCCGGGTGTGTGGTCGCCAACAGGCTGTCTGAGAACCCATGATGCCGGGTTCTACTTTTAGAGGCCGGGGGAGATCCTCCTATTTCGTCTATTGTAAGTATACAACACAGTCACCTATCTTCAACTTGAAATAAATTTTTCCTTTCTTGAGTGGGGTCCTTGGGAATATAGAACAATATTATACTATTACCTATTCTGTGCCCTAGAATAGACTTCGGGTGTCGGGTAAAATCGATTACGTTCATATAATCATAGAGATAGGAAGTACTACGTACACCTGGAGAGAGCTCTTCTCGGAATTTTGGCAAAGCGGGATAAAGATTACTGGCCGTCGTGCCCCTCTCTTTAGTAGGGTGGCAATGCGATTATGCTTTTAGGACTTTTATTATTTTTTCACTATTTGTGTAGTCGTTTTGCCACAGTTTATGTACCTTAACTACCTATCTACGTACGCTACCTTGACGTCAAGCTATCGTACCAGATAAAAAAAATTGATTATTTTTGATTAAAGCGTGAGAAAGATAATTTGGTACAACTCAATCCTCTATTGGATATCTATGCATATAATAGACAAGATCGCGGCAAATGACAATCTTTATGAAATAAACTCTCGAGAAATGCAGTTGTGTTCATCGCTTTAGAAGTATGTATGTATAGAGCAGATCATACCTGGCAATTATTTTATTTAGGTCAATGGACAACATTACATTTATTTAACCACCAGTTTTTAATAAAAAATAGGCTAAAAATGAGAGATACATATTATTCCGATTTAATTTTTGACCGACATTTCTATTTTTAATTTACTTTTGAATTTTCTGAAAAACAAAGGATTTATGACTAAGATACCTTGGCCGCAATAACATTAAAAATAAAACTGTCAAATACAATAGAAAAGCAATTTTTTTTTTAGAAAAGCCAAGCATGCAAAGGAATAAAATCTCATTCAACTTCTATTATATTTTTCAGTATTTTTCAAATAACTCGAGAAATAATGGATAGAAAAATCGGATAATTTTGATATAAGCTTTGAATCACATAATCTCCAAACGGTTTTCTTATTTTGGTACCTCTCTTACATTGAAATGTTGTTAATTGATATTATAATGAGGACACATTTAAAAAGGGGGCTTCCTATAAATGGACAATCAAATAAAGTTAAATACAAAGTTTATAAGTACTAGCCCAACAATTTAAACAAATATGACAATAAGATATAATTATTTCAACAAAGTGCAAGACCGAGTTGTGCAAGCGACACGAGTTTCTAATGCCACTTTAACTAAAATATTCAAAGAAGCGGATGAATTGGATATTTCAAACGAAAATGTTTACTGAGAATATTGAACCAATATATTATTACAGTCTAAGTGGTGGAGTTAACAGCTATATATGTGTAATTAAACAAATAAGTGAAGGTAAAGATTTTCTAATTTTGAATTATCAGTACTTGATAACCAAAGCATCACCATGTTGTTTATATAGAAACAACATCAACAATAATAACTTATTTTGCTTTGATGTTTAACTTTGACTTAATGCAGGGCAGTAGAGTAATATTATGGTAGGGGAGCCCAAGCGGGGATTTCGGAATTTACTAAAGCGCGGCAGATTAATATACAGGGGGATACCTTGTACTCGGTTAAGTACCTCCACCAAATATGAGCCCGATATATAAGGCCGCCCGTGAAGGATGAAGGATCAGATTAGTAAAAAAAAATGTATCATCAGAAATTCTCGAGCGCGTCAGATTAAGGTAGGGTGAGTTAATTACATGCTAAAAAGTGTATATTCCACTAATCTGACAATTTGAGAGTGCCATAAAGAAAGGGGAGGGCAGCAAAGTTATAAAAAAAAAGTCATCTCGACATTCTCGAGCTTAGCTAAATTTTTTTTGTTTTGAAGGAAATAATTCAAGGATAACGAAAAATATATAATCTGCCGATTTCCGCAAGCCGAAATAACAAAAATTCGTCGATAAAGTTTAATGCGTGCAGCTGCGTGATGCCTATATTTCCCACTCCACGTTTCTCAATCAGAGGATGAAATCGAGTCAGAAGAGGAAGATGATTCTACTGATGAAGATGATGATTAATTAATCAATTAATTATAAAAATTTTAATTTTTGAGCATTTTTTAAATTATTTTCTTATAAATACAAGTATTCTACTTAAAAACATCCACATATTTATTAGCATGCTATTTCCTGAGCTTTTCAATTAATTAAGTTCAACGATTATTAAAAAAAAAATTTTTTTGTCAGATTAGGCGAATCCCTTTAGGTAATCGTCAGATTATGAGACAGCACGTCTAGGACATAAAGATGAAGCATATATATCTTAATCTGACGCGCTTGAGTATTTCAAAATAGCGAATTTTTTTTGCACATTAGGTATAATAATGGCCGCGAGTTAGCGTCACATCGAAATCGTCAGATTATTGAATGAAAGCTTTTTTTTTGGTTCACTTAACAGCCCCTTAGAAAATCTGACGCGCTCGATAACATTTTTTTTTTCATTTTCAACCTCTACGTACAACCACCCGCATCATGCAAACGATCAGATTAACATACGTACATTATTAAAAATACGTAGGACATTGATTCTACCAATATCTGACGCGCTCGAGTACGTACATGTAACAGTATTTTTTACATATTTAAAAATCTATAGCCGCTTACCCCACCGATGAAAAGGTATAATATTAGATAAATTTGATAGATCTAATGTATACCATTACGATGTTCCTTAGTTGGTCTATATGACGCTCGAGTAAATCCCCATTCAGCATCCCTACTTCCGTGCCTCCGGCAATAATCCGATCCTACTCTAAAACCCAAATCCTATTCTATGTGCAAACGCACTGTAAACTACGTTGCATTAGAGAAATGTTTGTAGAATATTTAACAAAACATGAAAATTAATGTACACGTGTCGTTTGAACTTTCAGTTACCGGGTACTTTCTTTCTCTTGGCTAATAGTTCATCCGACTGGAAGTACACATCAGAGAACGACGGATACGCCGCGCAAACACACAGAGACAAAAACATTGGTTGCTATCGAGGCAAAGTGGTCGGCGGATCCAGTGCAATAAACTTCATGCTCTACATTAGAGGACAGGAGCATGACTTCAATAAATGGGCTGATGAGGCAAAAGATGAAACCTGGAAATGGAAGAATGTTCTTCCATATTTCATCAAAAGTGAAAATTTAGAGGACGATGAAATTAAGCAGTCTTCCTTTGGATGCTACCACGGATACAATGGGTATCTAGGAGTAACTAGGCAGACTTTTGATCAAAACTTGCCATACTTGCAAGCTTTTGCAGACGTCGGGCATAATCTTACTTTGGACTTAAATGGGCACCAGCCCTTAGGATACACTCAACCGATGTATACAAAATTAAAAGGTATTCGCCACAGCAGTGCTAGAGCTTATCTGACTCCTATAAAAAATCGGCCGAATTTACACGTCAGGAAACATAATCTAGTAACTAAAATTCTTTTCGATAACTGTAAGAACGCAATTGGTGTTGAAGCGCTTACCGAAGGCAAATTAGTCACTTTTAAAGCTAATAAAGAGGTAATATTATCAGCCGGAGCTTTTAACTCGCCCCAGCTACTCATGTTATCAGGAATAGGTCCCAAACCACATCTTGAATCATTTGATATAGACGTTATCTCCGACTTGCCTGTTGGAGAAGGTTTAATGGACCATAATTTTGTTTTTCTCGCGATTAAAATGGACAAAGCGCATCCACCTAAAATACCGCGTCAAGCAACAGAGATTCTAGTTGATTTATTTATGGGTATGGTGACGATAAATTGTTCTCAGAACTATCCAGATTATGAAACGTTGAATTTTTTAGCACCACACAGTAGTTTAGAAAATTTGTTCGCCTTAGTGTTTTGTACGACTTCCCTTACTCTTCGAGATGGCATCTGTCAGAAATATTTCGATGAAGCCAAAAATAAGCAAGTATTGTACACGTTGCTGAGTTGTTTACATCCAGATTCGACAGTGCGAGTTTGTTTGCGAAACACTGACCCCAAAGAACGTCCAAAAATTGAACTAGGATATTATTCCCATCACATCGATTTAAAGAGAGCTGCAAAGTACGTTAGACATTTCCTTTGCGTTTTAGACTCACCGTTGTTTAAGAAGTTAAATGCAGAATTTGTGCATCCAAATTTGCCAGAATGTAACAAATATTCACGCGATAGCGATCTTTATTGGCAATGTGTCGTGCAGGGGGTCACTTTCTCTGAATGGCACTACAGTGGTACGTGCCGAATGGGCAAGGTCGTGGATCCTGCATTAAGAGTCTACGGTGTTAATGACCTGCGTGTCATCGACGCTAGCATTATTCCGTATATAAACGGTGCAAACATTAATGTGGCTACCATAATGATTGGCGAGAAAGGTGCTGATTTTATAAAAAAGAAATGTTTTACCTGTAATTCATATATTAAGAAGCCACCTTCTGGACTTTTTGGTGTTCTATCTAACCCGACGAAAATAATAAATTTGGCCGATCTCGATCTTGACTTTATTCATTCAGCTGTTCAGTTGTTCAATGAAAAAATGTTACCCTTGCTGACAGCAGCCTGCTGACAGTATAGTGACTTGTGTTCGTTAAGTTATTTATTTTATTTAGCTTAAAATCACTCTATAAATTATTGTCTTAATTAAAGCGAGTAGTTATTTCTCGACATCCTTGGTATTTCGTCTCCCAGTAGTTTCCCATTTCACTAGTAGTTGTAAAAGCTGATTATTAGCGTACTTTACTAGAAACAATAGACTTTAATAGAAAAATCGAATTTATTGATTCACATGTATGCCATGTTAGCTTAATCAAATTAAAGATTGAAAAAGTCGGGCGGCGAGCGGGATTCGAACCCACGACCTGCCTATCTGCAGGCCACGACGAAATTAGACGATGATATAGATTGAAAATTTCGTCGTGGCTTGCGGGGCGCCGACAGCTCTGTTGGAGTGGAGCATGCCCCGAATAGGCAGGTCGTGGGTTCGAATCCCGCTCGCCGCCCGACTTTTTCAATCTTTAATTTGATTAAGCTAACATGGCATACATGTGAATCAATAAATTCGAATTTTCTATTAAAGTCTATTGTTTCTAGTAAAGTACGCTAATAATCAGCTTTTACAACTACTAGTGAAATGGGAAACTACTGGGAGACGAAATACCAAGGATGTCGAGAAATAACTACTCGCTTTAATTAAGAAAATAATTTATTGAGTGATTTTAAGGTAAATAAAATATTCGTTGTTATAAATCTAATTCTGGTAGATTTAAACAGAAATGTATTTAAAACAAAACAAAATCGTAGTACAGTCTGCTATTATTATTGTTGTGACATATCGGTAATCCCACAGAACATTAGAAGAGGGGTTAGAAATGCAAAGTAGCGCTTTTGCTTCGGAGGCGGCTATCGGCACTGGTCTTCCCGCTCACGCTGCTACAATTACTCATGTCCTCTCGCTCGCACCACGCCGCGCGCCTTATGGTGTTATGAAAATCACTGCATAACCTGTTGCGAGACTTTCCACGCCTACTTCTAACTCTTCTTATAATGTTCTGTCGGTTATCCGCAGAAACAAAATCGCAAATTTACAGAAAACGTGTTTAAACTATTGTAGTGTGTACTTGTATTGAAAATCAAAGTTGCATTATACGTCTGAACTCGGACTTAATCGTTTGATTCATCAACAGCTAACGCACATCATTGCATGGCGACCCTGTCAGTATTGCCTTTAGTCGGGGAAATCTACGGATTTTTGTATGGAGAAGGTTGCATTAATTGCACTTTTGGTGATAATTTGGAATATAGTAGATAAATACCTGAAAAACATAAATTCTCAATAATCCCCGATTTTTTATTATGTATTATTGAATAATTAAGACATTTACAAAACATAAAATTTAGGTATGAACAAAAAATGGAAAACTGGTGATTTTTATTAATAACAATAATAATCCCCGGTTAATATCGTAAATTTGAGTAGATATTTAATATTTTGTAAGTCTTCAAAAATTATAACCTCAAAACTAAATTATTTACTGTTTGTTTGTACACATTAAATTAGCCTTGTGATAATTAACTGTCTCTTTTGCTAGTATGCTGGAAGAAATATCTTTCGAAAAAAGCTTGCCCTTTTTACATTTATATCGATTTTAAGGTATTTGTCAGGTTCCTGAGCCAATATAACCACGAAATCTCGACAAAAGTGTTATAAACTAACAGTTATATTATTTCAAACACAATTTACTAAAGTGTCTTTAATGCAATCTCAAACCTTATTTTTCCTAGACTACTTTGGCAGTGTTGCGTGGTGGTTTTGAGAAAGAAATATAGATAATTTCACAGTAGTCTTTTATTAGTATTTTACAGTATTTTTTAAATTTACGTAATGCTAGCTTTAGCTTAAGAATTTATATTGTAATAGTTATTAAGTCGTGTTATGTTGTAGAGTTTCTGGCCGCATCTTCTCTACAGCGACAACACGTTCCGACGCGGTGGTAGCTTTAAAAAAGATTTGACGTTTGATAAGTGTGCTGTAAGCTCCTATACTGAATAAATTATATTGACTTGACTTGCTACGAATCCTTAAAAATACTCTGACGTTGTTAACTAAATTTTGGATTTTTCCAGTTATCTCATTGTTTCTGAGGATGAGCGATATACTTCTACATACATATTATTATTCCTCGTCACTACTGTCACACATACACCTCGTATAACAAAATTGTCTACTGGGAATTGAAATGTTCAACAGTATTTTAAATAGTTCCAAAAACATTTCCTGCAAAATGTATGCTATTAAACGAATAATTTACTTTTGCAATTTAATGTTTTATAAACTTCACAATAATTTTATTATCGAAGATAAAGACATTTTTTGTTTACCCATGATTTTTTTCTTTCTTTAAGTATAAAAGCCTCCCAACCGATCCCGGGATCATTATGAAATACGGATCCCGAAAACGGGTAAAACTACAAATAAAATATGGGTAATTTCGCATAGTACAATTGCAAACCACGAACTTTCTATAAACATTGCATATGCTCACGACTATATTCCCCTAGGGGGTAGTCAGAGATATTATGAAACCTCAGAACATCCACGTTTCACCAGTAGTACCGAAACTCTGTCCAGTGTAACGGGGGGTGAGCCCGTCGCCACATAATGGACAGTGGGTACAATACATGCCTCGAAATTGAAGCATGCAGGTTTTCTCACGATGTTTTCCTTCACCGAAAAGCCAGTGGTGTTACAAATCGTATCTCTTTAAACCTATTCCCATGCCATTTTAATAATTAGCATTACATACTATTATTTCTACATAGTTTCATATGTGTACACAGGTTGCCTAAGTTTATTTGGAAACCTTACATTGTCTTTTAGTGATTATGAGAGTAGGTCCACTTTCTGTTAGTGGTTTTCTGGTGGTAATTTAACTGTTGGCAACACTGCTCTCAGTAGGAATTGTTCCCCTTACGCCGCTTTTGTAGATGTGCCTCGGAGTTAATTCGATGTAACAATTTGTAGGTGAACCTATTGTTATTACTCTGTGTAATTATGTTCTGAAAAACGTCAGAAGTTGGTGCATGTTTAAAAAAAAGACTAATTTATTTGTGAAACTAGTAAAATAAAAAAGCGGTTGAACTCATTGTTTCCGATCTCGGATCAATGGAAAAATCAATTATTTCGTTTGTGTACTCAGATGGAGTTTGTGTAATTTAAATTATAATAAAATATGTTAATACTAATAATATTAGCCTTCAGGTGCTGGTAACAAAATATGTTATTCATTTATATTTCAAGTATTCAATAAATACAATTTTATATGGCTTGTCTATGAGCATTTTCTTTAAAAGAAGTCTGTCTTTCGGACGACCGGTAACATACACTCAAGCTCTACTAACTAGCCCAGGAAGGTGGCATAGGTATTGTCTATAACTGGAGAACAAACTGCTTTACAAGCGGTGAAACATGAAAATACTCCTTGGAAAACGTAAATTTCTGTCGTTGTTTCTGACGTCCACTCTGTCCCTTTCTAATCCAGCGACAAACATTGATAGAAAGGTACAAACATAAAGTCGGAAACGTAAAGAAGTACGAAAGAAGGACGAACAGTTGCCATCAGATATATCACAGCAAACAAGGTGGTCAAATATTTCTAAGCAGTTCTTATTTTCAACAATTTCTTTACACATTACCAATCAAAATATCTGAACGCCTAGAAGATCAAATTTATCTATGCAGCCGGGTGATCATAAACATCTGAACAGTTCAGGACAAAAGACCTAACTCCGTTGTTATACATTTCAATTTTAAACCAGGTAAAGAAATAAGTTGTTCCGATATTTATGACATAATACACGTTTAGATATAATTGGTAGCATTTACTGTAAAGAATTTATTAAAAATTAGCACTGCTCGGATATATTTGAACACCCTGTATGCTACGATATATCTGATGGCGACTGTACATTACCGACCGCCATGGACAATTTCTCGTGTTTCAATGCTTGTAAGGATGATTAGTATTAATTAGTTTATATCCATGCAAACACCCAAGCTCTACTAACTAGTCTTTTTTTTAAAGACATGGGTTATAGACTCCACACATGGATTTAGAACCATTGGATACCAATCGTCCTTGCAATGTTCGTCGTTTTTTCGTACTTCTTTCGTACGCGTCCGTCGGCGTCGTCGATATTTCCAACTTTACGTTATTTTGTCATTGGATATTGGAAAGGGGCAAAGTTGACGTGTCGCGGTGCAGCGCTTGCACCAATTGGCCTATACGAGTGTTACAAAAAATGCAGTCCGGGTGTCTCCTTTAGTAGGTAAATAAAATTCATATTGTAAAACTCGATGAATAACAAAAAAAATTATTTCAATCGGTTTCTTAAAATTATGTCTATTGTCCGTAAAAATATAAAATAAATACCAAAAAATTGCAATAACACGCAGACTTACCTCGAAAAACATAACCCTTCTTCTCTTCTGGAACAGTCGGGTAAAACCATGACGTACCGTATTACCAAATACTAATGTTTCCTCCTCCAGCCACCTACCAGCCTAATGTGGCGACGGGCTCACCCCCCGTCACTCTGGACAGAGTTTCGGTACTACTGGTGAAACGTGGATGTTCTGAGGTTTCATAATATCTCTGACTACCCCCTAGGGGAATATAGTCGTGAGCATATGCTATGCTATGCCACCTACAGAGACATACAATTTGTCAACGCATCCATTTCTCGTTCAAACTGATTGATATTTTCTCCATATAACTACGCTTCAATATCGGAAATAACTTTACGTCAATCAATGTTGATAAAATGCTCTTGTTAATACGATTTAAGAGTTTGTTCTTGAATATAATTGTACCATATTTCATCAAAATTTATTACACAACAGCAGGAAATTGCACTGCATTAGCACAGTTTACGTCAAGGCTAAATAAAACCGGTCAAGTGCGAGTCGGGCTACTCGCACACCGAGGATTCCGTACTCGAACACCACACAACATATTAACTTAAAAAAAGTTTTTTTTTCTCGGGTCCAATAGCGCGAGACCGACTCACACTTGGCCGGTTTTTATAATTTGTTGTTATATTGTAGAGTTTGACCTATAACCACCCCAAGTTTGACGATAGTATGTATTACCGCTTTTAAGATAGAGTGGGAAGAAAAAACCTTGATAACAACTAGATTCTTGTATGATCGGACCCCCTTAATTTTTACCTTTTTGTCATTTTTATTATTTGTTATCAAATCCGCCGTAATAACGCACATTCTTAAAAAATTCAACTGTCTAGATATTACGGATCAACAGTTACAGCCCTAAATAGGTAGGACGGACGGACGGACGGACGAACAGCGTAGTCTTATGAATAGGGTCAAAACCCTAAAAAACAAAAGGGAACAGATCGTTTCCGTTTCGGTTTCGCCCTACTGAAATCCAAATTACTATCTATATCGGTTTTGATAAAACAGTTATTCAAAAAAGGAACGTATGTATTCGTTTTCCTTCGACATAATTTAAAAGGAAATTTAAAACAAAAAATAGTTCCAAATGACTCGATAGATAGCGTTGATGCGAGATGGATGTGCAAACATGTCTGTTACAAAAATTCAAATTAAATAGTAAACAAGTTTTTTTAAATAAGAAATGAAAACATAAAACCGGCCAAGAGCGTATCGGACTCGCTCATGATAGGGTTCTGTAGCCATTGTATAAGTAGAAAAAGATGAATTTTTTGTAGCCTATGTATCTGCAGCTTCCGTTATAATTTTCACTGAAAGTACTTACCTTAAGCTATATTTTATAACATTTTCCGATTTTTCACTCCAGTATTTAAGAAGTTAGAGGGGTAAGCCCTATTTTTGACTTTGAGCGTAGATATCTCGAGACGGAAGCATTATATCGATTTAGTTTCTATGGGAGTTTTGTTCCATTGGACAAGACCTATCCAACGACACCTCACTCGATTTAAAAAAACTATTTAATAGGTGTAAAATTGAGCCAGTTATTGAGGCGGGACATACAGACAGAATGGACGAAAGTATAAGGGTTCCTTTTTTAACTACGGAACCCTAAAAAGAAATTTCGCTATCGGAAGCCAGTCAGACTCAATCTTATTCTTCTTAAGTCCTTACTTTTTATCCAAGAAATTTAATCTTCTTGGATCTATCGAACTAAGTCTACTGAATCTTATTCTTCTTAAGTCCTTACTTTTTATCCAAGAAATTTAATCTTCTTGGATCTATCGAACTAAGTCTACTGAATCTTATTCTTCTTAAGTCCTTACTTTTTATCCAAGAAATTTAATTTTCTTGGATCTATCGAACTAAGTTTAAACTAACTATCAGAAAATCGCTTCTTGTGAAACTCTCTTATTTTTAGGGTTCCGTAGTCAACAAGGAACCCTAATAGTTTCGCCATGTCCGTCCGTCTGTCCGTCTGTCCGTCTGTCCGCGGCTTAGCTCCGAGACGCTTATTACTAGAAAGCTGTAATTTGACATGGGTTATATTTATCACGCCGACAAAGTGGTAAAATAAAATCTTGAAAAGTAAATTTTTTAGGGTACCTCCCCTACACAAAAAGTGGGGGTGCAATTGTTTTTTCTCGTCTATCCCATGGTACTTACAACGATACTGATTTAAAAGTATTGTGGGTGTGGGAAACCCATTTTTCGATTTAAGGATCTGTTAGCGAAATATTATGCTTTAAAGTGCAAATTTTTGTTAGTCAAGTGTCGTCGTCGTCGTCCCCTGCCTAAACGGTTGTTTCTGGAAACGTGAAAAACTTCACGGCTGTAAAAGGAAAACTATCAAGGCTAAGTAGGCTTTACAAGTTTGTAAAATGTACTTTTTAGACTTTATTAGCCGTTATACTACGGTATAAAACAAAAAAACCCGTTCTAAGTTCGTAAAATATTGTGACGGGCAACTATGGAACCTTACCCTGCGCGTGGCCCGACACGCACTTGGCCGTTTTTTTAAATTATTTTATTGTAATAGACTGGTTTTTAAGAATCTACAGGGTGAAATTGATATCATTGGCATCCCTTTAAACTAAGAGTCTAACTATCAAACTAAACAACTTTTACGGAAGAACCGTACATATAAAAAAATCTGCTGTTGTTACATAAATAGATTTGAGTCGTAGGCATTGCAGTTTAGTATAGAACAGCAGATTTTTTTTGCTCCGATCGATTTGCTCCATACTAAAAGTTGTTCTGTTTGATGGGTAGGTTCTTAGTTTAAAAGGATGCTAATAATATTAATTTCAACCTGTATATTCCAAATTGCATGTTTCTATCTTCAGCTGTTAATGGTTGAGCCTCATCTGCCAGATGCATCGCATCGCATTTTTTCATGCTCTATCCTACAGGGAGAAAGGTCGCAGCACTGCCGGTGCTGCCGCGTGCGGTCGAATTCCCGCTGTATTTCTCGCTTTAGCAAACTTCGGTTTATTAATCGGTAATTTCGTTCAAATGTAGTGTCTAAGTAATTCCATAATACAATAATTCTTTATTATGCACACTGAATTATAAGAAGGTACCACCTACCCTACATTGTAGGTGTGAAATCATACTAAGTTAGGCTCACTCATTCACTATACAGGGTGTAAAGAAAAGTATCATTAACCTTTAAACAACATACTCTGCCCATCAAACTGAACAACTTTTACTATGGCAGCAAACTTGGCAGCGCAAAAAAATCTGCTGTTTCATACTAAATTGCAATGCCTACATGACTCAAACGTATGAAACAGCAGATTTTTTTGTTCTGACAGGTTTGCTCCCATAGTAAAAGTTGTTCAATTTGATGGGTAGAGTATGTGGTTTGAAGGTTAATGATACTTTTCCTTACACCCTGCATACACAGGCATATGTAGATAAATAAAATAATCGTTGTAATAGAAAAAGGATGAAATAAAATAACATAATTGAAGTAAAATCTCGAGCTCGCCTCGCTCGCTCCTGGCTGCGATTGTATCACAAGAACCTAGACACATTGCAGTAATATCTCGAGCTCACTTAGCTTCGTTCGCTCTAGAACACCGTGAAATCGCGAGCTTGTTTTGCTCGCTCTAGGTTTTGGATCCCATATGTTTTCGTAGTGAAGTAAAATCTCGAGCTTGTTTTGCTCGTTCCAGATTTTCGGTCGTAAAAACTCGAGCTCGCTACGCTCGCTCTAGGATTTAAATCTTATTACACTGATTTCACTATATTGCAGTAAAATCTCGAGCTCGCTTCGTAGCCAGGAGGCTACGATTGAGTTTCTGGCCGCATCGTCTCTACAACGGAACACCTTGCGAAGCGGTGGTAGAGTAAAAACTTACGTCAGAAAGCTATCCATACCATTATTTTGAATAAAACATTATGTTTGAGCTTATGAATGAAGCAAAAGAAGGTCATAATTTTTTTTTGGGAAGCTCCACATTATTATGCTCATGACTATATTCCCCGGGTAGTCAGAGATAGGATAGGTTGTCTGTTCATCTGTTTGTTTGCGCACACAACACTCAAAAACTACTGAACCGATTTGGATGGGATTTCCACAAAAGCATAGGGCTTAGTTTGAATTAACATATAGGCTTTATTTCATCGCAATCGGTTCATTCAATCAAAAGTTATGAGAATTTAAAGTCAGTGGTCTGCGCGTAAGAAGTCGCGGGCGCCGCCGCCGCTAGTAAATAAAATTATTATATCATTTGAATAGTTTTTCATGAAAACTCTCCTTAGACCATCGATTCTCATGTTTGCGCAGTCTACGTATAAAAGAAGAGGTTTAGGGAGGCAGGGGAGACAGTCAGTTTTGTTCAGTCGGACAAGCATTTTAAAAATTCGGTATGTCAAGTTTTTTTTTGTAGGGCCGAATCGAAAACTATTTCGAGATAATTGTCTCATTAACAATATTTTCTGTATCAGAGATGTTAAAATGAAAGGATTACATATAGTTTTAATAAAATAACATTGTTTTTCGGACTCCTTGGTAAACTTAAAATAACTGGCCGTTATGAAAAAAAAAACATATTCACAATGTCGGAATTTGACATTTGATGTTGCCGTTTCTGTTTCCAGCATAGAGTTAGAAAGAGAAGGCACGTGATTTTTATTTTTTTATTAATTATCATAGGTTTTTCTCCATGGAGTTCGAATGATTTTCTCGCGACCACTTTTACATTTAGGGATAACAGTTAAAAATTCAATTTACATTGATAAACTCGATGAATCGAAAAAAATAGTTTCTTGATGATGTTTTCTATCCGTAAGACATATAAAATAAAGACCAAAAAAAAACTTGTACCGAAAATTTACAATTCGTTCAACATCATGTTACGAGTACTTAATCGTAATTAGGCATTGCCTATGACACTGACAGACTATAACTAGAATAGAAATCAGAAATAATTACCAAAATAGAAATCGCGAAAAAAAAATCTGCTGCCCCATACATTTGGCTCGAGTAGATTTGCTGTTGTGTATGGAACACCCGATTTTTTTTTGCGACTTCAATGTAGTTGCCATAGAGAAAGTTGTTCAGTTTGACGGTCTGATCATCTCCTTCGAATGGAAAAAATGTAATCAAAAAAGACAATTTTTTCGAGTCCCAAAGCTAACCACGCCTTAAGAATAAGAAGATCATAATTTCTAACTTATAAACTCGTAACTACGTTCTACGTTCTCGTGGAAGAGTGCGGTTTCAAGTCCCGCCCGAGACTTCATTTTGCAATCTTTAATTGAATCCAAATAAATTTTGTATTTTTAGTTTTTAGTACTAAAGTGTATTTATTTATAGTAGTGTCAGATTTCAATTTTTTAGGGTTCCGTAGTCAACAAGGAATCCTTATAGTTTCGCTTAGTACTAGAAAGCAGTAGTTTGACATGGGTATACATACATATTTATCGTGAATAGTGTGTACTAAAATTGAGTATTTCGTAATTTCTACTTATTTATAACAAAGGTCCCGTGGTGATATTTTTTAGGATTTACTTTTATATTATTAATAATATAAAAGAACAGAAATGTGTATAACAAATTACGTAAAAAATTGAATAAGTATACTATTTTTTGCAAATTTTACATGATTTTCAATCTAAATGATAATTACGAGCTAAAGTATAAAAGAAATGCAATTGTGCTCACAACTATCTCTCACTGGGGTAGGCAGTGACAATAGATCGCCACATGCTACGATTCTGACATACATCTCTCGCGTCTTCAACATCTACATATAAGTCTCTTCATACATTCTCATCTTATGAAAGATAAACTAAAAATGTACAGTTAAATTTAATTTTCATAGAGAAAAAGAATATATGTTTTTAGTGTATTCCTGTCATCTGTAGCGAGATAAAAGATATAGGTACCATTTTACGTCTAATTTTAAGCTTATAGACGCAAAAAGTTTCATTAACTCTCTCATTAAATTTTATAATAATGTAGATGCAGAAGACAATAGGTATCGAATTAAGTTGTAAAGTATTTATTTTGAACTTTTTCTACAAAACATAATCAAATAGCTTAAATTAATCGAAAAAGCCACCCCGCCCGAAAGTGGTCATTATTCAGGTTTCATAGCATACTTTGGATGCTTAGGAATATAGACCGGTAGTCAAGACCTTTATGACGCAGCCAGCGCTTATATCGAAAAAGATAGAGCCCGGCAATAATATAATACAGACCTACATAATTTCAAACAACATTGTTATTGGTGCTGTTCGACTGGTATCACTTATATACTGTGGCATCTTGAAGAATTACGAATCGGGGCGGTGCTAGAGGACAATCTACGGGACCAGCTGGCATGCGGGTTGAAGAATGACGGTATTCGTCAACGGTTGTTCGCGGTGGAGTCGCTAACATTTTCCGCGGTGGTAAAAATTTTTTGCGCAATGGCGGCGGCGGAGCGGGATGCGGCGGCCGTGGAAGCGGGTCCGAGCGGCATGCTCGGTGGCGCAGGGAGTGCGGTGCATGCGGTAACGTCACCGTCGGGGAGCGGACGGGACCTGCGCGGGCGCGCCACCAAGCCTGCACAAAATGGCGGCGGCAGCGGAAATGGGCGGAACGCGCATTATAATTGTACGGTGTGTGGTATTAATTGGGCGTATGGTCACCACAGCGACGGTTGTCGTTACAAAAGTTTTGTTTGCGGCAAATGCAAACAAAGAGGACATTTACGGCACGTGTGTCCGGGTTATTCAAACCGGGAGGACGCGGGCAGCGCCGGGAAGTATCGCGGGAAGAGGGTCCACTATGTGGACGCGACCTTTGGCGTGGAGGGACCACTGGCGGAGGAGGACGTGTTCTCTTCGGACACCAGCGCGTCGGACGTCGTGGAGGATCTGCATCATCTCTGCCTAAATAGTTACAAACCGGTGAGTTTGGCTATATTTATTGATGGAACCCGCTTAAGCATTGAAGTGGATACGGGTTCGGCTGTCTCTTGCATAAGCAAGGCTACATATGATCGATATTTTCATGCAAGACCCATCGAGAAATTCGATCTTTTTTTTAGATTTTATGATGGTCAAGTGAAACCATTGGGTGTGATCAGGCCGGAAGTCAAGTTGGGGAATGTAACAAAATGCTTAGAACTTTTTGTAATACATAGATGGAGGGACCACTTCGTTACTAGGCAGGCAATGGTTATCCGAATTAGCTATAAAAATCCCTATATTACAAAATACGACGGATTGTTTAAATATGTGCCCTAATGAGTTAAATGTATTACTCGACAGATATGAGGAGTTGTTTTCGAGTGAGCTGGGTCGGTTCACGGGTGGCAAGGCTCGGTTATACATCCGCGAAGGCGCGGTGCCGGTGTTCTGTCGCTGCCGTACGCGCTGCGGCCGCGGTCTATGGGTAACGTCTATGGGTGCATTTACATAATGCATTCAGAGATAGACCATGATTGGTGCATCCCATCGCATTTAGATAAAAGTGTCTCATAGGGGCTTCTATATGTTGAACCTGTACCTAAACCTATGCAAGCCAAAGATCTGGGTTACGGTGAGTGAGTAAACCATTTACAAAGGTACACAAATAATAAGTCTTTTTTTTGGAAAACAATGTGTTTGACAGCGTGATGTGGAACCTCGCGTGTTGATAAAGTTTTCAGAATAAGTCCTTTGTTTTTGTTGTTGCAGGTGCTTTGTTTCAACGTCAAAATGTCAGTTGCATTCGGGTAACGTCGAAAATCGGCTTATTCCGAAAATTTTAATTTGCTACCAAACGCAACGATATTTTATATTGTGGAAACATTTACCTAGACGCCATCTTAATGCTCCCCCCCCCCCCCCTTCAGTTGTCTCAGGTCGCTACTTGATAATCTACGTATCAAAAAACGCCGCATTTCTCGCAGTGTCATTTTTCGCGCGTTTTCTAGTTAACGGAATTACACGAACATTCGTATCTCAGAAATTTGGTAAGTTATTTAACTGATTGTTCTTTTGTTTAATAGATTTTCGTTTTTAATATAGTTTTTAATGGGTTCAGCGCATCCTAGGTATCTTATTCTGTTTTTATTGAAATTACCCGAAGAGGGTAAATCCGAATCAAAAATAATTCGGATTTAGCCGATGTTGCTTTTCTATGGAGATTGTCAGTGCTTCTCAAATATTCTCAATCTATAATTTATCTGGGTAATTCCGATAGTAAGTTAATTCCGTTTTAAACGTGATATAAGTACTAATCTACCTACATGAGTTTTTATATAATACAATCGGCATACAGACGGAGTTCTTGTTGTTCTTTTGGTTACTCAAACTTGAAAATAAAATAGACGTCATTGCAAATTATTATTGATATTTATCGTAATTGCCCGACCACTGGAATAACCCGAAGCCATATTATTTATATTCCAGGTTTTATTTGAAGAAATGAATTCGCTTCATAATTAGGGTTGCCAACCGTACTATATTATATAGTATTTTACTATATTTCGGCTCTCCGTACTATATACTGTTGAACTAATATATAGTACGCAAATTTACTATATTTCGAGCACTTATAACTTTTGAAAATTTATTTTAACAAGTTTTGAGAACGTCTTTGTTTAGATTTTTTTTTAAATTATATCCTCGAAAAAAAACTTTATAATTTGTTTATGTTATTAAAGTGTCAGAGAGAGGCTTAATTATTTTAGTGTGCTTACCCGAGTTACTAAGTTAACATTTGTAAGTAGGTAACTTTATAATTCAATTTGACTGTTTATTTGTGATTTTGCTACTTACTCATTTAAGTACTTACCTACTTACTTACCTAATTTTCAAATAAAACTTTATTTTTTATTATTTTCACTCTTATTTTAGGGTCGCGCTTCACGGCCGCGTGCATCGGAAGGGGTAGCATACAAATCCATACAAAGCGGTACATTTGAGTAGTCGCGACCCGGCAGCGCCGCCGGGTCGCGCTGCTGGGCAGTTACTGCCCAAATCCGAATGGTACCTTTAGTAGGATATTAAGCGATCCATTTTGATAACGATATATCTTGTAAACTATGAGAATAATCGCGTGAGTAAAAGAATCATTTCCACTCTGTACTTGATAAAAGATTGAGAACCATTCACCCATCGGCGGTAATTCCGAAATAGAAATTTCACACACACGAAAACATTTTATATGTAAGAAAAAATTTGTCGCTATTTCCAAAAAATTGTGATGTCCATAATTACAACACTCGAAAGAAAAATAAACTGATATCTCCACACTTTCGGCTTAGTAGGGTCAACACGTCTTTCATGGGTCACTGTATACGTTGTTATAATAAAATCCCCGAGACCATTTTGAATCTTTCCGAAAACATGTTTAAAACTCAAATCAAAAAAGTCCTCTGTAAAGAAGCATATTATAAACTGGATGATTATTTAAATGATCAAAATGCTTGGGTCTGAGGTCACTAGCTTATAGTTTATTTACTTTACTGTATAGTATCAATTATTTTATTAAATAGACTATGTATTATTGTATACATAACTTTAGCTTAAGAATTTATATTGTAATAGTTATTAAGTCGTGTTATGTTGTAGAGTTTCTGGCCGCATCTTCTCTACAGCGACAACACGTTCCGACGCGGTGGTAGCTTTAAAAAACATTTGACGTTTGATAAGTGTGCTGTAAGCTCCTATATTGAATAAATTATATTGACTTTGACTTTGACTTTGACACAAACGTGTTCAGGTCATTCTATGACAAATATCGTGAATATTATTTTTGGAGGGTAATTACGATAGAAAAAGAAATATGTTCCTTTTGTCAAAAGTGAATAAAGTCTACTTTTAAGTGTCATTCGGGATTGCCCGTATATAATTCGAAATTACACTAGTACAAAGAAAAAAAAAGTAAGTTTTTAAACACTTTTATTTTTAAACTACAACGATATTTATGAAAGCTCTCCGATTAGAGCTCTAGGCTATATATTCAAGAAGACGAAGTGACTTCTGTAGAAGGCATACAATCCACTGAGTCTGCCTGGTTCATCAAAATGCAAACATTCCGTCTAATTGTCTGCAAACCATTCGGAATTACCCGAATGCACCTACATATTTTGATTCGAAGTTAAATCTAACACGCGAGTGACGTCACTGGATAGTTCTTTATATTTTGTAAATTGTTTTTATGAACAGCGAATTTGGGCCGGACCTGCAGGCACGAGAAGACGAGGCAGGCCTCTAGCACGATGGTCCGACGACATCAATATATATGATATAGCCGGAAATGACTGGACGATCGTGGCAAAGGACAGAGACAATTGGCACGGTCTGGAGGAGGCCTATACCCTAAAGAGGGGTTCTCATCACATCCTATAATATAATGTAATAAATAAATATACTTGTAATGTATTAATTAATAATCAAAATCATGCATTAAATAATATTCCTGAATAACAATATATGTATTCAATCTAAGTAAATTACGCGACACAACATTGTAATAATTGATAACTAAATGTAACATGAATACATTTCTGCTGCTATAATTTCCATAGTAAAAATGATATTATACCTACTGCTCTGATACTTAAACCGAACAAAATAACTATGTAAACGTACTATAGACCTTACTACTATTATTGTACTGCATGCAACTACTTTTTAAGTTTTTAATGATATTGTTATTCTCTTAGCACTTAAGGATGACAAATTAAAGGCTTTTTTATTTTATTTTATTTATATTCTCTAGTAGTGGAATCTTTTTTTGAAGCTACAACCGCGTCGGAATGTGTTGTCGCTGTAGAGAAGGTGCGGCCAGAAACTCTACAACATAACACGATTTAATAACTATTAGAATTATCTTAAGCTAAGGTCATGACGTTTGGAATAATACAGAGTCTATTTAATAAAATAATTGATAATAAACAGTACCATAAGTTAGTTACACTCAGACCTAAGCATTTTGATCATTTAAATAATCATCCAGTTTATAATAATTGCTTTATTACAGAGGACTTTTTTGATCTGAGTTTTAAACATGTTCTCAGAAAGATGCAAAATAATCGCGGGGATTTTATTATAACAACGTGTACAGTGACCCATGAAAGACGTGTTGTAGTAGGGTACTAAGCCGAAAGTGTGGAGATTTCAGTTTGTTTTTGTGTCGAGTGTTGTGATTATGGACATCACAATTTTTTGGAAACAAAGACAATTTTTTTGCCGTACGGGACCGCGTCGACGCTGAACTGGAGAGCATGCTGCGCGCCGGCGTCATCGAGCCCGTCCAGAGCTCCGATTGGGCCACACCTTTGGTACCGGTACGTAAGGCTGACGGTGGACTCCGGATCTGTGCTGACTATAAAGTTACGTTAAATTCCGTTTTGCTGGTCGATAGGTTTCCGTTACCGAGAATAGAAGATTTATTGGTTAACCTAAATGGGGCTAGGATATTTTCTAAGATTGATCTTCCACAGGCGTACAATCAAGTCGAGCTGGAGGATTCGAATAATTTAACGGTAATCAACACTCACAAGGGCCTTTTTAAATACAACCGGCTAGTGTTTGGGTTGTCCTCGAGCCCAGGCATATTTCAACGGATCATGAGTAATCTTTTTAGTGGTATTCCAGGAGTGGAAGTATTTCTAGATGATATTATTTGTGCCGCCACGAATGAGGAAGAACATTTGAAAACATTGGAAAAGGTATTCAGTAAACTGCATAGTCACGGCATGAAACTTTAAAAAAGTAAATGTCAATTCATGTTAGAATTAGGGTACATAATTTCCAAAGACGGTATAAAAGTGGATCTGGAGAGGCTATATTAAAAATTACCCGACCAAAAGATGAGAGTCCGAATTGAGATCTTTTCTAGGACTAGTAAACTTCTATGCAAAATTTATAAAGAATGTAAGTACAATTTTATCACCATTATACGAACTGTTAAGAAAAGATGTCGATTGGAAATGGACTCCACACTGCGAAAATTCGTTCATAATGATTAAAAAATTCTAACTAGTGCGGAAGTTTTAATACATTACGATGTAAACAAATACAAACCATTGATATTGACGTGTGATGCGAGGGCCCGCGGCATTGGTGGGGTACTAGCTCAACCCGATGCGAGTGGAGGGGGCGAACGGCCGGTGGTCTATGTCTCAAGAGCGTTGACCGAGGCAGAAAAACACTACTCGCAGATCGACAGGGAGGCACTCGCTATAGTATTTTGCTTGCAAAAATTGCATCAGTATTTGTATGGTAGGCGCTTTACATTGCGCACGGACCACAAGCCGCTAGTAAGCATCTTCGGCCCCAAGACGGGGATACCTACCATGGCTGCCAGTCGCTTGCAGCGGTGGGCAATCAAGTTATCCGCTTACTCTTATGACATAGAATATGTTAATACTAAAATGAATTGTGCAGACGGGTTATATCGCTTACCGATCGTAAATGGAGCAAAAGATTTTTAACAAATACCAGAACAAACATATTTGCACTTTGTTCAGAATAACATGTTACTAGATTATCAGGAAATAAGGAAATAAACACAACGGGACCCAATTCTTGGTAGAATTATTTCTTATCTAAGGGACGCCTGGCCGTTAGATAATGAAATAAGAGAACTTCAACCATTTTTGAATCGTAAGAACGAACTTTACGAAGAACTGGGTTGTATTATGTGGGGTCACCGAGTGGTGATTCCAGAGAACTGTAAGGCAGAAGTATTGTTGGAGTTACACGAATCCCATATGGGAATAGTGAAAACGAAGGCTATTGCCCGCAGCTGTGTATGGTGGTGTGGCCTCGATGAGGCTATAGAAGCTATGTGCCGTGAGTGCGCGGTGTGCGTAGCCGAGTCGGATGCGCGGCACAAGCACACGATCTGCCCGTGGCCCTGGCCGGGCCGGCCTTGGTCACGTCTCCATGTAGATTTTTTACATGTCTTTAACAGAGTTTTTCTGGTCATTGTAGATGCTAGAACAAAGTGGATGTTAACTTTTCAAGTACCAAGTACGGCGGCTACACACACTATGGATAGACTTAGCCAAGTTTTCTCATGATTCGGTCTGCCGAAACAATTAGTGTCTGATAATGGCCCCCCTTTTTCGAGTAAGGAATTTTCCGATTTTTTTATGACTAATGCGTTAAGGAAGCAATCAAAAAGGCTGTTAGAAGGCAGCAAGACATTAATTTATTTTTTAAACACGTTCTTAATGCATTACCGTAATACGGAACACTGTACGACAAGCGAGGCCCCCGCGGCTCTCATGATAGGTAGAAGGTTGCGAACCAAGCTTGATGCTCTAAAACCAGATAGAGAACAGAAGGTTAGGAGACTACAAGAGCGTCAGGTGAGGGGCGGCCCGAGCGCGGAGCGCGCCATGGAGCCCGGCGAGCAGGTGTGGCTGCGGCAGTACCACGCTGCAGATAAGTGGCTGCCGGGACAGGTTACTCAGCGTTTAGGAATAACGGATTATACAGTTATAGATAGTACGGGTAGGGAGTCGCACAGATATATCGACCAGCTAAAGCGGAGACCTAGGAGTTCACTAGTCAGTCTGCCTACCGCTACCGACGATCGAGCAACGCTCGTAAGCAAGGGGAGGATAGAAGGTGGATCGCCCAGATCGAATGTCTCACAAAGTCGAGGTGTAGTGAGCGTTGACACGCCGGAAGATGGCGCCTGCATAAGAGGGAATAATAGAACGGACGGGGACTGCTAGACGATCGTACTCATGATACTGAACAACTTTCCCAAAAAGAACAAAGGTAAATTCGCAAAAAGATCATAACTTTTCATACAATAGTTCGATCAGCTGATTGCATTTACTATTTATCATACATATAGGGTCTTCTCAATATACTGACACTTTTTTAAGGGGATGATTAGACCGTCAAACTGAAGAACTTTCAAAAGCGAAAGCGTCAAAGCGAAAAAAAAATCTGGATGTCCATACAAAGCTGCAAACTGACTCGAGCCTTTATGGGACAGCTCATTATGTCTTGCACTTGGTATCACCTTATACCAATTTTCTTTATCTATATCGTCCAAAGGCAATCTAAAAACTTTTCGAACCCCTGGGGTATCCGTAAACCACCCTTCCGCATGCAAAAATAAAAAAAAAAACATTTTTGAAAATTTTACAAGTCCAGCCCCCATACAAATTTCACCCGAAAATTCGTCTAAGTCGATGGCTCATACAAAATCGTTAAAAAAAATTCTAAGTCTCTTGACCCCGAGAGCGACACTACATAGACAACAAGTTTTGAAAATTTTACAAGTCCAGCCCCATACTAATTTCACCCGAAAATTCGACTAAGTCGATGGTTCATACAATTTCGATCAAAGTCCCAGCTCCATATAAATTAGCGTAAATTTTTTCTAAGGGACCCTCTTTGCGACACCCTAACCAAAGACAGTAAGTACTTTCTCAATATGAAATATCGACATTGTAATAGCACGTAGTAGGTACATCACTAACATTAATTTACTCACAAAATTTTCGAATCGAATAATTCACAATTTCGACATAAATATTTAATGAAAAAGGTTTAAAAATATTATTATCAATCTAATATGCGTGTTACATTTGCTCACATTAGTATGTAGATATTGCCTTATTTTCTATGAAAAGTGTAAAAAACTACTCACCGATGAAAGCTTATGAACTCATCATTTTTATCCTTGCGTGAAGTATGTGATTTACAGGATAACACAAAACAAGCTATTCTGAATGCTTACAGCCTCTGATCATTACCTTTATTTACCGATTTGTAGGCCAAAAGTCAATAAATTTTATTAAAATATCCTGCGAATATGTTCGCGCTATTCACGAAATACTAAGCGAATAAATTAAATACCCCCGTCAGTTGACTGTGAATAAACAATTGGTCAGATTTTTGTATTGGTCGTATCATAAGATACCCACTAAGACTATTTGACAATTCGGGAACGTCCATCACATTATAAGCATAAGCAAATATATATTAGTACAATCTCCTTTTACTTTTGAAGGTACGTCATAAGACAAAAAGAGACAAACTACATCCTAATTCATGCGGACTCTAGGTAGAGAGATCCTTTCTCTTAGGTAGTAAACTCATATCTGTCGTGTAATTTTAAAATGGAAAGATCTTTTACTCCGAAACATGGCAATCAAGGAGGTAACTTATCAAAGGTTTTATTAAAATTTCGATCTGGCTTGCAAATAGAAAGCTGTTTATTGAAAAAAAAAAACAAATGAATACTTTAACGCGGGAAAATTTTTTGATGTTCGTTGTTCGGCATTGATTTTGAAAAGTAATTGTATTTTAATTTCCGCGTATTATTTGAGAAAAGTACTATACACGTCTTGGCCACAACTAGGCATTGATGTACTTATGTATGATTTACACGTTCGTCCATCAATGCCTCTTTTGCTGTCCACTGCAGTAATGTAGGTACTATTTTTCAATTTATTATCAGACGAGATGGGAAAAAAATTCAGATTTAAAGTTCATGAATTTACCTAAGTTAGAACGAATCTATTTCTTAGTTTTTCTTTTGATGTTTCGTAAATAACAGATCTTATTCTTCTTATCGTGTGGACATTGAATATATTAACAACAACAAAATCGGATTTTAGGTGTCCCCTGATTCCAAATCACCAATTTTTGAATTTTTTTCTATGTTTGGTTGCTGGTTCGAGCATTAAGCACTGAACCAATTTTGATGAAAATTTTTTGCTTCTATTCTATCTTACTTAAAATCTGGTATATAATTTGTGTGGACGAAGTCGCGGGCAAACTCTAGTTATTAATATAAAAAAAGTCCTGTCCATTGATGCTATCTATAAAAAACACGTTTTTCTCGGAAACGCTAAAAAGAAAATAGGCCTGGCTTAGCACGGCATGGCAGCATTACGCCTAGAGTGTCTCAGTTCATGTAAACTTATGATTCTAGATGGCGCTGAATTCGACTATACTATAGTGGTAGGAGCTGGCTCGGCAGGGTGTGTGGTCGCCAAAAAGGCTGTCAGAGTGCGGAAATTACAATGTCCTGCTCATCGAGGCTGGAGGAGATGCAACATTGGAATCTGTCGTAAGTTGGATACCACACACTGTAGATATGCACATTTTATAGGGCTGTCTAAATAATTATGCTGACGGTTTGAAGGGTATGATCAGAATATTAAATTAAATAAACTTTAGAGACTAGCAATTAAATCTAGAAAAATAAAATTGTCGTTATTATGTACGTAGATATTAAGGTAGAAATTTTTACAATGTATTTCAATCAAATCAGCCCACATTAACCCACTGCTGGGCATAGAAATCCTTTTTATTGCGCCACTCCTCACGGTCCTGTGCCAGTCTGATCCAAGACCGACCCGCAACCCTTACAATGTCGTCTGCCCAATGCATATTGTAACACATTAATTCATACGTTTTTTTTAAAGAATATGAAGATTAAAATGTTTAATTTTATTTCAGATTACGGGTGGATTCTTTTTCATACCTGAAAGTCCTATTGACTGGCAATACCACTCCGAAAATGACGGTTATACAGCGCAAAGGCACATAGACAATAATATTGCGTAATTTCGCGGTAAAATGCTGGGCGGTACCAGTTGATCCAACTTCATGGTGTACATCAAAGGACAACCTCATGACTTCGACGAATGGGTTAAGGCAGCAGGCGACGATACTTGGAGCTATGACAACGTACTCCCCTATTTCAAAAAGAGTGAAAGGTTGCAAGACGATGAGATTAGAAGTTCGCAGATTACCACGGTTTCGATGGCTATTTAGGAGTAACAAGACAAATACATAAGGAAAATAATTTTTACATGAAGGGGTTTGGAGAAATTGGACATAAATTAACTAAAGACCTTAATGCCCTCGATACCCTTGGGTATACTCAGCCGATGTACACAAGAGCCAATGGTGTTCGTCAAAGTACTGCCAGAGCATTTTTGACACCAATCAAAGATAGGAAAAATTTGCACGTTAGGAAATATACCAGAGTCACCAAAGTGCTTTTTGATGACAATAGTAATGCCATTGGTGTCGAAGCGCTTACGAAAGACAAGTTGGTAACCTTTAAAGCTAGAAAAGAGGTGATATTATCAGCAGGAGCTTTCAATACACCTCAAATACTTATGTTGTCAGGGATAGGTCCCCAAGAGCATCTCGAGTCATTTGACATAGATGTCATTGCAGACTTACCAGTTGGTCAAGGCTTGCAAGACCATACCTCGGCTTACTTGGCAATAAAAACGAAGAAAACCCATCCACCAAAACTACCACCTTCACCAACAGAAATTATTGTCGATTTGTTTATGGGTATGGTCACCATTAATAAATCTCAGAGTTATCCCGATTATGAAACATTAAGTTTTGTTGCACCGCAAGCTAGCTTGGGACCTATTTTTGGTCTAGCGTTTTGCACATTAATTCTAACTATTGATGACGATATCTGTCAGAAATACGTAGACGCGGGCAAGGACGGTGATGTGATATTTACATTACTGAGTTTTCTTCATCCAGAATCCAGAGGAGAGGTTTTGTTACGAAGTGCAGATCCCACAGATTCACCAGAGATTTGGACAGGTTACTTTTCAAAGGATGTAGATTTAGACAGAGCAGCTAAGTACGTCAAAGATTTCTTACGTGTCTTGGATTCGCCTACTTTCCGAGAGATAGAAGCTGAACACGTGCGTCCTGACTTGCCAGAATGTGATCGTCATCCATATGGAAGTATAGAGTATTACCGTTGCTTTGTTCTTGCTGTCATGTTTTCAGAGTGACATTTCAGTGGAACTTGTGCTATGGGAACTGTAGTGGATGCACACCTGAATCTGTTTGGTGTAAACAAATTACGAGTGATCGATGCTAGCGTTATCCCTTACATAAATGGTGCTAATATTAATGCTGCTGTCATTATGCTTGCTGAAAAAGGTACTGACTTTGTCAAAAAGTCATGTGGTAAATGCGTGACTGATAGTGGGAAAAAGAAGACACATTCTGGAGGTCTACTCGGCGGGCTAGTTGAGAAAACTACTAGTTCGGTGAAGAATTCTCTTTCGTCACTCGAGTTGAATTTCACTGGGGTAGCGAGTGAAATAATAAAAGGAAAATTTTTCGATCTGCTGCCTACTTTTGATTCGATTCAGTGATTGTTAAATAGGTGATCGAGATTTACACGATTTACATAATATAAAAAATACAATATTCAACTGCATAGTTTATTAGGGTTCCGTACCCAAAGGGTGAAAACGGGACCCTGTTACTAAGCCTACGTTGTCCGTCCGTCCGTCCTACCTATTTAGGGCTGTAACTTTTGAACCGTAATAGCTAGACAGTTGAAATTTTCACAGAATATGTGTTATTACGGCGGATTTGTTAACAAATAATAAAAATGTCAAAGTTAAAATTGAAGGGGGATCCTCATACAAGTAACTAGTTTTAATCAACGTTTTTTCTTTTCACTCTATCGTAAAAACGGTAATATATACAAGCGTCAAACTTGGTGTGATTATAGAACAAACTCTTCAGTATAATAACAAATAATAAAATTCTGGCCAAGTGTGAGTCGGTCTTGCGTTAAATGTCCCGGAGAAAACAAAACTTTTTTCTATGTTAATATATTGTGTAGTGGTGTTGGTGTGGTACGGAACCCTCGGTGCGCGAGTAGCCCGACTCACACTTGACCGGTTTTAATTAAGATTTAAGGTGGTTGCAGAGTTGTCAATTTCATACATTGACTTAATAAGTTATGGATACTGGGTCTTTTTTGAATTTTATGACCATAGTTGACAGAGATTTCATTCAGTTTAATAAATAAAATAAATATCTTGGACATAGTCACACAAATTATCTAGTCACATTTAAAGTACCAGATTCTAGCCTGGACTTGTGTTATGATGACTAGACAACGATATAGAATAAACTAGCAGCCCGTCCCGGCTTCGCACGGGGTAGACAAAGGCTCATTTTTCTACACCTTCGGTTACATTGTTCAAATTTTACCAAGGATCCCTAATTTTTTTCAAAATGAAATGTAGCCTATGTCAAATTGGAAGAATGTAGCATTCTATTGGTGAAAGAATTTTTTAAATCGGCCCTGTACTTTTTGAGCCTATTCATTACAAACATACAAAAATAGGTACAAATCTTTCCTCTTTATAATATTCGTGTAGATGTAGATATATAGATACAAACGATACAGTTTATGTACAGAAAATACATTATTCAGTTGCATAGATTAGAACAGTTTTACCCGTAGTATTGGTTGAGCGGGCTCGTTTTCCGCAACTCGACGTCACGTCTTAGGCTTTTATTTTGTGTGCTTATACTTCATTCAAAATAAGGACGAAGATATTTTCCGATTCCTGTATAGCTCTCTGGCCAATTCTAATTTGCAAATATGATTTAATTATGAGAAAGATATACTATCCGACATATCTTGGACGTTACTAAAGCTGTTCTAAGAATAAATTAGAGGAAGTGTTTCAAATCTCTGTTTCTGTAATTTAAAATGGCCTTAAAATTTCGTTGCTATTTGGAATGGAGTATAGATTAGAACGGTACAGAATATTACAAATTTGGGGCACAAAATATCGATACTTACCTCGAGTCTTGTCGTAAGTCTGTTCGACAATCCGCTCCATATCGAATAAGTGTTTGGGTAGGTAGTCAGCGAACCTGTGCTCGACTGTCACCGTCAGACCTTCGGACTGCGCCAGATCCTGTGACAAAAGGTAATATTAGATACTTTAATCAGATTCAGCCTAAATGTAGTTAAATTTGACTAAGCCTATAATGTACCTGCACACGGCGACACATCAATCTACGCAAAACCAAGATAAGCTGGCCGTGCGCAGGTAGAAGAGTACTTCGTACGCGCAGACCACTGATTTTCAACGCTCATAACTATTGATAGTGTGAACCGATGGGGGGGGGGGGGATTATATTCTACCACTTTGTCGGCGTGATATACATCGTGTTAATGAATTAACGCAAAACTAGAAAGTAGTTTGTTTAGAATCGAGAGAAGAATCGAATTATCATGGTTTCAACATAGGTATTTTATTTCAAAATATTAAATTTATTTGTATGTAAATTAAAAATTTACTGAACACGATCTCAACCCACCGCTCGGGCACTCTCACCCTACTTACTACCAATACAAGATTCTTAAAATGTATCCATGAGCACGTTAGCGCTTTCATTCATTACTGAAATGATAACAAATCATTTTTGTCTCAAAACTTAAAATGCGAATAACTTTAAATTTTAACTATCAATATAATAATAATATTGTTTCAATCTAATTATTTTTTTATAAATCAGTTGGGGTGTATGAGCTTTTGCGCTTATTCATTAACACGTTGTATATATACCCATGTCAAATTACAGCTTTCTAGTAGTAAGCGCTAAGCCGCGGACAGGCGGACGGACATGGCGAAACTATAAGGGTTCCTTGTTGACTACGGAACCCTAAAAAACGGGACCTTCTTTGTTATACAAGAAGGTCATAATAAAGTTCATAGTCCATTTGACTTGTTTTGCCCGCCCATGTCACTAGATCTTAAGCTCATCGCAAACGGCCGCTATAATAATGTTGCTGTACTCTTCTAACGCACGCAAGTTGCTAATCGCTTCCTCTCACTCACACGCAAGAAAAAGACGTGCTTATGTAATTTTGCGTGCGTTAGAAGAGTACAGCAACATATTATAGCGCTTGTCTGTGACGACCATTTATGAGATAATTATCTTTTGTACCTCTTTACACCATTTTTTCTAGAATTTTCTTTGATAAATATAATCTAGTTAGTAAGCTAAAACATTTTGTATAACTATTACATAATTATTGTACATTGAAGATATTTACATGAAAAACATTACGATATGGCTTTTAGGGATCCCGGACTCCAAATCATTTTTTTTTAGAATTGTTGTCTGTTTGTTTGTATGTTTGTAACAGCATCACGAAAAACTACCGAACCCTACTGACCTGTAGTTGATTCTAGAGTTTACCCGCGACTTCGTCCGCACAAATTATATACCAGATTTTAAGTCAGATCAAACAAAAAAGTTTCATCAAAATCGGTTCAGTAGTTTTTGTGTGATGCTGTTACAAAAATACAAACAAACAAACAGACAGAAAAAAATTCCAAAAAAGGTTGAATTAGAGTCCGGGATATCTAAAAATCGTATAGTAATCTTTTTCGTGTAAATATCTTCAATGTCCAGACACACTTCTGTTACAGTTTTATAATAGTTAACATTTATTGCTATTCTTAAATCGTCCATCTCGGCGTTTGTCAAAAGGAGAAAAGACTAATTATGTTTCTTATACATTTATGCCCACACAGGGTGCTTTTTAATATGCTGACACTTTTTAATGGGATGATGATGTAGGTAGGCATGTTCTGTTTTGGTATGCAATAAAGTATAATCGAATCGAATTAAATTGGATGATCAAACCCTCAAACTGAACAACTTTGACCAACATCGAAATCCCGAAAAAACTAGTAGGAATGCAGTTTTGTAAGGAAAGGTTTTTTTTAGCGATTTCGATGTTGGTGCCATAGAGATAGCGGTTCAGTTTGACGGTCTGATCATCCCCTTAAAAAGTGTCAGCATATTAGGAAGGAAACTGTAGAATGAGCGGTATGTTATTAGTAAAATTCTTAAATCGGAACACAAAATGGTATTTTATTACCGATTTCGGCTCGTAGTCAGACACTAAAATAGGTTTACACACACATTATAATTTCAAAATTTTTTTAATTAGCGCCTCTTTTCAGATTAATAGCAATAACTTTGTAACGACAAAGTTCCATGCAAATTGGATAGCTGGTTAAGTATACAACTTTTTCAAATAAAGATCCAGTTCAGTGAATTTTTTTAAATTTCGGTCATCGGAAGGAGAATCAAATAATTTTTCAACTCGGGATTTTTTCCAAGTCATTCTTAAAAGTTAGTAAGAAAAATGGTATCTGGATACATTGGTAAACTATTCAGAAATATTTTACAAAAAATAGATCTTGGAAATATTATCATTTGCAGGGACAGTGTTAAAAACTTGAAGTCCGGTAGACGAAATGGAAAAATCGTCTCATAGTATGATTTAAGGCATAAGAGAAGGATCTCTTAAAGTGAGTTTAAGGCAAGGTTTATTATCTGTTATTTTCATTTGTTTTCTGACATTCATAATTCTCTTGCCCATTTCCCACTATATGGGGTCGGCGCAATATGTCATCCTATTTTATTCATCTCTCTTAGCCGTCATTTCAGCACTCACTCCTTTCTTACGCATATCATCATTCACACAATCCATCCATCTTTTCATCGGCTTCCTCTCCTATCGCAGTCATTCACATTCATACTTAAGAGAAGTTTATTTCGAATGCGTAAATGCGTGCTGCTTTTCAATACTAACCAATTAAAGTCAATAAAATTTTGTAGAAACAATCTAGAAACAAATATCTATGCTTGTATCTTGTCCGATTTTCGTTAAAATATACAGTTTCAATGCTAGGATTAATTTCAAGATTTGTATGGAAATCTTTGAGCCACTGTAACTTTAAAACTATACATTTTAAAGAAAATCTGACAAGATACAAGCGTAGAGATTACTTTCTAGATTGTTTCTGAAAAATTTCACTGACTTTAATTGGTTAGTATTGAAAATATAACCAGAATTCGTTTGAATGGAGCGCGCCAACAGTAATATACCCTGAACACTCGTCTCGTAATATGACACTCGTCTCTTCGCATACGAGTACCACGATACTCTATTAAGAGGATATGTGAAAAAAATAGGATTCTTCAAAGCATCAGATATCATGAAGTACTAACAGTAGGAGTATGATTTCAGGATATGTGTAAATTGAACATATTATTAAAATTTTGATTGCCGCCAAAACACGATTAAGACAAATTTTCTCGATAGAAAAACAAGCCAAAGTAGCCTCCGTCTTTATCTATAAACGCTTGGAACTGCTAAACGGTGAATAATAGAAACACGAGACTTGATTTAAAAAATAGAGATTGATATTTTATAAATTTTGATTGCAGCAGAAATAAACTTACATAAATAGTAAAATCACAACTAAATAAAGTTTGTTTTGGCGCTTACGTCGTTTTATTTAGTCAGGCGCGCGCGCCGCCCCATCTCTTTCTCTCGCGTCAGGCAGTAATATAAGCTATCACAATCTATTAAAAAGCTCAGTCGGCTGTGGCCTTTGCCCGCGTCAGACCTGCGTTCGCATGCCCAATTTCCGAATTACGATTAATTATCCAGCTTACGTGTAAATATTATAGTGTAATATATTAAATACAATCTAAAATAAATTCGAGGCCATAGCAGCTTCACATTTAAGAGAATATAATTCGGAGCGCGCTCGATACAAACGAAGTCTGGTGATATTTTCAATATTAACCAATTAAAGTCAATGAAATTTTTCAGAAAAAATCTAAAAACTAATCTCTATGCTTGTATGAAGTCTGATTTTCGTTAAAATGTATAGTTTTAAAGTTACAATACCTCAAAGATTTCCATACAAATCTCAAATTCAATTAATCTGTATTCAAATGTATGTTCTGTTTTGGTGTGCAATAAAGTATAATTGAATTGAATTGAATTGAAAACTGTATATTTTATTGAAAATCTGACTTCATACAAGCATAGAGATTCTAGAGTTTCTAGATTGTTTCTGCAAATTTTTCATTTACTGATTGGTTAGTATTGAAAATATCACCAGACTTCGTTTGTATGCAGCGCGCATTTACGAATTCGGAATAAACTTCTCTTAAGTATATTTCTCACTCAAATATGTATAGCAGTTTTTTTGGACTTCATAGACCAAGAGCTAGCTGTTATTATCTTTAAGTCGTCGTAATTTTCGGTTTTACTATCTTGTTTTTCAATTTCTTCAAATAATTAAATTTATTTGTTATAATGGAATCTGGTTATAAACGTATTTATGAACCGTTGTCAGTATTTTTACCGAGTTGAAGGATTCTATTGCTCCGGAACATCTTGCCTGGTATGAGAGTTTGAAAACTCTGTGGCCCTTAATTGTATGGGTAGTCAGTATGGTGAGCCAGGCTGAAGGGCAGGGTAGGGAAGGCGAGTGGTCGCAGAGAGTTTCTTCTTCCAAGTTGTTTCTTTCTTGAGTGCTGGATCCGGAATGAATCTACGCCGATTTGGCGCCATTTTATATCATTTTCAAGCGACCACCCCTCCTTACCCCGCACTCTTGCCCTGAATAAATCTCTTTATTTCTTATACAATCTTAATTTCTACGCTTACATACCAATATAATTATATAGTTAAGATACTTATTTTCTTATTCTAAAAATAGCATGTGCATCATCCGCCGGTGCATAACAGAATGCAGAACGAAAAGGAAAGGTACAATATTTATATTACCCCGGCCCCCGCTTCCTCATAACACAGGTTCCGGACGCCTCGCTCGCCTGTATGCGCTGACAGAGATGGAGCGTTCTGTCTCTTTCTAACAATTATTTCTAATAGGATTCTACCCCTTCTAATGAGGTAGTGAAGCTTATTGGCATAACTTCTAATTGGAATTTATAATTTCAACTCGATTCTAATTGTTTTATTTACTTGTGCTATGCGTTAATTTTATTAGGGAAGTGTACCTAATCTAATCTGGGGTAGAAATCACTAGAGAAATCAAATAAGAATCCTATTAGAACTATTTACATAACTTATGTGCTAAGCCCTAATTCTAATAAGAAAATTTTTATTTATTGATATGAACACTTAACCTAAACTTATCCTACTAGTATAAAAGGGTATATAAAACGAAATAAACAAAGTAATGTAAAAAACTATGTACAAAGGTAGTCAATTCAGGTTCTGTCGTGCACATTTCTCCCGCCGTCGCAGCTCTGCGTTCCAACCTGTAGCACGACGATCCTCTTGGTCGGTCTCCGGAGGACATGCCTGTTGCTGGTTACGACGTCCACGATCCTCACCTCGCCGTCTCGCCCTGGGTAGACCGCGACGATCCTTCCTGTCGGCCATGTGTTGCGGGGCAGGGTGGGGTCGCAGACGAGTACCAGGTCGCCGATAGCGTGCGCTGGTCGTGTGAGGCTCCCGCCGGTGTTGGAGTAGAGGCTGGTACTCTTTGACCTGGCTCCAGAAGACGTCCGCCATCGTTGAGCGCGCTGATCTTGCGCGCGGTGAGGTCGTTTGGGTCCCAACAGGATGTGGTTGGGTGTAAGCGCCTCCGGTTCTTCTGGGGTCACCGCCACGTGTGTGAGTGGGTGGGAGTTGACGGTGTTCTCCGCCTCGGCGAGCAGGGTGAGCAGTGTCTCGTCGCTAGGGTACTGCTCGTGGAGTTTGACGCGCAGTGCCTCCTTCACGGTGCGTACCATGCGCTCCCACGCGCTGTCCATGAAGGGGGAGGCCGGGGGTACGTAGCGGCAGGTGATGCGCCGCGCCGTCGCCTCCTCGCTGACCGCCGCCAGCGCGGCCTTGGCGAGCTCCTTCTCCGCAGCCTTGAAGCACGTCGCGTTGTCACTCCATAGCTCCTTAGGCACTGCTCTTCGTGCCACGAACCTCCTCAGGTCGCCGGTCGCTGGAGACGTAGGCTTCGCTCTTCGTATCTTGCATAGTTGACAGTGTTTGATGACGTTCATGCACCGTCGTTCGTATCTTCAGTACCCATAGTCGCTGCTGTAGCTCATTCACGACGGTTTCGATACCGCCATGTAGTCGCTCGTGTACGTGTTGTATGTACAGTCGCGTGAAGTAGTGTTTCCCGTCGAGTACGGTCGGGCTCGCAGTGTCTTCAACGATGTCAGGTGCTACGTGGATTCTTCCTTTGAGCCATCTTCGCCGACGACCACTGATAGCGCCGACAGCTTGTCTCCCGGCTGAGGCGCCGCGCCGCTTCTTACTCGACGTAAATCTTCGGAAAGACAATCTTCTTGTACAGGTTTCCACCATAGTTTCTCAGCGCGAATGAGATAGTGCGTTTCGATACCGATGGTGTTGCTATCTCATTTCTTCACGTACGGTGTCTCGTTCTTGCGTGTTTTCTTATCAATCTTTGAATCAGAGTCGTTTTTATTGTTTTCTTTCGTTCCTTTGCGCTTCGTAGCCAATACTGCATTCTTTCTTCATATTTCTTTTTCAGGTCTTCATCTCGGTCTAGTTTCTTCTCTAGGTTGTGCAGCCGTTTGAGTGAGTTTTTGTAGTTGTTCGGAATCTTCATGTCGTCTTCTTTCCATATAAGTATTGTTTTGAAGCGTCTGTCGGGCAGGCGGTGACTGGTTTCATTCAATATCTTCAATGCGCGCTGCTCAGGGTCACTATTCTGTACTCGTTTTTCTATCCCGATTGATTCAAACTCGAAATAATTCTTCATCATCTTCTTTCGTGTATAGTTATTGAAATTATGTATTTTCATTAATAACGCCAAATAATATTATACAGGGTGTAAGGAAAAGTATCATTTTACTATGGGAGCAAACCGTTATGGGAGTTACAACACTTTGCGTTCTACCTATCTATCTCAAGAACGGTTAACTATTATAAATGACCAAATTTGAAGAAAATTTAAAGTTCTACAATTTTTTTTAAAACTTCAAAGGTTATTTAGAGCATAGAAAGGAAGATATTTCCTAAAGACCTGTTTTTTGACATTTTACCTTGAATCTTTTGACCTGCATAAACGAGATTTTATGTGACATTTGACCTAACGTATAGGATGTCATAACGATGATTAAAGAAAGTTTAAAGAAGTTTGTAGCTTATTATCTCTCAATCCGAGGTTGACCCTTTTTTTCACCTAATTTTCCTGGGGTACTAGGAGAAACAGTGATAATGAAAAACAAAACGGAACAAAACATTAAATTTGAAACGTATGCAGGGACATACCAGAAGTATGAGAGAAAAGAAAAGGTAATAAGTTGTAAATAATTTTCCAGCACTCTGTGACCTAAACCTGCATATACGTTTAGCACCCTTGCTTGTGCTCGGGTGCTAACTTCACGCTGTGCAATAATGAACTACTTAAGTCACACTTATCGTAATGTACTAATGTAAATAAATGTTGATTTTAGGTCGTAAGATAAATATTATTAGTGATTTTGTAAATAAATGTTGATTTACCATTTTAAAATTCATTCATAACCTGTTATAATATCCTGCATCATCCTCATCCTTCAATGCTATGCCATGCATCTGAGGGATGCGAGGTATTTTAGAATTACCTATGGATTTTAAAATAGGTTTATGAGTGTTATACAACTTCTCAACCTGAAAGTTCTTGTGGTATCGAGAATAACTGAGATTATTGCAGTATTACGAAACTTATTTTTTCACGTTCTTCTTACATTTTTGTTGACGGCGTAAAATAACTTCCAGGTTTCATCTAGATAGTCGGTATGTTTTGACCATAGAATGTTTTGACTTGTATTATATCAATGACAAGTACAAAATAAGAAGTTGAATTGATTTGATTACGGGACCTAAAGACGTAAAGCCTAACCAAGAACCGAACCGAAGACCAACAGGTAGCTCTCGTACTATAAAGTAAAACAAAATCCTGTAATGATAGTTTTTTTCCTTCTAGATAGGTACAGTGATTTTCGGTATGATATTAATGAGTTTTAAGTTTTTTAAGTGAAATCAATTAAAGAGTATCGTTAGTTAGGTATTGTTTCTATCTATAAATTGGTTGTCCGTAATTGATCCTGTAACAAATTAATAATTGATCAAGGAGGATAAATAGAACGATACTTAATTATAATATATTGTGTTTTTTCATACGACAAAAGGTACTAATAATATATTAACAGCGAAGCGTCTTCTACGCATTTTGAGTGATTTGATTTTCGCGGGCTAGTGCGCGACGATGTTCGGTAGCGGGGCGCGGGGCGCTTGCTGCGCTAAGCCACGCCCATTTCGCTTCAATTATTTTTCGACATAGGCCCTTAACCTGCAATTTTTCCGAGATAGGTGTGTGGTATTTGTTTTCTGCCGTTGTCATTGGTTTTTATCGTCATTTGTTTTCTGTGTGTTCGGCATTACTACACACTAGTCGGAATTACCACACGCTAATGGATTTAGTAATTTAATAAAAAGTTGAATAATTTGTTGAAATTTACTAATGTTGATTGGAAGAAGTTATAACTGTTTAAATTTGATATGATTATGACATAATAAAAATTTACTTTCGTAATTATTTTTCTTTTTATTAAAGATTTTTCTTAGGTGTTCCTAATTCCCCCACTTTCCTACACTCGTACGAGATTTCCATTTTTACTCTACGTGAAGTAAAAAGAAATAATCAACTCTATTTTTTTTACCTATTCAAATTACTTCTATTATATTTTAATTACTTCTATTATATTACCTATTCAACGATATTAGTACTTCTTCACATTATTATAATAGCACAATAAAGAAAGATCAACATTACTCCTTATTGTTCTATTCTTAGCACGGAACCAAATGGGAAAAAAGTTAGTAACAAGAAAGCTCGTGACGTCATCACTTGACGTACAGTGGATAAAATCAGAAACAAGTATAGTTTTGAGCACAGAACATTATAAAGAGGGGTTAGAAATGCAAAGTAGCGCTTTTGCTTCGGAGACGGCTATCGCCACTTGTCTTCCCGCTCACGCTGCTACAATTACTTATGCCCTCTCGCTCGCACCACGCCGCGCGCCTTATGGTGTTATGCAAATCATTGCATAACCTGTGGCGACACGTTCCACGCCTACTTTGCACTTCTAACCCCTCTTATAATGTTCTGTGGTTTTGAGTCACGTTGCAGGGTTTGCCCCGAACACTTGTTTTTCACGTGGTGTTCGCGCGGTTCGCGTCTCAGCCTGCCACGAGGCTTCGCAATCCATCTCAGTTGTGTTCTTACTCAAAAACAATCCTCGAGATTGGATGGATACTCCCTCAAACCACTTGACAAGCACAAGCAAGAATTCCATTAATAATTAATAAATAAAAAGTATAGTTTTGCAGTTGTCAGAGCATCATTCGATCGATCAATCTCTTGATTGAATTTGCCCGCCATTTTGTATGGTAATCAGACTTTTTCTTTTTTTTTAATATTTGCAAATATAGTTTTATATTTAAAAAATCGTTTTTCTAAAAGACGATTCGTTGTTTTTGTAACATTTACTTATTCAACGTGTTGTACTGGTTTAGATCATCATCAGTACGAAATATGCTACTCTCTATAAATCATTCACATACTTATATATTGCTTCAAACAATAGAACTGTAGTTACAAAATAACTTTTGTTAAAACGCGGCAGAATTCAAAGATAGAAGTTTAAATGCAAATAATAGTTTTTACTAGTGTCCTTCTCATAATATCTATGTATTTGACTACTCCCTCGAGTAGTGGGGTCGTGAGCATACGCTATATTTTGCGTTAATATACGTTTTGAGGGAGGGAATTTAGTTCATTCAAATTATTACTTACAGAGGGAAAATAGTATTATTCTAAATGACATTAGCTTATGATTCATAAGAGAATTAAAGAGTTCAATATTAGAAATGATAATAGAATCAAACATTCTAAAAAAGTATAAAAATGGCTGGAGAATTTGGTTAACAAAAACATGCAGAGAAAATGATACAAAAATTGTGCACCAGACGGCGTGATACGATTTCATTAAGCAAGAATACTTGACCCTAAGCAAAAATATATGTTATGACAGGGGAATACCCAAATGAGTTAGAAGGTCGCTTCTTAAGGTCCAAATTGATATGAAAAATTTAGGATATTGCGCATCGGAAGATTAAGAGGCGGAATAAGGGAAGTTGAATTTTACATAGAAGTTCATGCAATTTCCTTCTTTAAGTGGAAGTTAATAAAGATTGATGAGGGAAAATGTAAATAGTTTTTCAAATTGGTACGGGTTTCTAGCCACATCTTCTCTGCAGATAGGTCCCTTGCGATGTGGTGTAGAATCATTGTATAATAAATTAATAAGCCACACCTCACCCGAAAGAAGTATTTGAGAAGGACGTTTATTAACAAAATTACATAAAATTTTCTAATTTATGGAGTACAAATACTAACATAACATTATACTACTCTTGAAAAGTTAACTTGAGGTTTTGATAGTTTTAGCCGTCTTACGGTGAGCAAAACGCAGCCTGTAGTGAATCCATATCTAAAGGATTGAAGACGCTACTCTACAAAAGATAATGCTGGAAGTATCAGTAATCCTATTATATTCGTACTTAGTCCGAGACATAACAATGTAGTAGTCGCTATCTTGCGTGTATCCGCGTCCTTTAAATCTATGGAAAAAAAGAAAAAACGTATCTCCCGAGCGCCATCTATCTGTCAATGTCATTCGTTTATCCTAGTTGAAAAAGAAAATTGGGAGCAGGGACATCAATCTTAAAACAAACAAGCGAGCAATCTATTAAACGTCTTACTTTTATTTTAGTGCCAAATAATCAACAGAGATGTCTATACTGTAGGAAAACATTACCCTCCTTCTGGCGTTGTCGGGTATAATAATAATATGGCAAAATGATAAAGTTCGTAAATCTCAGAGTAGCAGACATGAGCGTACTCTTTCTTAATTCGGTGTCATAGCCTAGGTCCTGGAGTGCTGCCATAAATGATTAATAAATTTATTTAATAGAAATAATCACATCGCTCAAAAAAAGTTAACCTTCCAAATAAATGTTGAACTTAATATAATTTAGTATATACGTAATATATACCCATCGCAGAGTTTGTCACTCCCACTTTGAAGACAAACATTGTTGCCGGTGAGACCAAGTTCCAGCCACCACGAACTTTGGAACGAGGGCAAGAAGTGTGTAAAGAAAATGAAATTTGTAACAAAAAGTGGAAACGAAGAATTTGTACCTACTTTAAGAAATTGGGTAATGACACTGGAGGGAGTCGAGTTATTGACCTAAAAATTAAAAGACGACTATGACATTTCTTCCGTTTGGATGCGGCACCTGAATCAAAACCCGCTAGAAAACTTTTTTGGGGCTATTCGAAGCCACGGGTGCCGCAACACAAATCCGACACCGGAGCGATTTGAATCTGCTTTTGCCACGCTCCTCGTTAACAACCTCACCAGTGTCCATGCTCCGGGTGCTAACTGCGAAAAGGACTATCGGAACTACACTTGTGTGTAAAATTAATTTTTCGGGTGACGGAAATGTTAGTAAGACCGATTTTTTCAAATCATAATTATATTGACACAGTTAATTTAATTAACCATAAAATATAGGTAATAATTGTTTAAGGATAAGCTAAAGATATACTCAGGGATATTCTGAAAACTTAGAATACTACTTGTAATATTTGCTTTGTTTAAGCAATAAATATTAGATGTTTATTTACATAAAAACAAATTTTAAGCACACATGCAGCAGCGTACATGTGTAATGTAAATGTTAGACATAGATAGATAGTTACAGATAGGTTAATTAAAATTGTTTAAAATAAAAGTTAGCTTTGTTGTTATTTTGAATTGTTTTATTTAAAACTATTTTTCAATTATTCCCAAATTTATTCTTGAAAAGATGTTTCATATGTTGTGTATTCATGTTTGCTTCACCTGGATTCTTAATTATTTGTTTTTATCTCCAAAGATAACAACAAGTAATTAAGAATCTAGGAGAAGCAATCAGAAAAAATTCAATTATTTTCCTGCGGCTACGGTTGTAGTTGCTTATAGTTCCAAATACATATAACGATGACGCTTCGTTTCTCTTGCTCCCTAAAACCGTCAAGAGAGGTCTCTATTTCCGGTATAAAAAAGTACTCTGTGATTGGGAGTCACGTTGCAGGTTCTGACCCGAGAACTTGTCTCGCGTGTTGTCCGCGCGTCGCGTCTTTGCCTGCCACGAGGCTCCGCATTCCTTAATCTCTTCTTGTTCTTTATCAAAAACAATCCCTGAGATTGGGACAGATACTCCCACAAACTACTTGACATTGGCGGAAATGCAGTGCTAACGCACAAGCAAAAAGTCCATTAATTATAAATAAAAAAAAAAAATGTTAAAGTTAAATTATAAGTTCTTTTGTGTATAAAATGGAAAGAAGGAAGTGTGAAGACAATCAGGAAAGATGGAAGTGAAGGATACATAAGTTGGAGGAGTGATTGACTAAGTAAATTATGGTAAATTACGACAAGGTACGTACAACAATTTATTCTTTTTGTTTCTGTTATTGAAAAAGTTTACCTACATGCTACGAGGTTTTGGATCCCCTCCCCGGCCCGACACGTGTCCACGCATTTACGAGTTTCGAAAATGCGCTTTCCCGTGGGGAAAGAAGTATACGAAAGCCGGTTCCCGTGCCCTTGCCGGCACACGTATGAACATGTTACGTTCATACTCTTACCCGTTGGGGAAAGACAGCCGACGCCGATGGCAGACCCTGGGCCCGTTGCACAATACATGCTTGAGTGTCGACCATGCACTTGTTTTCCCGTGGGGAAAGGCCATACCAGTACTGTGCCCATTGCCCAAGCACTTTTGAGTTTCAAACAGAGAGACACGTTCCCGTTGGGAAGGTAGTTATTACAGCTCTTTTGCCTATTAGCCACGCATGCACTTTTACCGTTGGGAAAGATCATGCCAGGACTTGTCCCATTCCCCAGCACGTTTGAGTTTCAAACAAAGAGACACGCATGCACTTCTGCCGTTGGGAAAGATCATGTCAGCTCCTGTGCCCTTAGCCCTTGAAAGGTTCTAGTTTCGATGATGATGATGACGACTTTTCCGTAGGGGATAGAACAGAATCATTTATGGCACAGAATCTTTAATTGGAAAGACAGCCGACACCAGTGACAAATTGTGTTCAGAATGACGTAACACTTGCTGAATTATTATGAGGATGAATGTTTATTCTTTCTTACCATACAAATTCCCGTTGGGAAAGAGATTACTGCCCTCAGCTTCGGACTTAAGGTTCTGTCTGCGTAATTGTGTGACGCTTATTCATCTTTCCGTTGGAAAGTATTTTTGTTTTTGTCCGTTTATTTGCCTGATTATAAGATAGTCATTGATGCCTCATTTATCTAATCCTGGTTGTTTCCCGTTGGGAAGACATAACTAGTTGGGCTAGATGGTAAAAAGCTTTTACTCTGTAAGTAGGTACCTCTATGTTGATCCTGAGATAGACATTGAGCGAAATCCCGAGATATCAAATCATAATTACAATATTTGGTATTTAATTAATAACTGCACATTAGTCACACTCAGTCGATTAAATTAGCCTCAGGCACTGCTACTCACCTAACTAGGTTAGATTAGAAGACAGCTTGGAAAGGTGGCAGAGACAATCTACTCTCAGATTGATAATGTTACAGTCAATAATATGAACACAAAGAGATAAAAGTCGCATTATCTAAATATAAAACTGCACCCTAAATTTTGGAATTGCCTGGCATTTTGAAAAAATCTGGTACTAGGCTAAGATACATTATTACAAGAATGTTAGCGGCACTGAAGGTAGCTTCAGCCACATACAGCCTACAACACAATAATCCTAATAATCCTTTGATAACAGCTTATTGCACCTTTTGTTAACAAAAATATTTATCTAGTTCATAAAAGGAAAATTAGCAAACTGAATTCATTTACACAAAGTTGGTTGACAATGTGAATTTTCTAACAATAAAGAAAGGTTCAAACAGTATGAAATCCAAAGTAAATCCAGCCTCAAACTTGTCGTTATACAGTACAGAAAGAAAGTGCAGAGGTCACAAGCCATTATTAGTTGGTTGTAAGGGCTTGGTTAATGACCAATAGCTACCGCGACCTGAACAGATCTATTGTAGCTGGTCACAAGCCATTCTGGCAACACCAACCTCTTCATCTCCCAAACCGTTACCCTTATACATCCACCAGATAGAGACGGGTGCAGTACCCTTTGTGATGAAGCTTATTGCTAGACTCGAATATTTACTTAGTTGTACAATTTTGGTAATATCACTAATGATCTAATAAATAAAATAACCTTTGAGGAAGAGTTTGCCGCTGGACTTAAAAGTTTTATAGCATAAGCATATGCTCACGACTATACTCCCCGAGGGGGTGGTCAGAGGTGTTATGAAACATCCACGTAAAAGTTTTATATTTGTAGCAATATAACAAATGATACCCTTTTAGATAAAATTTGCTGCTAGACTCATCATATTTTCTCATTCGTTATTATACAGGGTGTTACAAAAATACCCCTAAAGAAAAAAAGGTGTTGAAGGGTCCCTTGTAAAGAGTCTATTGACAATGTATGACAACCGTAGTGTAAGATAATTATTTATCGAAAAATTAACTATCGATAATAAAAAAATTAAATCAGCATCGTAGAAGCGCAGCACTATTTTAAGTTCATTAACCTTACCAGGAGTAATTACCCGCTACCTCTTACTAAAAATGTTACCTCCTTTTCGTACCTCCTGGTACTACCAGGCTAGTACCAGGAGCTAACTAAAATGTTTCTTAACTAAATAGTTTGTATTAAACTAAATTAGCTATTTCACTTTGAACTTAAATGACCTATTGTTTACGTGAGAAATGGTGAAGTTTTAGGCAGAGTATGTAGGTATCTTCCATAATTTAATTTTAAAATATCACGACTCAATCAAATAGGTAACATTCTAGCATCAATCTACTCACCACTTATTCTTTTTCGTGGAGAACACGTGATATCCGGGACTCAAACTGTCTCTTCGGGAGATCTCAATTCAACACACACACACAACTTCACATTTTACACAACCAACTTTTCTTCTTCTTATTGTGTGAGCAGCAAGCCCTGGTGTTAGAGTTTTTTTCAAACAGCCTACGCCTTACTTGCTCTAACACCTCCTCGACCTGCCCGGGTTCGACAGTGCTCGGGCGTCCACTGCCACTGGATCGATGAAATGATCCGGTAGAATGGAAGCGTCTTGCCGTATCCAAGAAGCATTGGTATGATGGTAACCGTCGCTGTTCAGCAGGTGGCCTGCCATCGATAAACCGTTGACGATACAGTTCGCGGGCACGATTTAAATTACTATCCTCATGGCCTACACATAGTATCATATCGTCATATTCCATGGTAGAATACCTACTGAGCCATTTTTTCAAATTACGATAAAGCATCAATCAAATCAAAACAAAACAAGCAAGCGAAAAAATCGACTGATTGATATGCAAGTGCAACCAGGGTTGCCAAATACTATTTCTTACATTTCCTCATTTTATTTTCCTCCAGGATGATACGTTTTGTTCCCTAAGGTTTATTTAACGGAAATACACAAATAAATAGGTAAAAGAAAAAATTCGAACCCGAATTTAATATTACACAAAATGACAGCTACCTAAAGATTTATCTACACGTGATATACCCTATGATACTCCCCGGATCAGTACGACACTAACTTGGTAACTGGTATTACGTAAAGAATAGTTGTATTGTATTGTATTTGTCCAAATAATGTCCCTAAATTTACCCATTGTGATTAAATTTTTCCCAGTGATTCTATTCATAGAACGGAATTATTCCCCAAAATTGTGGAAAAATCCCCAATCCGGCAACACTGAGTGCAAATTTCAAAGAAACCCCGACAAGGCGGCGCGGCGATATCTAAAGGTAGGTATATCGGTAGCGGTAGCCATATTGGTCATCAATCAGCCAATAAGAGCGTAGGAAGTCGCCCGCGGTTTGCGCGCGAAAGAAACTACCATCGTAGTCCCGGGGTTGGCAACCATTTCACCCTGTGTCGTCGCAGGCGCCGTCTTATTTTTTTTTTCATTACATTATTTGCACATTATTCACATATTCGGCAAATCAGTCGGTAAATACCTACATCATAGATTTCCAATTAAGTGCATTAGTTTTATTTTTCTGCAGTACTTTTTTTATGTTACCCATTATTGATAATAGGTAGGTAGGTATTTGTTGAATGAAATATTAAAATAGGGAGTGCCTCCGCTGTTGGAGCGCTGGCAACCAAAAATAACGCCATTGGGAACAAGCGATAGGTAATACTGCCGGCAGCCAAGATTTTAAACAACGGCTGCCACCGCCGGCACCCAAAATGGCGGCCGCTGACGGGGGGCTTGTAGGATTCTGCTAGTGCTGGCATCCAAAACAGCAGCCGACGCCGCGCCGGCAGCTAGCTCGCACTGATATGGTTAATAATGGTTAAAAAATAATAACTGATTATTGTCTTTTTACGTAGGTACTTGCAAGACTTTTACGAATAATTAATAGATACTTAGTGGTAATCTTGCTGTCATAATGTGCCGCTTTTTTGGAACGAGCATTAAAAACAACATTTTCAAAAAATGTTGTGCATCAATGTCACATAGAGAAATTATCACCTATCTTTGTCTTACAATTAGGGTCCCGTCACAAACAAATATGAAGCTTGAAATCCCTGTATCTCTCCTCTCCTCTAGTCTCCTAGTACTAGTAGTTTACACACCACTACACACACACACTTTATCTACAACTGCCTCCGTGGTCTAATGGTTAAGAGCATTGGGCTCTTGACACGGAGGTCGTGGGTCCGATTTCCACGGGGGACACCTAGTGATATGTTACTTTGTGCGTTTTTCCCCAGTTGGTTAGGGCATTGCAGGCTGAATCACTTGATTGTCTGAAAATAAAGATGAATCCGTGCTTCGGATGGCACACTAAGCCGTTGGTACCGGCTACTTTCTCGGGTGGTAGTCATAAAAACCACGTCAGAGGCCGTAAGGCGGTCTGAAAAACTCTGATATCAGGGCTTGCTGCCCACACGATAAGAAGAAGACTTTATCTACAAACCAGAAAAACTTTTTATCTTTTTTCTCTTGAAATTGTGTAGCGTAAGAATCGAACCCGTTCTTATCGTCAGGGTGTAACTAACCGGCCATATGGTACAGAACATTTGTGCGCTATCGCGGCGACGGCGTTTTTTATCGGTTTTATTTGAAAGCTAGTTTAACATTGATGATTTTCATGAAGATCAGGTCAGCCGATTCGAAGATCATGGGGATCTCAGCTGTAAAATGGATGTTTATTTTAATTTTGCTCATCCATTGTTTGCCGGCCACTGTATTCTATGAAGACGCACGACAACTAACGCAAAACTTTTAATTTAAAGAATTACACGTGCGGAACCCGCATAATTATTTTTAGCAAATGGCGCCAAAATTCTGGCTGCCTGGTAGTTCAAAGACTAAACGGCAGCAGATACGTCGTAAAGTCTCTGTGTTGTCTCCACTACTAACCACTATCTTGTAAGTGCTTAACTTAAAAGATAATTATTCTCGAAGTTATCTTTAATACTAAACTAACTTGAATATTAAGCCCTAAAAAAGAATAAATAACAGATTTTCAAAAATGTTAAATTATTGTTACAAAAATAAACAATAAAGAATAATTTCAAAAAAATATTCATATTTGTCTTCATGTTAGATAATTTAAGCCTCTTACAATTTCTTTTTTCGGCAAAAAAAGCATCTTTGCCTCTTACTGAAATTTAGGTACAAATGACGTACAAACATTACCCTTCTGAAAAAAAAAGTCGATGTTTCAGAGGTCAACTTCAGATTGAATGACCTTATCAGCTGATCACTAGAGTTGGGATTTTTTAGTAAATGGCTTCGATGAAGGATTTTATTTTTTTTGGTTAATTATGTAACACCCTGTAATATCACTAATGATCAAGTTGTATTTAGGTTGAAAAGGGGCTCCATTCTTTTAGTAGTCCATAACCTTCATGTTAATAACATGGTATAAAAAGTCTGAAATGAAAATAATAAATGCTGATAAATAATTAAAAATGAAAATTGATTCTTTTATAACTATTTAGTAACAATTAAATAATATGTCTCATAACAAGTATTTGAATATGTCAATTACTTAAATAATGGTTCATTATTTAAATGGGATGGCCTAACCAATAAACTAGCTTGGCTGGCTAGGCCTGCACTGACTGTGTTTACAAAACAGTTAAAATCCATAAATGGAGCATGTCCTGTCGTTTTCTTAGGACAATACCTGATACCATTATAATGTATAGTCGTCGCCAAACTTTATTGCGGCTCTGAACTCCGCCCCCTTGCCCCTTTACGTCCCTCTGACACCTAAAGTTACAAGCATTATAGCAACTGCGACGCGTCTTGCGACTAACTTCAGAGCCGCAATAAAGTTTGGCGCGATCTGTATCTATACCTCAATGGTACTTACTTACCAAGTTTGCTTAAAGCTTAAATAATGGTATAAGGCTAAAGAATATTGGGAATCTCTAGGTTCCATTAGCATAAACATAGCATAAGTTCTATTAAAAGTAATATATTTTTATCATTCACTGCTCAATCTACTTAACCAATATCTGACCATAGTCATGATCAATTAAAGATTTTATAATGTGGTTATACAATTTGGTATCAGTTGTGTCGCAGTTTCATAGGGCTTTGTTTACGCAAAGAATCTGGATTTTAATATGTACCTATGTCACATACATGTGCAAATATATACTGAGTTAAATGGGTTAAAAGTTCAAAGGTTTCGGTTTAATCAAAAACGCATAGTAGGTACATTATAACAACTTTTATTTAGTATAAATTCATGACTCAGAAGCCTGCTACATCATAGGTCCAACATACTCCTGCTACATAGTTCTAATCTATTAGAACTAGACAGACAAAGAATTTCATGAAAACGAACTAAGCCATTCGTAGCATTGTTTGCTTTAAGGAATCAGAATCAATGTGAAACTTTAATTAGATAAAATCACACACAACACAACGCAGATATCTTTTAAAGAGTGTATTGTGTAGACAGTCAGTAACCTATTTTAAATAGTAGCCATATCCAAATTGATCTGACAGTGTCTCGGATTAATTCAGCCTACATTACACTTAATTTCATTACAAGACCTTATTCCTGAAGAGATAAAGGAGAGAATCACATAGATACCTAATTATAGGTAGACTTACTGAATGAGAGTTTTCTCAGAAAGTTTTAGATATGATTAATTCTAAGTTCGGTTTAGTGTGAAAAGTATGTTTCAATGCTTAGATGATACCCTTTCGCATGGAATGTAGAGGGTTAAGTAGACAACATTTTTCTATGTTCTTTAGTGTTCCAATCAGATTCTCTCAGCCTTAGTACCCACTGCTGAAAAAACTTGACAGTCTCAGAAACAGTTATATTTGAACACTCTCTGTCTTCTACATTATCATGAGATCCTACACAGGCAACTTGTTCCTAGGTTAAATAAATGTCAAAATGATATCGGGCAAATTTTCTCAAAACCTCTTAATATAAAACACTGATAGAATTCTATAGTCTATATCAGTGGAGGCCATTTTGTTAGTCAAATTAGGTATTTTTAGAGGTTTATAATTATTTGAGTTATTGTATTTTACCTACTTCTGTTATTGATAACGGTGATTCTGAAATAATGCATCACCTATCCTACATCTCATAATGGATAATAACACTCATATCGGCAATGTTCTGATGATAGAATAAAACGCGGGTTTGATGGAAGAATAACTAAAGGTTATTCAAATTACGCCCTTCTGAACAAAATTATGTTAGTATATGGGACTCACATCATGTCTTACAATGCTTAATAGTGGTCCACTCAATTTTTGGTTGATTGGTGTCGACGCATAATGACCTAATTTGTCAACGCGAAATGACTTAAACTTATAATGTCCTAATCACAAAATGTTCTAATCGCGGAATGTCCGAAACGCGGAATGTCCTAAACGCAAAATGTCTTAAACACGTTATGTCCTAAAATTTGGTAAACTATCCAAGAAGTTAGATAATAGGTACTTTTTACTTAATCTTCAGATTAAGAAATCAAATTTAGTATCCCTGCACCTAATTATGTGTATTTCTCATATTATGATTCATAAGCCATGAATCAATTCATGATAGAAGATTGTTATACCATACTGTTTTCAAGGCGTCTGCTCAGGGTACAGATATTAGTTTCGAAAGTTTTATTTTTTATTTTGTGAGTCATCAAGTCATCGTCCCACTCGACTATATGGGTTGCAGCGCACCCTCCCGCATAGAAACCTTACAGTCGATAGTATTTTAAAAACAATACCTATATCGTTCTACTAGAACCTCAACAATTTGGAGTCTGACAGTGATCAGACAGATTCATGTGGGAGAAGCAGTTTGAGGTACTCACATAGGTACCTAATTATACATAATATTAGTTAACAAAATATTATTAATTTAGTACTGACTGATTTTGACTAATATTGTATGATTGTGATTCACTAATCTCATTTGGTGTGATAGGTACTACTATACCTATACCTACCTATAACTTACAAGGTGTTCTTAGTTGTGACTCTTAAGTTCACAACAGACGAGTTTGTTTTAGTTTAAGATGTTGTTTCCTCTAAACATCTACATTGTTATGTCTTGGACTAAGTACGGATATAATGGTAGGATTAAACGAACTTACCTGAAGTGAAGTTCTATCCTAATTATATGAAGTACTTAGTCCGATACATATACCTACTTCCCACCCTCCGCATACCCAGTTACTACCAGTTAGCTCTGAACTAATGACATTGACAGGTAGATGGCGCTCGGGTGACACGTTTTTTCTTTTTTTCCATAGATTTAAAGGTCGCGGATACACGCAAGATAGCGACTACTACATGCTTATGTCTCGGACTAAGTACATCATATAATTAGGACAGAACTTCACTTCAGGTAAGTTCGTTTAATCCTACCATTATATTAAAACAATCACATTGTTGTCTAAAACAATTTATGCTTACCATTTTCTTATTTATATATTGTTTAGGTTACAGTTAATCTGATTAGGTTATCTGGGTAATTGCTGACAAGATCTAGGTTATTAAGTATTTTTAAAAGTACCCGAGTTATTACAACATAGTGTAGGAGACAGGACGATCACATCTTCTGGCTAAGTCTTTATTTTAAGTTAATCACTTATCATATAGTACAATAAGATCAGTTCTATAGTTATAAAAGGGGGTATTATGTTTGTTTGTCTTCACCGCTTACTAACGGAGAGTTGAAAGTTACATTTATTGATAATAACATTTAAATCGTAGTCAGAAATAAGGTTATAGGCTAGGAACTTTGGTATTTCTATCTGATATATGTTGGTATTAAGATTAAGTATTTGGTTGAATAAGTACAATTTACAATTCAAAATAATTCGTCAATGTCTACACAAAATAAGTAGGTAGCACAAGCTTCGTCAATAATAATACAACAGCCGGTAATCAGCAACATGCTTCGTCAAAACCTTAAATAAACAGTTAGAGATCCGCAACATGCTTTGTCAAGTTACCTAACCAAAATCCACCTCACGCTTCGTCAGTCATACAACAAAAACAGGTTTAGGTAATGCTTTCCGCACCACGGAACCCACCTGGCTCAAAGGAACTCATCACACTAGCAGCATTACCACGTTGAATGGCTATAGAAATCCTTTGGACCAGAGCGGGGATCGTTCCCGCTCTCAAAAAGCCTCCTGCCCAGCTATCGCACAAAAGTCTTGGCCTCACAACCCCAAACACCCGACGTTTCCACTGCTAATGGTACAAATTCCCTCAGATTAAGTATTTCTGGATTTCTGTTTGTTAGAATATTAGATAAATCTCTAATCTGTTGCAACCTAGGTTACTGTTATGCGGTTCACAACGTTAATTCTAAACACTAGACGATCGATACTGGCCAAGTTAACGTCTTTGACTCAAAATGGAATCATAAATTAGTTTAGGTATAGTTCATAGTAAGAGCTCTCTTCAAAGTTTAGTTTAACCAGGATTTCATTAGGTGAAGTAGGTAGGACTTTAAATTGGTGTCGAATGCCCAGGATTATTAAATTAGTTTTAAATCGGTTCCATAGATAGGATAATTTTAGTTAGGTAGACAGGGAACACGTTACAGTGTTAAACGCAAAACTAGAAAGTAGTTTGTTTAGAATGAGAGCAGAATCGAATTATCATGGTTTCAACAGAGGTGTTTCTTTCAAAAAAAAATTTTTTTTATTCATAATTTACTGAACTCGATCTCAAACCACGGCACGGGCACACTCACCCTACTTACTACCAAAACAAGATTCTTAAAATGTATTCATGAGCACGTAAGCGCTTTCATTCATTGCTAAAATGATGACAAATAATGTTTTCAAAATGCGAAATGAAACTTTAAATTTTAACTATAAAAATAATGAAATTATAATTTTGTTACAAATCAGTTGAAGTGTATGAGGTTTTGCGCTTATTATTAACACGTTGTATAAACGTTCTTTTTACGTAAACTATAAATTCAAACGTGTAATGCAACCTTCTAAAAATGTTCCTAAAGTAACCCGATTTTGGGCACTTTTTCGATAAACATTGTCCGGATTTTACGCGATTACTAAAAAATTATATGAAACATAAAAAAAATGATGCGTTGAAATTTTAAGTAAAGGCAGGTCTTTTATAGTACATATAATATACAGTGTTCCTGAAAGTTGGGGTTTTTGAAAATGTTCCCTTAATGTATAGAATTTTTCACATCTCTCAATTCACTGTTATGTTTCAAATATTATCTACATCTACATCTACACTAATATTATAAAGAGGAAAGATTTGTACCTATTTTTGTATGTTTGTATGTTTGTAATGAATAGGCTCAAAAAGTACTGGGCCGATTTAAAAAATTCTTTCACCAATAGAATGCTACATTCTTCCAATTTGACATAGGCTACATTTCATTTTGAAAAAAATTAGGGATCCTTGGTAAAATTTGAACAATGTAACCGAAGGTGTAGAAAAATGAGTCTTAAAATGTCTTTCGTCGAATGCGCTGCCGAAACTATTAGCGATAGAACAAAATAATGTACATCAATATTGAAGAACATCATAATGTCTACAAAAAACTCCGCGGTAGCATATGTCCAACTATTGTAGTTATGTCACTACAACAACTTTTTTCATTTTAAACATTAATGAAAATGCTAACCAAATTCAAACCATGCTATTTATGTGTTTATATTAATCCTTATCCAAATAAATTATTTTATGGTCAAGACCATTTAACTACCTATAAAATAGTTTTTAAATTATTTAAATTGGACTTTCCATTCAAAAGATATTACGAATTAAAAAATTCAAACAGTAAACAAAACCGCCATAGCGCCGTGGCCGTTGTTTGCGATGCAGTCTGAAAAGCGCGCCGGGCATCGCGGCGGGCGGGGTGGAGGGGGCACTGAAATACAGGAGTGGGGCGTACACGTCTGTAAGATAGGTAGCCGCGCGGCTCATAATAATAAGAATGAAAATGATTAATGACAAACCCTTTTTTAATAAAAAATAAAAAACACAAAAAAATATAAAAAAACAAAATAATAAGCACAAAACAACAAAACCAAACAAACAAAAAAAATTTTGTAAGGAAAATACTAAATAATGATAGGCAAGTTTCTATCGACACGAACAAAAATTTCTTTGAAATACCTAGATGTATAGGTAGATACATTTATAGTTGAAAGTTGTCAACGTTTAATTTAGACTGTATATATTTTATTCGACTCTGCTTTTATTCTAATTACTTAAAAAAACCATAGTAAAAATGTATATAATATCCTATGTAAATATTACTTATTTAAGTGCCCGCCACTTAAACCATCAAAGAAATTGAACATAAATAGACTTACATTCAAATATAACTGTGGGATTTTTTTAAATATATAATTAATAAATAATATTTTTTTAATAAATAAAAATATTTGTGAAAAAAGTGTTTTATATCCAAATTTCCAAAAATAAATAGTTGTCTACCCCGTGCGAAGCCGGGACGGGCTGCTAGTTGATTATAAAGTCAAATTAAAGTATGAAAAATTAAGTCTCGGGCGGGACTTGAACCTCAGTCACCAACCGCAGTCTTCTAAACCGGGGAATTGCGTTATCCAATTTCGCCACCGAGCCAATCCATACACTGGCTTTTCGGTGAAGGAAAACATCGTGAGGAAACCTGCATGCTTCAATTTCGAGGAATGTATTGTACCCATTGTCCATTATTAAGTGGCGACGGGCTCACCCCCCGTCACACTGGACAGAGTTTCGGTACTACTGGTGAAACGTGAATGTTCTGAGGTTTCAGAATATCTCTGACTACCCCCTCGGGGAATATAGTGAGCATATATGCCAATCCATCCATCCATCCATTGCCATTTTTTCAATCTTTAATTTGAACTGTTATGTTGTTAAAATTATATTTAGCAATAAATTAATACGAATATTTTAGCACCTCATAATTCGTAGGAGTCACGTTGCAAGTTTTGCCGCGAGCGGTTGTTTTTCCACGTGTTTCGCGTTTTTGCTTGCCACGACGCTGTTTTTTTGAGCAAAAACAATCCTTTAAATTAGAATAGATACCACAAACTTCTTGACACTGGAGCAAATGCAGTGCTAACGCAAAAGCAAGAGTAAAGAGAAAAATAAAAAGAATGAAAAAAAAATAGTAAGAGACTACGATGATTTTGAAAGTACCTTAATGGCATCCATTTGTTGAGCAGCCGCAGTTAGCTCATCACTGGCTATCATTGCGAACTTGGTCCAACCGAACGCTTTCAGTAAAGCTACGACTGACTTGCTGATCTTGTAGGCCGGAGGCAGGGTCCGTGCGAAGGTTGCGCCGAGACCAGCGCCGGCTTCTTGTGGGGAACCATGCGCTCCGGAACATTTCTGTTAAGAGTTAGTGCATCTTTAGCCTTGGATAGTCAGACTCAGCGTTGCCATACCTACAGATCTTTGCCCTGACCTACGGATCTACGGATTTCAATGGCAAATCTACGGATTTTTAGAATCCTCTGAATTCCGGCCTGAAATGTCAGTTTGCTGCATAAAACGATACCCAGCCGCAAATAAATCAATTCATGCTCACATTTTTAGTTTCCTAAAATATGGCTCGTCTCTACTTTTTTCCATCTCATTCCTTCTAATTTCTGTCCCTACATACACGACAGAAATATATAACTGTAACATGTATGACACAAGTATTGACACAGACAGACAGATGAAAATAATGAAACAGAAAGTTAAGTACTGAAAGCCGTGGTGGTCCAGTTGAAAAGCCGTGGTGGTCCAGTGGCGAGTAACCTTGCCTGCCATGCAGGAGGCGATGGTTCGATCCCCGTCCGTACCAATGAGTTTTTCGGAATTTATGTGCGATTTGTAACACCACTGGATTTTCGGTGAAGGAAAACATCGTGAGGAAATCTGCATGCTTCAATTTCGAGGCATGTGTTGTACCCACCGTCCATTATAAGTGGCGACGGGCTCACCCCCCTTCACACTGGACAGAGTTTCGGTACTACTGGTGAAACGTGGATGTTATGAGGTTTCAGAATATCTCTGACTACCCCCTCGGGGAATATAGTCGTGAGCATATGCTTATGAAAGTTAAGTAAGAACAGAAAAGAATGAGTAAATTTTATTGATTTTCATGTTGTCTGGCCATCATTCTCGCTTAAACCTGTCTAAGTTTCCAATTTCTTCGCTAATTTAGAGCGATGCCGATGGTTTGAGTCAGTTCACTCCAAAATAGTCAGATAAACCATTTAAAAAAAGTCTGTAGATCTACGGATTTTTCATCTTTGGTCAATGGATTTAAAAAAATTGGATCTGGCAACACTGGTCATTATTGTTTCAATCGAATTATTTTGGTATTAAATCAGTTGGGGTGTATGAGGTTTTGCGCTTATTCATTAACACGTTGTATAATGGCCCTTCTTAATACGCTGAAACTTTTTTAAGGGGATGATCAGACCATCAAACTGAACAACTTTCTCTATGAGATCAAAAACGAAATCGCAAAAAAAAACAGCTGTCAGATACATTTGGCTCGAGTAGGTTATCAGTTTTGTATGGAACAGCTGATTTTTTTTTGCGATTTTGATGTTAGAGCCATAGAGAAAGTTGTTCAGTTTGTCGGTCTGATCATCACCTTAAAAAAGTGTCAGCGTATTAAGAAGGATCCTGTATGTGACAACTATTTATTTTAGTAGACTTTACTAGAAAATATTTTGTTGTTATTGTGGTCAACCAGCCTTCGACGTTCGTCTGGTTTCGCACATTTGCTACTAGAGACTATCGCCGGACTACAGTCCCGATTACGGCAGTACGTGTGAGACTAGGGCCGTGGAGGGAGAGCAGCTGTCTTGAGAGCGGGGCAGCAGAAGCGGGGGGGGGTTCTTCCAATAAAAGAATTCTTCAGTTGATATTCGCTAGCTTTCTTCCGGTTTTGCTGTGAGGACTCTTGTTGCGACTGATTATCGAACTGAGCGATCGAATTTACTGAGCTACCTCACGGCAATACCGTAGGGACGGCCTTGTTTTATTTTCTAATTTTGTTTTGGTTTTACATCAATTTCACTTAGGTTTACACACATATTTGACAATATCTCTTAAACTATAAGATTCAGATACAAACTTTGTTATTGGTGAAAAAGAACTTATAAGTCCCCGTATTTTGATATATAACAGTCTATTCTAGTTAGGATGGCCAGGTGACTAAGACAGAGTGAGGCGGAAAAATATGCAAATTTTTACCGCACCGATTCAAACATTTTCGTTTCCAAACAATTATAGGCATTCTGTCTATAGCCTAGGTTTCTGTCTTAGTGCACCTGGACCGTATGCATTTAGTGCATCTATTTCTATGGCTCTATGTATGTGTTTACTATGCAAAATACGGGGGCAAAGTGTTAAGTGTGAAAGCAATCTTTAAAAACGTTATAATCTCTTATTTATCTTAACTGAACTGTTATTTTAGTTAAATTATGAGAAAGTTCGTTAACTACTATCTATTCAATTTATCAGTTAAAATCTATCTATACTGTGACTCGAAAAATAAGGGTTTAAAACTTTGGTATCAAAAAAACACGATATTAGTAACTCTAAACAATGAAAAACTTATCCTAGCCTATCCTAAACAATTAAAACGTAAAAACTTTATTAAAAAACACTTAACAACTAAACTTATACCTATAAATAACTAAAGAAAACAATATAAAAACTTAAAACTACGATAGATATGCATGAAATACATGACAAATACAACGACAAAAACTATAAAAAACTATTAGGAAATTGTATAAACATGATATACCCAACGTGATCAGTGCATTCTTTGAGTAAATAGTATAAAAATGACGGAAAATTCTAATTAGAATTTGCACTGATAACGTTGGGTGTCTCACTTCGCGGGGAGGAATCGTAGCAGCACCGCCGCGAAATGCGTAGACGCTCGAAGGCCAGCGAGGGGTGCCTCGGCCCCCGCAACCGCGGTGAGGGGAAGCGGGAGCCGAGGTAGACGTGGATACTCGCTGTCGTGAACAGTTATAAATGGTAGTAACACAATATAATAACATTGTTATAAACAAGTTTTAGTTAACTCTACCAGAATTAGATTTAAAACAAAAAAAATTCTAAAGTGGTCTACTATTTTCTAGTAAAGTCTACTAAAACAAGTAGTTGTCACTACTACTACTAGGTACTTTTCTCCGTGCTAATATCCGACTTTCCTCTACTGCAAACGGGAGAAGAAGATAAGAAAGAAGAGCACGGCTATTTTTTTGGGGGAGAGTGAGATAAAAAGGTAGTAAAAACTATACGCGCGACAAAGACAAAAAACTATGTTCTTAACTTAACGAAATTCGCATATTTTCGTGTAGAGGTACTATTACTATTTCTAGTCTTCTCTTTTTCGCGTATAGGTTTGACAGTCACTATAATTTATTTTAGTGGCAATGTCTCTTGTCTTCTCTTTTTCACGTATAGGTTTGTCATTATTTACGATTGCTTATATCTTTTTAATAATTAATTCATCTTGCTTACCTATGAAAAGCTATTCCGTTCATTTGCTTACGTTTCTTGAATTGTTTATGCAGTATCTCAGTACACACTATGACACTTTTTATGAGGATTAATTTTTTGTTCAATACAACTGCTACACGTGACCGCAGTGAGAGAGTGACTAAATGCAAGAGTAGATACTATGTATATCGCCCTCAGAGGAAGGATCTCCATAGAGTCCGCATAAATTTACGATTGTAGTTAGTCTCTTTTTTCTTATGACGTACCTTTAATAGTAGAAGGAGATGGAACTATAGATATTTGTTTATGCGGCTGTCCACTTTTTTTTGAGCTAGTGTGTGTGAAAAGTGACCGTAAACATAAGGCCATATGTCACTTGGTGCCTTTTGTCCATACTACTTGACACCACACACTCAAACCTAAACATAAAAAAAAGTGGACACTTTACAATTTGTATGGCTCACTCTATTAGGTATAATCTCTTTGATATCGCCGCAATAGAATGGGACAAACGTCATGAAACGCGATGTTCGCTCTATGCATCTAACTCAGTGGCATAGATTAATATGTATATTGGATATAGATAGGTAAGTCGCCTGGGATTTTAGGACGTCTTAATTTTTGTCGGTCGTTGCCGCTTATTAGCAGAAGGGGGCCACATTGGAAAATAAATTGAAAAAGGTGGCTGACACGAGGCTCGAGCCATAAGCACCCGAATCGTGAGCTGGTTGTCTAGACCACTAGACCAACAAGATAGTGATTGATATGGGCGAAATTTCTCACTACTACAGCGCAGAGCGGTGAGGTGCAGCGCGCTATCGCTCTAGTTTAGATACGAACCCAAATTTCAACACATAGTGCTTCGAAATATTACCGATAAATGGCGGAAGCTGTCTATCAGCGTGCGACTTAGTTTGTACTAAGATAACATAGCATGCTCAGTGGTATTTATTGATACTTACATGAGAGATTAGAGGCAGATTCCAGGCAGCAGCGAGCTTCGCTTCCGTATGGCAGGTATCATCGGGTCCAAAGAACGCCACCACGCCCAAATCCCGCATTTGAGTCATTACCCTGCCAAAGAATAATTTAATGAATAATTTCTACCTAATCAAAGGAAAAGTAGGTAATTTGCAGTACACGCGGCGACACATCAAGCTACGGAAAACCAACATAAGCTGACTGCGCGTAGGTAGAGTAATCTCGCGCGACACATCAATGTCGCCGTGTGTACGTTAATTCCAAATTATTACAATGGTGTAAAAAAACCCTGTTGGAGCCTTTAGGGGGTTCTGCGGTGCTTCGACCATCAAACTGAACAACTTTCCCTATAAATAAATATCTTGGGCATTGTCACACAAATTATCTTGTCACATTTTAAAGTACCAGAATCTAGCCTGGACTTGTGTTATGATGACTAGACAACGATATAGAATAGACATATAGATACAAACATCCATGACTCGGGTACAAATATTCACATTCATCATACAAATATTTGTCCTTACGGGATTCGAACCCGCGACCCTCGGCACAGCAGGCAGGTTCACTACAGGCTGTGCTATCGAGCCGTCTATGAAGCCAACTTCCAAATCGCGAAAAAAAATCTGCTGTCCCATACATTTGAATCGAGTTGATACTGCAGTTTTGTATGAAACTGGTGTTTATTTTTTTTCGAGATTTCGATGTTGGCTCCATAGTGAAAGTTGTTCAGTTTAATGGTCTGAAGCACCCCCTAAAGGCTCCAACAGGGTTTTTTTACACCCTGTAGAATGTCATTGACTATTTATCCTTCTTAATAAACAAACAATTTTTAAGTGGATGACCAGATCGTCAAACTGAACAACTTTCTCTATGGCACCTTCGCGATTTCGATGTTGGTCCCATAGTGAAAGTTGTTCAGTTTGATGATCTGACATCCTCTTAAAAAACTGTCAGCATATTAAGTTGGACCCTGTATACCTATACAGGGTACGATAATTAAATTATGACATATCATAATTTAATTATCGTACCTTGCTTGGGATTCATGTATTAATATGGGACAGTAATTATAATACTCTGTGATGGGACTAAGTAAAGCCCACTGCAGTAATCAAATAAAATTAAGACGCTCCCCATAGGTAAACGCTGGGCCGGGCCATATTTTGCTGGTTTTTAGCAGCTATCTTCTCGTTATTTAAAAGACAATCAAATTAATGAATAATATTGCAATGATCTTCAACATCTTGGCTTTATTTACTATGAAGTATATTTCTTATGTTTCTAAACAATACAGTCATATGAAACCTGTGTTCAAAGGAAAGCCTAAATATTGTAAAAACTCTGTATTATGTGCATCTACTTTAAAAGTTGAAGTCACTTAAAATGCGACACACACCATTATCAAATAATTTTTTTAAGACCTATACAGGGTCCTTCTTAATATGCTGACACTTTTTTAAGGGGATGATCAGACCGCCAAACTGAACAACTTTCTCTATAGGACCAACAACGAAATCGCGAAAAAAAAATCTGCTGTCATACATTTGGCTCAAGTAGGTTTGCAGTTTTGTATGGAAGAGCTGATTTTTTTTTCGCGTTTTCGATGTTGGTTCCGTAGAGAAAGATGTTCAGTTTGACGGTCTGGTCATCCCCTTAAAAAGTGTCAGAATATTAAGAAAGACCATGTATTTAATGAGTTATTTAGATAAATTCAAAATTTGGTGCGCATTCTTATGATTTTCGAATTACAAGGCACCGCAGTGACATAATGAAGGACAAGCCAGTCAAAAATAGGTATACCTACTCAAAGGATGTAGTTTAGTAGAAATGAGGCGGCTCTGAAAGGGTCAAGGTCGTTCGGTTGGGGATGCCTCTTAATACCCACTGTCCATTACAAATTGGCTACGGGCTCACTCCCCTTCACACTGGACAGAGTTTCGGTACAACTGGTCAAACGTGGATGTTCTGAGGTTTCAGAATATCTCTGACTTCTCCCTCGGGGAATATAGTCGTGAGAATATGCTATGCTGATGCGATTTTTAGGATACACTAGCGGCGCCCGCTACTACGTACGCGCGGACCACTGATTTTAAATACGGCGATGCGATTGCGATGAAATAAAGCCTATATCTTAATCCAAACAAAGCCCTATGTTTTAGAAAAAACCCTATCTAAATCAGTAGTTTTTAAGTGATGCGCGCACAAAAAAACTGACCAACAGATAAACAAACAAAAATTACGTATCCTGAACAGTGAACACCCCCAATAATTTTTATAAGTCTATTTCAAAATAGAGTTGTTTATTACAAAATGCTAATAAATGATACGATATTGTTAATTTTTATGAACGCAGTTATCCTCGAAGGAAAATTTGTATTTATTTTAACCCTGACGTTTTGTGTACACACGACGACACATCAAGCTATACAAAACAAACATAAGCTGGCCTTGCAAAGGTCGAATAACGTATATAGTCGCGAGGCCAGCTTATCTTGGTTTTGTGTAGCTTGATGTGTTGCCGTGTGACCGTACTGAAGCGAATGCGCCTTAATCTAATTATAGGCACGTTCCACGAAAATTGTAAGCTCTATTGAAGTTAATTGAACTCGAACTACCTATGTAAAGGGCTTTAAATATACAATTAAGAGTAAATCTCTTTTAACAGTGTAGTGATTATTATATCTTTTGTCTGGATAGCCTAAATAATGACTATAGACAAGTAGATCGAGGTATCAATAGGTAACACTGAGATTATCTTGTACGAATATGTTATATTTCATGCATTTGCACACTATTCTATTGTACAACTGAATCTCAAAGTATCATTGGCCCAATATACAAGGAGTAACATAAAACCCTAATAATATTTGAACCACCCGGGTTAAGATGATTAAATTGAACAACTTTCATTGTGGAGCCAACATGGAGAAAAAGAAAAATCTGCTGTTTCATATAAAACTACAGTACCTACTTACTCGACTCAAATGTGTGGGACAGCTGATTTTTCAGGGTTCCGTAGTCAATAAGGAACCCTTATAGTTTCGCCATGTCCGTCCGACATATTTATCACGCCGATAAAGTGGTAAAATAAAAGCCATTATTCGATTTAGGGATCCGTTAGCGAAATATTAAGCTTAAAGTGAACATTTTTGTTAGAGACAAGTGTGTGTGTGTGTGTGTGTGTCCCAGCTAAACGGTTGTTTCTGGATACGTGAAAAAATTCACTGCAGTACATAATTAACAAAAAAAAAATGCTTCATCGAAACCAATTATTAAAAAATCCCAACTCTAGTCTGACATTTGAAACATAGACAATTTTTTCAGAAGGGTAGTATTTGTAAGTCGTACCTACATTTCAGTAAGAGACGAAGAAGCTTTTGTAAGATGCTTAAATTATCTCACACGATGACAAATAAGAATACTAATTTTTTTCATGAAAATACTTACTATGCAATAATGAATAATTTTTAGTGCTCCCAATTCAAAATGAAAGGATTGCCATACTTTAAGAAAACACAATTTTCTGTCAGACTTCTCCGGTAAAATTTTGTTCTTTGGCAACTAGGACACACCGTATAAAAAATTTATGGCGCTAACCTGGCAAAATTGGTGTAAGTGTAGACAATTGCATTACAGGCTAATTGCACACACGATACCAAATGATAGTACATTATGGTATAAGTGTGTAATATTGGTGATTACCGCTGAGGCGCCATTGAACCTCGTCTAACGGTAATCATCAATACACACGTGTATCATACGACGTTTTTCAACACTCTTGTGAAGAAAATAATACTAAAAAATAATTTTATTTAGTAGATAAAAAGTTTATTTTGTACTATTGAACACGATCTTTTTTGTATCGAAGCTTTTTAAGAACAAAGCCACTCAACCAATAAAAAAACCTATAACTCACTTGTGAATAATAGTAATGAAAACCCAATAACTCACTAGTGAATAATAGTAATGAAAAAGTTACAGTTTGATTATGTGGTCAACCAGCCTTCGACGTTCGTCTGGTTTCGCACATTTGCTACTAGAGACTATCGCCGGACTACAGTCCCGATTACGGCAGTACGTGTGAGACTAGGGCCGTGGAGGGAGAGCAGCTGTCTTGAGAGCGGGGCAGCAGAAGCGGGGGGGGGGTTCTTCCAATAAAAGAATTCTTCAGTTGATATTCGCTAGCTTTCTTCCGGTTTTGCTGTGAGGACTCTTGTTGCGACTGATTATCGAACTGAGCGATCGAATTTACTGAGCTACCTCACGGCAATACCGTAGGGACGGCCTTGTTTTATTTTCTAATTTTGTTTTGGTTTTACATCAATTTCACTTAGGTTTACACACATATTTGACAATATCTCTTAAACTATAAGATTCAGATACAAACTTTGTTATTGGTGAAAAAGAACTTATAAGTCCCCGTATTTTGATATATAACAGTCTATTCTAGTTAGGATGGCCAGGTGACTAAGACAGAGTGAGGCGGAAAAATATACAGTTTTTTACCGCACCGATTCAAACATTTTCAGTTCCAAACAATTATAGGCATCCTATCTCTAGCCTAGGTTTCTGTCTTAGTGCACCTGGACCGTATGCATTAAGTGCATCTATTTCTATGGCTCTATGTATGTGTTTACTATGCAAAATACGGGGGCAAAGTGTTAAGTGTGAAAGCAATCTTTAAAAACGTTATAATCTCTTACTTTATCTTAACTGAACTGTTATTTTAGTTAAATTATGAGAAAGTTCGTTAACTACAATCTATTAAATTTATCAGTTAAAATCTATCTATACTGTGACTCTAAAAATAAGGGGTTAAAACTTGGGATTCAAAAAAACACGATATTAGTAACACTATACAATGAAAAACTTAACCTATCCTATCCTAAACTGTAAAAATGAAAACTTTATTAAAAAACACTAAAAAAACCAAACTTATACCTATAAAACTAAAGAAAAAACAATATTTAATAAAAACTTAAGACTACGATAGATTTGTTATGAAATACATGACAAATACAACGAAAAAAACTATAAAAAACGATTAGAAAATTGTATAAGCATGATATACCCAACGTAATCAGTGCATTCTTTGAGTAAATAGTATAAAAATGACAAAAGATTCTAATTAGAATTTGCACTGATAACGTTGGGTGTCTCACTTCGCGGGGAGGAATCGTAGCAGCACCGCCGCGAAATGCGTAGACGCTCGAAGGCCAGCGAGGGGTGCCTCGGCCCCCGCAACCGCGGTGAGGGGAAGCGGGAGCCGAGGTAGACGTGGATACTCGCTGTCGTGAACATATTCTCCCGCCGCAGCTCTCGTAGCTGGAACTTTTCGTGTGAGCGGCAGCAGGCAGTCCCGTGGTCATCAGGACGACTCGTTGGCAGTGGGCAGGATCACCAGCTTCTTCGTGGGCCGCCGCAAGACTCCCTTGTTGGTGCGCACGTCGACAGCTCGTATCTCGCCGTCGGGGCCGGGGAAGGTGGCGACCACGACGCCTCGCGGCCAGATGTTGCGAGGCAGGGTCCCGTCTGCGATGAGGACCAGATCGCCCAGCTGAATTGCGCCTCCAGTGGCGCGGGGCTCCCGCCGGTGTTGCAGCTCGGGGAGGTACTCGCGCACCCAGCGCGCCCAGAAGTGGTCGGCCAGCCGCTGACTGACTCGCCACTCCCTGCGCCCGCTGATGTCGCCGTCGGTGAACGTCCCGGGTTGTGGGACGCGTGATGGCCCGCCCAGGAGGAAGTGGTTGGGCGTGAGGGCTTCCTCGTCGTCCGGGGCCGTCGACAGGTGTGTGAGGGGGCGGCTGTTTACTGTGTGCTCCGCCTCGACGAGCAGTGTAGCGAGCACCTCTTCCTTGGGCGCGCGCTCGTTCAGTGTTGTGTATAGTGCGGTTTTGATGCTCCGCACCATACGCTCCCATGCGCCCCCCATGAATGGGGCGCTCGGCGGTATGAAGCGCCACCGGATGGCGCGTAGCGACGCCTCTTCTTGCGTCGCCCCGTCGATCGCGCGGCGAAGCTCGACGTCGGCGCCGCGCAGGTTGGTGCCCTGGTCCGACCAGAGCTCTGTAGGGCAGCCACGTCGTCCGATGAACCTCCTCAGCGCCATCACCGCAGAGTCCGTGCTGAGACTACCCGCGAGCTCTATGTGTACAGCTCGGGTAGTGAGGCACGTGTAGAGCACGCCGTACCTCTTTTGATGAGTACGGCCGACGGTCACGGTGAGGGGCCCGAAATAATCGAGGGCCGCGAAAGTGAAGGCCCGCTGATGATGAGCAAGGCGACTCGGTGGGTGGTTGCCCGTTGACGGTTGCGCCGGCTTCGCCTTAGCGATGCGGCACCGTAGGCACTGTGTCACAGCGCTACGAACGGCGTAGCGCAGGCGTAGCACCCAGTAGTGTTGTCGTACCTCGTTCGCTGTAGTCTCGAACCCGCCGTGGTGTAGCTGTGTGTGAACATGTGCGATGTAAAGCTGTGTCCACGGGTGGCCGCCCTCTATTATCGCAGGCTCTCGTTGGCTGTAACAAATGTCCGTAGCGGCGTCTATGCGTGACCGTAGTCGTATCACGCCGTCTTGTCCATAGGTGACGGACAGCTGTTTGAGTCTGCTATCTGTAGGTAGGGGGCGCCCCAGGCGCAGGGCGGTCACGTCGTCAGCAAAAACTATTTCTTGTTGGGCTCGAATCCACAGGAGCTGTGCACGGTGTATGTGATGTACTTCAATAGGTTTGTACGGCGATGTAGTCACGTCGCTCGTCGCCGCTTTCTTGACAATTTTCTTACGATTTTCATTGTTGTTTCTCCACGTCGCGTCGCTGTCTGTACTTTTCTTTGTTCGTTTGTAGGCCGCGTTACATTGTTGCGGCGCGCGTAGTAACTCGATGAATTGTAGAACTCGTGCGGTCGATCGTAGCAGACGATTGAAGTTAGAGAAACGTTTCACATCGGGTAGGGCTTCGGTGAGTCGTGTCGTTGACCTCGTCACATGCAGGCGCTCTTCGGTGGTGTCGACGTCGTCCGTAGTACTATCTGTCTCGGCCGGCCATTCACTTTCCTGTGCGTGTAGGAAAGGCGGCCCCGTGAACCAGCGATGTGTCGACTCGAAATTTCCCGGCGCCTCTCTCGTCGCGTCGTCCGCGACGTTTGCCTTGGTGGGGACCCACCTCCACTCCGATGTCTTTGTGGACTCACCGATCTCGGCGACACGATGTGAGACGAATGGTTTGTATACTCGAGGACCGTTGCGTAGCCACGTGAGCACGGTGCGTGAGTCTGACCAAAATATACGTCGATGAGGCTTGATATCGTGTTCTGTAGCGATCGATTGTGCTAGGCGGGCGCCCAGCACTGCAGCTTGTAGTTCGAGGCGCGGGATTGACACCGTCTTCAGCGGCGCGACTCGTCCCTTTGCAGCGATGAGGGACACGCAGACACGTCCGTCGCCGTCGATCACTCGCCAGTAGGAGACGGCCGCGTAGGCCGAACTGCTGGCATCGACGAACGTGTGAAGCTCTATCGTCGTCGCGTGTGCTAGTTGGGCGTAGCAGCGCGGCACGGCTAAACTTGAGAGTTGCTTAGCCTCGCCGACCCAACTCCTCCATGCATCTGCTTCCGCTGGTGGTAGCTCTGTGTCCCAGTCGATGCCAGAGCGCCATGTGTTCTGCAGTATTCGTTTGGCTTGCACGGTGATCGGTGTAGCAAGCCCCAGTGGATCGTAGATAGACATTACAACACGTAGAGCCTCTCTCTTAGTGGGTGTACCGTCGAGTAGTGAAGTGGGCAACTTACGTTCGTTTATGTTGAACGAGAGCGTGTCGGTCTGCGTCCGCCAGACCATTCCAAGTATTTTTTCGGTGTCGAGTTGAACCACTTCTTTTTTCTCACCCGGCGCCAGCTGTCCACGTACAAGTTGAGAGTTCGATGCCCATTTAGTAAGGAAAAAATTACCTCGACTATGTATGAATGAGACTTGATTGGAGACTCGTAGAGCCTCCTCCTCGGTGTCGTAGCTAGCTATATAGTCATCTACGTAATGACTACGTACTACGGCGTCGGCGGCCTCCGGGAATTTTTCTTTGAAGTATTCGGCGTTTCGATTCTTGACAAAAATGGCTGTGCTAGGCGAAGAGGTGGCCCCGAATATTACGCTCTTCATGCGATATTCGGTCGGAGGTCCGTCGCGTCGCTCCCCTCTCCATAGGAAGCGCTGCATGTCTCTGTCTTCCTCTCGAATCGATATTCGCATGAACATCTCACGAATATCAGCTGTGACTGCTATGTTTCGCTGCCGAAACCTCATCAGCACGCCGGGCAGGGATTGAAGTAGGTCGGGACCGGACAGCAGTAGGTCGTTCAAACTCGTCCCTCTTGACTTCGCCGCCGCGTCGTGCACTATTCGCAGCTTTTCGGGTTTCTCCGGGTTCACTACGCCGAAGTGAGGTAGGTACCATACCTTATTGGGTCGCGCGGTGGTCTTGGGCGCTTCCTCCGCGTAGTCTTTTTCTATGTAATCTTGAATCTGGTCGGTGTACCTTTTCTTCAGCGCAGGTTCCCGGTCCAGCTTTTTCTCAATAAGTTCGAGGCGGCGGAGTGCTGTAGCGTAGCTGTCGGGTGGCGTGAAGTCGTCGCGACGCCATAGGAGCCCAGTCTCGTAGCCTCCCGCCGGTAACCGCTTAGTAGTTTCCTCCAAAATTGATAGCGCACGCTTCTCACTATCGTTGTAACTGCGACGAGGCTCGACACACAGCGAATCGAGCGAAAAATGTTCTCGGATCATTTCTTCTATAGAACTCTCGGGCTGAGGCGCAGACACATAGCTAATTCGTTGATCGTTTACCTTCTCACGCCGTCCCTCTCGCGCGCCGTGCAGGACCCACCCTAGTTCGGTTAGGGAGGCGACGGGTTGATCGTCCGTCCCGCGGCGCACGGCGTGAGCCAGCAGCAGCTGCCAGTTGTCCTGCCCGATGAGTATCGTTGGCTTGCCGTCTTCATAGAGGATCTCTTCCTCTATGTCTTTGAGATGTTCGAGGCCGGAGATGAGCTCCGGCGGGACCCGCTGTGCCGACAGGTCAAGCTTGTCCATTGTGCGCGCTGTTACTTCAAACTCTTCCAAACTATATTTGCCGCCAATTTTCAAACGCACGCGCGTCGACTCACTTGCGTCGATCCGCGCGCCCGCCACGCCCTCTATAGTGAACGGTGATGCTGTCCCTTTCGCACCCACCTTATTAGCGATTTCTCTTTCCACTATAGTGCATGTAGAGCCGTCGTCCAACAGTGCGTATGTTTCTATTTGCGACGTAGGACCGCTCACTATCACTGGCACGATTTTCAATAGCGCCGTCCTTACTGTATTTCGCGCCGACGACACTGTTTCTTCTGGCTCTGGCTTGGGCGGCGGCCTCGGCTGCGGCGTGCTATGGAGGAGCGGGTGGTGGTTGTGCTGACACCCATTGATTTCACACCTGTGTGTCTTACAGCTGTGTTGACTGCGACGAACACGAAGACATTTGAAGCACAGGCGTTTTTCTTTCGCGATGTCCCAGCGCGCCGACACAGTTTCTTTTTTAAACAGTTCACAATTATTTACCTTGTGATCGCCTTTCCTGCAGACTGGACAGGGCTCTGGCTTCGGCTGCTGTCCTCCGGCGTGGTAGGCGCGCGCTGGTCCTCTTTGTTGTTGCTCCCGCCGCTCGAACTGCGGCACGTGTTCGAGGGGAGCAAAATTACCGCACCGTTCAGCGGTATAGTCTAAAAACTTTGTTAACGTTACCAAGTCTGGTTGGAAGGCAGGCTGTTCCGGAGCGAAGTCGTAGTAACGGAAGCGTAGCGTAGGCGGGAACTTGTCGATGACGGCGCGCACTATCTCTGGGTTGTACAGATAGTGCGATCGGCCCAGCGCCTTGACCGTCGCGGTGATGTTGGCCACACGCGACGCGAACACACACACATCTTTCGGGTTTTCGGTGAGGCGCGGCAGGTCCCGTAGCTTCTTCATTTCAGCCATGACGAGCGCATCGGGTCGTCCAAATCTTGATTGAAGAAGCTGCATTACCTCCAATGTTGTTGTGTGGCCCACGAACAGACAGTGGGCCGCGTCCCGCGCCGGCCCGCGCAGGCTCCGTCGTAGTCTCGCTATCGTTTCTTGTTCTGTCAGCTGTGCCATTGATTCTTCCACTGCTATCTTGAACGGTAACCACTCTGCCGACTGGCCACTGAAGAAGGGTAGGTCAGGAACCCTTGACGCGATTGCGGGCTGTCCCGCGGACCGCGCGGCGAGAGTGATGGCGCTGGCGAGCTCTTGTATCGCCAACTCGTTCGGTTTGCTGTCTTGTCGCGGAGGCTGCTGGTGCGGCGCGACAAGGTGATGCGGATCTCCGGCGACGTCCCCACCCGGGGGCCTCTGCGCCGCGTCCCATCTTCTATCTTCTATATGTTTTCGTATTTCCTGTAGCGTAGGCGGCTGTTGCGGCGCTACAGGCTGGCGTGGCTCCCCGGTGCTCTCCCAGGGCTCCCGCGCCAGGGCCGCGCTTCTATCTATAATCAGTCTTGGTTCTCCCTGTCGTGGCGGCGGCTCCAGCAACGCGGCAGGGTGGCGGTGGTCCACGGGGAGGCCCTCCCAATAGGGCCTCGCCTCCGTAGTTTTCGTCGGTTGACTATTAATGGGGCCTCGTGCTTCGGCGTCCACGCGACACCCGGGCTCGACGTCACACGGCACTGGTGGCGGCAGAGCGGCGGGCGGTGGTTCCGAACAAGGTTCTGGCACGTTGTGAGGCTCCATCGTGAGGGCGAGAGTGCTTCTATCGACCCATTCCGACGTCCTTTCTTCTCGGACCGTTTCATCTATTGAGTCCTCTTCATCTGAAGTTTCTTCTAGTACGCTGACTTTGGCCTCGGCTAGTTCGACGCGAGCTCGTAAGAGCTCTAGCCGGGCCTGCGCCAGCTCCCGTTGTTTTCTGCTGGATGCTTTCGATGCTCTGGATCGTGGTGACTTCTGTGGTGCGGTGGTTTTCGTGGCGTCAGTCGACGTGGCTGATGTGTCTGGGGCTGTGGTGGCGGTACGCGACTCCGTGGTCGTCGCGGACGACGCCGTGGGCTCGGAGTCGGCCGCGGTGCCCGACGCAGACACACCAGGACGTGACGTGGACTCCTCTTCACGGAGCGGGAGTCCGTCGCGACGCGGCACAGACTTCTTACTTCTTGTCACCGGCATTTTCTATACAGCAGGTCTTCCAGGTCTTCACCCAGGTCTCACAGTACGCTCAGGACGGAATCCGGCTCGAAGGACCATAAAATGTGGTCAACCAGCCTTCGACGTTCGTCTGGTTTCGCACATTTGCTACTAGAGACTATCGCCGGACTACAGTCCCGATTACGGCAGTACGTGTGAGACTAGGGCCGTGGAGGGAGAGCAGCTGTCTTGAGAGCGGGGCAGCAGAAGCGGGGGGGGGGTTCTTCCAATAAAAGAATTCTTCAGTTGATATTCGCTAGCTTTCTTCCGGTTTTGCTGTGAGGACTCTTGTTGCGACTGATTATCGAACTGAGCGATCGAATTTACTGAGCTACCTCACGGCAATACCGTAGGGACGGCCTTGTTTTATTTTCTAATTTTGTTTTGGTTTTACATCAATTTCACTTAGGTTTACACACATATTTGACAATATCTCTTAAACTATAAGATTCAGATACAAACTTTGTTATTGGTGAAAAAGAACTTATAAGTCCCCGTATTTTGATATATAACAGTCTATTCTAGTTAGGATGGCCAGGTGACTAAGACAGAGTGAGGCGGAAAAATATACAGTTTTTTACCGCACCGATTCAAACATTTTCAGTTCCAAACAATTATAGGCATCCTATCTCTAGCCTAGGTTTCTGTCTTAGTGCACCTGGACCGTATGCATTAAGTGCATCTATTTCTATGGCTCTATGTATGTGTTTACTATGCAAAATACGGGGGCAAAGTGTTAAGTGTGAAAGCAATCTTTAAAAACGTTATAATCTCTTACTTTATCTTAACTGAACTGTTATTTTAGTTAAATTATGAGAAAGTTCGTTAACTACAATCTATTAAATTTATCAGTTAAAATCTATCTATACTGTGACTCTAAAAATAAGGGGTTAAAACTTGGGATTCAAAAAAACACGATATTAGTAACACTATACAATGAAAAACTTAACCTATCCTATCCTAAACTGTAAAAATGAAAACTTTATTAAAAAACACTAAAAAAACCAAACTTATACCTATAAAACTAAAGAAAAAACAATATTTAATAAAAACTTAAGACTACGATAGATTTGTTATGAAATACATGACAAATACAACGAAAAAAACTATAAAAAACGATTAGAAAATTGTATAAGCATGATATACCCAACGTAATCAGTGCATTCTTTGAGTAAATAGTATAAAAATGACAAAAGATTCTAATTAGAATTTGCACTGATAACGTTGGGTGTCTCACTTCGCGGGGAGGAATCGTAGCAGCACCGCCGCGAAATGCGTAGACGCTCGAAGGCCAGCGAGGGGTGCCTCGGCCCCCGCAACCGCGGTGAGGGGAAGCGGGAGCCGAGGTAGACGTGGATACTCGCTGTCGTGAACAGATTACAGGTGTCATTATGTGCCTACTTGCGGTGAAATTAGAGCCATTTTATGAGCAAGGGTGTTGAAAAATGTTCTATTTCATTTCCGCCTGTTAAAGGCAGAGCATATTGAATTGAGCACATAATAATAAATCTATTTCTATTCCGCTCGATGAAGTGGGATTTCTGAGGATTTTGTTCAGCAACGCGGGTTAGTCAAGTGCTACAAGCTATGTGCTACATCTCGTAGCCATCGTAGCATGTTTTTGCGTAGCTATTATCGTAGCATAATTTTCATATTTAATTAGTTAGTGTATTATAAATCTACTATTATATATTCTTCTTTTTCTGGGTATACATCTAAACTAAGTATAATAAAACTGTAACAAGTGTATTGTCTGTATATTGAAGATATTTCCAAGAAAAAGATGACGATTATGGTTTTTTGGTGTTATTCTTAATATGCCGACACTTTTAAGGGGATGATCAGACCATCAAACTGACCAACTTTCTCTATGGGACCAACGTCGAAATCCCGAAAATAAAATAGCTGTCCCATACATTTCGCTCAAGTAGGTAAGTTTGCAGCTTTATTGTATGGAACAGCAGGTTTTTTTTGCAATAGAGAAAGATGTTCAATTTTACGATCTGATAATACCCTTAAAAAAGTGTCAGCATATTAAGAAGGACTCTATAACGCTTAACCAGACTTCATTTATATGGAGCGCGTAGCAAAAAACAACGAGGCGATAGAACTTTAATTGTTATCACTGCTATAGCCAGTAACCGTCCACAAACGTGTTAAGTATAATAAAACTTTTGGTTGACTTACCTCAAAGACAAACTGTTCTTATCCATAGGTAGAGAGGGTCTCGAGCGACCGATGTCGGCAGCAATAAATCGCAGCTTAAGTCCAGGCAATAGACTTGGTTCTCGGTTGATTGCAGCGACAGCCAATGGGAGTGCCCCTAGCACTGTCTGTGAATTAAACATATCGAGATTAGATGGTGCTAGACTTCGTCGACTCCGTCGGGGCGACGCACAGTGGGCTGGAATTCGACTTTCATAGACATTTTCATTTGATTTTTTAAGTGTCATTTTTTTTTTGCTTGGATATGCTTTGGCAGGCTAAGTACATATTTAAAAATATAAAATTTACTGAATGTATGCCAAAAAATCCTAAATATATCATAGAAAAATAACCTATAAGGAAATAAGGCGCAATTGTGCGATAGCTGAGTTATCGCCGATTTTAAAGTCGACTCCATACAAATTTTCCACAATAAAATTATATCTGGGCCGTTTGCACGTATATTCAGTATATTTTATATATTTAAGTATGTACTTAGCCTGCCAAAGCATATCCAAGCAAAAAAAATTGCACTTAAAAAATCAAATGAAAATGTCTATGAAAGTCGAATTTCAGCCCACTGTGCGATGGGAGCCGTGTTGCTTTAAGGTGCTAGCTAGATAGTCACGCTACTAAGGGTGAAAACCCTATTCATAAGCCTACGCTATCCGTTCGTCCGTCTGTCTGTCTAGCCTACCTATTTTGGGTTGTAGCTTTTGAACCGTAATAGCTAGACCAGCGGTTCCCGAATTCTTTTGGCTACGGAACCCTTTTTGGTTCACCGTTTTGGTCAACCCTAGCTCAAGTAAGAAGTAAACTAACTGTAACATTATTTTTTACGTGAAATAACACCATACTGAGGCTTTTTAGCCTGGTGTTCGCATCTTGTAAGTATAGTTTAACATTAAAAGAAGGACTTTTTACCATTGGCTTAGAACTTCTTTTTACATACTTTTTGAGATAAAAATTGACAGACACATTCCGCAGTCCGTCGTCCGTCAGACCTTGCTACCCGACGCGAACTCGTACTTACACTCGCGAGCGGTACCTACTTAGGTACCTAAACGCAATTTCGGAATACAACATTTAAAAATAAGATAATTTGAAACTGAATAATAATTACGTCCGTTTATAAATTCACCTTACCTAAATATATCAAAGGTGAAGCGATTTACAATATCTAGCTAGACTAGAACAAAAACATCGAAATCTTGAATTTCGCGGAACCCCTGAGAGCCTCTTACGGAACCCCAGAGTTCCGCGGAGCACCATTCGGGAACCGCTGAGCTAGACAGTTGGAATTTTCACATAATGTGCATTATTATGGCGGATTTCCTAACCAATAATAAAAAGGTCCTCGTACAAGAAACTAATTTTTATCAACGTTTTTCTTTTCGCTCTATCGTAAATAGCACTCTGTGGTCGTAATATCGGTAATACATACAAGCATCAAACTTGGTGTGATTAGAGAGCAATCTCTACAGTATAACAACATTATAAAAAATACCGGCACAGTGTCAGTCGGTCTCGCGCTGAAGGTCCCGGAGAAAACTAAACTTTTTTTGTAAGTTAATATGTTGTGTGGTGGTGTGTTACGGAACCCTCGGTGCGCGAGTTTTCCGACTCGAACTTGACCGGTTTTATTGGCGTTTATGTACAAGTAAGTACCATGGCTAAAATAATGCATAGGGATGTCACTGCGTAATCATGACACTCTACTGTAAAATTATCTACAATACATTGACGTAAATATTATAATTTAGAATAATAAAGGATACCAATCCTCCTTACAAGCATGGAAACACGAAAATTGTCCATGGCGGTTGGTAATTTTCAACCTTCTTTCGTACGTCGATTCAAACTTTAGGTTTGTCCCTTTCTGTCAGAACAAAAATTAAAAAAAAAACTTTTTTTTTAATTTTTTTGTTGGATTAGAAAGGGACAAACCAACAACGACGATGAAAACGTACGAAAGAAGGTTGAACATTACCGACCGCCAAGGAGTATTTTCATGTTCCACCGCTTGTATGGCAGTCTGTACTCCAGGTATAGACAATACCTATTTCCAGCTTCCTGATAACTGTGCGAATCAAAGAGATTATACCTAATAGAGTGAGCCATACCAATAGTAAAGTGTCCGCTTTTTTTGACGTTTAGGTTTGAGTGTGTGGTGTCAAGTAGTATGGACAAAAGGCACCAAGTGACATATGGCCTTATGTTTACGGTCACTTTTCACACACACTAGCTCATAAAAAAGTGGACAGCCGCATAAACAAATATCTATAGTTCCATCGCCTTCTACTATTAAAGGTACGTCATAAGACAAAAGAGACTAACTACAATCGTAAATTTATGCGGACTCTATGGAGATCCTTCCTCTGAGGTGCGGATACACTAAAAAATTACACATTTGAGTAACTACATACAACGTGATAATGAATATGCGCAAAATAACAAAATATTTAGATTGAAACAATAATTTGATAGTTAAAATTTAAAGTTCTTCACATTTTAAGTTTTGAGACAAAAATGATATGACAAAAATGATTAAATGACTATCATTTCAGCAATGAATGAAAGCGCTAACGTTCTTTCTGCTCATGGATACATTTTAAGAATCTTGTTTTAGTAGTAAGTAGGGTGAGAGTGCCCGAGCGGTGGATTGAGATCGAGTTCAGTAAATTTTAAATTTTACAAACAAATTATTTAATATAATATTTAAAAAAAGGAACCTATGTTGAAACCATGATAATTGTTAATGTTTTTACTCGCTGCAAGAGTTTTTTGTGTAATATTGTTATATTGTTTATGACTTAAGTGTAATTTTCATATTGTTAGATTTATCTGTGTTAACATATTTTTATTTTATTTTCTTTGCTGCGCCCTTTCAGGGTCGTGTTGAAGCTGTACCTACTATAATGTATGTTATTTAAGACCTTATGTACAACATGAATGCAATAAAGTATTGAAGTATTGAAGTATTCGATTCTGCTCTCGATTCTAAACAAACTACTTTCTTTCTAGTTTTGCGTTAATTCATTAACACGTTGAATATCTAAAAGTTCGGTGGCGATTTAAACAATGTTTAAAAAAAATACAAAATAACTTCCAAACTTGGGAATTGTTTAAACTTGCCTGTCTCCTGTTTTTGGCTTGATGTTGAGTTTTGGGACAATAGTTTGTTTTTTAATTTTTGTATATTAAGGTAGACGGTTGTATTACTTTGAGGAAAAAAGCTATGGAAAAATTGCAAATTGAATTTTGGACTTCCCATACTATTAATTGCAATCAGCATCGAAAGTTTGTACGGAAAGACGAAAAATAAAAAAAATAATTTTGCGAATATTATAACATTCATGTTTTTGCTCTAACAAAATTCTAGACTTGGTGCTTTTAGAGCTTGTTTTTCTCTTTTCAGTTAATTATTTCTACGTAGTCGGGTTCTTAATAAAAAGATTTTAATAAAATAATTTTTATTTAAAATGGGTTACGCATCGAGACATTAAGTTATAAGAATAGTAATTATGAACTCTTACTAAAAGAAACATAAATGCACACATTTTAGAAAATAAAAGCTTAAAGCGATCGAAAAGACGGCCGCATAGTTCCACAGGTACAAAATATTTTATTAATTTGAAATTTTACTGTTTATTGTTTTTTAATGCTAATTTTAACCGGAGACCTAAGTCTGGGTGAACTCTACTAAACATTTTCACAACGCGGTTTTGTATTTTACTAGACGCCGGTGCAACAACTAGTAAGTACCAAATTCTCAATCAATCTAACACGTTGTTCTTGTGTCATCTCGTTGTACAGTTCGGCGGATTGTTCGAAATTATCCGAGTCGTCTTGGACAATTTTTATGAGTTCCACTCTAATATCTTCTTTATAAGGTTTAGGTCCTTTAAATGAATTTGGATAATAGTTAGGTCCAGGTCCTGTGTTACTGAGAGGAGGTACTCCATCACGAGCGTAATTATTTGCGCCATAAATCGGACAGTTCACAGGAATGTTTTCAAAGTTTGATCCCAAACGGTAGTACTGAGCATCTCTGTACGCTTGACGGCGACCTTGGAATAGTATGTCTGGCGATCCTAAGAATCCGGGCACCATACTCGCAGGGTTGAACGCTATTTGCTCAACTTCAGCAAAGTAGTTGACTGGGTTTCTGTTCATCACAAGACGTCCTACTGGTACTAATCGATATTTACGCTGCGGCCACATTTTTGTCACATCAAATACGTCAAAAGTAGCGTTATGTACATCTTCTTGAGATAGGATCTGAAAATTGAGAGTCCAACTAGGGTAGTTACCTTTTTGGATAGAAGTAAACAAACTTCTTTTAAAGTAATCTGGATCTCGTGCTGATATAACCGCAGCTTCTCTATTGAACAAATGTTGTTCACCAGCGTCTGGAGTAAACGTGTGAATATCCAGCCATATACTGGTATCCTTTAGAAATGCCTGGATCTCCGAATATATGTAAAAATATGAGTACAATTTCAGGGTTCAAAGTCGCAAAATCCCAAGTCGAGTCCGCGTCTCTGTAACCAGTAACGGGACTATTTTTTAATGTGTGTACCAATGAAGAGAACTTTACCGGATCTTTGATAGCAAATATGGGAGTGCTAAATCCTGCAATGTCAAAATTTCCTTCTTGAGTATAGAATTTGACGGCATATCCTCTGGCATCTCTAGTAGTATCCAATCCACCTTTGTCGATGAAAACTGGTGAGAATATCATGGCTATCGGAGTTCTCTTTCCAACTTCACTAAACATGTCAGCTTTGCAAATGTTGGTAATGTCTTTAGTGACTTCAAAGTAACCAAAGCCCCCTGCTCCATTTGCGTGAACAATTCTCTGAGGTATACTCTCTCGAACTAGACGTGTGACGTCGTGTTTGTAGTGTTCATTGATGAATAAATGTTTGTTTAAGCCGTGAGTGTCTCTATAGTCCACTGGCGCTCCTGCTCCGGTCGTTAAGAGGTTATCCTGTTGGATTTAAATTTACATTAGACGTTTTTCGACTTTAAGAAAAAAATTTAAACGTAAAGTTATTAAAAACTCTTACCATGTCATCGCAATCGTCGTCAAAAGTTACTGCGTTTATTAAAATTGCTGTTATAGGGACCAACAAAAGTTCCACTAGGTTCTTCAACATTTTGGAATTAGACCTGTACGCAGTTATTAATTAAGCTAAAGTAACATAACAGATTATTAAATCAATGTAAATAAAAATCGATCGATCTGTACGTATAGTAAGTATGCTACCTATATCTAGATTGTATCTTGAATAATGAAAATCACAATACTTATAAGGTTAACCGAACAATACCTTTTTGTTCCATTTTAGTATCAAATAATAACAGCTGTGTAAACTGTTATTTTTCTGAGTAATTCAATAAATAAGTTTGTTAATGGAAAACAGTTTATTACACCTATTGACTTTACTTTCCATTAACAGTACAACTGCAATCATTTTGTACTAATAAAAGATAACAAAAGTCTCCGAACTCACAAATGCAAACACATTATTGGAGTTGTTTTGATTGGTACGAGTAAGCATGCTGATGGTCTTTTGTGGGGATGGTCAGAAAATCAAACTATTCAACTTTCTCTATAGGACCAACATCGAAATCGCGAAATCTAATTAACCTGCCTCCGTGGTCTTATGGTTAAGATCATTGGGTTCTTGACACGGAGGTCGTGGGTTCGATTCCCACGGGGGACACCTAGTGATATGTCACTTTGTGCGTTTTTCCCCAGTTGGTTAGGACATTGCAGGCTTAATCACCTGATGGTCTGTAAAGAAAGATGAGATTCCGTGCTTTGGATAGCACGTTAAGCCGTTGACCGATTCGACCAATCTTTGATTTATCCTAGAGTTACTATACAAGGAATAATACCTAAAGAGGTCGTTGTATCCGTACTTGTTGCAATGTGAGGTTATACATTTTTAATTTGTTAGGTTTATATACGTCATTTGTGGTTTTAAAATCAAATCAACACGTCACGTCATGTCAACAAGGACGGACTTAATCTAAGAATAAAATTTACTCGGGAGTCGCGCTGCAAGTCTGACGGAGGGTGGACGCGTGCGTGGTGGCCTCTCTTAGGCTTGCACGTGGCTCCGCCATTTTGTGAAGCTCTTTTGTGTTTTAATCATAAAACAATAACTTGAATTATAAACTACTTGATATTGGCAGAATTGCCGCGCTAGACGCAAGCAACCGGCCATTAATTAAGAAAAATAAAAATAAAATTTACTCGCGTTCGGTCGAATCCAACCTTAGTAATATGAACCAGATTTAGCCTGCGGCTTAGTTTGCACCGGCTCACGTCAACAGAGCTAGATACAATACATACCTACCCCTTAAACCCAACCGTTTTTAGTCTAACTTATACGATTTTCAACACAACACATCAAAATCGGTCCATTACTTTTTGCGTGATGTTCGAACAAACAAACTAACAAACAAACAGACAAATAATCAATTTAATAATCAGTTTATTTCAATATATTATTTATTTGCGTCCATTTGCAATACAGCGGTGTAACAAAATGTAGCCTATTCATAATTGAAATCTAATTTACTAAATACCAAAATAAAACGAATTAAACAGACCACCCCGCATTTAATAATCTGTGATTTGTGATACATATAACACCTAAACAACATATCCTAATCGTAACGAAGTCAAAGTCAAAGTCAAAATCAATATAATTTATTCAATATAAGAGCTTGAAGCACACTTATCAAACGTCAAATCTTTTTAAAGCTACCACCGAGTCGGAACGCGTTCTCGCTGTAGAGAAGATGCGGCCAGAAACTCTACACATAACACGACTTAATAACTATTACAATATAAATTCTTAAACTAAAGTTATGTATACAATAATACATAGTCTATTTAATAAAATAATTGATTCTATACAGTAAAGTAAATAAACTATAAGCTAGTGACCTCAGACCCAAGAATTTTGATCGTATACAGTGACCCATGAAAGACGTGTTGAATGTTTTTAGAAGAGAGTCTATTGGGAGACATGCAGGGCGTAAACTTAAAAACATTACATACTTAAGGGGGTGCTTCCGACCATCAAACTGAACAACTTTTAATACGGGACTAACGTTTAAATCGCAATAAAAAATCTGCTGTTTCATACACTTTGGTCGAGTAGCTATTGAAATTTTTACCCCCTTAAGTATGTAACGCATTTAATTTTATACCCTGCATGTCTCCGTGTAGAGCAATGTTGACAGACTTACGTCAATCAATACCGTGTATGACCGTGATAGAAATCTAGGAAAATACTAGGCAAGCTTATCGTGCACGGAGCAAATTGAATTTCCCGCATCAAGGGATATCCAGGAATAGGTGGAATGTAATTCGACCTCCTGGAAAGAGGTCATGTAGAAGTAATTTGCAATAAATTAAGCCCAGTTAACTGGTGGTCGAAAACGGCTGCAAGGTTATGATGGTTTTAAGATTTTTCAGTAACTTAGTCCCGAAAAAAGATAATTATACAAAAAATACTCAACCTTGCTCAGTTCATTGATACTTTTATGAAAGCTGATGAATCATGTTTATTTTGAAAATGAAACGTCAACCTAAAATATCCGTTAATCTAAAACCTAAAATAAAATAATAATAAATGCAGAAATGATACCTACCAGCCGTCAGTTTGCCAGCGTGATATAGCGCTATCACGCTTTCGCTCTCTTTCTATTTGCGCGCGAATGAATGAGATAAAAGGCGTGATATAGTTATATCACGTGCAACATGCTATCCCAGCAGGACTGGATCAAGTTTTGGTCTATGCATGTCGTGGAGCGATATACCCTACCAAACTCCTCATCATATCAGTCATATCAGACATATCAGAATGAGTTCATTCTTAAATTTTAAGCTGCAATAACGTCGCAGAGCTGGGAAATTTTGAGCTCGCTTCGCTAACTTCTAATTGCTTATGTATTTTTAAGACAAACCAGCAAAGCTTGTCACATCTGAGTCGTATTTTGCCGTGAAATTTCGAGCTCACTCGACTTTTACAAAAAATTTTAAACTGTCAGAATTCTGGTCACAACTACGACGCAGTACTGTGAAATTTGCGGATCTCTTCGCTGGTCTTCGTCGAATGGTTTTCATACCGATGGTTTAGTGAAAAAAAAATAAACAGTAGCCATAAAACTCGCACCGGGCGCATAGAAGGCTATTTACGGCACTGCTGATCCATCGCTGTGGACTGCAATTATTTTTCAGCACAAGAAGGGCCTCCTAGAGTCACTACTTCGTGTATGGATGGATTTAATTAAGCGTACGATAGATCAGTCACAGTGAACCGATCCCCTGGCTGGCGAGGTGTCCAATTAAGCGCCTGGAACTCCTTCATTTGGGGTCACATAAAAGTTTCCTGCATAACTCCAATGGGATCCCCTAATTTATGATTCCATAATTATTTAATACCTACGAGCATGTATGTTCTGCGATTTCGGCGGTATCTCTGGTTGTGTGGCTATTGCCCTTGATGTTGATGGCGTACCTTTGCCAGTCTGCTCCAAATACCTCGGTTTTCTAATACAAAGCGATGGCGATATAGATCGAGACGTGAAATGCCAAATCAACTCAGGGTGGATGAAATGGCGACAGGTTACGGGAATGACCTGTGACTCCCGAATCCCCCTTAAACTGAAGGGGAAAATGTATAAAACCATCATAAGACCTTTCTTCATGTAAAGCTCGGAATGTTGGGCCGTTAAAGTGACGGATGAAAAACGACTGCATGCAGCAGAGATGCGAATGTTGAGATGGATGTGTGGTGATACTAGAATGGATAAGACTAGGAATGAGTATATTAGAGGAAGTTTGAAAGTAGCTCCTGTGAATGAAAAACTGCGTGGTAATCGATTATCGTGGTATGAGCATATGATGAGAAGATATAAGTAGCATATTACAAGACGAGTGTTAAATGTGAATGTGGTTGGTTGGCTGCATGAAGAGAGGACGACGAAAGAAAAGATTGATGGACTGTGTGAAAGTTAACATGTGTAAAAAAATAGTGTGCGCTGATATGACGGCTAAAAGAGATGAATGGAGGAAGACGACATATTGCGCCGGTCCAAAATAATGGGACAAGGGCAAGAAGATGATAAATTAATTACTACCTATGGGCCAAAACTACTACCAACTCCCCAGTATAACAAAATCGACGTCGAGGCAGACCGAGAAGAAGGTTGCGGGACGAAATCGATGGCTTCTTGACTTGAGAACTGGCCTAACGTAGCGCAAAACTGGAACACATGGAGAGGCCTTTGCCTAACAATGGGACAGCGACGGCTGATAATTATAATAATTAATTAATTAATTACTGCAACTCACTGCGGTTGGATCCTACAGGCTATAACTTGCACTGCTACTGAAATGAGAATATTCTGAATATACCTAACATATTGAAGCGATCGTTGGCGTAGGGGGTGGCCGTTTAGTAGTATTTCATCTCGAGCATTTCCGTGCTTCGGAATGCACGTTAAGTAGTTGGTCTCGGATAGTTTCGTCAGATGGCGTTGTAACTTTTCGTCAAGTTAGGTCAGAGGCCTATTAAGGCGGCTTGAAAATTCTCTGATAGCAAGTTGACCACTAACTGGCCTCCACCAACACGCACTGGGCCCGCGTGGTGGAGTATGGCCCACTTTATTTCACCTTTATTCGTGAGAGCAGGCATTTGCCCTGCAGTGGGATTCTACAGGCTATAACTTACTTACTTACTACCTAACATATTTAGAACAGTATACTAATAATACCTCTGACTACCCCATAGAATGACTGGCGTGAAATGAGTGCTCACTTAGGATTAAAGTATGTACGTATGCTTCTTTCAAACATGTCTTTCCTTAACAATTTTAATACGTAGGTACATACAGGGTGTGAGTGTCAGCCTAGCAAATACTGAAACGGCGAACTCAGATCATCAAACTGAACAACTTTCACTATGGAGCCTACCTCAGGAAATGCGAAAAAAAATCAGCTGTCCCATACATTTGAGTCGGGTAGGCACAGCAGTTTTATATGGGACAGCTGATTTTATTTCGCGTTTCCTGATGTAGGCTCCATACTGAAACTTATTCAGTTGATTGTCTGAGTTCATCTAATTTCAAAGACTTAGTAATAAAGTGTCGTATCTAAATCGTGACCCCTGAGTTGAGCTACAAAATCCCTAAATACATATTATGTTCACGACAGCGAGTATTTACGTTTACCCGCACCGCGGTTGCGGGGGCCGAGGCTCCCCTCGCTGGCCTCCGTGCGTCGACGCATTTCGCGGCCGTTTGCTATGATTCCTCCCCGCGAAGTGAGATACCCAACGTAATCAGTGCAAATTCTAATTAGAATGTTGTGTTAATTTTGTCTTATTTACTTAAAGAATGCACTGATCACGTTGGGTACAATATGTTTGTACAGTTTTTTAATCATTTTTATAGTTTTTCTTGAAATATTGTCGTAGTTTTGAGTTTTTATTAAATATCTGTTAGCATATTTATAATGTAGTATTTATTTATAGATTTTTTCTTGTTGAGAACTTTAAATAATTGACATACGCAATATTATTACTCTAAACATTGGGCGCGAGAGTTGGAAGGTGACGTCAAGGGCCATTCGAGCACACGCCTCAGGAGAGGAAACAATACAAATATGTTGTATTAATGTGACAGCTGTAGAGTTTCTGGCCGCATCTTCTCTACACTGAATTTCCGAAGCGGTGGTAGAGTCAAAAAATAAATGATCTGAGTTTTATCAAAATATAAAAGTTTGTATTTTTCATCATTCAAAAGACATGGGTAAGCTAATATTTCAGAAGTGCTGGATGACTGATACGTCCACTGGTATGTAATTTTATTATATTTAGTATCAAAACATTATAAACATAATAAATTATTCTACTATTTTTGATTATACATTCACATCCATATAAGTTGATTAGGTCATCAACTGATACTGATTATTTTGTTTCTATACAAATTGTATTTGTGGAACTGGCAGAACGAATTTCCCGAATTCAGTTTCTAACTATTGTTTTTTTTTTAAATCAAATATTACTTGTATTGTATTAACTAGCGTTGTGGGGCCCTCATACTCACTAACTCTATTTAAAGATAAACAAACGGACCCCAATATCAGAATTAAGTTACTAACGTAAACACTTACGCATTGGTGGTAGGTATGGTTTGATACAAGCTTCTTTGTCGATGAGTTGATAAGACTTATTATTTCCTCAAGGATTTACTATTGTGATTTATTGAGCCTCTGCGCCGCGTCCCATCTTCTATCTTCTATATGTTTTCGTATTTCCTGTAGCGTAGGCGGCTGTTGCGGCGCTACAGGCTGGCGTGGCTAACCGGTGGTCTCCCAGGGCTCCCGCGCCAGGGCCGCGCTTCTATCTATAATCAGTCTTGGTTCTCCCTGTCGTGGCGGCGGCTCCAGCAACGCGGCAGGGTGGCGGTGGTCCACGGGGAGGCCCTCCCAATAGGGCCTCGTCTCCGTAGTTTTCGTCGGTTGACTATTAATGGGGCCTCGTGCTTCGGCGTCCACGCGACACCCGGGCTCGTCACACGGCACTGGTGGCGGCAGAGCGGCGGGCGGTGGTTCCGAACAAGGTTCTGGCACGTTGTGAGGCTCCATCGTGAGGGCGAGAGTGCTTCTATCGACCCATTCCGACGTCCTTTCTTCTCGGACCGTTTCATCTATTGAGTCCTCTTCATCTGAAGTTTCTTCTAGTACGCTGACTTTGGCCTCGGCTAGTTCGACGCGAGCTCGTAAGAGCTCTAGCCGGGCCTGCGCCAGCTCCCGTTGTTTTCTGCTGGATGCTTTCGATGCTCTGGATCGTGGTGACTTCTGTGGTGCGGTGGTTTTCGTGGCGTCAGTCGACGTGGCTGATGTGTCTGGGGCTGTGGTGGCGGTGCTCGACTCCGTGGTCGTCGCGGACGACGCCGTGGGCTCGGAGTCGGCCGCGGTGCCCGACGCAGACACACCAGGACGTGACGTGGACTCCTCTTCACGGAGCGGGAGTCCGTCGCGACGCGGCACAGACTTCATACTTCTTGTCACCGGCATTTTCTATACATCAGGTCTTCCAGGTCTTCACCCAGGTCTCACAGTAAGCTCAGGACGAAATCCGGCTCGAAGGACCATAAAATGTGGTCAACCAGCCTTCGACGTTCGTCTGGTTTCGCACATTTGCTACTACAGACTATCGCCGGACTATAGTCCCGATTACGGCAGTACATGTGAGACTAGGGCCGTGGAGGGAGAGCAGCTGTCTTGAGAGCGGGGCAGCAGAAGCGGGGGGGGGGGGGGGGGGTTCTTCCAATAAAAGAATTCTTCAGTAGATTTTCGCTAGCTTTCTTCCGGTTTTGCTGTGAGGACTCTTGTTGCGACTGATTATCGAACTGAGCGATCGAATTTACTGAGCTACCTCACGGCAATACCGTAGGGACGGCCATGTTTTATTTGCTAATTTTGTTTTGGTTTTACATCAATTTCACTTAGGTTTACACACATATTTGACAATATCTCTTAAACTACAAGATTTAGATACAAAACTTTTGTTGGTAAAAAAAAGAACTTATAAGTCCCCGTATTTTGATATATAACAGTCTATTCTAGTTAGGATGGCCAGGTGACTAAGACAGAGTGAGGCGGAAAAATATACAGATTTTTACCGCACCGATTCAAACATTTTCATTTCCAAACAATTATAGGCATTCTATCTATAGCCTAGGTTTCTGTCTTAGTGCACCTGGACCGTATGCATTTAGTGCATCTATTTCTATGGCTCTATGTATGTGTTTACTATGCAAAATACGGGGGCAAAGTGTTAAGTGTGAAAGCAATCTTTAAAAACGTTATAATTTCTTATTTATCTTAACTGAACTGTTATTTTAGTTAAATTATGATAAAGTTCGTTAACTACTATCTATTCAATTTATCAGTTAAAATCTATCTATACTGTGACTCGAAAAATGAGGGTTTAAAACTTTGGTATCAAAAAAACACGATATTAGTAACTCTAAACAATGAAAAACTTATCCTAGCCTATCCTAACTGTAAAAAAATGTAAACTTTATTAAAAAACACTTAACAACTAAACTTATACCTATAAATAACTAAAGAAAAACAATATTTAATAAAACTTAAAACTACGACAGATATGCATGAAATACATGACAAATACAAGACAAAAACTATAAAAAACTATTAGGAAACTGTACCAACATGATATACCCAACGTGATCAGTGCATTCTTTGAGTAAATAGTATAAAAATGACGGAAAATTCTAATTAGAATTTGCACTGATAACGTTGGGTGTCTCACTTCGCGGGGAGGAATCGTAGCAGCACCGCCGCGAAATGCGTAGACGCACGAAGGCCAGCGAGGGGTGCCTCGGCCCCCCCGCAACCGCGGTGAGGGGAAGCGGGAGCCGAGGTAGACGTGGATACTCGCTGTCGTGAACACTTGGTAACGTGATAAACTTATATGATGATTGTGAGTTGTTCCCATTGTGTTATTAGGTTTTGATTCCTTTAAATACATAGGTATATTAACATTTACGATTTGCCGGAAAAAAAAAATACGGCGAGTTTCAGCTATTGATGAAGGGATTGGACTCTGGAAACTCCTAAGCGGAAACGGTCTCGCTTCTGACGCAGACGAATTAGCATGCGCCAGGGCAGCTGTAGCCGCGGCCACAACCGCCACATGCTAGAGCTATAACAAACATGGAGGATGGAGCCAGCGCGATTTCGTTGGATGGAGAAGGACTTGCAGAGCGGAGCCGCGGTTGCAGCAGGGTGCCTGGTGCTGGGTTGAGCAACGAGGCGAGCCGCAGTTGCAGCAAAGCGCCTGGTGCTGGGTTGAGCAACGAGGCGAGCCGCAGTTGCAGCAAAGCGCCTGGTGCTGGGTTGAGCAACGAGGCGAGCCGCAGTTGCAGCAGGGCGCCTGGTGCTGGGTTGAGCAACGAGGCGAGCCGCAGTTGAAGCAGGGCGCCTGGTGCTGGGTTGAGCAACGAGGCGAGCCGCAGTTGCAGCAGGGCGCCTGGTGCTGGGTTGAGCAACGAGGCGAGCCGCAGGTGCAGCAGGGCGCCTGATGCTGGGTCGAGCTGCAGGGCGAGCCACAGTTGCACCAGGGTTCCTGATGCGGGGTCCAGCAACGTGTGAGGCTCGAAAACGGAGCAGACTATCTGATGGGTGCGATAGGAAGGGACGAGAATCTGCGAGCGGTGATTGCCGCACAAAAGGTCATGTAATTCATCTTTTTCTTCTATGGTTAAGGATAATTATAATAATAAAATCCATTGATACTGTGCCAGCCATCAAACCTGAACGCGATATCGATTAATAGAGATATTATTCCTGAATTCAATCTTTCAGAAAATAACTATCATAACGCAAGGGTTAAAAAGGTCAACGAATGTGTATACTGCTGGGATGCGAAGACTATAAAATTATAGTGATTCTCACCTCACTAAGCAAAAACTCACACGGCAATTGCACGGCAAGCTAAAACCTGGTACCTGGTGCCTCACTATTATTTGAGACGGATAATGAACAGAATATTGGAATGAGTTCAAAGGTTAATCAAATTAAATTCTTCTTGGAATTGTCACGGCGACGGACTCACTCCCCGTCGCACTGGACGGAGTTTCGGTGCTGGTGAGGCGTGGATGGTCTGGGGTTTCGGAATGTCTCTGACTGCCCCTCGGGGAATATACTTAGTCGTGAGCATATGCCTATGCTTAAAATTGTCATAGTATCTTGTGACCTTTTTCTTCCTATTCTAAGAATATGAATCATTTATTTGTGAAACATGAGTATTACAGTAGATGTCTGGTCAGGCTAAGTGCGATGAACTAGGTACTAGTGGTGCGCGGGCTGCACCTACATACTATTTCTAATAAGGCGAAGCCGGGTTCTCTCTCTGTACCACTGAAATAGATAGGACACAAACCGAAGTCATATGTAGATTAAAACAATACAGAACCAACGAAGGCTCAGCCATGATCACATTTGATCCACAGGATCAATTTAGTACATTAAGTGGATTCTGCGAAAGTGACTTTGATGAATGATGGTTTGACAGCTACCTGTTTCTTGTACGATCGAGAATGATAGTTTGTTAGAGAAACTCATGCTGGATAGTCACACTTACTCCAAGTGTCTATCCAGTAGTCACATAATAATTCCTACACACGATGGCTACAAGTTATCCAACGTACAAGATGCTGACGAGCGCTTTGAAAGAATTACAGTAAATAGTTCATAAAATTAATGATGTTGCGAGTATTAGGGCTGCTGCGGGAACAGCAATATTTACTGTTAGCGAGTTGTTGAAATCCAAAATTGTAGGGAAACCAAATATGAAAAATACGTATGTAACGAACTAACGATAACATGAAAACTGGATCTTCCATAATTTGTTTATATTTAGTATTTCAATAATTTCGCTGTCACATTTGTTGCTGAGCGCGTAAAAACAATCTGTCTTCGGGTCGGGCTAAGGGCCCGCCCGCAAGAATGCTACTTGAAAATCACAAGTTGAGATATTTAAAATAAATAATAATAATAAATACTTCTAACCATGTTGCTATACGTTATACAAAATTAGATGGATAGAGATAGGTAAAATATTCTAGATGTTTGGTGGTTGTCGGAGAGATGCTTGTTACAGGTATAGTGTGTTTACAAGATTGCACATGGCTTAGTTTTTATAACAATAACACCGTGCTTAGTACAGTCAGTATCAAAAGTAAAATATAACGAAAGTATAGATACTTTAAAATTATTAGATGATGTTATATTCGTGTTCGTAATTTTAATGTTAGCTTTGAAGTTGATAACTTCACCTTAACATTCTACACGTTACATCTGCCTATAACTTAGTAAGAAGATAGATTTGATTGTGTAAGATTAATTTCATTTTGAATTGCGCCCAACTTAATTGGCTTTAGTTGATGACTGTACCATGGCATCTTCGAAAATATTTCTTATTTTCGCGTTCTGAAAGAGTGCGCGTAGTTTATAGACTAGTATGCGGATCGGATTTGTCGAACCAACAAACTGATTATATTATCTCGAACGGTTTAATGAAAATCGTCACGCGTTTAGTTGATATGGTATCTGCAAGCAAGACAAAGCTCACAGAACTCCTTCGGCGTTACAGACAGTGTTTTGCACACGATAAAACGAGTAAGGCTACACTAATATTAACAAAATAAAATCGAGTTAAAAACAGCCAATGCAACGTCCTATAATTTAGACACCCGACCGAATGTTCAATGAAATGCTGCATGCAGGCATCATAAGATTCATTAACAAATTAAATCGAACTATCTACCCCAATTATTGTTGTAAATAAAAGGGGGGATGGCGGTTCTCCGTAATACTTGAATTACCATAATAATTAATTTAATCACTGGAAAAGAAAAGATAATATCCAAGTTAGAATGTTGATTTATGACCGAAGGTAATCCGAGAAGAACCTATTTTGATAATCTTTTAGGCCCAGTATTTTGGGTGAGCATTTGAATATTGTGAGCGATGCAACCTCCTCAAAATAGAAAGAGAGCGTAATAAAAAAAAGAAATATATAATAATAACGATGCTTTACGTATGTCTTCGTACCGTCTATTAAATGCTAAGAGAAAGGGAGAAAGAGATCCTTCCTCTTAGATTAAATGTTAGTCTCGTATTATTTCATGTCAGCAATGAGCTGTATCGCATGGAAATCACTCATTCTAGGGCTAGTTTCAGATTTGTCAATTTAATTTGAAATATATAAAATTTCCTACCTGAGACGGTAAAACAAGACTCCAAAGATGTATAAAACAGATATCTGATTATTTTCCTATGTACTTATTGGAGTCTAAGTACTTATTATAGATTTACTTTAAGTACCGAGTATCAAGAAATGATTTTTTAAAAAAAGGTAAGATTATATTTTATTTTATTATTTCAGAAGTTTTTCGGTCTAAAGAACTATAAAAGTAAAAATAAAAAATTTGATTGATGATGGGTACTTTGAAAGGTAATAAGAAAATATTTAAATAGCATAAATATTGGTCAACATAAAGTAGTGAAATAAAAGGTTTACTTACCTATGATGACATCTTCTTGTTGAAATAAATTTATTTTATTGAAAGCTATTATTTGGTTTAGATAACTGAAGATAAACCTAAGATCAATACAATAATTGGTCTAAGGATAAACGTAAAATAGGTAGATGGATAATAAGAAAGCATGACATGGAGCCATTTTCCTGGGTCTTCCTAATGGTTGGTTGGGTTAATAGAATTGTTGTTTTATATTGTTCTTAGATTTAAAAAAAAAACGTTGTGTGAAGAAAATTAACGATAATTAAGAGTTTAAAAATCGAAACTTTTGTTTAGCTGACGTAACAGATTAACAACTATCTATCTAATCTTATGACTATCTGTCTGTAAGAAATTACCTACTGTAATACTTATACGTTTTAATACAGTTTGATATTGCAAGTCTAGTGTTTATAAGCCAATGAGATAAATAATATATGAGATAGATAATTGACACAAATTTTTAATAGACAAAATAGTCGGTGGTCTTTTAGTTAGTATAAATTTCCGGCGTTAATGTCTGAGTGCCTGTACAAATTGTCAGGACGGGATACCCATAACAAAAATTGGTTATTTGATAAGGTCAGTCGGTCTTAAGAGGCCATGATAGCTGAGGATGACTATGAAATCGGAACCTGTCGTGAGTCTAAGAGAGGACATAATGTACTATAAATTGACCGCTGTGGATTCTTTTACAAAGCTCTTATTCATCAAACTGATCAAAAATGCAAGCGGTGGTTATAGTTTCAGAATCTTATCAGAATAATATAATGTTATTAAATACTGAACATTAGATAACATTGACTGTTACGCTGCACATTGTGACTACAAAATTGTTAGTTGTTTGTTTTTCAGTTCGGGTGCAGCAAGAGCATGGAAAACGTTCATTACTTGCTTCGCCTGAATAAGATACTGGATAATTGTGGTTGATTCGTTAAACTGACACCATTAAAAGAGAGGTTCGGTTTAAGGATTTATTATGGTTGGATAAAAGAATAGAAATTGGCTAGTTAAAAGGGTTACACTATTGTAACCATTCATAATTCATTTATTAATTGTTGATTGGACATGTTGCATAAAATGATATAATTAATTTGTGGTAAAAACAGCAATCTGCCTCTTCAAGGCATTCAATGTCATCATTTTTATTAAATATCTTAAAATGTCAAAATAATTAGAATTATTAACAGAGGTAATATATTAATATTTGGTTGTTATTGGATGGTAAATGGTTGTATAATTGGTTAGATGCCTGGATATAAGGACAGATCATTATTAGAGTTGGCACATAATTTTACCGGGGATTGATGTTTTGTATAGGTACCCAAGTAGTTTGTTAGTTGTTTAAAAAAAAATAAGATAAAGAGATACAATATTTTGTAGTGGATGCCACAAATAATACATTGTATATAAAAGCAGTAAATTCACTATAGTTTATTGATGAATTGGGTTTGTTTGTTGTTGTTTGTTTTGTTGTTACATTGTTGTAATGTTTATTTATTGTTACATTGTTGTCATTAGTACCTACTATTTTTATAACTGTTGGTTAAAATTTATTTCTTTTACTTACTAATTATAATGATAAAGACCAGGTAGGTAATCAATTTATTTGTTTGGTTTATCTAGTACAGTCTATTTGGTTTAAAAAAAAAGAATGCAATTACTTATACATCATTTACCAGTAAACATTTAATATTAAAATTAAGTTAATCAACACAAAAATAATGTTTACGAACAATTTATTCTTATGAAAATTATTTGTTTGGTCAATCATAATTGACCAAAAAGCTATTCAGCGTGGCAACGCTGCGCTGCTAGCATTATGGCTACGGGCTCCTTTGCGCCAGATTCAGGATCGACGAGGGGCGTGTTATTTCACTGAGCTTGTATTTCATTGTTTTGACGAAACTAAGTGCTGAGTTATGTCTGTTTATCTTTGTTATCAACTAATTAATCTAATGTTTATGTTGTATACATAGTCTAAAATATATTTAATATTTAGGTACTTTATGTATAAAAGCTAGTAATTATAATTGACTGTTTAGTAATCTCGTAATAAAATGTACCTTTTTGCCGAGTGTAAGGTTCCACCGGGTACGTGTATGAGGACATACACGTCGTCAGGATGGTCGAGTGTAAGGTTTTATTAATTTTCATAAGGTTTTATTGATACCTTGCACTGGCCACACTGGCGGCATCGGTGGAAGGACGAGATTTTGGGCGAATGAGGGCAGCCAGTCTCGGACAGTAGAGTCGCACAGACGCTACGATTGTAAATTAAGATAATAAGTTTTGAACAACAGTTGGCTAATTTGGTTGATGTTGGATTGTTCTAATAATTAATAAATTAAGATGATAAGTTTTAATGTTGGATAGTCATAAATAATTAAGTATAATAGAAGATGGAAAATATATGTTTTGAAAAGGATATTGTGTTGGTTATTTCTGAGTTGGTTCGCTTTGTATGTATATAGTAAATGGTCTAATCTGATAAAAAAAGAACATTATACACACCTATCCTAGTATCTCATGGAGGTACCCAAATGTAAACGGCCATGTCTGGTGCTCACGACACCAAAAGATTTTGAATTATATAATTACTGTTACTGGCTAAATCAGATTTAAATAAAAAATATGAAGCAAAATACACTTATACCTATACATAAGCTAAATAACATAATGGTATAAACAAAACGATTTTATCGTTAAGAAGGTTTTAGATACTATCAACTGAACTCGGTTTCAGTCTTCTTGGATGAGTGGATGCGGTATAGTTACAGACAAGTAAGCAAACCAATTACCGTGATGACGATGATGTATTGTAACATTAAGATGCTCAGTATGTTATATATTCCAAGTTAAGGTGTTAAATCTTTTGGTTATAAATGATACTAAATATCTTAGTTTAAATATCTGTTTTAAATGAACCTTAATTACGAGATTGTTTGACAATAAATCCGTGCCCGACAAAAACACCCTAAATTTCATATTACTTGACACTGTCTGTATACACAGCTCTGTTGATTTCTATTAATCTACCTGTATGAGTTTCTACTACAACTCAACTACTCGTAACACGAAGATATAGAATAAAACTAAAATAACAGATATCCCCAAGATACGTTACAAGATCTCAGTTGGATTTAAATAAGATATATCTATCTCTGTTTTCAACCATTCTAAACTACAGAAATCAGAATGACAGTAATTTAATAATTTCGAACTGGGAAATGTTTAACCAGGGTAATGAGAGAAAATGTTAATCAAACGTCCAAAGGCGTTCACAAAAATATAAATGCAGCGAGTGTAACACACATTCTCATACTATTTAAGTAGCCTCAAAGTTAGCCCATAGCAACAACATCCGTTTAAAATAATTTTAAGGCTAATACATTTTGTACTGACGCGGTTTAAAGGTTTAACCAGTTTCATGAAAGTTGAACACAATTGAACATAACGTTGTAGCATATGCTCAAGACTGCGCTCCTCGAGGGGGTGGTCGGAGATATTCTGGAATCTCAGAACAACCACGATTCCGTTTGCGTAATGCATATCAAATTACAAGGTCAAGTTCAAGATTAATATTATTTGATACATTTATTGATTGATAGATACATTGATTATAAACTTATTTACTATAGAATAGATAACAAATAAGTTTGACTTTAGCGAAAATAAAAATTAACAGTTATTACAGTTTTATAAGTGTTAGAAAACACTATATTATTAATTATGTGGTGCTGTGATTTAAGAAAATAATAAACTATATGAAAACGAGAAGGTTACTCGACTAAGAGAATGTTAAGTAATTTCCATTTAAATGAAGAACAATGACATTGTTTTCATGATAATTTGGTATAATGGATCAATGAAATTTTAGTGAAAGTATCTAAAACCAAGCAGAAGCGATATCTGACCCTAGGAAATATCTATTGAAACCTTTAATTTGTTATACATAGAACTGATCTTTATTATCTTACGAGCAATAGTGCAATGAAGATTCAAATTATCATGAACAATAATAAGAGAAAACTCTAGAAAGTGGCACCTAAACATATTCGAGAATTAAGAGTCTGTTCGCTAGTTAATATTTTTTGGCTTTTTCCCTTAGAGCCTGTGATATAGCTTTTTCGAATATGGTACATAATATCACGACCATAATCCCTGGATCCCATGAAAAGGGAGTTCAGAAACTTTGCTTTAACTACCAACTGGATTCAATGTTTGCATTTCACACCCAAGGTGAATTAAAACAAAAAGATCTTATATCACTTACACGAATGATGTACGAAGAAATACAGAAAAATGTTTGTGTAGCGCTGTTCAAGATAAAAGTGCAACAAATAAGTCTTAGTATGAAACTATATTCATACAGATTTAAAGAATACGCTTATTGATTTCTAATCAAATGTTATCGAGGTACTTATAGTGTAATCAAAGATATCAGAGCATGACTTTTAATCTATAGCTATTTTTGCTATACATATACCTAAATCCTGTAATATGATATAAAACTCTAACGGTCCTAGAGGACTCCACAATAATGTGGCAAGATTGTTGTAAAGGAATAACTAACAAACATTCATCAATCCAAACAACAACATCTCTGCTTTTAATGTCAATATTTTCAATGGATCTACATTGAAAGAAATTGTTGAACAATACCATATACTACTATTGACCCTTGATGGGGTGAACCTCAATATACCTAAAGAACATTGCTCATAAAGTGCATTTTATTCATATTTTTCGTAATTGTCAAAAGTCAAAATTGTAAGCGCAAATAAATGACATTTGTGAATATAATTTGAAGACAAAACGAAATGCTGAATGACTTTTGCTTTCAAATATACCAATTAGGTACTTATTTCAAATTGGCATGATCATAAAATGCCAGCTATTTATTGGGAGTTTTATAACGCAAAAATATGTACTTATAAAATACAAGAAAGAGGAATGTGAATTCCGACTCCGCCGGACTAATGTTACCATTAAAAAAATATATGTTAACCAATGTATATTTTGTGTGATTCAGAGTTTTCAATGTACTCGTATGACTATGTAGTCATGATTTATTTTGAAAAGCCAAGCAGTAATGCAGAGGATGCAGAGTGCTGACATGATTCGTATTACCCCTATATTCATGGGATAACAGCATGAAAAGAAATACCCTTTAATTTGACGGATGACATTATGAAGACCCGTTAAACCCGCTCAATGGAAGAGAGCGATAACACCCAAAAGCTTATAAGAAGAAAGCAAATTTAGAGACCACTGAAGGTCATGAGTATAATTCGATATCCTTTTCAATATACTTAACTATTTATTTATTATAATTAACTATACATATAAAAAACGAATAAGACATGTTTATTGCATGCATGTAAATTAATAAGCTAATATAATAATGATATAGATACGTACTTGTTGAAATTAAAATGAACAATCAGGTATCTATTGTTGGACTTTAAATTATATGTCTGATCATGCTCATGCGAGCTTTTTTATTATGAGGAGTAGAGTGTGTCTCGTAAAAAGAACTTTACAACGATGCTTTCACTGATGCGAAACATAAGCCAGCAACATAATTATTACATACATTTAAGTGGTCATTATTTTATTTAAGTTACCTTAATCCCGGTCCCTTCAAAGGCAACAAAGGCGATTTTATTACTAAAATAGGTAAATTCCAAAATAAAACTGTTATCAGTAGCTGCCGAATAGAAACGTCTTAGAAAAACGTAGGAATTAAAGTAAAATACTATACTTATTTGCAAATTACGGTAACTCCGTTGTTTTTTTTAAACAACACAATATAATTTTAAGGGACAGTAACGCAGTGGTTATTTTATTGAATAAACATCAATTAATGTAAGAAGTCGCAATAAAACATCGCTGCAAATGTCTTTAATGATTAGGTACTAAGTATAAATAATAATGAACAAAAATCGGAATAAAACTTTAAAAAATACTTATTTATAGAATTTTTACAATATAAGAAAATAAAAATTTTTATCCAAATTGTACCTTGAATAAAATAATGGCCCAACTACTGTTATAAGAAGCTCATTGAAGCAATATTAATATTTATTTTATTTCATTTTGATATCGATCACATGTATAATTTATCTTTGTATCTATGTTGTCCTGTAATGTTCATAGAATCAGGATAACTGCCACTAAATTATGTTCATGTGAACTACTATTGTGTCATCTGGTACTTTTAGAAGCAACACAACACAGTATGGGCACTAGCTGATGCTGATGAGAGAAATATAATATAAGCACTGGATAATGCTCATGAAAGCAATTATATTTCGTACTTAGTCCGAGACATAACAATGTACATAGTAATCGCTATCTTGCGTGTATCCGCGTCCTTTAAATCTATGGAAAAAAAACAAAAAACGTGTCTCCGAACGTCATCTACCTGTCAATGTCATTCGTTTATCGCGCGTAAACGCGATCCTTGTTGAAAATGAAAATTTTAAAGTTTTATAGTTAAATTATAAGTTGTTTTGTGTATAAAATGGAAAGAATTAAGTGTAAGAATTAAGTTAAGACAATAAGGAAAGATGGAAGTGAAGGATACATAAGTTGGAAGAGAGATTGACTTAGTAAATTATGGTAAATTACGACAAGGTACATACACAATTTATTCTTTTTGTTTCTGTTATTGAAAAAGTTTACCTACATGCTACGGGGGATTGGATCCCCTCCCCGGCCCGACACAATGTGTCCACGCATTTACGAGTTTCGAAGATGCGCTTTCCCGTGGGGAAAGAAGTATACGAAAGCCGGTTCCCGTGCCCTTGCCGGCACACGTATGAACGTGTTACGTTCATACTCTTTCCCGTTGGGGAAAGACAGCCGACGCCGATGGCAGACCCTGGGCCCGTTGCACTATGCATGTTGTTTCTTGTTTTCCCGTGAGGAAAGGCCATACCAGTACTGTGCCCATTGCCCAAACACTTTTGATTTTCAAACAGAGACACGTTCCCATTGGGAAGGTAGTTATTACAGCTCTTTTGCCTATTAGCCACACATGCACTTTTACCGTTGGGAAAGATCATGCCATTACTTGTGCCGATTGCCCCAGCACGTTTGAGTTTCAAACAAAGAGACACGTTCCCGTTGGGAAGGTAGTCATTACAGCTCTTTTGCTTACTAGCCACTCATGCAATTTTACCGTTGCGAAAGATCAGGCCAGTACTTGTCCCATTGCCCAAGCTGGTTTGAGTTTCAAACAAAGAGACGCGTTCCCGTTGGGAAGGTAGTCATTACAGCTCTTTTGCTTACTAGCCACTCATGCACTTTTACCGTTGCGAAAGATCAGGCCAGTACTTGTCCCATTGCCCAAGCTGGTTTGAGTTTGATGATGATGATGACGACTTTTCCGTAGGGGATAGAATAGAATCATTTATGGCACAGAATCTTTAATTGGAAAGACAGCCGACACCGGCTCCGGTGCCCAGTGACCAATTGTGTTCAGAATGACGTAATATTTGCTGAATTATTATGAGGATGAATGTTTATTCTTTCTTACCATACAAATTCCCATTGGGAAAGAGGTTACTGGCCTCAGCTTGTAATTTTATTAATATATTGCTCGTAATTGTGTGACAGTTATACATCTTTCCGTTGGAAAGTATTTTTGTTTTTGTCCGTTTATTTGCCTGATTATAAGATAGTCATTGATGCCTCATTTATCTAAACCTGGTTGTTTCCCGTTGGGAAGACATAACTCTGAACAGTGGGTGTTGCCTGTAGCTATATTCCGGGTATTAACATGTTTGGGGCTAGTTGGTAAAAAGCTTTTACTCTGTAGGTAGGTAATACCTCTATGTTGATCCTGAGATAGACATTGAGCGAAATCCTGAGATATCAAATCATAATTACAATATTCAGTATTTAATTAATAACTGCACATTAGTCACACTCAGTCGATTAAATTAGCCTCAGGCACTGCTACTCACCTAACTAGGTTAGGTTAGAAGACAGCTCGGTAAGGTGACAGAGACAATCTACTCTCAGATTGAGAATGTTACAGTCAATAGTATGAACACAAAGAGATAAAAATTGCATTATCTAAATATAAAACTGCACCCTAAATAATTTTGGAATTGCCTGGCATTTTGAAACAATCTGGTACTAGGCTAAGATACATTATTACAAGATTGTTAGTGGCATTAAAGGTAGCGTCAGCCACACAGCCTACAACACAATAATCCTTCTCTCAAGAGAAGATTTCAATAAATTGGCACCAATTAAAGTTGCTGACAGATTCTCAAAGCTTAGCATGCTGCATCTCCAGGTAAATTGGGTTTTGATAACAGCTTATTGCACCTTTTGTTGACAAAAATATTTATCTAGTTAATAAAAGGAAAATTAGTAAACAGAATTCCTTTGCACAAAGCTGGATGACATGTGAATTTTCTATCAATAAAGAAAGGCTCAAACAGTATGAAACCCAAAGTAAATCCAGCCTCAAACTTTTCGTCATACAGTACTGAAAGAAAGTGCAGAGGTCACAAGCCATTATTATTTGGGGGTAAGGGCTTGGTTAATGACCAATAGCTACCGCAACCTGAACAGATCTATTGTAGCTGGTCACAAGCCATTCTGGTAACACCAACCTCTGCATCAACCCAAACTGTTACCCTGTCCACCAGATAGGGACGGGTGCAGTACCCTTTGTGATAAAGCTTATCGCTAGACTCAAATATTTACTTAGATGTACAATTTTGGTAATATCACTAATGATCTAATAAATAAAATACCCTTTGAGGAAGAGTTTGCCGCTGGACTTAAAAGTATTATAGCATAAGCATATGCTCACGACTGTACTCCCCGAGGGGGTGGTCAGAGATGTTCTGAAACCTCAGGACATCCACGTAAACATTTTTATAATTGAAGTAATATAACAAATGATACCCTTTTAGGTAAAATTTGCTGCTAGACTCATCATATTTTCTCATTTGTTATTATAATATCACTAATGATCAAGTTGTATTTAGGTTGAAAAGGGGCTCCATCCTTTGAGTAGTCCATAACCTTCATGTTAATTACATGTTATAAAAAGTCTGAAATAAAATAATAAATGATAAATAATTAAAACTGAAAATTAATTCTTTTCTTAAGTATTTAGTAACAATAAAATAATATGGCTCATAAAAAGTATTTGAATATTTCAATTACTTAAATAATGATTCATTATTTAAATGGGATGGCCTACCCAATAAACTAGCCTGGCTGGCTAGGCCGGCTCTGACTGTATTTACAAGACAGTTAAAATCCATAAATGGAGCATGTCCTGTCCTTTTCTTAGGACAATACCTGATACCATGATAATGTATCTATACCTCAATGGTACTTACTTACCAAGTTTGCTTAAAACTTAAATATTGGTATAAGGCTAAAGATTATTGGGAATCTCTAGGTTCCATTAGCATAAACATAGCTAGGTTCTATTAAACGTAATATATTTTTATCATCCACTGCTCAATCTACTTAACCAATATCTGACCACAGTCATGATCAATTAAAGATTTTATTATGTTGTTATACAATTTGGTATCAGTTGTGTGCCAGCATAGGGCTTTGTTTACGCAAAGAATCTGGATATTAATATGTACCTATGTCACCTACATGTACAAAATATACTGAGTTAAATGGGTTAAAAGTTCAAGGGTTTCGGTTTAATCAAAAATGCATAGTAGGTACATTATAACAACTTTTATTTAGTATAAATTCATGACTCAGAAGCCTGCTACATCATAGGTCCAACATACGCCTGCTACATAGTTCTAATCTATTAGAACTAGAGAAAGAATTTCATGAAAACGAACTAAGCCATTCGTAGCATTGTTTACTTTAAAGAATCAGAATCAATGTGAAACTTTAATAAGGTAAAATCACACATAACACAACGGAGATATCTTTTAAAGAGTGTATTGTGTAGACAGTCAGTAACCTATTTTAAATAGTAGCCAAATCCTAATATATCTGACAGTGTGTGGATCAATTCAGTCTACATTACACTTAATTTCATTACAAGACCTTATCCCTGAAGAGATAAAGGAGAGAATCACATAGATACCTAATTATAGGTTGACTTACTGAATGAGTTTTTTCTCAGAAAGTTTTAGATATGATTAATTCTAAGTTCGATTTGTGTGAAAAGTATGTTTCATTGCTTAGATACCCTTTCGCATGGAATGTAGAGGGTTAAGTAGACAACATTTTTCTATGTTCTTTAGTGTTCCTATCAGATTCTCTCAGCCTTGGTACCCACTGCTGAAAGAACTGGACAGTCTCAGAAACAGTTATATTTGAACACTCTCTGTCTTCTACATTATCATGAGATCCTAGACAGGAAACTTATTCCTAGGTTAAATAAATGTCAAAATGATATCGGGCAAATTTTCTCAAAACCTCTTTATATAAAACACTGATAGAATTCTATAGTCTACGTCAGTGGAGGCCATTTTGTTAGTCAAATTAGGTATTTTTAGAGGTTTCTATTTGAGTTAATGTATTTTACATACTTCTGTTATTGATAACGGTGATTCTGAAATAATGCATCACCTATCCTACATGTCATAATGGATAATAACACTCATATCGGCAATATTCTGATGAAACGCGTTCTAGAATAAAACGCGGGTTTAAAGGTTATTCAAATTACGCCCTTCTAAACAAAATTATGTTAGTATATGGGAATCACATCATGTCTTACAATGCTTAATAGTAGTCCACTCAATTTTTGGTTGATTGGTGTCGACGCATAATGACCTAATTTGTCAACGCGAAATGACTTAAACGTATAATGTCCTAATCGCAAAATGACCTAATCGCGGAATGTCCTAAACGCGGAATGTCCTAAACGCAAAATGTCTTAAACGCGTTATGTCCTAAAATTTAGGTAAACTATCCGAAAGTTAGATAGTAGGTACTTTTTACTTAATCTTCAGATTAAGAAATCAAATTTAGTATTCCTGCACCTAATTATGTGTATTTCTCATATTATGAGTCATAAGCCATGAATCAATAAATGATAGAAGATTGTTATACCATACTGTTTTAAAGGCGTCTGCTCAGGGTACAGATATTAGTTTCGACAGTTTTATTTTTTATTTTGTAAGTCATCATGTCATCGTCCCACTCGACTATATGGGTTGCAGCGCACCCTCCCACATAGAAGGCTTACAGTCGATAATATTTTAAAAACAATACCTATGTCGTTCTACTAGAACCTCAACAATTTAGAGTCTGACAGTGATCAGACAGATTAAAGTGGGAGAAGCAGTTTGAGGTACTCACATAGGTACCTAATTATACATAATATTAGTTAACAAAATTTTGTTAATTTATTACTGTCTGATTTTGACTAATATTGTATGATTGTGATTTACTAATCTCATTTTGTGGATAGGTACTTACTATACCTACCTATAACTTACAAGGTGTTGTTCTTAGTTGTGACTCTTAAGTTCACAACAGACGAGTTTGTTTTAGTTTAAGATGTTGTTTCCTCTAAACATCTACATTGTTATGTCTCGGACTAAGTACGAAATATAATGGTAGGATTAAACGAACTTACCTGAAGTGAAGTTCTATCCTAATTATATGAAGTACTTAGTCCGAGACATATACCTACTTCCCACCCTCCGCATACCCAGTAACTACCAGTTAGCTCTGAACTAATGACATTGACAGGTAGATGACGTTCGGAGACACGTTTTTTGTTTTTTTTCCATAGATTTAAAGGACGCGGATACACGCAAGATAGCGACTACTACATAGTTATGTCTCGGACTAAGTACTTCATATAATTAGGATAGAACTTCACTTCAGGTAAGTTCGTTTAATCCTACCATTATATACCATCTAATACTTATAATGGAAGTAATATATCAATAATATAAGAACTAAGTAGTGCTCATGAGAGATACTATATGCCATCTAATACCTTACGTTGTAATATAATAATTAATGGCAATAGATCTTAGACCATATAACTAGGGACCAGCCTTGCCGTAGCATTTCACCTCTGCTAGGTTACCAGATCAATTAATTAATCATGTGCATTTACATACAATTTTATACCTTATCATTAAACAAGACTACAGCCTATAATTGCGGAACAATAACTTCAAACTAGTCGCGTCTGTGGTTCACATGGCACTATTTATAATTATCAAAATTCGAATCAAAAATAATGGAATAAATTCCAAAGTTGCAGATTTCATGGTACCTCGTCCCCCGCAAAAAAAAAAATGTGGCAGAAAATTTTGTTAGTAGAATTACACGCGTAACTCGTCCATAGTTATATTGTCTAAGCAATAGATAATGCTCATGAACCCATCATGTTCGCTAATGTTCAAGACCAAACTATACTTACAGAAATGCTAATGAGAGCAACTATAACATGGCTACCGCTCATGGGAGCACATACAAAATGTCTACTTATGCTCATGAGAGTATCTGTATGACCTTGACGCTCATGGGAGCAAATACAAAATGTCAGCTTATGCTCATGGGAGTATATGAATGACCACAACTGCTCATGGGAGCAACAACGTCTACGGATGTTCATGATAGCATCAGTAGAATCACTTAATGCTCATAGGAGCAAGTGTATAACTACTAATTTTCAGGGAAGTCATTGTACTGTTGTATTTTCTATTTACTTAAATAATTGGTATATTGGCAATATGTAGTAATATTCTGTTTAATTTTTGTGATTCAGACACCCCTGTGACAAAAGAGATGTTCAACAACCAAAATTAGAAGTATATTATGTGACTTCCCGAAATACAAAACGAGTGATCTGACGCGCCATGCTCTCGTTCTAGTACAGGTGTATGTACACTACAGATAATTTAACACACACAATTTTATTAAACAGAATGAAGTTATTTAATATATGGAAGTCTTTCGAAGAATTACCTTTTAACCCAATTATGTATTAAAATGTTTAAAAAATGTGGTAAAGAATAAAAATAATATTTTCTTTAAGAATGTGAATGAAAATGTACAATTGTACTTTACTTGACAATTTCAATGTATTGTAACAATTTTTAAATAATAATTAATGTAACTCCTGACTGAATGCTTGCTTAATGTTTTTATAACTTTAAAACAACTAGAAAATATTAATTTAGGTTTATATTCACAATTCGTTTATATTTTATTCAACTTCAAACTTAAATAAAATGGTATTAAAATTGTGCGTATATGACACAATTGTTGTACATTGTACATGATAAGTGACTCAAAACTGTATAGTTATGTTGAAATCAATTAATTTTTCACCTACAATTTTATCTATTTTTTTTATTTTGTAATCGATTAAAACTGAATATTTGATTATTAATTGTATAAATATGGTTTAAAATATGTAACAAATTGTTTAGGTTAAAATTTTTGTATGAGGTCATACAAACTGCTCGAATGGCCGAATCGGAATAGGGACATTCCGTTTACAGGACGGCCGTCTGTTAGCATATTTACTTAAATGTAGTATTTATTTATAGATTTTTTCTTGTTGAGAACTTTAAATAATTGACATACGCAATATTATTACTATAAACATTGGGCGCGAGAGTTCGAAGGTGACGTCAAGGGCCATTCGAGCACACGCCTCAGGAGAGGAAACAGTTTTATAAAGTTTTGTATCTGATCTAATTTATTTAAATATGTTGTATTAATATGACAGCTGTAGAGTTTCTGGCCGCATCTTCTCTACACTGAATTTCCGAAGCGGTGGTAGAGTCAAAAAATAAATGATCTGAGTTTTATCAAAATATAAAAGTTTGTATTTTTCATCATTCAAAAGACATGGGTAAGCTAATCGTTTTTTGTCATGTTTTTATAGTTTTAGGTTTAGTTCTAAGTTTTTTTTAATAAAGTTTTTACATTTCTAATAGTTAGGATAGGATAGGTTAAGTTTGCATTGTTTTATAATTGCTTATATCGTGTTTTTTTGTTTGATGTTTTACATATCTTATATTTTAAGATAGGTCTTATGTAGACCTTATCTGAGGGTTTCAATAGATAGTAGTAAATGACCCTCACCTATTTCACACATAAAACATAGTTCAAGTCAATTACCTAGTAAATTATAACATATTTTAAAGTTCATTTCACACCCTGTATTTTCAACCTCGTATTTTGGTACTAAAAAAAAAGAAACACATTTATAGACATAGACATACTAAGTAATCGTTATCCAGGTACACTGCGACAGAACACTAGGTCATGGATAGAGTACCTAGAAATAGAAATAAATAGAATCGTTTGAAATAGCATGGGAAAAATTGACATTTTTACCACTTCGCTTTGTCGTAGTTACCTGTGTTTCAATTCAATTCAATTCATTTATTGCTTTCATGTACAGTATTAAATGTCTTATAATATGATTAGGTATGAGTAAATGAACCCTGTTGATTAGGGCATTGCAAATTAAAGGCATGCAAGATAATTAACAATAGTTTAACAATGAACGTTAAATAAATAGGGAATTAATAATTATACAGAAAACATTGAAATCATAAAATTTTGAATATATTTAAAATAGAAAATAAAAATTTTTATAATCGACAATAATTTTAACAATGAACATAGAATAATTAGGTAATTATACAGAAAACATTGAATAAAGATATAATCATACAATTTTTATACTTACATTTCAAATAGAAAATAAAAAAAAAATTGTTATAAAACGACATTGCATTAATTTTAGACTATCACGCTATAGCTTATCACACATAAACTCATCAGTCGTGTAATAGCATTTGTTGACTAATATGGTCTTAAGTTGTCTGTAAAAAGGTTTGTCTCCGGTTTCTGTTTTTATATATTGTGGAATTTTATTATAAATTTTTACCGCCATATAATGAGGGCCTTTTTTAAACAACTGCATGTTTCCTTTGGGTAGTTTCAAAAGGAAGTTTCTTCCCGCACTTTTAAAGAATTCGAATAGGTATATGTTTTTTCTTACAAACAGGGCCGCTTCAAGAATGAAGATGGAAGGAAATGGTAAAATTTGTTTGTCTACGAAGAATGGTCTTCAGCTTTCTCTTGGCTTTATGTTAAATAGAATTCGAATGCATTTCTTTTGTAGCACAAAGACGTCGTGCGCATCGGTACTGTCTCCCTACAATAGCACACCGTATCGCATCCATGCGTAGGCATAAGCATAGTATGCGCCTAATGACGCTTCGCGATGTGTTTTTGTTTTGAGAATGGTTAGGACATAAGAGAATTGCGATAATTTGGAATTTACAGTTTGCAGGTGATTTTCCCATGTTAAATGCGTATCGACAGTAAGTCCTAAAAGATTGTAACTTGTCGCTTCCTCGATATTAAGTTTATCTAAGACATTTTTTAAATTTAGTTTAATTTTTTGTCGGGGTCGGAATTGGATAACTTTCGTCTTTTTTAAGTTTATTTCAAGGTTGTGTTCAGACAGGAGAGCTGGTCTCCACCAATTTAAAGTTTTTTATTATGTTTCTTTGGCTTTCTAGATCATCTTTACATTTAAATAGTAGTGAAATATCATCAGCGAATAATATGCTTGGGATATTAATTGCATTTGGTAATTGGTTAATGTAAACCAGGAGCAGGATACATCCTGTTACACTTCCCTGGGGAATAGACCAATTTGTATATTTTATTGTAGATTTAGCCGCTTTATTTTCGCGAGTCTCCTTGTCGGAGTATTCAATTTCGACATACTGTTGTCTGTTGTTCAGGTATGACTTGAACCATGTTTCCTATATAGAATAGACATTTGTATACCAAAATACGCAGGCCAATTTGTAATTTCTAACCGTATAGTTATTTGAATGTTAATCTTATAGTTTTTAAGTTATAGACTGAAATGTGTAAAATTCATAGTGAAACTTGTTCGAAATGTAAACGATAATTACGCAATAAAACGAGGCCGTCCTACGTATTGCTGTGAGGTGGCTCAGTAAACCCGAACGCTCGGTTCGATAATCAGTCGCAACAAGAGTCCTCACAGCAATACCGGAAGAAGCTAGCGAAAATCAACTGAAGAATTCTTTTATTGGAAGAATCCCTGCTCCTGCTGCCCCGCTCTCAAGACAGCTGCCTGCTCTCTACGGCCTAGTCTCACAGTACTGCCGTAATCGGGATGATAATCCGGCGATAGTCTATAGTAGCAAATGTGCGAAACCAGACGAACATCGAAGGCTGATAGACCACAACCACAACATATGAAATGCTTTGAACGAGGGTAGAATTCGTTATGAAATCAGATTTATTGCGGATTTTGTTATTGCTACGTAAAACGTCATAACTACTAACCCGTATGAAACGTGGATTATGTCTGTCTCCTAGAGATGAGTGTCTCTAGGAGACAGACATAATCCACGTTTCATACATTTTAGGTTCAAAGGTGAAAGTGCCGGCCAACAAAAACATATTCTGCTGAAACTTGTCCGTCTAAGCATTTATTATGATGGCATGAAAGCTTTAGCTGCAAGTTTTACTATACCACAGAATAGGTAATAGACTATACTAAGATCCGACCATAAAATTATGCACCTATTGGTTTGGTGAACAAACACAGGGGTTCATACAACGCCGCCGCGGCCGCCGGGTGCCTAGAAAAACATTGCCGCAAGTAACTTTACAATTATGATTTTTTTTACAATCAGACCTACCTGTGATTGGACTACGTGCGAACCATAACTTTTGATACATTTGCTATTGCGCTAATCGCGGTACAGCTCAAGACAGAGCCGTTAGAGCCGTTTTGACAGATCGAAATTGAATAAGCTTAAGTTTTGAATACAATAACTCACCTTGCTCCTTCCATAATCTCCAAGAAATCCAATCGTGATGGTATCATTCGATGTCCAGTTCAGATGGGGACACACTTTGGCACCTCCACAATCACTCGTCACAATATCGTTTAGACTGACACCGCTCATTTCTTTACTATCAATCAAAAATTCATCCAAAAAATTTGATAGTACAGAGGAATTTGTATCTTCACTGTTCGGCTTAAAGTTGTGAACAGTTTTATTGCACTTTTTCTCGTTTTTCAAACCTGTGGTCGTCCGTAATATGTCGTTGTCATCTTCTGTTAGATTGTAGGAATAAATTTCGTTTTTAATTTCTTCTGTTTCGTTCATTTTTGATGTTAAATTGTAGATGGTGTTATTCATTTTTTGGTCAGTTTTGTCTGTTGTGTTAATAAGTTGATCTTCGTTAGCTTCGACATCGCAAAGGACTATTATTATGACATAAACTAGTGTCAATCTTGCCGCCATCTTTATTTTTATGTCATTGTTCTCTTCAGAGTTCGTGAAGTGTCCTGAAAGGAAAAATCTATATTAGAAAGTTGTTTCTTGAATGAGAAAGATTACATTTAGCATATGCTCACGACTATACTTCTCGAAGGGGTAGTCAGAGATATTCTGAAACCTCAGAACATCCACGTTTCACCTGTAGTACCGAAACTCTGTCCAGTGTGACGGGGGGTGAGCCCGTCTCCACTTATAATGGACTGTGGGTACAATATATGCCTCGAAATTGAGGCATGCAGGTTTCCTCACGATGTTTTCCTTCACCGAAAAGCCAGTGGTGTTACAAATCGTACATAAATTCCGAAAAACTCATTGGTACGAGTCGGTCTAGACGGGGATCGAACCATCGCCTCCTGCACGGCAGGCAAGGTTACTCGCCACTGGACCACCACGGCTTTTACAAAGATTACATTTAAAATTGACTATACAACGTGTTAATGAATAAGCGCAAAACCTCATACACCCCAACTGATTTATTACAAAATAATTAGATTGAAACATTAATTTCATTATTATGATACTTAAAATTTAAAGTAATTCGGATTTTAAGTTTTCAGGCATAAATGATCTGTTGTCATTTCAGCAATGAATGAAAGCGCTAGCGTGCTCGTGGATACACTTTAAGAATCTTGTTTTGGTAGTAAGTAGGGTGAGTGTGCCCGTGCGGTGGATTGAGATCGAGTTCAGTAAATTTTAAATTTCACAAACAAATTATTTATTATTTTGAAAAAAAAAATCCTATGTTAAAAACATGATAATTCGATTCTGGTCTCGATTCTAAACAAACTACTTCTAGTTTTGTGTTAATTCATTAACACGTTGTATAGAGTTTACCCGCGACTTCGTCTTCACTAATTTGTACGGATACCAGATTTAAAGTCAGACTAAAAGCTATCAAACAAAAAAAGTCTCATCAAAATCGGTTAAGCAGTTTTTGCGTGATGCTCGAACAAACCAACAAGCATTTATATTTTTAAAATAGTACAAGAGTTAACCCGCGACTTCGTCCGCACAAATTATATACCAGATTTTAATTCAGATCATAAGCTATCAAACAAAAAAATATTCATCAAAATTGGTTCAGTAGTTTTTGCGTGATGACCAAACAAACAAACAGACGGACAAAAATTCTAAAAAACGGTTGATTTGGAGTCAGAGACACCTAAAAACCAAATCGTTATCATTTTCTTGTAAATAATATTTTCAATGTACAGACACACTTCTGTTACAGTTTAGATAGAGATTTACATGTTTTTAATATGTAAGAAAAAATTAAAAATAAGAAAAACCACGTCAGAGGAACAAACTCTGACACCAGCATGTCTAGTATGATTTCTCTACACGCGCGAGACGAGCCTTCGCTGCATAGAAAATAACCTGTTCCCGCGCTTTTCGGAGAGCGAAAGCCGCGCTGGCTGCGACTTGTAATATGGGAAAAGCCGAGTCGCGCGCAAGTAGAGCAGAAGTAGAGAAATCATGCTAGACATTCTGGTCTTGCTGCCCACATGATAAGAAGAACAGAGAAATGTATCGATACAAACGCACGACTTCTCATCAACTTTTGTTGCCAACTGTACCAATACGCAATAGCACGTTTTTTCGGGTAAAATCACTATGCGATCCATTTTTGGGAAATGTGACTTCTTTAATTTCAGAATTTTTGTGGGTTGCTGACATTTGTTAAAGTTAATTTATAAACCATTGCATGATATCAAGACCTACTTTTATACTTAATATCATTAGTTTTTGAAATATTAGGGAGGCCGGAGTTAGGGTGTAAAATTCTCATTAAAACCTTAAGTGGCCAGCTTTAGGGAATTAACGTAAATGAACAAATCCTATGGTCGGCACTAGTAATGAACGCTGACTATTACTTTAGTATAGTTTAGTATTTTTATTCAGGCATAAAACAATATGTGAAATTGTAGATTGTTCATTTGAAAACATTCTATAACATAAAAGTACTTAATTAATTATTGAGATTATTAAAGCTGCTTATTGTAATTAAGAAGGATAAACTGGAGACGAAAATCCACCAAAAATAATAATAATGGCGTTAAAAATAAGTTGTAATAAAAAAGAGTGATTGAAATGTTTACGTTTTATTGCAAATTTTTTAACTAATTGTACTTGAGACCACCGGTAGTTGAATAGGTAGGTATGGAATTTTTATTGAAGAGCTTATTTGGTTAAGATTAAGGTGGCGAAATACGAGGATTTTTTATTAGTAGAGCGGCCAGTTAACTAAAATGTTATGCATTCAGTTGAGATACCTGAGTAGGAAAATTTTTCGTTTTTATAAATGATTTGGGATTACCAAAAAAAAAAATCCTAGGACCTGTCGTGTGGGGTATCAAATGAAATGGTTTCATGAGCATACGCTCACGACTATATTCCCCGAGGAGAGATATTCTGACACCTCAGAACATTCACGTTTCGCCAGTAGTACCTACCGAAACTCTGTCCAGTGTGACGGGGGTGAGCCCGTCGCCACTTATAATGGACAGTGGGTACAATACATGCCTCGAAATTGAAGCATGCAGGTTTCCTCACGATTTTTTTCCTTCACCGAAAAGCCAGTGGTGTTGGTGTTACAAATCGTACATAAATTCCGAAAAACTCATTGGTTCGAGTCGGCCTGGATGGGGATCGAACCATCACCTCCTTGCACCATCCTGCACGGTAGGCAACGTTACTTGCCACTGGACCACCACGGCTATCCGGTTTCATGAGCCGGTTCTAAAAATATACTACACCATTACCTTTCAGCCACTTGTATTTAAAAAATCCTAAAAGGATTTTTGCAACATAGGTACCAAGTTTGGGCTCCTCTAGGAAGAAAATAGTTGGGTAGAATTTTTGTAAAACACACGCCAAATGACTCATAACATTCTCATACCTAAGCTAACCAGTTTTCAAAATATTTATAATTACTAATTATTTTGTTTTTTTTTAATAGTTCCCTTCTTAACATGCTGACAGTTTTTTAAGGTGATGATCAGATCGTCAAACTGAACAAGTTTCTCTATGGCACCAACATCGAAATCGCGAAAAAAAATCAGCTGTCCCAAACAAAACTGCAAACCAGCTCGATCCAAATATATGGATATTTTTGTACGATTTCGATGTTGGTCCCACAGCAAAAGTTGTTCAGTTTGACGGTCTGATCATCCCATTAAAAAGTGTCAGATTATTGAGAAGGACCCTGTATGTGTCGGATAGTAAGTACCTACATCTTCCTGATAAATAAATTAGGATTTGCCAGGATGATAAATGAATTAGAAAATCTTTTTCTCGTAATACGAATACAACGTGTTAATGACTAAGCGCAAAACCTCATGCACCCCAACTGATTTTTAACAAAATAATTAGATTGAAACAATAATTTCATTATTTTAATACTTATAGTTTAAAGTTATTCGCATTTTATGTTTTGAGGCAAAAATTATTTGTTATCATTTCAGCAATGAATGAAAAGCGCTAATGTGCTCATGTATACATTTTAAGAATCTTGTTTTGGTAGTAAGTAGGGTGAGTATGCGGCGGCGAGTTGAGATCGAGTTCAGTAAATGTAAAATTTTACATAAAAATTATTTAATATTTTGAAAAAAATTACCTATGTTGAAACCATGATAATTCGATTCTGCTCTCGATTTTAAACAAACTACTTTCTAGTTTTGTTTACGTTGTAAATAGCTTTTTTCAACGTTTTTTCCCTTCGCTCTATCATGCTCTATAGACAAACGCTACAAATATCAAACGTGAAAAGTCTACCTATAGGTAAAACAACAAATAAATTAAAAACTGGCCAAGTGTGAGAGTCAGTCCGGGTAAAAACTTTTTTTTAAAGCTAATAATTATAATTATTTGCTGTGGTACGAAACCCTCGTAGGCCAGTCATTTTACGGTTTGATCCGGGACTAATTAAGAATTGTATTTATTAAAATTTGAGCCTAGAAAAGTACAAGAATAAAAAAATGACACTTCAGCAACAGCCCCAAATGTAATATTTAGCTTTTTTTTCGCTCAAAACAACCAGAAGGAAATATAGTTTCCACATTCTTAAGGTTTTACCATTACACACACCTCAAACACGGAACAAATATGTTTGTCTAATTAGAAAGCTTTGAAAAATACATTAGTATTTTCTAGTGAATAACTCATCTTTCGGGTTCCGTAGACAACAAGGAACCCTTATAGTTTCGCCATATCAGTCCGTCTGTCCGTCTGTCCGCGGCTTAGCTCAGAGACGCTTCGTACTAGAAAGCTGTATTTTGACAGAGTTATGCATATTTATGACGCCAACAAAGAAAAAAATAAAATTTTGAAAAATATTTTTTTTAGGGTATCTCCCCTACACGAAAAGAGGGGATGATTTTTTTTCTCGTCTATATACAACGTGTTAATGAATAAGCGCAAAACCTCATACACCCCAACTGATTATAACAAAATAATTAGAATGAAACAATAATTTCATTATTTTGATAGTTACATTTTAAAGTTATTCGCATTTTAAGTTTGAGGCAAAAATGATTTGTTATCATATCAGCAATTAATGAAAGCGCTAATGTGCTCATGGATACATTTTAAGAATCTTGTTTTGGTAGTAAGTAGGGTGAGAGTGCCCGAGCAGTGGGTTGAGATCGAGTTCAGAAAATTTTAAATTTTAGATACAAATTATTTCATATTTTGAAAAAAATTATCTATGTTGAAAACATGATAATTCAATTCTGCTCTCGATTCTAAACAAATTACTTTCTAGTTTTGCGTTAATTCATTAACACGTTGTATACAAATTAACGATTAATAGTCGACCAACTTGTAAAATTTACTTTTTAGAGTTTAAACTGTAGTATAAAACGAAAAGCCACGTCCTAAGTCCGTATATTGTGACGGGAAACTACGGAACCCTTCCCTGCGCGTGGCCCGACACGCACTTGGCCGGTTATTTTCATTTCGGTGACTATTTTATGGCTCAATGAGTGCATTGGTATTAATATTATTAAGTTAAAAGCCTTTTGGGAGATACAATTTAGACTTCTCCGTTGCGAAGCGAATTTTTTAAATAAGTTTTCATATAGGTAGTCTTTTTGTCACTAAATGGTACCGGTTACAGTTTAAAAGTCCCATTCATAATTACTCCCTACCCCTCATAACAAAACTCCGTAAAATGACTGTACTGGGCTATCGGTGCATGAGTAGTCGGACACGCACTTGACCGTTTTTATTAAATGTATTTGATTATTTTTCTGTTTTGAAGAAACCCCTAGTTGGTCCTACTTACTGGCTTCTGAGCTACACAATAGAACTCAAATATTAATAAGGTATTGCAGATACAAATCTACAACAAAAATATATTTGGTGGTGGTGTAATTTGAAGATGATGGAATAATAGATGGATAGAATGGATGGCCTGCAATACCTTATTCATGTTATTATTTGCTTTACTCAATTATACAAATTACTAGAGTTAACCCACGACTTCGTCTGCACAAATAATATATCAGATTTTAAGTCAGATCATAAGCTATGAAAGTTTCATAAAAACTGGTTTATTAGTTTTTGCGTGCTCAAATGCTCGCACAAACAAACACAAAACATACACACAAAAATTCTAAAAAACAAGGTTAATTTGGAGTCAGAGACACCTAAAAACCATTTATAGTCATCTTTTTTTGTAAATATCTTCAATTTACAGACACACTTATGTTACAGTTTTAAAATAGTTAAGACTTACAGAGCTTATTTTTATAATTTGAAGTCACGAACCCTTTTTAGATAAAAAGAGCGCACTTTCAAAAAAGTTCATAAACAAAACTATAAAATTCTCACTGCACTTGATAAAACATCTTTGAACAAAAAATCTTATTTGTTTATTTTGTAAATAACTTCGGCGAGGTCTACCGCGTAGCAATCGACACGTGATGTCTGGACGAGCTCCCGAGTCGAACTGCCGTTTTATAGTCCGTGGCCTCCGTGGCTGCAAAGGAAAATTCTCGGAAGCTTCATGAAACCGTCCTGCCATTTCTTCGAATAAGTTATACAGCACATTTAATTATAAAGCTTTTTCATTAAAATGTTGTGTGAAGCAGATAAAATAATTGCAGCATGTAATTTTTCGCTTGGAGGTTGTTTGTGACAGCTAAGGCACAAGATGAACGCAATTAAACGAACGAAATGACCCTAATTAAGAGTGGTTCAGACCATCAAACTAAACACATAAAATCACACAAAAAATCAGCTGTTCCATTCAAAATTGCAATGCCTCCTCGACTGAAATGTATGAACAGCAGATTTTTTTTTTTTGCAATTACATTTTGCTCCCATAGTAAAAGTTGTTCAGTTTGATGGTCCGGACTACCCGTAAAATGTGTTGATTCTTTTCTATTCCACTCTTTAGTCATAACAGAAAGTGAATTTATGAATAGATATAAGTATATCACCAGATTTTAACTTAATTTACGTTTAATAACTAGAACTTCAATCAATTTAATGTTACAAATAACTAATATTCATATTTATCTAACTTTAAAACTATATATTTAAAGGACAATCTGACTCTATACAAGCATAGAATTAGATTGATTCAGCAAAATTTCATTGACTTTAATTGGTTAGTATTGAAAATGTCACCATAGTACGTTTGTATGGAGCGCGCTCCGAATTATATCCCCTTAAGGTCAGGATATCCGAGTGCAAGCAAGCGTCTCTTTCTTACAAGCACTTATGTTTGCAATTAGCTATCCCGCTTCAATTGAAAGCAGAATCGCAAAAAAACGTATTTTTCATCAATAAGTCTTTTCTCTTAGGTGTTTCTAAGCTCCAAATTCTGCGAATTTGTCTAGAAATATTTAATGTCTTGAGTTTAGTACAAAGATAAAATGCTATTATAATGAGCCTGTTATGCAATTAAACAACTAATTGTGAACCTATTTAGGGTCTAAAGCCGTATAATTTGTGCCCAAATAAGCATTACAGTAGCCGTATAAACGTTTGTAATGCTACTATAAAACTAACTCAAAATGCTAAAACGATACAGAAATGCTGTAAGTCGGCCGTTATACTGCTTTGATGTGTTGGGTAATCAAAAATTTAATTAATCATTAATAATTTCCATACTTCACACAACACAACGCGCCTCACACAACGCTTTTCACACAGCGTCACCGACCGACGCCTTGACATAACGCGACGTGAAGAGCGTCGGTCTAGAGGTCAATCTCTTAAGAGAAGTTTATTCCGAATGCGTAAATGCGCGCTGCATACAAACGAAGTCTGGTGATATTTTCAATACTAACCAATTAAAGTCAATGAAATTTTTCTGGAACAATTTAGAAACTAATCTCTATGCTTGTATGACGTCAGATTTTCGGTAAAATATACAGATTTAATGTTAAGATTAATTTAAGATTTGTATGGAAATCTTTGAGGCACTGTAACTTTAAAACTATACGTTTTAACGAAAATCTAACTTCATAAAAGCATAGATATTAGTTTCTAGATTGTTTTAGAAAATTTGTATTGACTTTAATTAGTTAGTATTAAAAATATCACCAAACTTCGTTTGTACGCAGCACTCTCCAAACTACATTCCCTTAAAAACATAACAAAAGGGGTAACTTTGGGATTTTTTTTATCGAATCTATTTCATTAGATCTTGTAACTGAATGCGACTTTGACTAGAGTAGATTCTTAAACAGTAAGACATATATTTTTTTCAGAATTAAAACACAATTTTCTACGTCTCAGATAGTTTAAAAAACTCAAAAACGCGGATAACCTAGCCTTAATTCTACGAATATAATTAGAAGTGTTAGAAATAGTTTCTTCTTCGAGGCGCAATTTACGAGAAGCATTCCGTTGAAAATCATTTTGAAAATATACCGCGGAAAATAAAAATAGTTCCTTTTTTATGCAGATGTTCAAAAGATCAACTGTACGTAGTTTCATATCAGGAAAAGTTAAAACGTTAGGTTGTATGTTAGAAATATTTTAGAAAATGGAAACTTTCTGTTGAAAGTAAAAATTGGTGGTTGGTTGGTTGGGGTGCTTCAGACCATCAAACTGAACAACTTTCACTACGGAGCCAACATCGAAATCGCGATAAAAAAATCCGCTCATTCATACAAAACTGCAATACCGTCTTGTCGACTGAAGTGTATGGGACAGGTGATTTGATTTATTTTTTCAGTTTGTTGTTCTGATCATCCATTAAAAAACCGTCGGTATATTAAGAAAGAACCTCCCAAGTACAAAATGTGGTCTTGTAGTGGTTCCGAAGCTAGGCCTATAACCGGCTTTATAGGCATACTTTTGGCAATAAAACACTCATAGTAGACTTGGCGAGCACAATTTAGACCAATACTACATTTATAGCTGGACTACGCAGAACTATCTGCCCCGCAAAGCCAGCTGTAAGCATCTAATAGAACCAAACATCACGATTTAAGCCCATAATACACTTATAATTAGACACCGGAGAACCATTTGCTCCCGCGAAGCTCACTATAAGCATTTAATAGAATCAGGCAGGCCTGTAACGTGCTCCGCGCTTCTATTACTAGCTAGTTCAAACATTTGTAAATTGTGTTGTAAGACTGAGGAGAAAAAAAAAAGAAGGGTATGTTCATATCAAATGTATTAACAAGTACTTGGCTCGTTATATTATACGTACATACGTGTCTGCACGACAATGGCGTAAGTATTTTCGGTGAAGTATATTGTGGTTTACATGAACATTTTTGGTCGTCTTTTGTACACGGCGAATTTACTAAGTTGTGTTAAAAAATAATAATATTAGTCCTAAGAGCATTGTCGCACCATATTGTGACGAATTAGGGTTCCACTTAACACTTCAATATCTCAACGATCTTGTTGGTATGTTTTCTGTACTTTCCTCTTATATGAACCGCTTTTTTTAACCGCTTCCATTTGTTTATACTTATCCATTTTTGTAATAATGTAAAAAAAAAACAATGACTCAAAAGAAATCTAAATGGCCGTGAAGATGCTATAAATATTAAAAGCAATTGTTTTCTTATATGGACTTCACGAAGATATCTTTGGACACTAATAGTTTTACAAGAAACCTTTATTATAGAAATTAAGACTATAACAGCATTCGAGAGTCCTCAGCAATACCAGTACACTTAATCTTAGAAGAAACCACTGTAGAATTGTTATTAACTTATAATTGGCACATAAAGTTAACGTATACACCCCTATAAGATCAAGTAACTAGTGCAAATGGTTCTAAGTGTTTAATTCTATAAATTACTATTACTAGCGTATAACACTTATAACGGATTTATAATTACTTCTTGTAGGCGATTATAAGAGTAACTTATTGGAGCAAGTTTTCTCAAGTGTCTTGCAACACTTTTATAGGCCATTTTAGCCTTTACTGCGTCAATAATTTCGTTCTATACACGACTATAAGTCAAGTTATAAGAACAGGTGTACTATAAACCCAAACGAACTCCGTGTAACCTGTTATAAGCTTGGTAGTAAAACCTGGAACCACTAAGAGTGAGTTACTAGTGCTGTAAGCCTGTAAACTGCGCACTACAGGAGAACTTTGTTACTTGGGCTATCAGTCACACCCTGTAAATTATACAGGGTATAAGTGATAGCCTGGCAAATACTGAGACGGTGAATTCAGACCATTAAACTGAACAACTTTAACTATGGAGCCACCATCAGGTAACGCGAAAAAAAATTGCCTGCTCCACACTAAAAAGGTTCTACCTACTCGACTCAAATGTATGAAACAGCTGATTATTTTTCACGTTTCCTGAGGGCGGCTCCATAGTTAAAATTGTTTAGTTTGATGGTCTGAATTCCCCGTTCCTCATTATTCGCCAGGCGGTTACTTGCACCCTGTATATTCTGTGGTAGCATGATAGTTGTTCATAGGTATAAATTTATATATTTTTTTAGTATCAAATTAAAGATTGAAAAATTGGCGGGACTTGAACCCGCACTCTTCCAAACCGGGGAAGTGCGTTATCCAATTTCGTTACCGAGTCTACTAGCCTGAGAATGAAATTTTCAATCTATTGCATCTTTTTTTTTTTCTCTTTATTATTTTTTATTTTGAGAGGGTTTTTTCTTACAAGAAAATGTCACCCCCATAATATCTATATCTAAAGCCCTTACAGCTACTACAGACAATTTGTAAACGTATAGGTAGGTACATTATTAGTCAACTAAGGGTCTTCGCCTCATCCCCACCTGAACCATTTTGTAAAGTAGTCTGGCTGTGCCCGATGTGGGCTCAGCCAGAACACTATTACAATAGCCTACCTCTAAATTGAAGTTGCTACAGTATAGAAACTGTGACCTCTCTGCTTCGTTCCGGACACACTCCATGAGAATATGGTAAACATCCTCAAGGACTCCGCACTCGCTACATTCTGGTGATGCTACCTTGCCCATTAAGTAGCCAAAACTATTCAGAGGAATGTGCCCCGAACGGAGCCTAAAAGCCGTGATAATATCCTTCCTGCTCATATCGGCTCCACATATCCAAGGGACGCTAGGTAGGTCAGATTGAATGGTCTTATACGAAATACATTTGCTAAGTGATCTTTCATCAAAGGATTCCTTCCAAAGTTTGGAGCAACGGTTTTTCACAATATGAAGAAGGTCAGTGAAGTATGGTACACACTCAAATAAATCTCCTTCTACCGATGCCTGTTTTGCAAGCAGGTCTACTTGCTCGTTTCCCGCTAAGCCGATATGGGCAGGAATCCATTGTAAAACAACATTTTTATTTTTTAATGACAGTTTATAGATGGCATCCATAATTGAGTAGGCAATCGGTGTTCCTCGAAAACTCGAGGTACAGCGAGCCACATGTTGCAGTGCACTTTTCGAGTCAGACATGATCACAAAGTTCTCAGAATCTATGGTTTCAATATATGCTAAGGCTTCTGCAATAGCTATTAACTCCACGTACATAATACATATTTTAGAAGTAATTTTTAATTTGCAATGGACATTTGTCTGAGGATCGAAAAATGCTGCGCCTATACCACATTCGTCTTTGGAGACATCCGTAAATATTTTATAAAAATTTGCGAAACTTTGATTGATAAATAAACTGCAGGAATCTCTTAAATTAGAAGTTGAATAACAATGTTTACCTTTATCAACAACATCTATGTTCGCCTTAATTGATTTAGCCAGATCCATATTGCTTACCCACGTGTCTAGCGTAAACATCTCAAGCTGTACACTTCTATGTATAGGTATGTCACTAAGATAGTCGTGAATGTTACATAACAAAGGCATTGCTTTGCGGCGCCAATATAGGCCTCGGCATAGCATTTTTAACTTGTCCAACAAGTTTATAATCTCACCATTCTTAATTGACTTACATTTTAGCCAAAACTTAGCAGCCAAATAATGCCTCCTTATGTGCAACGGTGGTAGACATAATTCGTTTTCCATGACGTGAATAGGCGTCGTTTTGATGAAACCCCCTATTACTCTCATGCATTGATTTTGTACTCTATCGAGCTTAATTAGATGTGTTTTACAACTGTAATCATAAAGAAAACTTGCATAGTCCAATCTACTACGTATAATAGCTATGTATAGCCGTCTCAAATGTGTAGGGTGCACGCCCCAACCAGGACCGGTCAGCATTTTTAAAATATTAACAAATTTCATTGTTTTGTCCCTAATTTCGTTTATGTGTTTTGACCATCTCAGTGAGCGATCGAGCCATAGACCTAAATACTTCACATGGTCCACTTCTTTCAAATATCGATTATCAATTATAAGGTGGGCACGTTCTCTCTTAAAACCCCGTTAAATATGCAAACTTTGGATTTTGCGGGAGATATATCCAGGCCTAATTCTAACAGTAAATTCTTCTTCGTATCGTGTTAGCAGCAAGCCCTGATGTCAGAGTTTTTCAGACCGCCTTGACGCTCTGACGTGGTTTTTATGACTACCACCACCACCAGAGAAAGTAGCCGGTACCAACGGCTTAATGTGCCATCCGAAGCACGGATTCATCTTTATTTTCAGACAATCAAGTGATTCAGCCTGCAATGCCCTAACCAACTGGGGAAAAACGCACAAAGTAACATATCACTAGGTGTCCCCCGTGGAAATCGGACCCACGACCTCCGTGTCAAGAGCCCAATGCTCTTAACCATTAGACCACGGAGGCAGTTGTAGATAAAGTGTGTGTGTAGTGGTGTGTAAACTACTAGTACTAGGAGACTAGAGGAGAGGAGAGATACAGGGATTTCAAGCTTCATATTTGTTTGTGACGGGACCCTAATTGTAAGACAAAGATAGGTGATAATTTCTCTATGTGACATTGATGCACAACATTTTTTGAAAATGTTGTTTTTAATGCTCGTTCCAAAAAACCGGCACATTATGACAGCAAGATTACCACTAAGTATCTATTAATTATTCGTAAAATTCTTGCAAGTACCTACGTAAAAAGACAATAATCAGTTATTATTTTTTAACCATTATTAACCATATCAGTGCGAGCTAGCTGCCGGCGCGGCGTCGGCTGCTGTTTTGGATGCCAGCACTAGCAGAATCCTACAAGCCCCCCGTCAGCGGCCGCCATTTTGGGTGCCGGCGGTGGCAGCCGTTGTTTAAAATCTTGGCTGCTGGCAGTATTACCTATCGCTTGTTCCCAATGGCGTTATTTTTGGTTGCCAGCGCTCCAACAGCGGAGGCACTCCCAATTTTTTAAAATTTCATTCAACAAATACCTACCTACCTATTATCAATAATGGGTAACATAAAAAAAGGACTGCAGAAAAATAAAACTAATGCACTTAATTGGAAATCTATGATGTAGGTATTTACCGACTGATTTGCCGAATATGTGATTAATGTGCAAATAATGTAATGAAAAAAAAAATAAGACGGCGCCTGCGACGACACAGGGTGAAATGGTTGCCAACCCCGGGACTAGGATGGTAGTTTCTTTCGCGCACAAACCGCGGGCGACTTCCTACGCTCTTATTGGCTGATTGATGACCAATATGGCTACCGCTACCGATAGACCTACCTTTAGATATCGCCGCGCCGCGCCGCCTTGTCGGGTTTTCTTTGAAATTTGCACTCAGTGTTGCCGGATTGTGGTTTTTTCCACAATTTTGGGGAATAATTCCGTTCTATGAATAGAATCATTGGGAAAAATTTTATCACAATGGGTAAATTTAGGGACATTATTTGGACAAATACAATACAATACAACTATTCTTTACGTAATACCAGTTACCAAGTTAGTGTCGTACTGATCCGGGGAGTGTCATAGGGTATATCACGTCACGATAAATCTTTAGGTAGCTGTCATTTTGTGTAATATTAAATTTTGGGTTCGAATTTTTTCTTTTACCTATTTATTTGAGTATTTCCGTTAAATAAACAACACGTATCATCCTGGAGGAAAATAAAATGAGGAAATGTAAGAAATAGTATTTGGCAAACCTGGTTGCACTTGCATATCAATCAGTCGATTCTTTCGCTTGCTTGTTTTGTTTTGATTTGATTGATGCTTTATCGTAATTTGAGAAAATGGCTCAGTAGGTATTCTAACATGGAATATGACGATATGATACTATGTGTAGGCCATGAGGATAGTAATTAAAATCGTGCCCGCGAACTGTATCGTCAACGGTGTATCGATGGCAGGCCACCTGCTGAACAGCGACGGTTACCATCATACCAATGCTTCTTGGATACGGCAAGACGCTTGCATTCTACCGGAACATTTCATCGATCCACTGGCAGTGGACGCCCGAGCACTGTCGAACCCGGGCAGGTCGAGGAGGTGTTAGAGCAAGTAAGGCGTAGGCAGTTTGAATAAAACTCTAACACCAGGGCTTGCTGCTCACACGATAAGAAGAAGAAAAGTTGGTTGTGTAAAATGTGAAGTTGTGTGTGTGTGTTGAATTGAGATCGCCCGAAGAGACAGTTTGAGTCCCGGATATCACGCGTTCTCCACGAAAAAGAATAAGTGGTGAGTAGATTGATGCTAGAATGTTACCTATTTGATTGAGTCGTGATATTTTAAAATTAAATTATGGCAGGTGAAATATGGAAGATACCTACATACTCTGCCTAAAACCTTACCATTTCTCACGTAAACAATAGGTCATTTAAGTTCAAAGTTAAATAGCTAATTTAGTTTAATACAAACTATTTAGTTTAATACAAACTATTTAGTTTAATACAAACTATTTAGTTAAGAAACATTTTAGTTAGCTCCTGGTACTAGCCTGGTAGTACCAGGAGGTTGGAAAAGGAGGTAACATTTTTAGTAAGAGGTAGCGGGTAATTACTCCTGGTAAGGTTAATGAACTTAAAATAGTGCTGCGCTTCTACGATGCCGATTTTTTTTTTATTAACGATAGTTAATTTTTCGATAAATAATTATCTTATACTACGGTTGTCATACATTGTCAATAGACTCTTTACAAGGGACCCTTCAACACCTTTTTTTCTTTAGGGGTATTTTTGTAACACCCTGTATAGATACGTTCGTATTGAGTACCTGCGTGGATTGTTTGAGTTTAGGATTTCTGTTCTGCTAGTCAAATGAAACCATATTAAGTATATAAAATAGATTGAGCGTTTATTTCGTAGTTCGTGTGATATAAATAGCTCAATTAGGTGCTTTTTTGTGCTTCAGTACTACAATTATTAAGATAAACAAAAAACCCGACTGCATAAAAAACCTATTAACTGAAAAGAGAAAAACAAGCTCTATAATCACTAATCAGCTATAACAACTTTATTTGAGCAAATTGATTCTTATTAGGTAGGTAACGCAAACGGGGTCAAAGAAAATTTTTTTTTTGTTATTGATTGGTTTGTCCCCGCCTGCAATACCTACCTAATAAGAATCAATTTACTCAAATAAAGTTGTTATAGCTGATTAGTGATTATATAGCTTGTTTTTCTCTTTTCAGTTAATAGGTTTTTTATGCAGTCGGGTTTTTTGTTTATCTTAATAATTTAGTTTATTTCATACTTTTAGTCGTGTGTCGAAACGGTAACATAAAAGTACTATAATATTTATATATTTGGAATCGTCTGATTACTAGCTTTCATTTGATACCCATATTGTAATTTTTAGCAAAAAAAAATTGTTTATTCCCCCTCTCTTTTTTAATTCATAGACGCCATCTTGAAACAATATACCATATGTCACTCTCACGATTTTTACGAATCCAATGACACCTCATAAGTTAAAATCCTTCAAGACGTTTGGGCTGTAGGCCGTGCCAAAGAAATAGACATACACATACATACATACATACATACATACATACATACTTACATACATACATACATACGCTCGAAAAACATAACCCTCCTTCTGGCGCAGTCGGGTAAAAAGAAGACATCATATGCAAGTCCCGTAAAAAACGAAAGTAAGTTTTCAAACATTTTTTAAGTTTTAATTTAACTCGACTCAACAATAATATTACTTTGTAGGTAGTATGTTTGGTTAAATGGTATTTGATTCACGACCCGGTTCGTGTAATGGTTACCAAACCGAGGTCCTGGGTTAGAATTTGTAAAATAAGAAAATTAATGTTTCGTCTGAAAATGAATTTTCTCGGGGATGAAACCTAACTAGATATAATTATTAACTTGGAAGACGACAAAGCTCAGTCCGCCCTGTTACCTACTGTACGGTATATACGGTATCCTAAGTATTATATCTGTATACAAGGTGTTACATAAATACAAATAAACATTTAAGGGGGTGGTTTAGACCATCAAACTGAACAACTTTTACTACTGGACCAATATCGAAATCGCGAAAAAAATTATCGACTGTCCCATACATTTGTCTCAAGTAGGTTTGCAGTTTTGTATGAAAGCTGATGAAAGCCTGTTCTGATCCAAGTAGGTACATCCGTTGCGCTACAGTAAGGTCTATAGTAGTACTGTGAAAGTAGTATGTAAATTAAACTATGTACCAACATAGATGAAATTTGCAAACTACATAAGGTTTTTTTATTTCTTTTAGTTATGGGCGACGAGAGACTGTCTACTTCATTAGATGAAAACTCGTTTCCTTTTGTGACTACACCGTCACAGAGAGGTGGCACAATTATTATGCGAAATGGCTATTGTTTTACAAAAAAGCGCGAAAACAGCAATGGACATGTTATTTGGACATTTACCAAGCGTCTCAAGTGTACTAGGAATTTGGTACTTAATTCTTGTAATATCATAATCAAAGAGGGTACACACAGTTGCCAACCAGATGAAATACACAATGAAGTAAAACTTCGTATCAGTAAGTGTATTCAAAAAGTAGAAAATGACTTGACACCCATTCCCACAGTTTACTTAGAGATAGTGCAAGAATATAATAATGCCGGAATGGATCTCATTGAGAAAATGCCCAAATATGGAAACATAAAAAAAACTTTAAATAAACATCGAAATAGAGCTTTAGAAACGCACAAGACCACTTATCGTAATGCAAAGGATGTCACAGTTCCGGGAATATTTAAAGATTTTTTGTTCGCAGACTATATTGAAAAAAATGTGAGAATAATTCTTTTCGCTACAAAAGAGTAAATCGAACTATTAAAACGAGCAAAGCACTTATTTGGTGATGGCACATTTAAAGCTGCTATGCCCCCATTCAAAAAATTATACGTCATACAAGCAGTTGGTAGTACGGAGCAACAAAATAGTATAATACCCGTAATTTATGCCCTTCTGCCAGACAAAAAACAAAAAACATAAGAGATTATGTTTTATTTGATCAAAAGTAGGGTACCTGAAATTGAACCGGAGATATTCACGACAGATTTCGAGGCCAGTGCGATATCAGCTAGTCAGAAAGTGTTTCGAAACATTGAAAACCACGGTTGCTTGTTCCACTACACACAAGCCTTAAGACGGAAAGCAAAACAACAAGGCCTATTAAAATCGAAATCGGGAAGAACACATGTAAAGCGATGCATGGCACTGGCTCACGTTCCTCAAGAATATCGTGATGATGGTTGGCTTTACATTCGTGGTGAATATAACAACAATAACACCGATCTTAGAGGTTTCAACGAATACTTTCATAACACGTGGATGACGTGGATGGCGCGTTCCTTTCAAATAAATGGAACATTCATAGAGTACGGCATAAGACAAACAATGCGAACGAAGCCTGGAATTCGCGTTTAAATAAAAAAATTGAGTCCAAACCAAATATTGCGCGGTTATTAAAAGTATTGCAACAGGATGCAAATCATTTCCATGTATTACTCAAGAAAAACGGGCATATCTCAAAGAGAACAACTTGCCAAATTATGGAAGATAGAATCATTGCCAAAGTCACTAATGAGTTACTTGATAATTAAATCTCAGTGGGTCACTCATTGTATTGAAAAATTAGTTGCATAGGTTACAAAAACATTCGAAATTTATTTAAACTTTATAGAATTTACATTTTATTTAATAGATGATTTTTAAGCAATGGAAATTAATATTAAACTTTTTATTTTTTATCTTAAACAATATATTGTTATTTTTTTGAGTGGCTGAAATCTGTGATATTATTTCTGGTACAGTATGGCGAAATTTCCTGTATCTGTTGGCTATGGTTTTGGATTTCCTCACACTGTCCCGGTTAAAAAAAACACCCTGTATTGTACTGTGTCTTTCTTAGTTATTATATATACGGTTTTTTGAGAGGATGATGATCAAACCATCAAACTGAACAGCTTTCTTTACGCGATTAACAGCGAAACCCCGAAAAAAAAAACTGCTTTGTTCAACCGTTTGTTGGAAAGTGGTTTTTTACGCGATTTCGATGTTTGGCCCTTAAAGAAAATTTTTCAGTTTGATCATCCCATTAAAAACTGTCAGCATCATTATTAAGAATGACCCTCTATACATAATGTGATATAATGTATGCATTTTAGGTAGGCAGCTTAGTATATTATACATTTCTATGGGTACAAATTATAAGAAATGAGAATTAGATTAGATAAATGTGTGAATTAAATACATAAGTAAGTATATTTTCCCTAAGAAGATTAAGGTAATTGTGATCGATCCGTGGTTTAATAAATAAAAACGTATTATTATGTTTAATCCTATTAATACCAGAAATTTTGTTTATTTACGTGTTATAAAATTAACTTTTCATTTTTATACATGATTTTAAAAACATATTCATCTCATTTTTTTCAATTGCAATCTGTGATGTAATTATCTTATAACGATCAATATGTGATATATTAGTTACCTAATTCATAAAACTCTTTGTGCAAATAGTTCGTACAATTTATTAATTATAAGAATTAGAATTATCAAAATCATTTAATTTTATAGATACTTACTCATGCAGGGAGTAAAAAATGCGTTACATATCGAACAAGGTGCTTCAGACCATCAAACTGAAAAACTTTTACTATGGGACCAACTTTGAAATAGCAAAAAAACTGCTGTTTCATACATTTTGGTCTAGGAGTCATTGACGTTATCTATGGAACAGCTTATTATTTTATCGTGGTTTTGATGTTAGTCCCATAGAGAAAAATTGATGATATGAAGCACTCCTTTAAGTATGTAACGCATTTTAAGTTTACCCTAAAAATTAAGATAACTGTGATTCATCTGTGACTTAATTAGTTACAATTTATGTATATAAATAAACCAATAAATGACTGTCTTAATTTTTATTGATTAGTTTATTAACTATAGTTATAACTATAGTTATATTATAACTACCATTACAACTGCCAGTACTACTATTACTACCGCTACCACTACAACTACTACTACAACTTCCACTGCAAATACCAATGCAACTACCACTGCCACTACAACTACCACTATCACTAAAAATACCACTACGACTACCACTACCACGACCACTACCACGACCACTACCACGACTACATCGCCCCTACTTGCTGAGATCCCTTCGAATTGGAATACAAAGCTGGTGATCATCAAACCCTAAATATCGTGGATGTAGAATCCCCGCAGCAATATTACTAAACATGGTGTGCCTCAACTCGATGTTTCTAGGGGTGATACTGGCTGAGATCCCTTCAAAAGATTTGTAATAAAGCTGGTCTTCAAACTCTGAAGATTGTGGATGTAGAAACCCACTACATTACTAAACGTTTGAGCCTAAACTCGATGTTCCTAGGCTTGATAATTAGTGACGCCCCGGTGATTAGGAACTCCATTCGCGAATGTTCAGTCAGCAGCAATAACTTATATACACTTTAGTACTACGACATAGAACAAAGGTGTGTATAACTTATTTCTGCCTACTGTTCATGGGCAACACCCACACGCTCTTGCCCAGTTTTTTAATTAAATGTATAATTATACATTCTCTTATATTTAGGTAGGTAGGTACATTATATTACTCAGATGACTTAAAAATTTATCTTAAGACTATTCAGTTAAGTATTAACATTTTACAAATTTTTACGTTTTTGTTAATAAATTCAATAACTAGAAGACTGAAGTAATTTAGTGCCCTACAGACGAGAGCTACATATCCCTCAGCAAGAAGACCCCCAGCGGACGAGTCGACTCCTAGCAATTCACTGACGTGGTAAACTCGTCCACGGACGAGTACGAGTTGCCGCCCAAGCCAAACAATTCTTTACGCTTTAGAAAATAACAGCAATTATACGGTAGCAAACACAAGTTACTTAACTTTGGGCAGCGTGACGGCCTCCTTGATCTCTGGTAGCAGAATAGTCCTTATTTTATGACAAACCACATATTTTATACATTTACCACCACACTTCACGATTGTTCGGAATGGTGGCAAATCAACTCAAGAAATTAAGTTTGTTTACAATATTGTAATACGTACTAAATCATTTCTAAATTACAATTATTACTTCACAAATCAAAATATGATTTTAGGATCAATAATCTATCAGTAAAACAATTGATAGGTTGTTTTACAGACAAATAATTACATTTTAGTTAACTAAGTAATTGTCCCGTTCGCTTATTGGCGCGGACCAATCAGCGACAAGTGTCGTTTATATTCTTTATAGAAACCAACAATAATATCCATCGAATTCACTATAATTAAACATTACTATTAGAGCACAGAATCAGAGTAATTATTACTGTATAATTAATATTACATTACAACAAGATTTACGATAATAAGTTACTAAACTTTGTCAACAATGTTTTGGTTTTTAATAGATGTTGCCAAGTCTAATAATGAAATATAGATAACTCGATTGACTTAAATAATTCAGATTCAAACTCATGATATGACTCGGGACTCTACTCATGACTCATTCACTATTATAAGAACTTCTATTTCAAAGTTTTCTGAACAATATTAATTTACATACATTTTTCGATTACATAAATTCTAATATTCTAACACACGCGTCACGGAAATCGATAGAGCTGCTCCTGTTCAAAGAGAATGTAATAACTGTGAGAGTCCAAGAGGATCGATGCATAGGCAGGATGGGAAATTAGCTTGTAACGGCGCACAGTGGGCTGGAATTCGACTTTCATAGACATTTTCATTTGATTTTTAAGTGTCATTTTTTTTGCTTGGATATGCTTTGGCAGGCTAAGTACATACTTAAAAATATAAAAAAAACTGAATGTAAGTGCAAAATTTACCAGATATAATTTTATTGTGGAAAATTTGTATGGAGTTGACTTTAAAATCGGCGATAACTCAGCTATCGCACAATTGCGCCTTATTTCCTTATAGGTTATTTTTCTATGATATATTTAGGATTTTTTGGCATACTACATAAACCGGGCAAAGATGTGTTTTTTTTTTTTAAATAGTAAGAATATTTGAAATTTTTTGTTTTTATTTTAGTACTATATTTCAAGTCTATATCAAATCTTAACCTAATGTGAAGTACCTAAACTATGACTAGATCATCGATTATAATTTATTCTACTGAAAATGTTGGGAAACTTAGATACAAAATTAATAATTCAATAAATAAGTATATTTCTACAGTAAACAAGGAATAACGAAGTAAGTTTGTGTCTAATTTAAGTGTCTGGCTACTATTTTGCCTAAAAAATAAGTAAATTTTATGGTATTAAAATGATAATTCTTACGCTAATCGATATTTTTGCGGCGCAATCAATTAACTGCAATAATTAAGTATTTTTAATGTGACGCTCATTATGTTTTCATAGATCGGAGAAATTCACTAATGAGCAGAGTATTATATAATTATATTGTAATACTGGTGTATTAGCCACTAGCTAATGGTACAATTATGTCGAGAGCAGTTAGTTAATTAGCTACATATTTCTGCTTCACCGTATATAAGCTAAACCTAATGTGAAGTGTCTAAGTTAGTCAGGTCAGGTTATTGAATTATTAATTTAGTATCTAAGTTTCCCAACATTTTCAGTAGAATAAATTATAATCGATGATCTAGTCATAGTTTAGGTACTTCACATTAGGTTAAGATTTGATATAGACTTGAAATATAGTACTAAAATAAAAACAAAAAATTTCAAAAATTCTTACTATTTAAAAAAAAAAAGCCGCACCTTTGCCCGGTTTATGTAGTATGCCAAAAAATCCTAAATATATCATAGAAAAATAACCTATAAGGAAATAAGGCGCAATTGTGCGATAGCTGAATTATCGCCGATTTTAAAGTCGACTCCATACAAATTTTCCACAATAAAATTATATCTGGGCCGTTTGCACTTATATTCAGTAAATTTTATATTTTTAAGTATGTACTTAGCCTGCCAAAGCATATTTAAGCAAAAAAAATGGCACTTAAAAAATCAAATGAAAATGTCTATGAAAGTCGAATTTCAGCCCACTGTGCGGCGGTCAAATAATAAATCACTGTGTATCTGAATAACTTGATGTTTATTAACAGCGTTAACAACTATGATTTAACACGATACAATTTTAGCACACATACAGCTGCGATGACAGATGGTAATGAAAGAGAAAAGAAAACGGAACGAACGAGTTGACTTGTCATCAGTAGTTTCCGGTATTGCCAGATAATCAATCATCAAAATAACATCATGACAATCCCATAGACAAACATACAAGCACTAGGTGTTATCGAGGCATACTATTTGCATTATACACTTTAACAATAACTACGTCTTTGAACTACGTGACGTGAGCTTCTCGAGCACTCGCTTTACGTCTACAACCAGTAAATTGTACACGTAGACGGTAAATCTTAGACGTAAAAATTAACTTTGTTTGATCGGTGGCGCAGAGCAGAAATTATATTTATATCCTAAGTATCCTTTTAAACTAAGGCCGAGATTCAGAGAGCTAAGCAAAGCGAAAATGTATGGATTTTGGCATACGGGAGTTGGAACAATGACTTAAAAATCGTCTCTGAATCTTGGTCTAAGAGTCTACCCGTCAAACTGAACAACTTTTATATTTCGTATGGGAGCAAACCGATCGGAGCAAAAAAAGAGTAGACATTGCAGTTTAGTGTGACACAGCTGATTTCATTTTGGCTCCGATCGGTTTGCTCTTATAGTAAAAATTGTTCAGTTTGATGGGTAGACTCTTAGTTTAAAAGGATACCTACTTAGGATATAAATTTCACCAAGTTTTTTATAAATTCGACATTTCTACATTCCTATTAAACTGTAACAATTAATAGGTATTACTATAATATCGCAGGAGAAACACCGGGAGATTCGCAAAGAACAGTCCGGTGAGCCAGAGATAGTCAAGTACTCCCACCTCTACAAGCCGGGCCTGAGGGAGTCACCGATGTGTGACTGCGGGGCACCTGACCAAACCCTCAACCATGTGGTAAATGAGTGCACACTGCGCCTTTTCCCCGGTGGAATTGAAGAACTCCATAGGTTAACCCCGGCAGCGGAAGACTGGCTAAAACATCTTGACCTCGAAATTTAAACATCCTTGGATCCAAGCAGGAAGACAAAAAATGCCATACGATATGATGATGTTACCGTCGTGTCGTGAGGAAACCTGCATGTTGCAATTTCGATGCATGTAATTGTAACCACAGTCCATTATAAGTAGTGGAAAGTATTGAAAACATAATCAAACATCGTTAGAATGGAGCGCGCTGCAAGGACTATAAATCACCACCGTACCCTGTTACTGTGCACAAATTTGGACAACCATAGGACTTTCAAAAATCTGGATAGCATATAGCCCTATTCCAACCAAATAAGTTTAGGCACAATTGTTTTATTTTTTTCAAAAAGATCGGTAGGTATTTCAGCTGTTACAAACATTTCTTAGCATTTTATTATTTTTAGAAAAGGCTTCAAATAATATCTTGCTGTCTTCATGGAAATATATCGAGTGTGTTATTGAATAGATCTCAGACAATGGTACTTTGTGCTATTATTCTATGTATAAATAAAATAGTAAGCCCCTTAAAGAAGAGGAGTACCTACATGGTCAAGGGATAAAAACGTCTCAGTACCCAGATGTTTGTATTTATGTGTGTATATGCTTACGACTATATTCCCCGAGGGGGTAGTCAGAGATATTAAGAAACCTCAGAACATGCACGTTTCACCAGTAGTATCGAAACTCTGTCCAGTGTGACGGGGGGTGAGTCCGTCACCACTTGTAATGGACAATGGGTACACATGCTTCGAAATTGAAGCATGCAGGTTTCTTCACGATGTTTTCCTTCCCCGAAAAGCCAGTGGTGTTACAAATCGTACATAAATTCTGAAAAACTCACTGATTTATTCGCGTTTCCGACCGATCTTCATTGACAGACCGACCGTTCATGTATTGTACCACTGTCCATTATAAGTGGCGACGGGGTCACCCCCGTCACACTGGACAGAGTTTCGGAACTACTGGTGAAACGTGGATGTTCTGAGGTTTCAGAATATCTCTGACTACCCCCTCGGGGAATATAGTCGTGAGCAAATTCTTATGCCTTTATAAAACACTAGCAGCCCGTCCCGGCTTCGCACGGGGTAGACAAATAAATTTTAAGACTAATTTTTCTACACCTTCGGTTACATTGTTCAAATTTTACCAAGGATCCCTATTTTTTTTCAAAATGAAATGTAGCCTATGTCAAATTGGAAGAATGTAGCATTCTATTGGTGAAAGAATTTTTTAAATCGGCCCAGTACTTTTTGAGCCTATTCATTACAAACATACAAAAATAGGTACAAATCTTTCCTCTTTATAATATTATTAGTGTAGATTACATATTTTTCTCCGTGTTTTTGTGTCGAGTCTTTAAGACGCCCACACTAGGTAAACGCTGGGACCTGGCCATATTTTGTTGGGTTTTTAAGAAGCTATCTTCTCGTTATTTGAAAGATTTACAAATTAATGAAAAATAGCAACGAGTTCATATTTATTATTTTTCTATAATATACATATGAAAACGGTGTTCAAAGGAAAGCCTAAATATTTGAATTCGTTATCTACATTATTTTTACTTGCGACACAAACAACAGGGTGTTTGGCGCATCGATTGCCAAAATAAATAGGTGGATAGAAGGGGTCTTTTATTATCTCGCCACGCCCCCAAAAAAAATCCTGCGTCATGGATGTTTTTAGGTGAATATTTTAGTTTTTTTCTCAAAAAAGTCAACATTTAAGCTTGAATAAAAAGAAAAGTTGTGTCATAAAGAAATCTAATATTGTACGGTTCTATCAAAATTAAAATTACATTGATGCGACCTTTAGTAATTTTTTAATTGACCATATATTTTTTTTGGAAGAAGAAAAACAAATTAATAACTCAACTTTGAATTACAATTTAAAAAAAAAACTAAAGTCGGGTCGATGTAATAGGTCACATTTGACATCTATTGATACTTCATCAAACGTAACCTTGTAACGGCGGGCATAGAATAATGTTTATTTTTTCTAAGTTAGAACTGCATAACTTTACTCTTTTTAATTACGATTACATATTTAGTGTAATAATGACCAAAGAAGGTAATTTTATGATTTACTCACTATTAAATAATTCTAAACATAACAAAAAAAATTCTGGTCTAAAGAACTGAAACTAACTAACCCAAAAAAATGGAAGTAAAGCGTAGTTCGAACAAATCGCGATATTCACATATAATTCGATTCACGTAGGTTTGAAATCTGTATCGATTCATTCACTTTAATCGATGTTTTTAAGCAGGTCACCTCACTACGAAGCTAAAACTGACTATCAAATTGGCCTGACCTCAGATTTTTTAAAAACTTCTCTAGTCTATCCTCTATGCAATATGCTATGAAAACCGTCCACTAACTTTGTTTATTTGCTAACTTTGTGTGTCAGGGCGCGATCGGCCGGATATTCGACATGCAAGATAAAAATATTGTTTACCTGTGCTCACTCGTGCTCGCACACAGGGCACTAGCTGCCCTTTTAAGTTCAAAAAGCTACTAAATAATGATCGGCATTTATAGTTTTCATTCAGTTTTTTACAATTTTATGGTAACTGTCAAACGCAATCTTTCAGCGGCCGGACTTTAAACACTGTTTTGTTTTTGTTTATAAAAACATGCGCAATAAAAAAAAAACCTGTTGCATCACTCTCGGACAGTACAATTGTATTATCTGTCTCTCTCTTTCATTAGGGTAACGGCAAATTGGCTCAGTGAACGCGCGTAGTGGGTATAATGATCTTAGTCGACATAGATTAATATTTATATTGGATTTAGTCGAAATTTAACCGTCTCTGCTGACTAACGTATTTGCTGTTGAAGCGCCACGATGTATCCATGTAATTTTAAATCAAAATCGCGATTTCGATGTTGCTTCCATAGGAGAAAGTTTGGTGGTCTGAAAACTTATATTTTCGGGTGGACTAGGTAAACAGTAGAAAGTCGGCACTGCACTATGTTAAACTTGTACAAAAAATGTAGTATTTATGAAAATAGTTCGTAATTTATACTTAGTCAAAACCAAAGAAGGTCCCATGGTGAGACCAACTGCTTAACGTGCCTTCCGAAGCACGGAAAAGCTCGAGATGAAATACCACTAAATGGTCCCCCATCCAAAGACTGACCGGACCTTACTGAACTATACAACGTGTTAATGAATAAGCGCAAAACCTCATACACCCTTTACTAATTTTTAACAAAATAATTAGATTGAAACGATGATGTCATTATTTTGATAGTTAACATTTAAAGCTATTCACATTTTAAGTTTTAATGAAGAAGAGAAGCGCTAGCGTTCTCATGGATACATTTTAAGAATCTTGTTTTGGTAGTAAGTAGGGTGAGAGTGCCCGAGCGGTGGGTTGAGAATAGATAGATCAGTAAATTTTAAATTTTACAAACAAATTACTTAATAATTTGAAGAAAAATCCCTACCTATGTTGAAACCATGATAATTCGCTTCTGCTCTCGATTCTAAACAAACTACTTTCTAGTTTTGCGTTAATTCATTACCATTTGTATACTATTTCATTGGTTAATCAAAATTGCATTCGGGACCAATGTACCAAAAATGCAAATAAGTAGTAAAGCCATTATTTGCGTAAGGAAATGCTTATTCACACGCGAATGATCTAATCGTCTCCGCCAAGTATACAGTGTTAGAGTAAACAGTTGCATTAATTTAAGGGGTGATTGTACCCAGGATACTGAACAACTTTCCCTAAGAAACCTATAGGAAATACGGAAAAAACTGGACTTCCCTTACTAGAAAACTATATGAAAAGTAGATTTTTATTGTAAGAAAGTTTTAGTGGAATATACAGGGTCCTTCTTTATATGCCGACACTTTTTTTAAGGGGATGATCAGACCATCAAACTGAACAACTTTCTCTATGGGACCAATATCGAAATCGCGAAAAAAAATCTACTGCTCCATACAAAACTGCAAACCTACTTTAGCCAATAATTGTATGGGACAGCTGATATTTTTTTCGCGATTTCGATGTTAGTCCTATAGTGAAAATTGTTCAGTGTGATTTTCTGATCATCCCCTTAAAAAGTGTCGTGGTTTTTATGTAACGACTACTACCACGAGAGATAGTAGCCGGGATCAACGGTAATGAATTAACGCAAAACTAGAAAGTAGTTTGTTTAGAATCGAGAGCAGAATCGAATTATCATGGTTTCAACATAGGTAATTTTTTTCAATAAATTAAATATTTTGTTTGAAAAATTTAAAATTTATTGAACTCGATCTCAATCCACCGCTTGGGCACTCTCACCCTACTTACCTCCAAAACAGGATTTTTAAAATGTACACATGAGCACGTTAGCGCTTTCATTCATTGCTGAAATGATAACAAATCGTTTTTGCCTCAAAACTTAAAATGCGAATAACTTGAAATTTTAACAATCAAAATAATGAAATTATTGTTTCAATCGAATTATTTTGTCATAAATCAGTTGGGGTGTATGAGGTTTTGCGCTTATTCATTAACACGTTGTATATACTAAACTACAAATCTACTCGAGCTAAATGTATGGGACAGTAGATTTCTTTTTCGCGATTTCGATGTTGGTCCCATAGTGAAAGTTGTTTAGCTTAATGGTCTAAACAACCCCTTAAAAGTTTTAAATGTTTTTTTTTACTTTTGTAACATCCTGTATTAGTAAAAGGAAACAGTATGAATCAAAATACAACAAGTATTACAAAAACTTTAATAAAACAAAAATATAATCTTTCCTAATATCCTATCTATACAGGGTCCTTCTTAATATACTGAAACTTTTTAAGAGAATGATCAGACCGTCAAACTGAACAACTTTCTCTATGGCACCAAACCAACATCGAAATCGCGAAAAAAATCAGTTCTTCCATACAAAACTGCAAACCTACTTGAGGCAAATGTATGGGACTACAGATTTTTTTTTCGCGTTTTCGATGTTGGACCCATAGAGAAAGTTGTTCAGTTTGATGGTCTGATCATCTCTTAAAAATGTGTCAGCATATTAAGAAACCCTATAATAATATCCCATCTTTACTTATCTCTAAAACAATGATATTTTTGAAAACGGAAATAAATATTCAATAATAAAAGATTGTTGGAATGTCAAAATAAGTTAAATATCTAAAAAAAAGAGAACAGTAAGTAACTCGTGTTGCCTATATCTTACCTTTAACCAAAACTTGTAATCTTTTCAAGTTAACTTTGCACTAAAGAAGGCTTGTTCCCACCTCGATCATTCCCACTATGATGATGATGATGATGCTTCATGGCCGTGTTCGACCACAGCCACTGATTATAGCTGTTGACTTTGAGAGTCACGTTCCCACTATACAACGTGTTAATAAATTAACGCAAAACTAAAAAGTAATTTGTTTGGAATCGAGAGTAGAATAGAATTGTCATGGTTTCAACACAGGTAATTTTTTTCAAAATATAAAATTTAAAATTTACTGAACTCGCTCTCAATCGACCGCTTGGGCACTCTCACCCTACTTACTACCAAAACAAGATTCTTAAAATGTATACATGAACACGTTAGCGCTTTCATTCATTGCTGAAATTATAATAAATCATTTTTGCCTCAAAACTTAAAATGCGAATATCTTTAAATTTTAACTATCAAAATAATGAAATTATTGTTTCAATCTAATTATTTTGCTGTAAATCAGTTGGGGTGTATGAGGTTTTGCGCTTATTTACTAACACGTTATATAAGTTCTAACTAAATTAGCTGAAACTATTTTAAGGGGATGATCAGACCATCAAACTGAACAACTTTTTCTATGGTACATATATCGAAATCGCGAAAAAAATATCAGCTGTTCGATAAATTTGAGTCGAGTTGTGTTTGCAGTTGATTGAGACATCTGATTTTTTTTCGCGATTTCGATATTGGGCCTATAGAGAAAGTTGTTGAGTTTGATGATCTGATCATCCCCTTAAAAAGTGACGGAAGGACCCTGCATTATAGTATGAGTACTACCTAGGTACTTGCTTTAACATGTATCAATACAATCGAAGTGGTAGTCGAGACCCAAATAAAATAAATATATTTTTAAAGTCAACAAAATTTTTAGAAACAACTATAAACCAATATTCTGTGCATTTATCAGGTTTCCGTCAAAATAAAGTTTCAAAGTTATCATTGCTCAAAGATTTTCACATAATTCTAAAATTAATCCTAGCATTGAAAGTATATATTTTAAAGGAAATCTGACAAATGTAAAGCATTTATATTGGTTTCTTTTCTAGATCGTGTCTATAAAATTTCATTGACTTTAATTGGTTAGTATTTAAAATATAACCAGACTTCGTTTGTATGAACCGCGCCAACGGTAATATCCCCTTAAGGGTATATTTCCTAAAACCCCAACTTTCAGGAACATTGTTTTCAATGATATGCATATCCAGTGCATTATATTTATTATAATCATTCAATCAATCAATTATACTTTATTTTACACCAAAAAACATAGTATACCTACAGAGAGTAAATAAACAGGAAACAGCCTTTAGTTAAAATTCAAATAAATAGTTTTTTTGTATGTTTCATACAATTTATTTTAGCAATCGCGTAAAATCCAGACACATTATCGAAAAATTGCTCAAAATTGGGTTACTTTAGGAACATTTTTAGAAGGGTTACGTTACACGGTTGAGAAAATACAGCTTACATAAATAAAGTTTATATAAATGTAAAAAAAACAATGAATCGACTTTTTGATATATGAGTTGGAAACGTACAATATTTTTGAAGACGTTTTAGTAAAATAATCAAACATTACCATACATTACTTGCTCAGTGTACTATACAAATTGGCGAACAAATTCAATCTCTTGATGTCCTCTGACAACTGCTCTACTTGTTTCTGATTTTTTCCATTGTACATCAAGTGATGACGTCACGAACAAAAATATACCTTTAAGGGCTGCAGTCTCCAAGGTCCGAATAGTCCTAATGATAACCTTCCTCAGGCAGGAAATGGCTCCACAACGAAAATAATTGGGTATTTGACAGTCTTCGGAAAGTTATTTTAAAATATGCGTAGGTTTATTTTATACCTCTTACAATTATATTTTTCTTTAAAAAGCGTTTTTTAATCGAAAAGAAAATATATTTGTCATTAAGTAATTTGAGATTTGCAGGAAAACAGCCGGTCACGTGACATTTGTGGCTGTGGCGTCACATCACAACAAACAAGTAAAGCTAACTACGACGCTCTTCCACGCTTCAACTCACATGACGTTTTATTGTTTGAAATGTGACACGTACGTTCTAGTATTCTGTTTTGTTGCTGTATATTTTTGGTGTGCAAATAAAGAATATTTATGTTATGTGACGTCACACGATGCTCAATCATGGCCGCCCAAGTTTCAGTTTTTGTAATCCACAGATACAAAAACTCTAATTTATATGATTTATAATCTACAAAAATATACAATTTACTTTAGTGCAAAAAACATATATATGATTATTGTGAACCTATAAGCTACTATATTTAACATATTTTATATTTATTGTTACAGTTGTCAAATAGTCAATTAACATTGATATTAAAATAATAACGTTGCATGGGTATGGAAACCGCCACAAAGCACCTTTTCATGCGAATTGGCGCAATGTTTATAGTTTAAGGACCCGTGCTCCCTCGCTCGGCAAGCACACGAAGAATGTCGGGTTTCCTTTATATTGAGACAGAATTCGTTTCTTTATTTCTTCCACGTTGTTTTTTTTTAACCTGTGAAATAAAAACAAAAGCTTTAAACAGGAAGCTGGAAATAGGTATTATCTGGAGTACAGATTGCCTTACAAGCGGTGAAACATGAAAATACTCCTTGGCGGTCGGTTATGTGTAACCTTCTTTCGTACGTTTTCACCGTCGTTGTTGGTTTGTCCCTTTCTAATCCAACGACGAAAATAAAAAAAAGAGCTTTCTGACAGAAAGGACAATACAGGGTGTAAGTGACAGCCTAGAAAATAATAAAACGGTGAACTCAGGCCATCAAATTGAACAACTTTCACTATGGAGCCTCAGGAAACGCGAAAAAAAATCAGCTGTCCTATACATTTGAGTCGGGTAGTACAGTATGTGGTTTAAAGGTTAATGATACTTTCCTTACACCCTGTATGCACTACTGCCGTGAATTTTTACTCGTAGGTATCCAGAAACAACTGTATAGCTGGCGGGGGGTCTTTGCTCCTTTTTGCCTAGCTCCTTGTTGACTACGGAACCCTAAAAACTGTATAAGGTAGCAAATAAGGGCCGCTGTGTAATAAGGGCCGCTGTGTAATAAGGGCCGACCTACCAGAGTAATGACACATCCTCCAAACCCGCCGCCTGTCATCCTGGCACCATAGACACCTTTGCACCCCCTCAAGATTTCCACCAGTTGGTCCAGCTCGGGGCATGATACCTCCATGAGCTTGCTAAGGGAATCGTGTGACTGGTAGAATAGTTCGCCCACCTGTGGGATTACATTTTGTGGTTTAAAACTTGCCTGTTTATTACAAAGCCGTTATCGGCTATCCCCTCCCCCCAGCTAGTGGTTATCCCCTCAGTTGTGGGAGACCAAATGGTGGATTCTCCTCAACTGTGGCGAACCCCTCTCGGGGGTCCACAGACGTGCAAAATTCGCCATCTTGACTCCCACAGATGTTAGTAATTTGACAACATCCCCGAGAGGGATTCGCCACAGTTGAGGGATATCAAATTTATTATGGTATCTCTACACTACAAAAGCAGCTGCTCATTTATACCTGCCATATTGCCGCCACGTCAGTCAGAATGGCTAGCGGTTTCTTAGCGATTTCTCCCCACTAGGTTTTATACATTGTGGTGTAGTAGTGGAACTAACCTCACACCGTATTTTGTTGAATTTGTTCTTATTTAATAGTGTTCACGCATGCAGCGCGTGATGCTAGCCACACCAACCGGTCGCAGACCCGCAGGAGCGGGGGTGCGGGGGGAGGGGCCTCGTCATCGTCAGCGTGCCGCGGGTGCCGCCGCAATCGCAAGACAACCCTCTAACCGAATAGAGACTATTTCTAAGTTATACCTATCTGTATATACTTATGTCTTGTTGGTTCATTATTATATCTAAAATTAGTCTGAACGAGTGTTTCATTGTAAATACGACCGTCAAGTACCCTATCAGACATAGTGGCGACCGCAACAGGACGAGAGGAGAGGAAACCGATTGCTGCCGTGGCTGCTACATTTTCGCCCACCTCATCGAAGGATCGAAGAAAGCCAAAGGAAGTAAGCCCGTTCCTTAATCTCCCTCAATTTCCAACTTCTATCTGTTGCGCAAATGCCTAGCTTGTTTCGCGTCGGATGAGGTATCTAGCTATACGCGTACCTACGAGTATCCTGTACCGCATTGAGCATTATTTGCGCAATACGTCTACGTTAATTTGTATTTGGCTTATTTAGCATCGCCTTCACTTAACGCTAATCGCAGTGCCTAGAATGCTTAAATTTGCTTAGTAACGTTCCAACCGTTAAAACAAAAATTTAATTTTAACCCACCTCCAAAATTAAAAAGTAAAATTAAAAATTATACAACGTGTTAATGAATAAGCGCAAAACCTCATACACCCCAACTGATTTACAATAAAATAATTAGATTGAAACATTAATTTCATTATTTTGATAGTTAAAATTTAAAGTTATTCGCTTTTTAAGTTTTGAGGCAACAATGATTTCTTCTTATTTCAGCAATGAATGAAAGCGCTAGCGTGCTCATGGATACATTTTTAGAATCTTGTTTTGATAGTAAGTAGGGTGAGTGTGCCTGTGCGGTGGGTTGACATTGAGTTTAGAAAATTTTAAATTTTACAAACAAAGTATTTAATATTTTGAAAAAAATTACCTATGTTGAAACCATGATAATTCGATTCTGCTCTCGATTCCAAACAAACTACTTTCTAGTTTTGCGCTAATTCATTAACACGTTGTATATTCATAGTTAATCCTAGTTATCCTTTCTAATTAACTAATTATCTGCTTGCATTTTCGACAATTTTTTTTTCGACTATTTCCGCGACTTGGTTCGCGCGGAAATAGTTATTTGTGCAAATTCTGATTAGTATAGGGGACAGTTAAAGCTTCGCTATACTAACGCTATACTATTCTGCTGCATTGTTGCCATTCTACTTCATTGACTAAAACTATATGGCATAGCGATATTGTACAGTGGTAGCAAGGTGGAAACGTGTCTATTTAAATAAATTTAGAGCGATATTGTAGTACTATTCAATAATTGCCGTAAGCTTTAAATTATATTATAGCTTGTGGTATAGCGCATCTTAATTTCCATCGTTAGGAAATTTCCTCTACGGGGAAATTTATTATTTATTAATTATTGGCACAAGTAGGTAATTACAAAAATATATCCACGACTGCAATTCCTTTCAGAGTGGATAGAAACTTGCCACAACTTTAATAAAGACAATTATCGTAACGTGTTAGTTTAAAATTTGTTCGGCCGAACTGTTTCAGTGATCGTCGCGCTCACTCCCGTGGCGCCACGCTGTACCACGTCCCGCTGCCGCGGCGGGTGCGGTGTGACGCTAAGTACAAGTAGCTGCGGTGTACCGCGTTCTGTGAGCGCTGCTCGTCCTGTTGGCGGGCTCGGCAACAGCTGCGTGGTTTGAACGGCTGACGGCTGGATTGTATGCTGGTTAGATTGCACAATTTAATTAAAGTTACCTACCTAACTCATTGTTTGTCAAAATGACTGATAAATCCGATACTGGAACAAGACCTAAAAGTCCTATTCCATCAAGTAGCTTACCACCCTCAATTAAGGTTGATCAGAGGGAGAATTTAAGGAAGCTAATCCATAAACGTGGTGGATTAAAAGGTCGTTTAACAGTAATCAAAAATTATATAATTAAAATAAAAAATACAGATCGTTCAGAGATATCGAGTTTAGAAATAAAATAAGTTTCTTTGAGATTAAGTACATTACATGAATTAATGTTAAAATTTGATCAAGTTCAGTGCGGAATTGAGGAAATTTCTCAAGATCTTGAAGAACAATTGATAGAAAGAGAATTATCTGAAAGTGAGTTTTATTCTCAGATAGCGCTAGCACAAGATATAGTTGATTCGTTTTCAGTCAAGGATAATTTGTCTGATCATAGCAATGGTTCAGTGAAGTCAAGTTGTTGTCAAATGACAAATTCTATTAAGTTGCCAACTATTAATCTGCCCACTTTTGAAGGCAGCTACGGTAAATGGCTTGAATTCAAAGACACATTTGAATCACTGATCCATACAAATGACTCCATTCCACCAATTAATAAATTTCACTATTTACGGAATTCGTTACACGGTAGTGCTAGCGTTGTCATTAAATCGATCGAGTTTGCTGCGCGTAATTATCAACTAGCATGGAAGACTTTATGTGAAAGATTTAATAATAAAAATATTCTCATAAACAATCATTTGCATGCTTTGGTAAACATCAATCCTATTCAAAAAGAATCTTTCAAGGCCTTACGATATATGGTTGATCATATTTCAAAGAATTATGAGCTCGCTTAATATTTTGGAGGTTCCCACTAACAATTGGGATCCCCTCATCATATACTTAGCTTCAGCAAAGTTAGATTCCATCACGAGTGGAAAGTGGGAAGAATATAAAGGCCGTTTGTTAGATCTACCCACTTTAGAGGAATTCAAAGAATTTCTGCGCAATCGTGCCAATATACTAGAAACATCTCATTGTAATCGTAGTATCGATAATAGGCACCCAATACTTAATAAAGAGTTCAAAACAACTAAATCATTTCTGAGTTCATTCGAAGGCTCTCGTAAGAATTTATGTTTGGTGTGCAATCAAAATCATTTAATTCATCAATGCAACAAGTTTAAGAACATGAGTCTTGAAAAAAGGCTCATCGAAGCATTAAAAAACAAACTATGTAATAATTGTCTTCGCTCGGGGCACAAGTCTGAGCAGTGTGGCTTGAAGGGCTCGTGTCGTGTTTGCAAAAGAAAACACAATACTCTTCTTCATTGCGACAATCTGTCAACTAACCATAAGGACGATAAGCCAAAAGACGAAACCCATAAGAAGGAAGGCCCCGATCCTTCGGCTCCTCTAGTCAGTCTATCAGCTGTTTCACCAGGCCAAGTTCTATTATGTACAGCTCAAGTAGAAATTATTGACTTACACAATAATACTACTTATTTAGCTCGTGCATTATTGGACACTGGTAGTCAGTGTTCCTTTGTAACTAGGGACTTTATTAAGAAGTTGGCATGTCCGGTAGAAAAAATTGATACATTCAATATATCAGGAATAAACAACGTGGCATGTCAGTTTTCAGAACGTTGTAGTATCACGATAAAATCTCGAATCAATTCATTTAGCATAAACGTGGATTGCTTAGTTATTCCCAAGATAACGGAAGGCTTACCAAATGCACAGATCGACATTAATCAATTAAGATTGCCAACAAATGTCGTTCTAGCGGATCCATTGTTCCATAAACCTTCCGAGGTTGACATTTTATTAGGTGCAGATACATTTTTTGAAGTTATTGGTACTAAACAAATAAAATTACGTGCTAATAAACCAATCCTACAATATAGCAAACTAGGGTGGTAGGGGAAGAGTTGAAACACATTTATATAAGTGTCACTCAAGCATTAAATTCAGCTCAGTTCCCACTAAGAAAGTTTCGTACAAATTGTCCACAAATTCTTGATGATAGTTTAGGAACCTCAAATTGTCTTGACCTAAATGCTGAAGCTAGTGTGCTGGATTTGAGGTGGTCACCAATCAAGGATGAGTTACATTTCCCAAGTGAGATTGAGGACGCACCCAAAATAACCAAACGAACTATAATATCTAAAACGTGCAAGTTATTTGACCCATTAGGATTGGTTAGCTGTTGTATCATCAAGGCGAAAATTCTGCTTCAACATTTATGGAGCGCCAAGTTGGACTGGGATGATCCAGTGCCACAAGAATTCGTAAAAAGATGGCTGAACTTCATAAACAACGTTCATCATCTATCCAAAATTCACATACCCACATATGTACTACGTGATGTTCCACAAATCAGTTCGATCGAATTGCATTGTTTCGTAGATGCGTCAAAGGATGCCTATGGAGCATGCACCTACTTGCGCTCAAAAGATGACAAAGGTAACGTAACTATACATTTATTATGTGCCAAGGCAAGGGTAGCACCTATTAAAAAACTAACCATACCTCGGTTAGAACTATCTGCTGCTCTTTTAGGTGCTCAATTGTGTACTAAAATAATTCAGTCCATACCTACAAAATTTTCACAGAAATTCATATGGACAGATTCAACAGTTGTTCTATGTTGGCTAAAAACACAAACAAAACCGTTAAAGACATTTGTACGCAATAGGGTAATCAAAATAAATACGCTTACTCATGGGTTTGACTGGAGACACGTGCCTACAAATGCAAACCCGGCAGATTTAGCATCAAGAGGAGTAGATCCTCAAAATCTGCAGTCTAATTTGTTACGGTGGGAGGCCAGATCAAGCATATACAGCGCCATCTAGTTTGCCTGAAGTTAAAGTCCTAATATCAATTGATAAATCAAATTTTAAAATAACATTTGAAAACCACTCCAGTTATTTAAAAATTAAACGAATTTACGCCTATGTGCTACGGTTTATTAATAACTGTAATCAAAATAAACAAAGGTTAATTGGAGCTTTACAAGTTGAAGAGCTTAAAATGTCAGAAATTCTTTTACTTAAGTTCAGTCAGCTAGAATCATTTCATAAAGACATAAATAAAATAAAAAATGGTAAAGAATTACATCATAAAAGTAAATTGCTACCTTTAAGTCCAATTGTGGACTCAAATGGTGAGGCAGGCTAGAAAGGGCTGAGTGTCAATATGACAAAAAGCATCCTATCTTGGTACGAGATGCAAAACATCACCTTACTAAATTAATAATGAAATATGAACACTTACGTTTGTTACACGCAGGTCCTCAGCTACTCCTGTCATCGATCCGGGAAAGGTTCTGGCCGATAGGTGGCAGAGACCTGGCTCGAGCTATTACCAAGCAGTGTACAATCTGTGTTCGCATGCGTGGCTTAACTATTCAGCCTAAAATGGGTGACCTACCTAGCGTTAGAGTTAACCCAACTTTTCCTTTCCATTCGTGCGGAATTGATTTCTGTGGTCCATTTAATATTTCTAGTAAAATAGGGCGAGGAAATCGCATTACCAAAGCATACATATGCATATTTGTTTGCCTCGCTGTTAAGGCCATTCATCTAGAGGCTGTAAGCGATCTTACTACAGAGGCTTTCATACTAAGTTTACGCAGGTTTATATCGCGTCGCGGCAAATCATATATGATCTATTGTGACAACGGCAGGAATTTCGTTGGCGCAAACAATGAGTTGGGTCGAGTTTTAAGGTCCAGCCGTCAATCGGTTTCAGACTATGCCGCCAATGAGGAAATTAAATTTATGTTCATACCAGCCTACTCACCACACTTTGGGGGGATATGGGAGGCTGGTGTTAAATCAGCTAAATACCATTTTAAACGCGTAGCTAGCAATGCTTCACTGACGTTCGAGGAATTGGCGACGGTTTGCGCTCAGATAGAGGCCATCCTTAACTCCCGCCCGCTTTCTCCTCTCTCGTCAGACCCCTCTGATCTTAATCCTTTGACTCCAGGGCACTTTCTTATCGGCCGACCGCTGATGTCGATCCCTTCATTACCTGTCAATTCAAACAGACCCAACAGGTACTAGCGCATAGAGCAAATCCGCCAACACTTCTGGGAGAGGTGGCGCCGAGAGTTTATGGCAGAGCTGCAGCAACGCACCAAGTGGAGAAAGGGACAGAGAAACCTTCAAGTCGGAGACCTAGTCGTGCTGAAGGAAGATAACCTGATGCCCCTACACTGGCGGATGGGCCGCGTCACTCGCCTATACCCAGGACACGATGGAGTATGTCGAGTCGCTGACATTTCTACCAGTAACGGCGTCATAAAACGGGCAGTCAACAAAATGTGTCCGTTGCCATCATCTGAGGAAAATGAAACGACATCACAAACGACAAATCATGAGCTACCATCAACAATTTAACTACCTACTACAATCATCCTAGAGAGGCCATGAGTACTACGGTTCTACGAATCTGCCTCAGCATCTAGATTGTACCTCATACCACAGAGTACTACTCATACGAACGAATATACATACATCAAGATTCTTCATGACAGTTGAAGGCAACAGCCTTCAACGCCGCGGAGGATGTTCACGCATGCAGCGCGTGATGCTAGCCACACCAACCGGTCGCAGACCCGCAGGAGCGGGGGTGCGGGGGGAGGGGCCTCGTCATCGTCAGCGCGCCGCGGGCGCCGCCGCAATCGCAAGACAACCCTCTAACGGATCTGGGACATTTGAGCGAAAGACACTTGCGCGAAGGACATTTGCGCGAAGGACAATTGAGCGAAAAACTTTTGCGCGAATGGACATTTGAGCGAAAGACTTTTGCGCGAATGGACATTAGCGCGAATGGACATTAGCGCGAATGGACATTAGCGCGAATGGACATTAGCGCGAACGGGACATTAGCGCGAATGGACATTTGCGCGAACTGGACATTTGCGCGAACGGGACATTTGCGCGAACGGGACATTTGCGCGAACTGGACATTTGCGCGAATGGGACATTTGCGCGAAAAACGCCCTAGAGCCCAAACGGCTTGATGGATTTTGACGTGTGAGGTGTCGTTGGATTCGTAAAAATTGTGAGAATGTATTTGAAATACTAGTTTTCGTATAATACCCATTTTGTAATTTTTTACAAAGAAAATTGTTTATTCTCACTCTCTTTTTAGATTCGTAGACGCCATATTAAAATAATATACCCTATGTTATTCCCACAATTTTTACGAATCCAACGACACCTCACACGTCAAAATCCATCAAGCCGTTTAGGCTCTAGGGCGTTTTTCGCGCAAATGTCCCATTCGCGCAAATGTCCCGTTCGCGCAAATATCCCGTTCGCGCAAATGTCCCGTTCGCGCAAATGTCCCGTTCGCGCAAATGTCCATTCGCGCTAATGTCCCGTTCGCGCAAATGTCCATTCGCGCTAATGTCCCGTTCGCGCAAATGTTCATTCGCGCTAATGTCCATTCGCTCAAGTGTCCTTCGCTCAATTTTTTTTCGCGCAAGTGTTCGTTCGCGCAAAAGTCTTTGCGCTCAAATTTTTTTCGCGCAAATGTCCTTCGCTCAAATGTCTTTCGCGCAAAGGGATACGCTCAAATGTCCTGATACCCCCTCTAACCGAATAGAGACTATTTCTAAGTTATATCTATCTGTATATACTTATGTCTTGTTGGTTCATTATTATATCTAAAATTAGTCTGAACGAGTGTTTCATTGTAAATATTACGACCGTCAAGTACCCTATCAGACAAATAGCAATTAGTTATGAGTCCAGCAGGCGTAGCATGCGCACCCGCGATAGCGATACGTTACATCCAGGCCTATGACAGCTTTAGTTCCGATAGGTCCGTTTTGGCGCTGTAGTCACATTTACCCTCATGTCATTTTCCATCATAGGACGCCATATTGAACTGTGACCACTTGAACTAGGACATAATGAACAACTTGGATAAAATGAACAATACGAACAACTTGAACCACACGAACGAATAGAACAACACTAAGAAATTGGACAACATGAACAACTTGGACAACATACACAACTTGGACAACATGAACATTTTGGACAATTTTTTCATAATGTACAACATGGACAACAAGAACAACTCGAATAACTCTAACAACACGAAAGAATGTTTGGACAACATGAATATTTTGGACAACTTGTACTCAATAAACAACTTAGAAAACTTAAACAAATAGGACTACTTGGACAACATGCTCAACTTGGACATTACGAACAACTTGGATGACATCAACAACTTGGACAACATAAACAACGTTGTCAGCATTACCGTAACGCTTTCTCAGAAGTTGTATATCATGCCTATTAATTTTATCGCGCTCAATTTTGAGGTGGATATGCTATCACTTAAAACTGTCAAAAAGAAAAGATTTAAACACGCGTAGCTGTCAAACGTATGGGCGTATCACATAAATTTGACAGATGGATGTGTTACACCCGCTATCGCTCGCTTGTGTGCATACTACGGCGGCAATTTTACTTTAAACTGTATAAACCACTTCGGAACGTATGTTACTACAGTAAATCTATCCACCACCAGCATGTTGGTCTGATGACATTGTGAAGGGGACGGGTTTGTATTGGATCAGATTGGACAGATCCGGTTACGGGACAGTGATAAATGGACCCAGACTCATGAAAAAGGCCTATGCCCAGTAGCGGGATTGTGTGGGTTGATTTGATTGATTGAAAACAGGCAGAAAAAAGGAAAGGAAGAAATGCCAAATTGGCCACCTAATTTTTAATGTACACACGGCGACACATCAAGCTACGCAAAACCATGATAAGCTGGCCGCGCGTAGGTAGAGTAATGTGTAACGTCGCACGGCCAGCTTATGTTTGTTTTGCGTAGCTTGATGTGTCGTCGTGTGTACAGTGCACAGGAATTTTGATTAATCAATGCTCCCTCCATTAAAAGCTTCCTCCACGAATCACGATTTCCAGCGAGATCTTATCTGCCTGCTGTAGATGGCAAATGCAGACATACAGGGTCCTTCTTATTATACTGACACTTTTTTAAGGGGACGATCAGACCATCAAACTGAACAACTTTCTCTACGGGACCAACATTGAAATCGTGAAAAAAATTTACTGTCACATACATTTTGCTCGACTAAGTTTCCATTTTTGTATGGGACTGCTGATTTTTTTTCGCGATTTTGATGTTGGTCCCATAGAGACAGATGTTCAGTTTGGCTGTCTGATTATCCCCTTAAAAAAGTGTCAGCATATTAAGAAGGACCCTATATAAATCTCGTTTTGCGCAGTTCTTAAAACGTAGACCTCGTGGTAGTGGTCTCCCGACATTTCTCCTGACATGAGCAAATTGACATAGAATAACTTGTATTGGAAAACGAGAGCGGTTCATTCCATACAACGCACATGCCCCAGGCTACGCAGTCGTCGCACTCGCATTAATACCTACTTATAGAACTAGTCTAGGAAAAATAAGGTTTGAGATTGCATTAAAGACACTTTAGTAAATTGTGTTTGAAATAATATTACTGTTAGTTTATAACATTTTTGTCGAGATTTCGTGGTTATATTGGCTCAGGAACCTGAGAAATACCTTAAAATCGATATAAATGTACAGAGGGCAAGCTTATTTCGAAAGATATTTCTTCCAGCATACTAGAAAAAGAGACAGTTAATTATCACTAGGCAAATTTAATGTGTACAAACAAACAGTTAATAATTTAGTTTTGAGGTTATAATTTTTGAAGACTTACAAAATATTAAATATCTACTCAAATTAACGAATGAAGCTATCCTGTACAAAATCACCAGTTTTCCAATTTTTGTTCATACCTTAATTTAATGTTTTGTAAATATCTTAATTATTCAATAATACACAATAAAAAAAATCGGGGATTATTGAGAATTTATGTTTTTCAGGTATTTATCTACTATATTCCAAATTATCACCAAAAGTGCAATTAATGCAACCTTCTCCATACAAAAATCCATAGATTTCCCCGACTAAACGTGTAAATGAATAAACGCAAAACTAGAAAATAGTTTGTTTCGAATCTAATTATCAAGGTTTCAGCGTAGGTTAAATTTTTCATTAAATTTTTAATGTACTGAACTCGATGCCAACCCACCGCATAGGCACACTCACCCTACTTACTATACCAATGAGCACGCTAGCGCTTTCATTCATTGCTGAAATAATAATAAATCATTTTTTAAAATTTAAAATGCGAATAACTTTAAATATTAATTAAGGCGTATCCGCTCGGGATCACGACTCTCCATACTAATCAATGTGAACGAGCGCGTGGCTCCTCTCAGAATTTAGCCGATTTCTTTAAACATTAGATTAAATTTTAAAAATTTTCAAAAAATAAGAAAACCCAATCATCCTATGTTGTATTGTGAAGTATATTGTAAATTTTCATTTTCTTCCCGTCACCAGTAAGAGTAAAATGGTTACAACTAGAAAAAAAGGCGTGACTTAAGATTCCTTTTTTTCTTCAGTTTTATTAATCAAAATAGATTTCGAGAAAAGCCAAATTACTTCTCATGTTCTGTAGATTGTTCAGTTTTGTTTTCTGTTAAAAAAGTGCCATAGTTAATGTATCAAATGGTTACAAAGCTACCCAATTTGACAGTAAAACCGGGCGGTAGCGCCTTATTAAAATAATACAATTATTGATTCAATGCAATTGTTTCGTTATAAATCAGTTGGGGGTATGGGGTTTTGCGCTTAATTATAATCACATTGTATCTATACCGTGCAGGGCCGCCAGATTGTATAATTGGATACAAAAACTGTATAATTGGGTGGCTGTTTGTATCCTCTATGTATCCTGGACTCTCATGTATAATTGGATACAAAACAAAAATCATTAATTTTAATGAACAGAAAAGCTCTGCTGGAGTCCAAAAATCGCAAAAGGGTGATTCATTCAAGTTCTGTAGAATCTTGTCTCTCTCGGTTGAACCAACAAATGCTGAATTTGATGCAAAAATACCCCTAGATATATCCTGCGAGGCAATTTTGTATAATTTCAGGGGCCTGGCTGAATAATTGTAAAAAATGTACTGGCAGCCCTGATATCGTAATTAGTAACTACGTAAAAAAAACCTGAGCAAATGCCAAATAAACATCATGAGGAAACCTGCATGCTTCAATTTCGAGGCATGTATTGTACCCACTGTCCATTATAAGAGGCGACGGGCTCACCCCCCGTCACACTGGACTGAGTTTCGGTACTACAGGTGTAAAGTGAATGCTCTGAGATTTCAGAACATCTCTGACTACCCCCTCGGGGAATATAGTCGTGAGCATATACATACATACATACACACGTACCCGCTTCAAGTCTATTAGCGGTAAACTTTTAGACGCCTCTTCAGTTCGATAGATCTCTTCAATCACATGCTTTGCTCGTTTGATGACCAGCTCATCACAGTCCTGACGTTTTAGTTCTGTGGACAAAGAGATGGTTATCAATCTGTATCGACCTATTTCCAGCTCCCTGGTGGGTATCTATTGTGTTACTGAAAACCAGGAAGCTGGAAATACGTATTGTCTATACCAGCATGTCTAGCATGATTTCTCTACTTGCGCGCGACTTGGCGCCTTCCTTGCTTTTTCCCATACGTGGCGCGGCTTTCGCTCTCCGAAAAGCGCGGGAAGGCGCGTCGCGCGCGTGTAGAGAAATCATACTAGACATGCAGTAGGCCTCGCATGCCACCCCCGAGAAAACGATAAAAATCGAGACGTGCCTCCATCCTAATTTTTTTACGTATGCCAAAAAGAGCGCGTATGACGCTTTTCTCGTTTAAACGCTTTGTCGTGGGTGGCATGCTAGCCGTGCTGGAGTACAGACTGCAACACAAGCGGTGAAACATGGTAATACTCCTTGGCGGTCGGTAATGTTCAACCTTCTTTCGTAGTTGTTGGTTTGTTCCTTTCTAATCCAACAAGTTTCACCAGTAGTACCGAAACTCTGTCCAGTGTGACGGGGGGTGAGCGCGTCACCACTTATAATGGAAAGTGGGTACAATACATGCCTCGAAATTAAAGCATGCAGTTTTCCTTCACCGAAAAGCCAGTGGTGTTAAAAATTGCACATAAATTCCGAAAAACTCATTGGTACGAGTCGGCCTGGACGGGGATCGAACCATCGCCTCCTGCACGGCAGGCAAGGTTACTCGCCACTGGACCACCACGGCTTTTATCTGGGGTTATTGCTAAGCTTAATTATGATAGACTCGGAAACAAACACACCTTGTAAATCGGCCATAGTGGCAGCTCTCAGGCTCCGCAGTCCGAGCCTCGTGGCAGCCTCCTGGCACTGGGCTCGCCTCTGCGGGTACTCGCTGCCTGTCAGTTGATGCTTCACGTTTGAGTTGGTGACCAGAATCACTGAGTCGTCTGTCTCTACTTGTATCTGCGTTGATTCTAGAGATCTGAGGGTAAAAACATTTTCTAAGTTCTACTACAAGGTGTTACAAAAATACAAATAAACATTTAAGGGGGTGGTTTAGACCATTATACTAAACAACTTTCACTATGGGACCAATAACGAAATCGCGAAAAAAAAAGTTATATTGCACAATAAAACACGTCCGTTTTGTATTCCGTTTAATACGAGAGAGACCTACCCACTATTACAATAATAAAAATGTGAACTTAATTATACTTATACCTAGTACATATACATCACAGTTAGATGGTCTAAACAACCCCCTTAAAAGTTTGAAATTTTTATGATTACTTTTGTAACACCTTGTATATTTACGCTATGGTTCTACTTCATAATAAGGCGGTGCATTTCTTGTTTCGTGTCCTATCAGATTCAGGGGAATCGCTTCTCACTAGAAGAGCTAGAGACGCTTAGTACTAGAAAGCTGTAATTTGACATACATACATATTTATCACGCCGACAAAGTGGTAAAATATATTTTTTTTAAATAATTTTTTTAGGTTACCTCCCCTACACGAAAAGTGGGGATGAACATTGTTTTTCTCGTCTTTCCCATGGTGTGAGGATATGTCTTTTAAAAAATTTTCGATTTAGGGATCTGTTAGCTTAATATTAAGCTTTAAAGTGAAAAATTTTGTTAGAGTCAAGTGTCCTCAGCCAGCTGACCGGTTTTTCTGGATATGTGAAAAAATTTACAGCAGTAGTGTTTATAACGAAGTTAAAAGGAAAACTGTCACCGCTAAGTATGCTTTACAAGTTAACGAGTAATAGTCGACCAACTTGTAAAATGTACTTTTTAGACTTTGTTAGCCGTTAAACCGTAGTAATCAAACAAAAAGCCCCCTTCCAAGTCCGTATATTGTGACGGGCAACTACGGAACACTACTTTGCGCGTGGCCCGACACGCACTTGGCCGGTTTTTTTCAAATTAATTATAATCAGTCGTTGACTGAAGAACGAGAGTACCAGAGATAGCCCAAAGAATTGCTAAACTAAAGTGGCAATGGGCGGGACACATTGCTCGCAGAACCAATGGCCGATGGGGCTGAATAGTTCTCGAGTGGCGACCGCGTACCGGAAAGCGCAGCGTGGGTAGGCCCCCTACAAGGTGGACTGACGACCTGTTGAAGGCAGCGGGAGCACGTTGGATGTGGGCAGCGCAGGACCGATCGGTATGGTGCTGATTTTTGGGGGATAGATAGATAGATAACTCATTTATTTCAATAGAATAATACAGGCGAAACAGTGACAGACAAAGGCACTAGGTAACACTATGGAGTCCGTATAAGGAGGTCCGTACAAAGCTGCAACAGCAATAGGGAGCTCCCACGACGGACCAGTCAATTACAAACACGATATTGAAGGTATAGGTGTTGGAATATGACACCGTGCGACCTGTATTGCGCCGATGAAAAAGGTTCTGACTCAGCATTTATGCTATAGCAAAAGCTGCAGCACTGTTAATTCTGCCAGAACACAAGAGGCCTATGTCCGTCTTTCGGCTGATACGATGATGAGTCGTCGACTTTGAAGTCGCCGATAAGCATATCATCACCAAGATGCCGAGAGAGCGGAGAGGAGGGGGAAGTCATGGAACATATCCTGTACGACTGAGATGTCTTGACGGCTAAACGCATGTGCCTCCTTGGAGATGGTTATACAAAACCAGGAGATTACAAGCTTAACACTTTCGCGGGCAGTGAACGAGACACAATAGAACTTTTATTGTGGTCATGGCTATAGGCGGTCACAGTCCTCGAAAGTGTTAACTAGCGTAGAGTTTCTGGCCACATCTTCTCTACAACGGAACACCTTCCGACGCTGTGGTTGATTCAAAAACATGACGTCAGAAAGTTATCTATGTGATATTATTTTGAATAAACAATTTTCATTTTTGACTTTTAAATTGTTTTTGAACGGAAAAGAAAATTAAGAAAACAATTAGCTATGTGCCAGTTTTCGGAATGATATTTTAAATTATACATAGGTTTATTTTATACCTCTTTCAATTATCTTTTTCTTAAAAAAGCGTTATTTATTCGAAAAAAAACATTATTTTTCATTCAGCAATTTGAGATTCGCGCGATAACAGCCGATCACGTGACACTTAACACTGTGACGTCATCTTTCAATAAACAAAGTAAAGCTAACTACGTCGGTTTAACTCTCATAACGTTATATTTTGTGAAATGTGACGTCACACGATGCTTAATCATGGCCGCCTGCGTTTCAATTTATTAATTTTACAAATGACGAATTTATTTTTGAAAATAAAATATTTACAAGTTACTTTAATGCAAAAAACATATTGTATTATTTTTGTGTACCTATAAGCTACTAAATCTAATATATTTAATATCTTACCGTTACAATTGTCAAATAGCCAATTGTCTGGGGGTTAATACTCGTACAAAAGATCCCATATTGGATCGAAGTGTTGCTACACCTTGACATTTTAGTGGCCTTATTTTTACAAAATATAATCGGGAGTGATGGTGACATAACAAGGAAGTTTCAATTTTTTTAATTTATCCTGGTAAAGGACATGGGAACAGTAGTACCTAGTAGGTAAAACTTTGTTGATGTCTCTTCTACTTAGCGACCTCAGCGTAAATCACCAAGCCCGGTGCTCACACATTCGAGTTCATAATAAATTTTTCATCCCCCCATCTCGGAAAGAGTATTTTTACTGTTCGATATCTAAGTGCAAAAGCCGTTTTTATCCTCTAGTGTTGCACTCGAGTGCAAAGATTTTTCACCTCGTGCTCTTTTGATTCCCTCGCTGACGCTCAGGATTCTAATTTTTGAATCCTTCGCTTACTCAGTCATCAAAATTGAGCACGCGGTTAAACGGTTAAAAGCAACTTTGCACTCTTGTATAACAAACAACTATTTACCTACCAATAAAAAAGTTTTTTTTTAAATTTTAGTTCGAATAACCGGACCGTACTACAATGAAAGCGAATAAACTCCCCGCTTTTGAAAACCCACTAGAACTGTGTATACCAATTACTAACCAGTGCATATCAAGTTTGACCCTCTCTGAAAGAAAGAAATTGCATTCCGCATTTCCCAGAACTCGAATAGTCGGCTGGTAAACTAGGCTGCTCTGACCTCAATATAGCAGCAAAGCCATTGTTTACTGCGCAAAGGTTGTTTTCACTATCACTCATCCATGCAGGAACAAGTAACGTAAATTACCTTGTTCAAAGCTTTCATTTTGTACGGGCAATGTACTGCAATGTGCGAAGCATAGTTTAGTTGCAACGTCATTAAAGCATATGCTCCCGACTATGTTCCCCGAGGGGGTAGTCAGAGATATTCTGAAACCTCGGAACATCCACGTTTCAGCATTAGCACCGAAACTCTGTCCTGTGTTACGGGGGGGTAGCCCGTCGCCATTTATAATGGACAGTGTGTATAATACATGCCTCGAAATTGAAGCATGCAGGTTTCCTCACTATGTTTTCCTTCACCGAAAAGCCAGTAGTGTTACAAATCGTACATAAATTCCGAAAAACTCATTGGTACGAGTCGGCCGGGACGGGGACCGAACCATCGCCTCTTGCACGGCAGGCAAGGTTACTCGCCACTGGACCACCACGACTTTTTTTTAAATAATTAGATTGAAACAATAAATTCTTTATTTTGATAGTTAAAATTTAAAGTCATTCGCATTTTTAAGTTTTAAGGCAAACTTGATTTGTTATCATTTCAGCAATGAATGAAAGCGCTAACGTGCTCATGGATACAACATACATACATGGAACAAGTCTCGGGTGACCAACACGTCTATTATGATTCCACTACACGCGCGCAACGCGCCTTTGCGAGACCGAAAGACGCGCTTGCCGCGACAAGTAGTATAGAATGAAGCCGAGTCGCGCGCAAGAAGAGAAATCATGCTAGACGTGCAGGGCCTCTACCCGGACATTGGAACTTCGCAATTCCGTGAACGTTTTCGTTCCAATGTCATGTCAACTCTATTATAATGAAGTTCGGACCGAAACGGTCGCGATATATTGAATCGAAAGTCCGGGCTAGCACGTTTAGTATTATTTCTCTATACGCGCTTGACGCACGTTTGCTCTATAGATGGCCTTTTCCCGCGCTTTTCGGAGATCGAAAGCCGCACTTGCCACGACATGTAGTATGGAATAAAGCCGAGTCGCACGCAAGAAGAGAAATCATGCTAGACATGCAGGGCCTCTACCCGGACATTCAAACTTCGCAATTCCGTGAACGTTTTCGTTCCAATGTCAACTCTATGACAATGAAGTTCAGACCGAAACGGCCGCAATTTATTGAAAATCGAAAGTCCGGGTATAGGGCCAGCACGTCTAGTATGATTTTCCTACGCGCGCTAGACGCGCTTTTGCTCCATACAAAATGGCCTCTTCCCGTGCTTTTCGGAGAGCGGAACCCGATTCGCGCGCAAGAAGAGAAATCACACTACACGTACAGTATGCCACGCACGACAAAGAGACAAACGAAGGAAACCGTCGTGCGTGCTCGTTTTGTAACGTTAAGTAATAAAGAGAACACAGAAGACAGAGGCATATCTCAGGCAGGATAGGCCGCCTGAGAGCCGGCAGTTGCCTCGGCCAGCGTATCAGCCTAGCCATACAAAGGTTACTTAGAGATTTTTTTTATTTATAGCCTAAGTTTTGTCACTTTATATTTGTTTTCTGTTAAAAGTTTATATAAGGTCCTTCTTAATATGCTGACACTTTTTAAGGGAATGATCAGACCGACAAACTGAACAACTTCCTCTATGGCACCAACATCGAAATCGCGAAAAAAAATCTGCTGTTACATACAAAACTGCAAGCATACAGCCTAATGGGACAGCAGATTTTTTTTCGCGATTTCGGTATTGGTCCCATACAGAAAGTTTTTCAGTTTAATGGGTTGGTCATCCCCATAAAAAACTGTCAGCATATTAAAAAGGACCCTGTATGTAATAAATAATACTGTATCTCTTTGACGAATCCGTATTATATGAAGTAGGTATTAGTGTGTCATATTTTCTCTACGAGCGTCTCTCGGTTATTTGTCAATGCTACGCCGTAGCACTCCGTAGCACATTGTAGCAAGGAAAAGGCATTTTTTTTTGGCGGGTTGTGGCGCGCCATTTCTTTACCTATTTTCAAACGTGAACAGTGATAGGCTGATGATGATTTTTTTTTGCTTACCGACAGTCTATAAGTAAAGCATGGTCCCTCTTGCCCATGGTAACTATGTACTGGTCCATTATACCACACGACATGCCAGAAAACTCGTGCTCGGCCTTCTGACATAGCTTGGCTTTCATTACTATGCTGAAATAAAAAAAAATTTACTACAAACATAAATACAAAACTTAATGGCTACTCGACTCAAATGTATGGACCAGCAAATTTTTTTACGTTCACTATTTTGGCCCCATTGTGAAAATTGCATAAAAACAATTTTAAGTGAAAAGAGAAAAAAAGCTCTATAATCATTAATGGTTTGTCCCGCCTGAAATACCTACTCAATAATATTTAAATTATATTTGCTCAAACAAAGTTGGTATAGCTGATTAATGATTATAGAGCTTTTTTCTCTTTTCAGTTAATTTTTTTGTGCAGTGGGGTTTTTGGTTTTTCTTAATAATTTTGTTTATTTCATACTTTTTAGTCTTGTGTCAAAACGGTCGCATAAAAGTACCATAATATATATTTTTGGAATCTGCTCTTCACTAGATTTCATTTGATACCAATATTGTAAGTTTAAAAAAAAAAGGTTTTTCCCCTCTCTTTTTTTATTGAAATAACTCACGTCATTCTCACAATTTTTACGAATCTATAGACACCTCATACGGTAAAATCCATCAAGGCTGTAGGGCGTGCCACAGAAATAGATATAAATATATACATACATGTTTATTTAAGATTAGGTACTTGCCCCTTTTGTTACCCGTACAAATAAAGAGCACTTAGCCTACTTACTCAACTTGGGTGCCTGCAACAGCTTCTAGGAACGTGAACACAGCTACTTCGACTGAGGCACTACTGGAGAGTCCCGACCCATCGGCACATCAGTCACTATCACCGCGTCGAAGCCTTTCACTGCACCTGCCGACAAACACACGACCGAATTCTCTTTCAGTGTTGTTCTTCTTCTTATCGTGTGGGCTGCAACCCTGGTGTCAGAGTTTTTCAGACCGCCTTACTGCCTCTGACGTGTTTTTATGTAAGTGTTGTTAAAAACGGGTAAACTTATAACGAGGTTGGAATATTCCTTCTTAGTCCCGTGAGTATTCAATCAAGAAAAAGGTTACCGATTGCCATTTAGAAATTTTTGTAAGGTTGTATTACTGATATAAAACCCCAGTCTCATAAGGTAACCTTATAATTATAAGGGCTTGTTTCACCACGTTTGGATACTTTTTTTTTTTAATTGACTCTTGCTTGTGCGTTAGCACTGCATTTCCGCCAGTGTCAAGTAGTTTATGGGAGTATCTATTATTCTCTTTACCTCTTCCTATATTTCCGTGTGTACAATAAAGTGTTAACCTTAGAAACAGGGAGGACCATTCTGAGAATATCGAAAAAAATTACAGTTTTAAATGGTATCTTGGAAACGCGTGGTGGACTAACGGCGATAACCCTCCCTGAGGGTAGGCCCGTGCCCTGTAGTGGAATGAATAGGGTCCTTCTTAATATGCTGACACTTTTTTAAGGGGATGATCAGACCGCCAAACTGAACATCTTTCTCTACGGGTCCAACGTCGAAATCGCGAAAAAAAATCTGCAGTCCCATACAAAAATGGAAACCTAGACGAGTAAAATGTACGTGACAGCAGATTTTATTCGATTTCGATGTTTGTCACTTAGAGAAAGTTATTCAGTTTGATGGTCTGATCATTCTCTTAAAAAAGTGTCCGCATATTAAGAAGGACCCTGTATAGGCTGATGATGATAATGATGTAAGGGTATCGAAGGAGTATACTCGTAAAACATACCACAGGCAACACATATCCCTCGCAGTAATCAATATGTTCGCCAATAAGGTTGACGCGAATGTCGCTACAAACTTGTCGCGCGCCTGACGCACTAGCGTGGCTTCACCTTTAGCTACGGCTTAGTTGGACATCTGCGAAAAACATAATAGTATAAGAGATATATGTACTTTTTGTTATAATCAGCTGCAAGGCTGATTCAGTATTCATAGGGTGTAGAGCATCTCTGTGATGGGTACGGACCAGGTCTGCCTGCATAACTCCAGTCGGTTTAGGAGCTATAGCCGTTCAAAGGTCTATCTGCTATAATAAGGTACTATAATAAACTAGGATATCATGACCCGCACCTCCGAAGTGTTTTCAAGTGTTTCTGATCCACACGATCGTAATTCCAATATTTTTTGAAGGCCTCAATAATAATGCTTTATAGGTCAGAGATTTTAAAATGAAAGGATTATAGATATTTTTATTTTTCGGTCAAACGGGTGATGGGGCCATCAAGAAAAAATATTAACAATGATTTAATGCAAAACAGCTGATTGAAATTTTGTACAAAAGTCGAAAAAAGAAACTACATCATCGGCGTTTCATACATTTTTGGTCCAAATGTGAAAGTGCCAGCCAACAAAAACTACCGCTATATTCTGTTAGAACTTGTCCATCTAAATATTTATTGTTATAGCACGAAAGCTGTAGCTGTAAGTTTTATTTTAAATGAAAGTGTACAAAAAAGAACTTGACATACCGAATTGTGCTATAAAGCCAACAAAAGTGACGACGTCAGAAGGCGAGTGACAATGGCCCAATTTCGTAACTATTAACCTAGGTCTGCAATCTACAAGCTATTTGTTCGCATCCTATAGGATGCGAAACAAATGCGTGTAGGTGTAAACTAAGGATAGCATATGCTCACGACTATATTCCCCGAGGGGGTAGTCAGAGATATTCTGCAACCTCAGAACATCCACGTTTCACCAGTAGTACCGAAACTCTGTCCAGTGTGACGGGGAGTGAGCCCGTCGCCACTTGTAATGGACAGTGGGTACAATACATGCCTCGAAATTGAAGCATGCAGGTTTCCTCACGATGTTTTCCTTCACCGAAAAGCCAGTGGTGTTGCAAATCGTACATAAATTCCGAAAAACTCATTGGTACGAGTCGGTCTGGACGGGGATCGAACCATCGCCTCCTGCACGGCAGGCAAGGTTACTCGCTACTGGACCACCACGGTTTTCGGTGAAGGAAAACATCGTGAGGAAACCTGCATGCTCCAATTTCGAGGCATGTATTGTACCCACTGTCCATTATAAGTGTCGACGGGCTCACCCCCTCGGGGAATATAGTCGTGAGCGTATGCTTATGCTACACATTCTAGTTATCTCAGATGTGCAACTTTACTCACTAATGCTTTCCTTAACCATTCGATCACTATCTACGTACGTATAAGTAAGAAAAACAGGGTTGGATGGACAGACGTCCTTAAAATAACACGGCTTTATTGTGATTTTAAGGCCGTCTGTCCACCCGAGTCGAACGTAGAACCTGACAATTCCACTACAACGATCGCTTCAATAAAATCATGACTATTTATGACACCTACCTCTGATTTGTTTATTTGTTTAGGATAGATGCATAATATGGTACATACTTTGACTAATATACGGTATATTATATACGGTATAGGTTCTCAAATTATAAATCCAATTGTTCTCGATTTTACAACTTAGTTTTTTTGGATCGAAAAGTCTGAGTAAATTCTAAGTATTCTGTCGCCCGTCATGATATGATATAATCAAGTCGTTAAAGGTCGAAGCGGTTAAAGCCACATCTTCATTACAGAACAAATGCAAATTATAATGAAGTATAAGTAATTAACCTACCAAGTACATTCTATTCAATTTAAATTATCTTAAATCTAGCAAAATTGTGTAGAGAGTAAAACCCTACTTTCAAAACACCTTCATTTCCCATAACAGTATACAGGGTCCAACTTAAAATGCTGACAGTTTTTAAGAGACAGATGTTCAGACCATCCAACTGAACAACTTTCTCTATGGGACCAACATCGAAATCGCGAAAAAAAGTCAACTGTCCCATACATTTGGCTCGAGTAGGTTTGCACTTTTGTATGGGACAGCAGATTATTTTTCGCGATTTCGATGTTGGTGTCGTACAGAAAGTTATTCAGTTTGACGGTCAGATCATCCCCTTAAAAAAGTGTCAGTATATTAAGAAGGACACATATACAGGGTGGCTGATTGTACCTCATAATACTGAACAACGTACCAAAAAATAACCTTTTTAGCTTTTACTTCGGTATTTTAGGATACTAGACCGTTTGAGACTAGACGATTTGGGCATTGGATATTTAAGAAATTGTACAATAATGGTATTAGTCATTTTAGAACACTAGACATTTTGAGACTAGACGATTTGGGAAACTAGTCCGTTTGGTAAATTTGACGTTTTGGTGCTTTAGTCGATGCCGTCCTAAGCCAAATAACTGTATACTTTTATCACAGAGTAATATAATACTATTGTTAACTATACTTATTGTGGTGGTCCAAGTTAAGCCGTGGTGGTCCAGTGGCGAGTAACCTTGCCTGCCGTGCAGGAGGCGATGGTTCGATCCCCGGCCAGGCCGAGTCGTACCAATGAGTTTTTCGGAATTTATGTACGATTTGTAACACCACTGGCTTTTCGGTGAAGGAAAACATCGTAAGGAAACCTGCGTGCTTCAGTTTCGAGGCATGTATTGTACCCACTGTCCATTATAAGTGGCGACGGGCTCACCCCCCGTCAAACTGGACAGAGTTTCGGTACTACCTACTGGTGAAACGTGGATGTTCTGAGGTTCCAGAATATCTCTGACTACCCCCTCGGGGAACATAGTCGTGAGCATATGCTATGCTATGCTACTTATTATGCTTATAAGTAGTTAAATAGTTCTGTTTGATTTGTGAAGAAAAAAAAAGTTTTCACGACACTCCGACGATCTTACGACATTCTTATTGGTACCCATAGCAAAGCATAGGTAGGACCTACCATGATAGATATGAGTCTAAAGTTTAACCTACGGTCAGTTTACAACTTCTAAAGATACTTAGTAATTTAGATAACTTAATTCCATTCCAGTCGATAAACCGACTCGACATAAAAAAACAGTAGGAGTAAGTAAGGCTAGGAATACACTAATTTTTCTATCCGATAGTCTGACCGATTATTGGAAGGGGACTACATCAAAATAAAATAAATAAATAAAAGTCCGTGTAAAAAGGACGTGTATCGAGTGAATACGGTCCGATAGTCAGCAATACAATTCTCTAAGCGTCGATGTTTCAACATCGGTGAACTGTCAATTCGGTATTCGTTAAGGTTATGTCATGTGTCAAACTAATATAAAAACATACAACGTGTTAATGAATTAACGCAAAACTAGAAAGTAGTTTGTTTAGAATCGAGAGCAAAATCGAATTATCATGGTTTCAACATAGGTAATTTTTTTCATAATATTAAATAATTTGTTTGTAAAATTTTAAATTTACTGAACTGGATCTCAACCCACCGCAAGGGCACAATCGCCCTACTTACTACTAAAACAAGATTCTTAAAATGTATCCATGTGCAGAGCGCTTTCATTCATTGCTGAAATGATAACAAATCATTTTTGCCTCAAAACTTAAAATGCGAATAACTCGAAATTTTAACTATCAAAATAATGAAATTATTGTTTCAATCTTATTATTTTGTTATAAATCAGTTGGGGTGTATGAGGTTTTGCGCTTATTCATTAACACATTGTATATGTCGAGTCGGTACTTTGTGTAAGAAGCAGTAGATTTTTTATTTTTATCTATGTTGGCTCCATGGTGAAAGACGATAATGTTCAGTTTGATGGTCTAAACCAAACCTTTAAATATTACTAGGGTGTTTTATTACATCCTGTATAACAGAAATTGGTTAAAATAAAAGTCACTTTAATTGATGCATAGACACGAACTTTGTCTTAATGGATTAATCCCTGTACCTGTATCACAGTTTATTATGATAGTACAGTAGTACTATGTTTATAAGTCCTACCGATTGTACACACGGCGACACATCAAGCTAGGCAAAACCAAAATTGGCTGTATAGGTAGAGTAGAGTCTAAGAGGAAGGATCTCCATAGAGTCCGCATAAATTTACGATTGTAGTTGGTCTCTTTTGTCTTATGACGTACCTTTAATAGTAGAAGGAGATGGAACTATAGATATTTGTTTATGCGGCTGTCCACTTTTTTTTGAGCTAGTGTGTGTGAAAAGTGACCGTAAACATAAGGCCATATTATGTCACTTGGTGCCTTTTGTCCATACTACTTGACACCACACACTCAAACCTAAACGTAAAAAAAGTGGACACTTTACAATTGGTATGGCTCTCTCTAGTCTTAAAGAGAGATCCTTCCTCTTAGAGTAGAGTATAACGTCGCGCGGCCAGTTTTTTTTTGTTTTGCGTAGCTTGATGTGTCGCCGTGTGTAACTGCGCAGTTGACTAATTTTAATAACGAGCGAAATTAAATTGACCAATCAGAATGTGACACCTTCAATTCCGTTTCTTCGGGTTTTGACGGTGACTCGGGTCTGCTCTGCGTTAACGAAGATTGACGAGCCGAATTATTTTTTTTCAAAATCCATCCACTTTTCAGTTTATTGTAACATGTTTACATAAGCACATCTATACAACGTGTTAATGAATAAGCGCAAAACCTCATACACCCCAAATATTTTCCAACAAAATAATTAGATTGAAACAATAATTTCATTATTTTGATAGTTAAAATTTAAAGATATTCACATTTTAAGTTTTGAGGCAAAAATGATTTGTTATAATTTCAGCAATGAATGAAAGCGCTAATGTGCTCATGTGTAAATTTTAAGAATCTCATTTTGGTAGTAAGTAGGGTGAGAGTACCCGAGCGGTGGGATGAGATCGAGTTCAGTAAATGTTTTGCGTTAATTCATTAACACGTTGTATAATAGTACACATTATGATACAAGTGAGCAAAATTGGTCAATACAGACGAGGTGGGATTGCTGACGAGCCGAGTGTGTAACCAATGCTCACGCGTTTCATACGACGTTTTTCAATATGCTTGCGAGGAAGAAGTAAAAAAATTCGTAAAATACGACTGTTTTAGACAAATATTTATGGAATTTCACGCTGGGCTTCTTTTTTTTTACGGCCCGTCCCGTCCCTTTGGTTGAGATAGCTTTGCGCGCGCAGGTCGTCGAAGAGGCAATGACTTACCTGACATTCAACCAACGACATCTTGTTGCAAACAACCTAATATTAAAAACGTTATAAACTTAATATTTATGTATTTATAACACAAATTAATGTTAATTTGTTAACTGAGTCATTCTTCAAAAGCTCGAAAATGGTGGTCACACGGCTATAAATCTTAACTAAGCTATAACTCCTAATACAGCATTCAAACCAAAAATTTTATACGTTTCATCATTTATTAATCTACATAGAACACTAATAATTTTTTCAAAATAAATAATACTAATAACTTAAAACTTCGTCCGAACATCGAAAACGGGATGAATTTGGCTGTTCTTCGAGTGTCCCACGCTCCTCTCGCGTAAAACAATCGCATAAAACTTTTTAGTTTATTGTGTTACATGTATGTTTTGCAAGAGTTATTTTATTCATTTCTTATTTTGATTTGTAGATTTCAACAATTTTTTAAGATTTAGAAGCCAATATGCGTTGGTCACACGATTTCATGAATTCTGGGAGTGCATGTTTAAACGCTTCGTATGTGTTCAAATTACAACCATAGATATCCAATAGAGGATTGAGCTGTACCAAATTATCTTTCTCTTGCTTAAATCAAAAATGATCCTTATCCCAAACACATAAAAACTATTTGACACGCATAAAGTCGACCACACTAGAAGAAGAAGGAGCTCTGTACCCGGTGTCTCGTTCTAGCCGTGTACTGATGTTGCCATATATTAACGTTATGATTACAGCCGAATTGGTAAGATCTCATGAAGCAACAATGTATTAAAACTTCTTATAATTATTTGTGTGTTGGAAAGAAGTGGTAGTATAAAAGAAAAAAGTTGACAACCCAATTTACCATTTTATTTGAAATTGCCGCTAGACGTCAAATTAATTTTTATTATTTTAATTCATATTTTTTATGTTAAAATGGGTCGCATTTGTTTAATCGACGGCTGCAAAAGCGAGTATTATCCGGATTGTGGCTTATCGTATCACAGGTTTGTATTTGTAATATGTTTTCGTCTTGAAAATATTAAATGAGTTAGGGTAACAACAAACATAGAAGGTAAGTTTCGGAAGCAAACAAAATTTTTGATTGAATTAAAATTGCTCTATAATACCTACATTATGATAAAAATTACGAAGATAAAACATACTAGTTAGGTATGATATGATATTATATGGTATGCTGGCGTTGCGCTAGCGTACACATGAACACAAAAAATCTCGAAAACGATTATATTGAGACTTTTGTGTATTTTTCGTGAACAATGTCTAAGAGAGCGTCGATGGCGCGTTGCAGAAAGGTATGGACACTCAATCGTGAGGGTCCGGGTTCGAATCCGCACAGACGACATGACATGGTAAATGTTCCTACCATTCGTTTTTCTAACTTGTGTACGTAATACCGACTGCTCTCAAACGGAGAAGAAAAACATCGTGAGGAAACCTGCATACGCTGTAAGAGAAATTCTGAAGAATCAAAACAATGAAATTATTGTTTGAATCTAATTATTTTGTTATAAATCAGTTGGGGTGAATGAGGTTTTGCGCTTATTCATTAACTCGTTGTATATCTCCGAAAATGTTTACCGCTGCACTGGAAGATGTTTTCAAGGTTTTGGACTGGACAGGGCTAGACATCAACATAAACGGCGAGTATATCATTCACCTTTGGTTTGCCGATGATATAGTCATCATGGCGCAGCATCAGCATTTCATCAGCTACGGAGGAACTCAGTAGAATGCTCAATGATCTTGAGGGAGGCCCATCGGCTGAGAAGATGATGATGATGACTTTTTTTTACCTGGTACACATTTTCTGCGGCTACACAAATAGTGAAAAAATATTAAAAGTCCTAAACGTATAATCGCATTGCCACCCTACTAAGGATAGGGACACCGGGTCCAGTAATCTTTATCCCGCTCTTCACACAATTCCGAGAAGAGCGCATTCCAGGTTTTACGTAGTAAATTAATATTTCTATATATAGTTAACTTTTAGAAGTGCTAATATAGGTGAGATTTCCCTAAGGTATTGACCCTTTGGAATTCATTGATAAATAAGGAGTAAATTGTAAAAATAGTCAAAAATCCTAATTTTCGTGGCGTAGTTTTCGTGGAGTTTTCCATGCCACGAATATTATTACACATCTATTTTGAGTTAATATAATCACGAAATGCAGGATTTCTTCCTCGATTTGAGTATTTGTTCGATTGTCTATAGCAATCATACTACAGCAATTATACTTTATTTATTGGAATGGTAGTGAAAAATTGAAATCCATCTCTTCACAGCACATTATTATGATTATCAAACTGATATGGCAGTTTACTTATCTATACTTAAAAAGAGCGCCTTTACTGACTGACAGACAACGTATATGACAAAAATACTTCATTGTCTCTTATATTATATTGCAAATCATATGATTTGCAATCGTTCACGCAGAAACACTCACTCTCATTTCACTTCACTTCGTTTGCCCAGTAAGCAACCAAGTCAACGACTTTTGATTGGAGACGAGATAGGTAAGTCTTGCCCAAAATGTTTTCTTAAATTTGTCCTTTTTCAAATCGCAGAACAAAATCTCAGGATCAGTTAAATGAGTCTCTCAGCTAAATATAGAAAAGAGTGCAAAGAACGCGATGATGCGAAAAATAGTGATGTCGAAACAACATACATTTTGCACGGATAAAAAATTATTCATATCGTACGTTCCTCGTTGCTCGATGCTGGATTTTGAAAATGAATATCGTCATTAGCTTATTATTGTCCACTTTTGAACATAGGCCTCTCATTATAGTTAAGTAATTTGCTAACCAACTCAACTAGTCTGCCTCTAGATCACTGCGTAGTGCTGTTTCTGATATGGCAGCTTTAAGGAAAAGCTTTTTTTTTTTAGTAAAAGTACACATAAAGGTGACCCGACGGTAACGATTAAGAACCGACCGCCCATTATATTCAATGGTAATGTGAACTTGGGCACGGCAACTGCCAGAAATGCTTGACTCAAAAAAATTTCTGATTTCCCTTATTACATGGATCTTGACGCAACTAGGGATAGCTTCCGTGCGTTCAGATGTTTTTGCTATACTTATAACTGGAACAAATAAAACTTGGTGGTTTTGCGGAAGCGCCTTCAACTCTGCCATAAATTATGTCTAGAGTAGGCTTACTAATTGCCATGATTTTGTTATTGTCGGTCTCCTGTTTGCAATGCAGGGAAATTCGATATTTATTTTTCGTACTCCTCTAACTCCTCTTATCTTGTTTTAAATTAATTGCGGACCGCTAGCTAAATGAGAGTCATCCCCTGGGCTCGCTGGATTTCAGTGTCTAGTGTTACGATTGGTCGCCGCTGTTAATCCTGGCTTACAGAATTACAGTGGTGGAATATGTGGTAGTCCTATGGCCAAAAACACAGCCTGTTCCCTAACGGTGCAATAGAGAATAATTATATCTATGAGCATCCTCACTCAGTCTCTGCTTGCTATCTGTCTCAGATCTTTAGTCCAACTAGTGGACAGTAGGGTGGCGTCACTCTTCATATTATGGTGGCCCGTGCATGATCTCTATTCTCTTGCTCACATTGTCATGATTCTTCAATTCATTTTCATTCCTTATCATCAGTTCTTTGACATTGTAGATAATAATTATAACCAGCCAGAATGATAAACGATAGCATAAGAATCAGCTTCTCGAACAAGCTGGGTTCCAAGAAGGCTACAGCGTTCGTGGGCTATGAGAAAGCCTTTGACACGGATTATAACATAATTCAAATCAAAGGCACTTTTATTATAAGCGCCTTTGATTCGAACTGGGCTGTAGTACTATACTGCAATCTCTCCCAGCGATGGTTTAAAAATGAACATTGACTAGACGAGGATGATGACCAGTCCATATTCTACCTACTCCTATGAAGATCGGAAAATCGGTGCTTGAAGTTGTTAACAACTATGTACACCAGGGACCAACAAAGTTGGTTGGTCAAATCAAATAAAATATTATTTATTTTCACTAAAGACATAATAAGCAGCAAAAATATTGAGGAAAAATTCAAGATGCACAAAATAATGCGGTCTTACTACTAATAAGCGATTTCTTCCAGGCAACCTTAGGGTATAGGAGACAGTGAACAAAATTATGCTAGTTAGTTAAGCCAGCTCGCAGAATGAGTTCAAGCATCGAATTTGATAGCTAGACAGCATTTGACTGCATAAATCTTCTAATCCCAAATAACACAGTATCTCAAGAGAAATGTCTTTGACCAGAACTGAGACGTGGTGGCTTATTAAAGCCTCAAGAAAAAGGCTGAAAGTATATTAAAGGGTAATGCTCAGAATAGTGCAGGGATACACGATGTGAGATGCTCAGAGTTTACCTGTGAGATCCAGTCAGAAATTAAAAGAATCGCAGTAGACCCAAGTTAGCTGACAAAATCGAAAGAATTGCTAAACTCAAGTTACAGTGGGCTTAATCGTAGAAAAGAGACCGATGGGGATGGAATGTTCTCGAATGTTGATCGCGTACCAGAGGGCGTAGCATGGATAAGGCGACGAGGCTGTCGGTCACCGGGTGGTGAAGTCGTCGGAAACCCATTGGATGAGGACAGCGCAGGACCGGTCGTTGTGGCGATCTTTGGGGGAGGCTTATGTCCAGCTGTGGTTGTTGTTCGACTGACGCGATGATGAACTTTTAAATTTAAAAATAAATACTTCAAATGGTGTATTATTTTGAACTTGAACGCGCTAGTTGTGAGATCGGTTTGCCATCGCGCCATCTAACATTATACCTCGGTATTTCATTTTCTTAAGCTAATCCACTAAAAAGGATTAAACCACCTGATTGCCTGACTCGGTCAGCTCCGGAAAACCCAGCTGCGTTTTTTCCTATGTTTTTTCCTCTGTTTTTTAAATATTTTTAAGTCATTGTTGGGTTTGCTCTTGACCTGAAGTCCTCAGGACAAAGATGTAGCGAGTTTACCCAGAAGAAGCCATTTTAAAGGAATTCGGGTTGTAAGCGTTCGGAAATACTGACGGAGGCAGGGTAGTCCACTCCATAAAAGATTCTGAAAGGTGCTTAGTGCTAATATGTGGGACGTCAACCAAGTAGGGGTTATATCCCGGGGTGCCCTTAGACTGGGTGCCCTTAAAGTAGGAGTAACGGACGGTACGGACGGATGGTGTTCTAAACGGACTCCTTTTGGCGGTGAACAGACAAGCTTGTGTTTTGGTGGCGTTGAAGATAACTAGATTATTGTCTCTCACTGGAAGACAAGACTTAAAGTCAAGTTTGTCCGATCCACCATAGCCTCCCTCTGCGAACGAATTTCATCCTCGCTGGCCCCAGCGCCGGATAGATGTCTCTCTGTGACAGTACTGTCATCTGCATACCCAACAATAACTGACACAAGGAGGTCATTGATGTGAAGCAGGAAAAGTGTCGCGGAGAGAACAGACCCCTGAGGAACCCCAGCATCAATCGCCATGAGGTCAGAAGATCAGCTGTCAATGACAACTCTGATCGATCGTTGTCGTATAAGTATTATCCACAAAATTTTGCTGTTTAGATATTAATAGATATTAAAATAAGTAAATAAATAAGTAAGTTATAGCCCGTAGGATCCCACTGCCCTGCAGTGCCTCCAAGACATTAAAATACAATACAAAACGTATGCCTAATTTTCGTGGACGGCTTAGTAATTTTCGTCGCCGCATAAATTTCAAAATTGAACTCTACTGAAACTAACAGACTTTTCTAAGTGCGCAATAGATCAATCGACTTGTATTGTCAGCTACTTTCATATTTCGAGTTTCGACCTCATTTATCTAAAAATCGTAAAAATAAAATGCGCCACGAAAATTACACGGAGAATGTCGGAATGAAGAACTACCCAACTAAAATAAATTGTTTGATGAAATGAAACATTTAATTATCACATTTTAATAAACACAGATAAATGTATTAAAAACAAGTTTTTTTAATGTAAAGAGTTACTCAATGCTGAGATTTTAAAAAACACTAATGAAAATAAATACAATACCGCACTAGGCTATAATATAATCATTTTCGCACACGTGATAAATGTTGTTAGTGTTCTACAAGCTGCATTATGTACCTACAAGCGGTGCGATAAGAGCCACATTACGAGCAAGTATGTTGATAAATATATTTCACTGCTAAATCAAATTTTATTTTGTGTCTAAGTTTGTCTAAGAAACTTACTTTATTTCAAAATCCATCCACTTGTCAGTTTACACCAGCACATATATATAACTAGAATAGTAGCACAAGGAACTATGGTATCACATTTTTTTAATTTTTACAGTAAATTTCTAACACAAAAATACTGTCGTTTTCGATAATCTACGCTAGAAACTCAAAATCTACCTTAGTACCTGCTGTTTTATATGTAAGAACGCAATTTATTAAAACCGTACCATTGTCGACATTCATAGACGTCAGTTTACTGCATCAACTAATGTTTATTACAGCGATATGAAGCTGATAACACTGTAGCCATAAATCTATGTACATACAAGATTAGAGTAAAGGTCCTCACACACATAATTATATCCTATCAGTTTTTATAAATTACTAGACCGTAGCATGTTACACGTGATACGGCTGTATCGCGTCTTTTATCTTGTTCGTTCGTGCGCAAATAGAAAGTGAGCGAAGGTGTGATAGCGCTATGTCACGGTGCCATACTACCTATGCAGATTTTAAGTCAGATCATAAGATATCAAACAAAAAAGTTCATCAAAATCGGTTCTGTAGTTTTTGCGTGATGCTGTTACATACATACAAACAAACAAACAAACAGAAAGACACAAATTCTAAAAAAGGGTTGATTTGGAGTCCGGGATACCTAAAAACCATATCGTAATCTATTTCATGTAAATATCTTCAATGTACAGACACGCTTCTGTTACAGTTTTATAATAGTTAAGAAGATAAGCATAGCATAAACATATGTTCACGACTGTATTCCCCGAGGGTGTAGTCAGAGATATTCTGAACCCTCAAAACATCCACGTTTCACCAGTAGTACAGAAACTGTCCAGTGTGCACGTCGCCACTTTAAATGGACAGTGGGTACAATACATGCCTCGAAATTGAAGCATGCAGGATTCCTCACGATGTTTTCCTTCACCGAAAAACCAGTGGTGTTATAAATCATGCATAAGTTAATAATGTTTTTAATGGATCTTTGTTTTTCTTATTTGTGGAAAGGTTGAAATTGATATCATTAGCATTCTTTTAACTAAGTCTACCTATCAAAATTGTTTACTATGGGAGCAAACCGATCGGAGCAAAAATAAAATCTGCTGTTGCATACTTTTTTTTGCTCCGAACGCTTTGCTCCAATAGTAATAGTTGTACAGTTTGTTGGATAGACTCTTAGTTTAAAAGGATGCTAATGATATGAATTTCATCCTTTGCTCAAATTGTCTCTTAAATGATATGCCGAAAACAAAAACTCAATTTGTAATTTACCGCTTAAACCGCAAATGACTGGGCTAAATAATTGTCACCTAAAAGGGTTTAGGCCACCAGGATCCCCTAGTCCGATCCCCCAGGGGATCCTGGTGAACCGCATCAGTTGAAGGACATACTCGTAGCTTTGATAAGCGCGGATGTGCGATAGAAGAATTTAAATTGTTTGTTGTACATTATTGAACTTTATAGCCAAGGAACTACTAGGTCTTTATTACTTCGCTGTACCAGATACAAAATCAGTTTAGGGCATTGACTTTGACGCAGACGGTGGTATGGGACACTGGGATCGTTGATAAGCCATTCATCGACGTAATTAAGCCATTATTTTGTAACCATAAAGTTAATATACCAGAGAGACAGACAGCTGGGAGAGCGAGATGCACCTAGCGGCACCACTATACAACGTGTTAATGAATAAGCGCAAAACCTCATAAACCCAAACTGATTTATAACAAAATAATTAGTTTGAAACAATGATTTAATTAGTTTTATAGTTAAAATATAAGTTATTCGCAGTTTAAGCTTTTAGGCAAAAATGATTTGTTGTCATTTCCGCAATGAATGAAAGCGCTAGCGTGCTCTTTGAGACATTTTAAGAATCTTGTTTTGGTAATTAGTAGGGTGATTGTGCCCGCGCGGTCGGTTGAGATCGAGTTCGGTAAATTTTGAATTTGACTAACAAATTATTTCATATTTTGAAAAAAAATACCTATGTTGAAAACATGATAATTCGATTCTGCTCTCGATTCTAAACAAACTCCTTTCTAGTTTTGCGTTAATTCATTAACATGTTGTATAATAGAAAGAGATACGTGATGCGAAGCAATAGAACCGTTTTTGGGAACTTATTGGCAGGGTTAAAATTTGAGCTTTGTGAATAATTGCGAATCTAAAGTGAAAGGGTAGATAATTTTGTGAAATAGACTAACATCTCAATAAATTATCCACGATTTCATGTTAGACTCACAATTAATCCCAAAAACGGTTTCATTTGACAACTCATGTCAGTTCCTCTACTCCCCCTCTAAGCCCCACTTGCGCCAACCTGGGTTAGTAATTAACTCTGGGTTAAATAGCTAACTCGGATTTTCTGCTATACTAAAAATCATAGATTACAAACTTAACCTGGAGTTAGTTTCTAACCCAGGTTGACGCAAGTGGGGCTAAGTATAGTAACTACATGCTCTTATTACAATATCCCTGACTTTATGGTTGTAACAAATTAACTAAGTATAGTAACTACATGCTCTTATTACAATATCCCTGACTTTATGCTCATTGATTTTGAATCATGAGTTCATGACATAATCTTATTCAATACATACTGGAGCGTTTCGGTATAACTACAGAGATTCTATTCGTCAACATACCTTTGAGTAAAATTCCTTTCTAAATATCACCAATATCTTCACTTGAATAAAGTTTAAAACTCAGTGAACTGTTCGAGCGTACCACAGTAGGTACCGTATATGTTGAATGATCGTTCATATCAATAACTACGGACGTTAAGGCGATGCTTTCATTCATATTTTTTTACTGTATTATCGAGCGGCGATAGCATAGCGTGGTGATAGCCCATACGGGAGACAGATTGCGACTCAATCACGAGGCGGCGGTTCGATTCCTTGCCTGCAACCCTGGACAAAGTGACATTCTAATGGCGTTGACGAAATTGAAGCATGCAGGTTTCCTCATGATATTTTCCTTCACCGAAAAGCCAGTGGTGTTACAAATAGTACATAAATTCCGAAAAACTCGGCCTGGACGGGGATCGAACCATCGCCTCCTGCACGGCAGGCAAGGTTACTCGCCACTGGACCACCACGGCTATTATGCCTTTAATAAAATACTACTGTATTATTATGCCTTTACTAGGCAGTTATAGCGAATTGATGGATTTTAAAGGGTATAAGCATTGACGTCGAATATACGGAATATATACGGACGCCGGGTCTAGTACAAAATTCACGAAAAAAGTGCCCGAGACTAAACTAAACCAACCTTAGTACGTGTAGTAATATAAGCCAATGGAATTCTTTTCGACCCCACTCCCCCATCGGGGCAAGGCGCGCGCCGCGAAACCGCGCGTGCGCGTAGTCGGCCGATCAAACGAAGACTGTCGCGTAATTGGTTCTCTTTTTAAGTTTTGGTGCTCTTTTGATTCGGAGTGTCCGAATCAAAAGAGCACCAAAACGTAAAAAGTACTTTTGAGCGCGGACCCTACGTCCAGTAGTTGGTAAGTCAATGGGTATAAGGTAGGCTCCGACTTTTTAGGGTGCTTCCACATCTGGCGAATGCGCCGCGAAAGCGCATAATCCCGTGCACAGTCCCGCGCTATTGAATGTACACACGGCGACAGATCAACCTACCCATAGTTGAACTCTATGTTCATGGACATAAGGTCCAACTATGGGTAGGTTGATCTGTCGCCGTGCGTACCTACGTCTAAAGGCACTTGTTCAGTGGAAAGATCGTTTTTTATATTGTTAACTGCGCTATTTGTAATTACTTCGAGTTGTCATAATATTACTTTGAATATTTTGTATTTATTTCTGGATATTTTTGCAAATGGTTTGTATTTATATCATATTCGTCTATATTTGAATGCGTATAGAAAAGCTACCACATCCATATCACAATATGGCCGAACGGCCCATACATGATGTATGATGTCATTTATACACCACTAGTTTTTAATTACTAACATAACTTTATGGGTGTATTCAGACCATGAATCTAAGCAACTTTCCCAATGGAACATGGGTCAAAAATCTAGATTTTTTTTGGACTTTCATACAAAAGTGCGGATCGGCCGTTCAATTTTCTATAGGAAGTCAAAATATATTTCTCATTTTTCGACCCATGTTCCTAAAGTTGTTTAGTGGTCTGAATACACCATTAAAGTTATGTTAGTAATTAAAAAAACTACTTGGGGACTTGCCACAGATTTCAACACCCACAAGTTATAGCAACGAAGCTAACAGATGGCGCTACGGTCGCACTCGCAAATGTGTACGTAAGACAACTTGCGACGTCACATTGGTAACCCGTTAGCCGCTACACATACGGTTCACAATCGTATACAAGACATGAATCGCGCAAGAGAAATAATCACAGAGATTCGATATATGCAACGTGTTAATGAATAAGCGCAAAACCTCATACACCCCAACTGATTTATAACAAAATAATTAGATTAAACAATAATTTCATTATTTTGATAGTTAAAACTTAAAGTTATTCGCATTTTAAGTTTTCAGGCAAAAATGATTTGTTATCATTTCAGCAATGAATGAAAGCGCTAGAGTGGTCGTGAATACATTTTAAGAATCTTGCTTTGGTAGTGTTATGTGGGTATGACATAAATCTTTAAGTGAAGCTTGCGGCTGCGATCCGAAGTGCCTACCTACTAACGATTTAGTATGAATATAGCGCTTAAACCGATTTGACGTGTCTTATTCAATTATCCCAATTCGTAGCTGTTCCGGTCATAAATAACAGTGGCGACGATAGAACAATACGCGTGTGATAATGGCTTAAGTCTCAGTATGAGTGTTAAGCAGTTTTAATCACGAAACCCACGAGTGGGTGTTGTAAATTGTGTTGTATTCCGGTAGTAAGTAGGATGAGTGTGCCCGTGTGGTGGGTTGAGATTGAGTTTAGTAAATTTTAAATTTTACAAACAAATTATTTAATATTTTGAAAAAAAAATCCTATGTTGAAAACATTATAATTCGATTCTGCTCTCGATTCTAAACAAACTACTTTCTAGTTTTGCGCTAATTCATTAACACGTTGTATACAAGGTCCAACTAAGATCTGTTTGACCACGGCCGGTCCCCAGGCTTCACACCTAGCCTGGCGGAAGATCTTCCCTTTTCACCGGGGGAACTTTCTACAGTCTCTCTCACTCTCCACAGTGTATAACTTCGCCTTAATAGCCAATGAATAATATCACCCGCTCGACTACGATCTACGATGTTTATTGCCCCTCATGATCTCAGATAAGATATACATATAAACTATAAAATAGTGTACTACAACTGTAAAATTACATTATTTGTTATGATTAGGACTTGTTAAAATTAAATGAAACCCTAAAAAGTAAATAGGTTTTTATTTGTATTAACGTCTGCTTTAATTATCGCTATCCGTACCTATACTTCATTCCAAATAAGGACGACAAGATTTCCCGAATCCTATTTAGCTTTCTGGCCAATTGTGATTAGCAAATATAATTATTTATCAGAAATAAAAATGTAATTTCTTTATCAGAAGTATTATTTCTCAGGGTCCTTCTTAATATTTTGACACTTTTTCAAGGGAATGATCAGACCGTCAAACTTTTTCTATGGGACCAACATCGAAATCGAAAAAAAAAAGTTGTCCTATACATTTTGGCTCGAGTAGGTTTGCAGTTTTGCATGGAACAACAGATTTTTTTTCGCGATTTCGATGTTTGTGCCATAGAGAAAGTTGTTCAGTTTGACGGTCTGATCATCCTTAAAAAAGTTTCATCATATAAAGAAGGACCCTATATAATATCCGACATTTATCTTGGACGTTACTAAAGCTGATCTAAGGATAAGAGAGAGCAAGTGTTTCAAATCTCTGTTTCTGTAGTTAAAAATAGCCTTAAAATATCGTTGCTATTTGGAATGGAGTATACTACTTAATTATAAAAAAACCGGCCAAGTGCGTGTCGGGCCACGCGCAGGGTAGGGTTCCGTAGTTGCCCGTCACAATATACGGACTTATAAGGGGTCTTTTTGTTTAATACTACGGTTTAACGGCTAATAAAGTCTAAAACGTGGCGACGGGCTCACCCCCCGTCACACTGGACAGAGTTTCGGTACAACTGGTGAAACGTGGATGATCTGAGGTTTCAGAATATCTCTGATACCGTGGAATATAGTCGTGAGCATATGCTCGAGGAAGGGGGGTATGTACAAAAGGAAAGTTTTAACCAAGTTCCAATACTTAGCATAGCATATGCTCACGACTATATTCTCCGAGGGGGTAGTCAGAGATATTCTGAAACCTCAGAACATCCACGTTTCACCAGTAATACCGAAACTCTGTCCAGTGTAACGGGGGGTGAGCCCGCACATAATGGACAGTAGGTACAATAAAAGCCTCGAAATTGAAGCGGGCAGGTTTCCTCACGATGTTTTCCTTCACCGAAAAGCCAGTGGTGTTACAAATTGTACATAAATTCCGAAAAACTCATTGGTACGAGTCGGTCTGGACGGGGATCGAACCATTGTCTCCTGCACTTCAGGCAAGGTTACTCGCCACTGGACCACAACGGCTTTATTCAAGTTCCAATACTCGGGGAATTATTTCTCCTGATTTATCTAATTTTCCTGGGCTATCTGTTTGTATGTTACATTTTCCCGGCAAAAAGGTAGATTATTAAATAATAACTTGGCTAAACCGCTGAACTGATTTTAATGTATGCGTCATGTGGTTGTGGAATGGGCATGACGTAACAAATTTAAATTATGTTTGATTATGTAATGATATTAAATGGTAAGTAGGTATTGCTTATTATTAGAAATGGGTATGAGTAAAGTTGTAGGTATGGAGAAAAATTTACATTATTGTTGTTGATCGGCCAGTGATAAAACTTACATAGGTTTTTTGAGGACCTTTCAAGATACATTTAAAAACATCACACTCATTGCTAGCGCATAATATCGGAGCTGTGCTATTAAGGTACAAATAACTTCTAATGTTGTATGGGAGAAATCGCTTTTTAGCGCTAAGACCGCCTGGTTTTGTATCTTCTGTATTTCTTTACGGTATATTTTCCTGAGTAGGTAATATGTTTCGATTGATTGATTGAAAATGAGTTGATTCTTAAAGGCTTTGGTTACTTTTTCATGAACCTTTAAAGTCAAATATCTCAGCTCCGATGCGAGCTAGGCCATACGTGTTTATTACAATATGTTTGTTTTTTATAGCACTATGATTAGATATACAGTAGTTTGATTGGTGGCCGAGACTGTTAAAAAAATGGCAATACCTTTACTCATACCCATTTATTATTATCAGTGGGCCTGCTGATTGATTGGTTCCTTAGACGAATTATATACGGACCCGCCTCGCCTTAGCATTTCCCCTCTGCCAACGTGCAAGATCAAAAGATCTTACGCATTTACATACAATTTTATACCTTATCACTAAATGCGACAGCCTATTAATTTCGAACTTATCACGTTTGGAGTTCACACGACACTGTTTTTCATGACGTTTAACATTCAAAATTCGAATCTAAACTAATGGAATAAAATTCAAAGTTGCGTATCTAGTGCTACCTCGCCCCCCGCAAAAAGTGGTAGATTAGTTTGTTAGTAGAATTACACGCGTAACTTGTCCTCATATAAGTAGTCTAAGATTGGTTCAGAATAAAGTGTTCGGACTTTGAGGCTACGCGCAGAGCTGATAATGTCATGCGCGATGAACTAAACCCCAGACAACCTACGGGCAAATGGGAAGTGATATGTACCCATTTTAAAACCCGGGCCATCAGCCATCTTTGAGCACACCAGCATAGCTCACGAAAATCGAATACCTACAGGGTCCTTCTTAGTATGTGTTGGCAACACCAAAATGTAGTAATTAAAAAAGTTGTATTTCCGTTTCCGCCTTCCATATTGGTACGGTGCTTGTGCGTGTAACTAACTCCGGTGTAAAATCACTAAACAAAAACCACCAGTGCTGCAAACAAGACTTTCCTTTACACCGAACCACTCCTGCCACCAGTAAAACTACAGTCCACTAAAACCTCTCCAGCGGAGCCGAATTAAACACCGGTAGGCCACGTTCCCTACAGTATACTGACACTTCTTTAAACGGATGACCAGACCATCAAACTAAACAACCTTCTATAAGGGAACAACATCGAAACTGGGAAAAAAATCTGCTGTCCCAAGGTCCGGTATCCGCCATAGCGGAGCGGAGCTGGAGCGGAGATTTACCTATGTCAAATCAAGCAAAAACATAGTTTCAATTTTTTTACGACTCGAGCTATTGATGGACTTTACATATCTCTGCTCCACTTTGGTGGATACTGCGCCTTAATCAGTCTTTGGTCGAACCCGGCCATAAAGCACAAGCAAAATTCTTGAAAGAATTAAAATCGGTTAATAATTCCGTGTGTACAATAAAGAGTTAAATAAATAAAATAAATATATTAAGTTTTGGACGAGGAAATAGGGGAATACGAAAGTCTGATTTCGTCCAATTTGTTTTTTAGCGATAAGACCGCCTTATTTGTACCTACTTGTAATTCTTTATCCGTATTCAAATGTATGTTCTGTTTTGGTGTGCAATAAAGTATAATTGAATTGAATTGAATGAATCCGCAATCGACTAGAATTTCGTGAAAATAATATTAAGTTGAAGAATGCTTACAAAACATTTTAATCCCATCGTGAGACCTAAAGCAGCGATTACACTTGCAGTTGATCCAGCCCGATTTAGTTATACGTTGCCTGATTTGTTAGGTATATACCTATTAGTTCGACTCAGATATCATAGTTTTACACGCAAACGCTACATCGATACGAAGCAAATGTTTCAATTGCCGATAATTTTCTGTCAACTTTTGAGGTGTACTATAATATTGTATATAGCTCCGAAGGGCGTCATCAAATCTTAACAAAATCAAAATGGGATCATCTCGGGAGTATAACCTATCAAACAAAAATGGTCCACAATTGACGAAAAAAATCGGTGAACATACCTAAATAATAAAATAAAATACATACAGCCGAACATAGAACCTTCTCATTTTTTGAAGTTGGTTAAAAAACTATAGCTATAATAAAATTGACCATCAAATTAGGTATGTAACTAAGGCTGTTGTTATCCTGAATAAAACGAAGTAAAAAAATAAAAACAAGACACACAGAAACAACCAAAACCCAATACTTTTACATAGTAGGTATTCTCGAAATAATTATTAAAATACCTAGGTTCAGTATTGGAGTAGGAAACAGGGGAATGCGAAATCGTGATGTCGTCCATTTTGTGTCTAGGTAATATCAGTCCGAGCTACAGTTGTCACTTTCGCACTACTAGCTCAGTTTCTCGGATACAGCGCGACAGCAATAGATCTGTTAAAACTTACCTATCCTTCAAATTTCTTGCAGACCATAACCTTTCGGTTGGTTTATATAGAAGATACGTGTGGCGGTGGCGGATAGTCAAAGTAACTCAATTATAAACCTTATAGTACGTAGCATAGCGTCGTTTGGAGAATTACGCCCGCGCCTCCAGGCGACGTCACCTGGAGGCGCGAGCGCGGGCGCGATTCTCCTTTACGACGAAAACTGTCTACACTAACGTCACTAACGCCCTGTGTACAATAGGTATACTAATTACCTTGTCAGTTCATGAAATTAAAATACCAGCGATCTCCAGGAAACAATTTTCCCGGAGATCACCAGTTATAGCGTTTTTCCAATGAATACAGCTCATTGAAGATTCATCATACCTAATCATTGGATTCATGCGGAGAACTGCGGAACAATCTATAGGGATAGGGGCTGTTAATTAATTCGGTACGTCAGACAATTTTAAGCACTTTCTACCCCTTTACCCCTACGTAAGAAAAAATATTATATTTTTTATTTGGTTATTTTTGCGATCTTACGTAATAACAATCTAGATCTAGACCGACCCCTAAATCGTCTTTCGTAATAATAATAAATGAACATTATTGTATAATTTTCTGATTATTTTATATCGATACAAGATCGGTATTGTAATATTATCTTCATATACCTACTTTACAGGATAATAGTTAATTATTAGGTAGGTACTACAACCTATTTAATCTGCTACGCATCATTCAATTTCATAAACTGTGTGCGTCAAACACTTCAATATTTCGTCCTCGTGGTGTCATCTTACTGTATGGTTACCCTAGGTGTGAACGAACTTTGAGAAGAATATAGCATAATAGGTAGGTATCGAAATATTAAATATTTTTTTTGTAAAATTTTAAATTTACGGAACTCGATCTCAACCCATTGCACGGGCACACTCACCCTACTTTACCAAAACAAGATTCTTAAAATGTATCCACGAGCACGCTTTCATTCATTGCTGAAATGATAACAAATCATTTTTGCCTGAAAACTTAAAATGCGATTAACTTTAAATTTTAACTATCAAAATAATGAAATTATTGTTTCAATCTAATTATTTTGTAATAAATCAGTTGGGGTGTATGAGGTTTTGCGCTTATTCACACGTTGTATAAACAGTAATAAAAATATAAAGTAATTTATAGCATGTAGAATCCCATTGCAGGGCAAAGGCCTCCTCTCACGAATAAGGGTAACAGGAGTGCCCGAGTTCAGTTTTAAATTTTACAAACATATTATTTGATATTTTGAAAAAAAAATCCTATTTGAAAACACGATAATTCGATTCTGCTCTCGATTCTAAACAAACTACTTTCTAGTTTTGCGCTAATTTATTAACACGTTGTATATTACTCTCACAAACCCATTACGATCATACGTAGTGATTCGATTAATTGAAAACCAACAGTGACTCCAATGTGACATTAGAAATTATAGTCCAATAAAAATACGGGTTGAAAGGAAATAATTTATAGTTAATACCTAAGCAATTTTTTGCGCTAAATCGGTTTAACAAATGATATTTAGATACTTTATTAACGAATCCAACTAAATTTCGTATTTTTAGTTTTTAGTACTTAAATGGCTGTTATTAAATAGTGTCAGTATTTTTTTTTTATTTCTAATGTTTGTTTTAGGTTATGAGTTTGTAGGTATAAACTGTGTTCATTTTGAACTAAAATTGAGTAATCTAGAATTAAACATTTGTACGGGTTCTTACCGCGTTTTCGTATAGTTATTTAAGTTAAAATGTTTAATTCTAGATGAAATAATAACCGCGTACCTAAGTCTCAAAACTGTAAAATTGAGTATTTCAGAAAATATTTCGTAATTTCTTCTTAGTTAAAACTACCATCCCGTGGAGTTTTTTCTTTTGATTTACTTTAATTAAAAAGAATAGAAACTTATTTAACAAATTGCCAAAAAATGTGTTTATACCTACTATTTTGTCTAATTTCACAATCATGATTGGTTTATCTTTATTTATTTACATAATTAATAAAACATTTTTTAGTTGCATTTTATCTCTAAATGATAGCTTTAACTATAATGTTTACGGTGTAAGTGACAGCCCAGCAAATACTGAAACGGTGAACTCAGACCATCAAACTGAACAACTCTCACTATGAAGCGTACCTCATAAAACGCGAAAAAAAAATCTGTAGGCTGAGTTCCACGTTTAAGTAGTTTAGTACCTATTTGCTAGGCTGTGACTTTGTGACCCTAGTTCAAAAAAATAAAAAATAACTGTTATAAATTATTCCCATCCGCCATACTAGCATAGCGTATTTTTTCTAAGCTAATTTAAAAAAAGACGATTGAGGGCAGCAATATATGCTCGAAATACCCTTTTAACCACCTGCCACTAGGCCGTGGTGGTCCAGTGGCGTGTAACCTTGCCTACCGCGCAGGAGGCGATGGTTCGATCCCCGTCAAGGCCGACTCGTACCAATAAGTTTTTCGGAAATTATGTACGATTTGTAACACCACTGGCTTTTCGGTGAAGGAAAACATCGTGAGGAAATCTGCATGCTTCAATTTCGAGGCATGTATTGTACCCACTGTCCATTTTACCTAAGTGGCGACGGGCTCACCCCCTGTCACACTGGACACAGTTTCGGTACTACTGGTGAAACGTGGATGTTCTGAGGTTTCAGAATATCTCTGACTACCCCCTCGGGGAATATAGTCGTGAGCATATGCCACTAACGGTGGCAGTGAATGTGTTTTCTTTTATCGGATGCCCCCTAGATGTCCCCGATACAAATAATTGAACAATAGCACACGAATAGATATCTCGGCGAGGCCGGACCATAAGATAATCTTCATACAAACGGGACGCCGCGGCCCTAGTACCGTATACAGGGTGAATATGATATCATTTTAGATTTCTATGTTATAGTCGGGGAAATCTACGGATTTTTGTATGGAGAAGGTTGCATTATTTGCACTTTTGGTGATAATTTGGAATATAGTATATAAATACCTGAAAAACATAAATTATCAATAATCCCCAATTTTTTGTTGTGTATTATTGAATAATTAAGACATTTACAAAACATTAAATTTAGGTATGAACAAAAACTGGAAAACTGGTGATTTTGTACAGGATGGCTTCATTCAATACGTTTTACTTATAACAATAATAATCCCCGGTTAATATCGTAAATTTGAGTAGATATTTAATATTTTGTAAGTCTTCAAAAATTATAATCTCAAAACTAAATTATTTACTGTTTGTTCGTACACATTAAATTTGCCTTGTGATAATTAACTCTCCCTTTTGCTAGTGTGCTGGAAGAAATATCTTTCGAAATAAGCTTGCCCTTTGTACATTTATATCGATTTAAAGGTATTTCTCAGGCTCCTGATACAATATAACCATGAAATCTCGACAAAAGTGTTATAAACTAACAGTAATATTATTTCAAACACAATTTACTAAAGTGTCTTTAATGCAATCTCAAACCTTTTTTTTCCTAGACATATACCTATTAGTGCCATAGAGAGAGAGTGGTTCAGTTTGACGGTCTGATCATTCCCTTAAAAAAGTGTCAGCATATTAAGAAGGACCCTGTAAACACAACACATACACCCTCAGTTCTCTTGCAAAGGTTATTCTTTGCATCAAGTTGGTTAATACTCAAAGTACAAAGGCGTAGAAAGTAAATACTAGAGTTCAAAGAAATCTTTTTAGACTTTAATCTTTTCTAAAGGTATTAAAGAATATACCTATTTCAAAGGGAATTGAACGTTTATATTCTCTTCAATGTTGAGGAATGGGTAGGTACTCTAATATATAGGTACTACCTACACACCTAACTAACGGTCAGTTGCACGTACGTTCATTAAAGTTAAACCTCCATTAAATCTCTTGCTAGCTTTAACTACGTCAACAAGGACGAAAAGTGACGGCAAGAGATTTAATGGAGGATTAACTTTAACGAACGTACGTGCAACTGGCAGTAGTGTTTTAAATTGTGTGAAGCTTTTGATCTATGAAGAAATACCAAAATTTAGGGGGTAACTTACCTACTTATTTTAAAGGCTACCTAGGTAACGACCACCTATTTCTGCCCTCAATGTATTAGATTTGATTAGCTTTTCATCAACTCACTTGACTAGCTTAACTAGACGTCCGCAGGGCCGTTGCAAGCTCAATAGAGAGCCAAAATGAAAGCCGACACACGGAACCCGATGTACGAGTATTCGACAGTACCCCAAAGGCTCATGAGCCGTAAGAAATTCCTGAAAGTGTGTGGACCCAATTCAAAGGCTCCTCAAGCTAGCCACGGTCTCTGGCGGGAAAACACCACTCTCCCTGGCCCGTTTGTCCCTCTTATGGAGGGCCGCTCCAGGCCCTGACCTGCCCAGGCCGATTTTGATATGCTTAAATAGACTCCGAACTCAGGTCGGCCGGAGTAAAGGCAACCTATTCAAGAGGGGTTACAAAGACGGGTCTGACGTCCAGGTTTTTTTTTTTAATAATTTCTTTAACGGCTCTGGATACTAGTCCTTTTGAGCCATTCGTAATTTGTTTCTTTATATTCTTTATTTTAATGATGGGATGATAGATGACGATGAATCTGTCGTCGATTTCGTAAGCTCGCGCGTTGCCGCCAAAATGACCATGTATGAGTTAACTTGAACCAAAACTTATGTTCTGTTATCGTATTTATTCGAGATTCCGATTACGTCGGTCGCTTTACGCAACTGTTTGGTACACAATCCGCACGAAATTATGTCACAAATATCACTAAAACCAACTTTTTATGAATTTCAAATAACACGAAACACAACAAGAGCAATGGCGCCAAGCAAACTGCGACCTCCAGGTTTGAATGTGGTGTTGCCCCACAGACTATGGCCCACCTCATATCCTGCCCGGACACTTGGACACCGATTGAACTAATTTAAAACATCGAAGTTCTATTCTCATCCGATTTCAGTTCTAATCACATTGCAATCCAATTACTATTCAACTGTGCTGAATTCCGCATCGCGCTAAACTCTATGTAACTGACAGCCTTTAACGTCTGAGCGATCTGTCAAAATGGCTCTAACGGCTGTCATGAGCTGTACCGCGAATAGCGCAATACCAAATGTGTCAAAAGTTAAGGTTCGTACGTAGTCCAGTCACGGTTCAACCACCGAATATTTACCGCAAATCCAACACTGCATGGATAGTGTTCAGTCTTTTTCTCCATTCTCTAATGTATAATGTAAGAGAGTAATTTGTAATTTTATAAATAGGATTATAACTTTTTTTACCTTATATATAAGAGGACATTTCTCTGAATTTAATATTGCCACCTTCATAATTTTCGTTTCATTTGGTATGCTTCATTAAATAGAATAATACTTTCCCTATTATATCTTAGCCTTAATAGGAGAGGAGCTACTAAGTACGAGAAAAAATTAAACCAAATATTAAAGACAAATAAAATACAGGCTTTGGAAGCTAGTAGGTAGTAGAATCAAGTACAATTTTTGCCTTGACTGCTCCGGGCAACATTTATCATTGGCAAAATGGTTGCCAGAGCAGTATAGGCAGGTTGCAAATTCCTCTGACACTTCACAGCTGTCTCCTGGGTGGTTTTGGGAGCAGCGGAAGCATCGTGACTTAGAGCGACATTTATGGCACTGAATGGTTGGTAGTTGATAAGTCTCCACTGCTATAGAGTTATAAGCTGCGTACACATGTTGAGGCAACCTTTGCCCTTCAAAAGTAATAACCACAGATTGAGTAGGTATCCACTCTGGGGATCCATCCACTACTTTCTTTCTGTTTAATCGTCTGGCCTTCAGAACTTTGCCTATGCCTTCCGGAACCTCCATCGATTCTGCGAATTCCTCCATGGATAGTTCCAGTGGGATGTTTCTGACAATGCCCATACGGGATATATTATATGCAGGGATTGACGCTGATAGGTTATTTGTAGCAAGGCTGGGATGGGAAACAAAACGATTGGCAGCTTCCCTATTTTTAAATTGTACAGAAACCCGGTTCCTACCTACGCTTTTGATACCATCTTTAGAGATATTCTCTATTTTTCCTCGAACTAGAAGGAGACCTACTTTCATTGGACGCAGAGTGGTTCCAGAAGCGGGGTCTGGCTCAGTCCGGGAGAGATGGACAATAAAAGGGCCACAGTCGGCCTCGCCATACATGCGGTTTTCCTGAGAAAAGCTTGGGATACACAGACTGAATAGAAGCTGATGGCTGCTCTGGGTTTGTAATTGTTTTTTTCCCCTTTCTACCAGACAGATCATCAGAGGCAGGGCGTTTTGTTCCTCTCTCTGTTTGGTTTAGATCTTGTTGGGACTGATCACTAAATAATGGTTGGGAGGAAGGCTCAGGAGGTTTCCTAGGTATATCACGGATTGGTGGATCCATGATATATCATGCAGGCCAATTAAGGCCGATTAGTAGTTAGAAAACAGCACAGAACTCACCAAAATAGTATCCACCACCAACTACAGAACGGGAAATCTCATTAGAAAGTGAAAAAAATGAAAATCCACAAACGACGGTCGATAAACACGTGTGTTAACCAACTTCGCCAAGCACGGAATCCAACTTTATAGTTTCATATCCCCGCCCGCCGCGCTGTCAAAGTGACAAGACGTGTTTGTTTACTGTCTAAACAATTTTATACTTTAAAATATATAAGTGCCTTATGGATCAGTTACTTATACAGATACAAAGTAAACAAGAAGCAAGTAGCGAGCTGGAACAATCAGAGGATAACTATTTTAACTGGATCGTACGTAATTAACAGATTTATTTTACGCCGGTGTCAATCAACCCACATAATCGGGATTGATTTGTCTATATCTACCGACAGTCTAAAATAATTGACATGTCATTACATTTGAATCTCTTCTACAAATGAATACTACTAGCGCCATCTGACGAATCTTTCTGGAAACTAATAAGAAGCAACAACTACTGCCACCTGTAGATTCTTACCGATACTGCGTCGGAAGGGTTACTGTCTAAGCCGTAAACGTGCGCCTACGACGCACTGTCCCTAACTCATAGACGAGAAGCTATCCTTTTACCCAACTCAAAAAATAGAGGGCGCTACGGGTTGAAATTAGTAAAAATTCGTGAGACAATTTGTTGTACCTTAATTACCGGTCGACAGATAGAACAAAGTTTTGGTTGTACTAAGGGTGCGTTCAGAACCTACGCCCAGAGTGCACTCTGGGTGCAACTTTTCGCACTAACGCCGTTCCGAGCCTCGGTGAAAAAACGCTCCTTGCAACTCGGTTGTCACAACTCAACCGTTCCGAACCTTTAACGAGTTGCAACTTTTAACCATCAAATTCGACGGTTAAAAAACACTCTGACGTTTTGATTATCTGTGGTTACTTGACTTTTTGCTCATTTTGAATAAAAGTTAGTTTTTTTTCAGATTATTTTTATAAACTTTTTATTCTCTAGCATGGAAGATGAGTTTTTATTGTATTTGGAAATGATGGAAGCCCTGGAAGCCCATATTACTGTCAATGTCAAAATTTGAGGTTATAAAACAACCGGGATCGTTCCGTACCTATTTGCGAGTTGAAAAACAACTGTTCGTTCCGTACCTTAGATTAAAAAACAACCGCACCCGTAGGTTCTGAACGCAGCCCTAGAATTTTCTACCAACCTGCCAAGCACGTAACAAAATATAAGCATGCCAAAAATAATGTTAGGCAAGTTGAATCATTGTCTCCCAAAAAGTAGATTTTTAAACGAGTCGAATCAATCAAAATTAAAAAATGAAATTGAATTTAGTTATTGGTAGCATTGCGCGCTAATGTATTGGGTCCATGTAATGGCCAGCCAATAACGCGCAACCAATAATGTCCGACCCAACAATGTCCAGCACGTATTCCATGCAATGAGTCACAAATAATGATGATGATGATGAAATGTAACTTCAGTATCAGTTTACAATCGGCTCACTAACAGTTACCTACACTGGATAGTTTGGATTTAAAGAATTTTCTTGTGCGAGATTATATCAAATGAATGATGAAAGCTTTATCGATTTAATATTGATTTATTTCTTGTAAAGTTTAAGAGTTATACATGGTGCATAAATATTGTATCTCACGATATTTTACACATGGATCAATTTAAATAATGTTCATCATTTCCCAAGATAACTAAGTTACTCAGGAAGAGTTGGTGCCGGTGACTCACAGAGAGACCTTTATCCCACCAGTGTGGGAAGAACGAGCCCAAAAATAATATTATTCAATTCAATTCAATTCAATATAATTTTATTCAATATAGGAGCTTACAGCACACTTATCAAACGTCAAATCTTTTTTAAAGCTACCACCGCGTCGGAACGTGTTGTCGCTGTAGAGAAGATGCGGCCAGAAACTCTACAACATAACACGACTTAATAACTATTACAATATAAATTCTTAAGCTAAAGTTATGTATACAATAATACATAGTCTATTTAATAAAATAATTGATACTATACAGTAAAGTAAATAAACTATAAGCTAGTGACCTCAGACCCAAGCATTTTGATCATTTAAATAATCATCCAGTTTATAATATGCCTTCTTACAGAGGACTTTTTTGATTTGAGTTTTAAACATGTTTTCGGAAAGATTCAAAATGGTCTCGGGGATTTTATTATAACAACGTATACATTGACCCATGAAAGACGTGTTGACCCTACTAAGCCGAAAGTGTGGAGATATCAGTTTATTTTTGTTTCGAGTGTTGTAATTATGGACATCACAATTTTTTGGAAATAACGACAAATTTTTTCTTACATATAAAATGTTTTCATAAATAAACTGTCCATAAACTGTTAAAATATTAATTTCCTTAAAAAGGTCGCGAAGCGAATCACGACAGCGCAGACCATATATAGCTCGAATTGCCCGTTTCTGTAGGATAAAGATTGTCTCAATGTCTGCAGCACGACCCCACAATAAAATACCATAGGACATGATACTATGAAAGTTACTGAAATATACGAGACGGGCTGTTTTAATATCAGTTAGTTGTTTAATTTTTCTGACTGCATATGCTGCAGAGCTTAGCCTACCAGCTAGAGTTTCAATGTGGGAACCCCATTGCAGCCTAGAGTCAATCGTTATTCCCAAAAACACTGTATTATCAACAAAATCTAGACTATCTCTGTTCAAAGTTACTTGGTTATCTACAATTGGTACATTTGGTAAAACAAATTTTATACATTTCGTTTTTTTTTGCATTAAGTGCGAGATTATTTGCGTTAAACCAGTTCAAAACTTGTTGAAGGGTATCATTTACGTCGTCAAGTTTTTGGTCCTTCCTATTTACTTTAAAAATCAGAGAAGTATCATCAGCAAATAATACTATGTTCGACAAGTTTTGTACCATATGTGGCAAATCATTTATGTAGACCAAAAAAAGGAACGGACCCAAAATTGAACCCTGGGGCACGCCTGTTTGCACATGTGATCCAGATGATTTAGATCCGTTCACTAAAACTTTTTGGACTCTGTTTTTTAAGTAGGAGTCCATCAAATCAAGAGCTGAGCCATTAACTCCGTAATGTTTTACAGCAAAGTTTTATGATCAACGCAATCAAATGCTTTGGAAAGATCGCAAAAGACGCCTATCGCATTTTGGTGCTCCTCCCAAGCGCTGAAGATGTGCTGAATCAGAGTAACTCCTGCGTCTGTAGTTGAGCGTCCTTTGGTAAACCCGAACTGCTGATCATGCAGCAGTTTATTTAGATTGAAATGAGACAGCATTTGATTGAGAATAATCTTTTCGAAAACCTTGCTGAGAACTGGTAATATTGAGACAGGTCTATAATTGTTGGGATCATGTCTATTGCCTGATTTAAAGAGAGGTACGACTTTACTATGTTTCATAAGATCGGGAAAAGTACCTTGATCGATGCAGATGTTAAATATTGATGCCAAGTAAGGTGACAGGACACCAATGACAGATCCAAACAACTTAACCGACATACCCCATATATCTTCCGAGTTTTTGAGATTAAACTTTTTATAAATTTTAACAATTGTATCAGGGTCAACATGCCTAAATCTGAATTCGGAAGTGCATGCATTTACATTCTTTTGTAGTATTGTCTCGGCCAGAGCAGATGAGGAACCTAATGACTCTGTAATCTTTACTGGAATGTTAGTAAAGAATGTTTCAAATTCCTGAGCTACTCCCGCCTCTGAACTGATAATACCGTGATCAGTTTGAATAGTTATGTCTGGATCACGTGGTTTTGTTTTGCCTGTTTCATGATTTATTACTTTCCAAACGGCTTTGATTTTGTTATCTGAACTCTTAATTTTTCTGCTAATGTGTAGTGATTTTGCTGTGATACAGACTTTCTTGAATGTTTTTGAATAAAGTTTTACAAATTCAAGAAACTCATAATTATGAGTATAGGTCTTTTTATCATATAGATCAAAAAGGGTTTCTCTACTTTTACGGATTCCTTTTGTTGCCCAATCGCTGAATTTAAATTTAATTGATTTTACAATATTCCGAACTGTGAAAACTTTGTCATATTCATTTTGCAAAATATTAAAAAACTCATTGTAGCATGTATTTGGGTCATTCTGCTGATAATATGGTAATGGCAATTTAAGTTGCAGAGTTTCTTTATATTTTTCTATTTTGTTAACAGTGGCAGGCCTGATTTTTTGAATCTATGTTATGATAGTTCTCATATAACCTTATTCAACTTGCATAAGCATATGCTCACGACTATATTCCCTGAGGGGGTAGTCAAAGATATTCTGAAACCTCAGAACATCCACGTTTCACCAGTAGTACCAAAACTCTGTTCAGTGTGACGGGGGGTGAGCCCGTCGCCAAATAATGGACAGTGGGTACAATACATGCCTCGAAATTGAAGCATGCAGGTTTCCTCACTATGTTTTCCTTCACCGAAAAGCCAGTGCTGTTACAAATCGAAGATAAATTCCGAAAAACTCATTGGTACGAGTCGGTCTGGACGGGGATCATACCATCGCTTCCTGCCCGGTTACTCCCCACTGGACCACCAGAGCTTATTCAACTTGTAGGAAGATTATTTACCTATTTTTACCATATTGGACTTAACTCTGATAATAGTTACCTACCTACCTTAGCTATGAGCTGTGATGAGGTCAGGGGCATATTCACATAATATAACAACTGTTGTCAGTCTCTTCTCCGCTGCAGCATGAGCTACATATCATTGTGTGATTGTATCATTGATTGCTCATTGGTGGTAAAGATTAGCCAGCCAAAAATAGTCGCATGGCAGTCTGCTACCAATATTGAAATATTTGGGAATTTTCTTGCTAATTTTAGATTTTTACTACCTCCTACTTGTAAGAATGGCTTGCTTAGCTCCTCGCAGGGTCTTAGCACTTCTAGAAAACACACTGCAGTACTCTTTCTAGATTGTTTTTATGTAAATAATAGATAACCAGCTAATTTCCAGTACCATTCTCTTGCTAGATTTAGGTAGTTCTAGATTCCTTGAAGTTCCTTACTGCTTGTAAGAATTCCTTAGCACCCTCGCAGGGTCTGGAGTACTCTTTTTAGACAGTTTCGACGTAAATAATAGGTAACCAGCCGATTTACTTGGCAGGTTTAAATTTCTTTAATTTCCTTATTACTCTCTTACGAGTTGATTTCTTTAGCTCCCTCGCAGGGTCTTGGTAGTTCTAGAATTCACGCTGGAGTACTCTTTTCAGACAGTTTAAGTCTAAATTGTAAGTAACTAGCCAATTTCCAACACAATTTTCTTCTTGCTTATTTACACGTAAAAACGCTTGTATCACATTTTTCCTATGGATGTACAAACAAATTGTAGAGTTTACGTTATATTATATTCACTGCTTTATTTGTATTTTATAAGTTAACTTTTGTAAAAAATGTTTCATAAACATCGAATATCACAGTTTCATTCTGATTGCGGTAGCTCTTGACTTGCCGTAATCATTTGACGTTTCCAATCTACACAATGGTACGTACGTACGTACGTATGTATGTATGTATGTATGCATACGTCCGTCCGTCCGTCCGTCCGTCTATCTGTCTGTCTATTTCTTTGACACGGCCTACAGCCCAAACGGCTTGATAGATTTTAACGTATGAGGTATCATTGGATTCGTAAAAATCGTGAGAGTGACATAGGGTATATTTTTTCAAGATGGCGTCTACGAATTAAAAAAGAGAGGGGGAATAAAACATTTTTTTTGGTTAATAATTACAATATGAGTATCAAATGAAAGCTAGTAATCAGACGAATCCAAATATATATGGATTTTAGTACTTTTATGTTACCGTTTCGACACAAGACTAAAAAGTATGAAATAAACTAAATTATTAAGATAAACAAAAAACCCGACTGCATAAAAAACCTATTAAAGTAACTGAAAAAAGAAAAACAAGCTATATAATTACTAATAAGCTATATCAGCTTTATTTGAGCTAATATAATTTGAATGTTAATAGGTAGGTATTGCAGGCAAGGCAAGAAAGGGGACAAACCAATAATAAACCAAAAATCTTCTTTGTCCCCGATTGCGATACCTACCTATTAACATTCAAATTATATTAGCTCAAATAAAGCTGATATAGCTTATTAGTGATTATATAGCTTGTTTTTCTTTTTTCAGTTACTTTAATAGGTTTTTTATGCAGTCGGGTTTTTGTTTATCTTAATAATTTTTGAGTTGTGCCGTTGTTGTATTCACCTAGCGATATTTGCTATTCGATACAGAAGAAGCGCCCCCTTTAGTGTTTAACACATTTTAGTTTACTAGGTTAGTTTTATGTAATTTATACTCTGTGGTAATCAAAATAATCACATTATAATGTTTTCTCATGCATTTTTAAGTTAAAAGAATCAAGGAGAATATTTTATAAATTATGTAGCCCATGTGATGGAAAAAAGCTGCAGCGATAAAAAATTATTGATTTAAGTTAGGATAAGGAAGTAGTATATGCTCACGACTATATTTCCCGAGGGGGGTAGTCAGAGATATCCTGAAACCTCAGAACATCCACGTTTCACTAGTACCAAAACTCTGTCTAGTGTGGCGGGGAGTGAGCCCGTCGTCGCCACTTCTAATGGACAGTGGGTACAATATGTGCCTCGAGATCGAAGCATGCGGGAAGGATAAGGAAGTGTCATCATAAAATACAATAATGTATTGTCCAAGTGGACAAATTTGTGGTCTAAAGGCTAGGATATAGTAACCAATGTGTGAATCATGATATTTTAATGAAATGTCAGATTTTGAATCTTTAACTTTACATATTTAATTTTTAGGTGTTATCTATAGCTGATAACCTCATTAATTTTAAAAAGCAATCTCATACAACACAATATAAATGAACTATCCAGAACCATAGACTGGCAAAGCAAACAATCTGTTAACTGTCCACTGTCCATTGAGAAGTGGCGACGGGATCACTAAGGTTTTGGGCAACTTGCTATGTTTCGAATAGTATTAAGGCATGCATAAATGCTCACGACTGTATTCCCCGAGGAGGTGGTCAGAGATATTCCGATAACACATCTACGGGTACCAAAACCGAAATCGCGAACAAAAATTGTCCCATACATTTGGCTCAAGTAGATTTGCAGTTTTGTATGGAACAATTGAATTTTTTTTCGCGATTTTGATGTTGGTCCCATACAGAAAGTTGTTCAGTTTGATGGTTTCTTATCCCCATAAGAAAGTGTCAGCGTATTAAGAAGGACCTTGTTAGTAGTACCTACCGATAGACCAGTGTGATGGGTAGTGAAATTAATGTATTATTTTCCCATTTGTTTTTTTAGTTTTTTGTGTTTCAGTACTAGTGAAACGTGGATGTTCTGAAGTTTCAGAATATCTCAGACTGGCCCCTCGGGGAATTTAGATCTGGCACCCTGGTATGGTGTTGAGGTCGTTCAGATATACGTAACGCCTTATCAATCTGAAGAACTGACTAAGGCACTTTGTAAAAGAATTTCAATGTGAAAATAAACTATATTTACTTATTTAAATTATTATATTTAATAACTAATGAGATAAAATCTTATAAATAGTCATATGTTTTGAACAATAAATAAATTAAAATCAACTTGTAATATTAAAACGGGTTAAAAAATGGTTTAAACAATCAATACCAATGCATTGTACTTTATTTAAGTTTACAAAAATGGTTACCTTACTTAATAAAGGATAATTATAATAATTTGTTTAATACAGTAGTTTTTCTTTGTCAATGTTATTATAAAAAGTCAAGTCACTTGTCAGTTATCTGCATTACAATAGTACAGTCGCCACCAGATATATCGTAGCACACAGAGTGTTCAAATATTTCTGAGCAGTGCTAATTTTCAATAAATTCTTTAAAGTAAATATTACCAACTAAATCTTAACATGATTGTGTCATAAATATCTGAACAGCTAATTTTCAACAAATTCTGTACAATGTTATTTAAAATTCAAATGAACGCACGGCGACAGATCAACCTACCCATAGTTAGACCTTATGTCCATGAACATAGAGTTCAACTATGGGTAGGTTGATCTGTCGCCGTGGTACAACAACGGATTAAGGTCCTTTTTCGTAAACTGTTCAGTTTATGATCATCATTATGATCACCCTGGCTGATGTAGATATATTTGATGTTCTAGGCTTTCAGATATTTTTGATTATGTGTAAAGAAATTATTGAAAATTAGAACTGCTTAGAAATATTTGACCACTTTGTTTGCTATTACATATCTGATGGCGACTGTACCTACTAAGTACAATATTAGTAAAGAGTAATCTTTTCCTAATAAGTGGCAAGAGTAAATAACTGAAAAGATGGTCACTATTCACCCTTCTTTGTGTGTTGTGCAAGTAATCACAATATGTTTTAAAGTTATTTTAGCCCTGAAGTTCAGACGGGAGTTCCGTCCTTCTGAACATTTTGTTTTGTAAATATATTTTTACCTTTGAGTGCGCGTTTTTCTTTTGGCTTTCTAGGGGATCGATAGATGGCGCTACGGTCTGCGCGAATACAGGTCAAAATAACAAAAAGTGTTTCTTCACTATAATAAAGAGGGTAAAGATGATCAAAAAGGTGCCACGGATCTTTCGATGGAATATTTCATTATTTACGAATAATTTTAATCGATTAAAATGTTTACGTCTGACATGGTTTCATGGGCTCGATCCCCCGGCCTTTGAAAAAAAGGCAAGCACAATCTTGACATGATTTCACGAACGTCTCTATGGAGCGATAAACATGCCATCCGTCAAGTTTTGTAGGTACTAAATTAAAAAAGAAAAATTCGCTCATTACTATGAATCTTGTAAAACCAGAATTTTAAATTGTTTGCTGTGCTGTTCCTATTTAACTTGCATTATTATCATAAAATAATGTTTTCTCGCTTGCACATTGAGTTTGTTCGTTTTAGTAACGCATTGTAAATTTCCGTTGGTTTGTTTCTACGTAGACCACCTTTTAGGTATACAATTGTTACATAAGGGTTGAGACACATTACCCGCCGTCAGTCGCCGTTGAGTGATGTGTCCCAACCCTTAATTAAATTTTATACTTCACTTACGTCATCAAAATCTTAATTACGAATTTTCGGTGGTTTGCTTCATGTTTTAAAATATCATTCTTCTTTTATAATTAAACCAAAGAAGAAAAAAATAATTTAGCCTGGGCTGTGTATTACACGCATGACCATTGCCTATAGGCAAACTAAAATTCTTAGTCAGTCTTCGTAAAATATTATATTTTTTAGTCTCATCAAAGTCTTTAATAAATAGTGAAGCCAGTAGTTAAGATTTTCATTCAAAAAAATTTTCCTTTTGTCAATTTAGTCGTTGGTAAAGTTTGTCGTTATTCAAGTTCGTCGTTAGTTAAGTTCGTCGTTAGTCATGTTTGTCTTTAGTCAAGTTTGTCGTTAGTAAAGGTTGTCGTCAGTCAAGTTTGTCGTTAGTCAAGTTCGTCGTTAGTCAAGATTATTGTAAGTCAAGTTCGTCGTTAGTCAAGTTTGTCACTAGTCATGACGGACTTCGTCATCAGTGAAGTTCGTCAACAGTCATGTTCGTTACTATAAAGTTTGCCATTAGACATATTTGTCTTTAGTCAAGTTTGTCGTTAGTCCAGATTGTATTTAGTCAAGTTTGTCGTTCGTCATATTTGTCGTTAGTCAAGTTTGTCGTAAGTCCAGATTGTATTTAGTCATGTTTAGTCATATTTGTCAATAGTCAAGTTTGTCGTTAGTCCAAATTGTATGTACTCAAGTTTAGTCTTATTTGTCGTTAATGAATTAAGTTTACCACTAGTCTAATAGTCAAGATAATCGTTAGTTAAGTCATGAACTCAGTCGTTAATCAAGTCAAGTCTTAGTATAATAGTTGCAGTCACAGTAATATTGTGATAATTTATTGTCAGTACTTTAGTCAGATGTCTGGTTATGCATGAGTCGATAAATTGTACACAAACAGAAAGGTCGCAGAAAATTTTGCAAGGAATGAAGTAGGTAATTTTAGGTCTGCTTTTAGCCATCACAACGTCATAGTCGTTTCGGTTAATCAAAGTAAGTGTTTCGAACTAGGTACTACCAATTAAAGGTATACTGTTATAGGTAATAACAGTATTTCACCATAAAGTCATGACAGTCAATAGTTTCAGTCAGTAAGATTCAGTCTATGTGGTTATGTCATTTTTCTAGTAAAATAAAACTTGTCTGTCATTCGTCATAATTATATTTATTATCACTATGTCATGTCTAATGCCCAGTCGACAATATCCAGTATATTTTCTGGTCTAAAATGATTCAAGACCAGAAAATTGTGCAGGGTGTTAGGGTAAACAGTTGTATTACTCTAAGGGGTGATTGTACTCATAATATTGAACAACTTTCCCAAAAGAATAAAGGGAAATTCGCATAAAAAAGGTTCAACCTTTCATACAAACGTTCGGTCAACTGTTGGGTCTGTTTGTTGGGCATTTACTATGAAAAGTCAAAATTTTTTTTGCGAATCTCTTAGAGGTTTCTTAGGGAAAGTTGTTCATTATCACGGGTACTCCTAAAGTAATGCAACTATACCCTAACATCCTGTATCCGTCGGTTTTGTTATTATTGCCTTGTTCTATAGTCACTGTTCAGTCGTCTAGTCATCAGTAATCAGTCATGAGTGTTTACTAAACTAAAATTCATAATTCGACGACTAATTTGGACTTTACTTATGAATGAATCCATGTTCATAACTTAGGAAGGTACCTAAATATCCTTGGGTACATTCGCCATCAGATATATCGTAGCATACACGGTGGTCAATTATTTCTGAGCAGTGCTAATTTTCAATAAATTCACTACAATAAATGTTACCAATTACATCTACACGTGTATTGTGTCATAAATATCTGAACAGCTAATTTTCAATAATTTCTTTAGAATGTTGTTTAAAATTGAAATGAATTATAACAGAATAAGGTATTTCTTCCTTCGCTGCTCATAATGTTTATGATGACGCTGACTACGTAGATATATTTGAAGTTCTAGGCGTCCAGATATTTTTGATTGGTTATGTGTAAAGAAATTATTGAAAATAAGAACTGCTTAGAAATATTTGACCACCTTGTTTGCTATGATATATGTGATGGTAACTGTACGTCAAATCTGGTCGTCGAATTATGAAGTCAGTTCATTGTCAAAGTCGGTCAATATTTGTCATAAGTTAAAGTTTGTCTTCTCAAATCGACTAAGCACAGTCAGTCGTTTTTTTTTAAATCACATTCCTTGTCCTATCCACTATGATATTTCGAGAACAAGTAACACTGATTAACGTTGTATAATATAACTATTAATTTAAGAAAATTGTTCTAATTAACCTAATTTAACTGGTCGTCGTCGTCTCGTGTTTGAGAAGACCATGGGTTTTGGAATTTCTTTCAAGGCGTATGGATCAGTTATGATGGATGGCATTCGCAGAGGTAGTCCTTCTGGTAGATCAGCATTCTCTTCATATACTGCCCAGTGAGATGGACTGAAATAAATATTACAAATGTCATTAAAGTTAAATGTTAGAAAGGCAAAGTAGGTAATAATTTGTTAACGTTTGAAACGAAACCAGGAAGACATACAACCGTATCCATTAAATAATGTAAATTCTTTGTGCTTTAATAGTCTTCCACCGATAAGAGCGTTGCTCTTAAATATAATTAGGTAAAACTATAGTAAAAAATATTATAAGCCTGTCATTGTCCATTGTTGAATATAGAGCCTTTTTCCTTTTTCCCAAGTCGCGCCATAGCCAATTAATTAATTTTCTTTAAAAAAAAACACATATCTACAACCTACTATAAGTTTTGTCTAAATGTAACCGATCATGCTGTGCACATTGTTTTTGGTTCACGTCTAGAATTTAAGACTTTTCCTGTATTTTATAATCTTTACGACTGTGATCTGTTTATGTGCCTAATGAATAAAATAAAATAAAATAAAACATAGCACTTTATCTTCGGCCTTCTTCACCTCATCGCTCCTCGCTACCTTTAGGCCTCGCCCACCCCCGAGAAAACGATAAAAATCGAGATGTGCCGCCATCCTTATTATTTTACGTATGCCAGAAAGAGCGCGCATGATGTTATTTTCGTTTAAACCCTTTGTCGTGGGTGGCATGCTAGCCGTGCAGGTCGTCAATCCGTAGGACGTTCCACAGTGCGCCACCCAGTTCGTGGTCTTCTATATAATACTAAAATAATAACTAAAGGTGAGTCTTGCCTACTTACTTGTTTTCACTGGGTATGACTTGAAACGCTACGGACGGCGTTTTCGCTGCACTTGAGGGAGTCTTAATTTTGAGTCTCAGTCTTCCAGGGTTAGCAGACTTCTCAACTTCATCTAAAAACGCCAGTTTATCTGCTGACGATCTTTCTTCAATGTTTTCACCTGGAACTCCTGAATTGTAATTTCCTTTCGTGTTTCCTTTCTTTTCTTCTGTCACGGCTTTGTCAGTTTTTGTCGAGTCTGGATATTTGTGTAATACGTTTTTCACATAGTAGTACTTAGTATTGGGGATAAACCGGTTATAGTCTGGGTCATCGTCGTTTCGTCTTGTCGGTCTTTGTATGTTGATGTATGGTTTAGTCGCTGTCTCGTAGTGGAAGAAAGTCGATAGTTTCATGGTTTTCATCTTGTCGTCATTTGCGTCAATATTTCTAGTGTCATAAGTCGAGAAGTCTTTGCTAATAGTTTCATGTTTTGGTTCCTTGTCAGTCGTGTCAGGTTTAGTCACTCTGTCGTTAGTCATTTCATTGCCTTTGTACGTCCCTACGTATCCAAAAGTCACTAGTTTATACAAATTCTCAGTTGTTGGATTAACATTGTCTATCTTGTCAATTGTCGTCTTTGGTTTATTGGTCGTAACAGTATCGTCATTAGATCTAGCAGAAGAATGGAAGCTTTCATTTTCTACGTAAGTGTCAGGTCGGTTTCTGTAATAGTCATAGTTTTGATTGTTGTGGGCATTCTGGTAGTAAGGTTTGTTTGGTCTTCTGTATGTGTCATCATAAGTTTGGTAAGTCACTTTAACAACGTCTCTGTCATAATTCCTTCTGGTCGTGTGTCGCCATGATTCAGTCGGTCTGGGAACGTAGTTTATAAGATACGTGTATTTGTCAATGTTTTCTGTTACTGTTATCACTGGTCTGTTTTGGTTATGATTGTGATTATGATTATGATTGTTGTATGGTCGTTTGTGAGGTACGTTGTTGATGACAACTGATTGTACGCTTTGAACGTCTTCGTCATAATCATCATCGTAATCACTACTATATTGTTTTGGTGGGTTTTTGTTATTATGCCTAGTACTAATTTTCGCACTGTCATCATACCGTCTGCTTTTATTCTTAAAGTCAAGTTTGTCGTCAATGTTTACTGTCATGTTTGGTCTAGTCGTGTCTTCAGTCACTGTTTCAGTCACCGTTGTGTTGTCTTAGTCTGTCACTTCATTAGTTCTATTAAGTCGATCAGTCGCGTTTTTGAGACTTTGTGTTGAATCAATAGGTATCTTTTCCGTTATTTTATTTGAGGCTTCTACGGAATGTTTTTCAACTTTAGCTGTAGTTGGTTTTCTTGTCGTAGGTTTAGTCCTTCTTCTGGGTCTTTGAGTGCTGGGTTTTTTAGTACTAACTTCATCATAATCGTCAGATTTACTTATGTCATTATCAAACTCTGAATTAACTTCTATCCATGGGTGTAAGTCAAAGTTGTTAAGAAGTCCGTTATGGCAGGATATTCTGTCATTGTCAGGGTTTTCAGAGGAGAGAAAAACGAATGGTTGGATGCTATCAATGGTGTCTAAAGTACGACAAAGGACTTGAGCAAAAGATATTCTCCGGATTTGTTGTAGTTGCGCCGGTGTGAAAGATGAATCAAAGCCTCCATTTTCATACCTACAAAATAAATATCGCTATTAAGATTTAGAATTATGGGACAAACGTTTCTCGTAAATAATCAACTGTAAACAAATTCTTACCAGAATCGATCCCCTTTCCGTATATTGGAGAACTGCTGGGCTATTATGCAAGCGAAGGTTGGCCCAACCAGTCCTCCAACTACTGGCCTTTCTGCCATTCCTCCGGTAAACAAGTCTATATCATCAACATTCCTGGAAAATATAAAATAATAATAATGTCTAATGTCGTGTCATTGTATTTTCATGTTTTACCAGCATTGTGTTTTCATATCTCAAACTCAAACTTTCTTACTCCAAAGAATATCACATAGCTAGCTTTCTGACGTCTTTTTTTTTACTCTACCACCGTGATGAAAGTTGTTCCGTTGTAGAAAAGATGCCGCCAGAAACTCTACAAACAACACACATCATTTATGTTACATACCTGTACAAAATTTGGAACTTTCTAACAGCTCTTGCCGGCATCACTCTAAACAGATCCTCGAACTCCCTTATCGTTGATAGACCACAAGGCTCCCTCCAAGATGTGTAAGGTGGAACGCCGTGATCTCTTCCCCTTTGGATGTTAATAGCAGCCAAGTCCATTCCGAAGTCAAAAGAAGACGTTTGGAACAAGTGGTTGGTCAGCTCTTCTGTTATGAATTCATCACGCTTTTGTATGGGCTGGTTCACCATTCCAAGAAGAAGTCTGTCTACTGCTCCCATGCTCCAGATGTTTGAAGGATTTGTTGGCTCATTGTGTAGGGACACATCTGGAAAAGGCACTCATGAGTACAATTAAATTATAATTTTAACTATTGAAACTCAGACCATGGTAAGTCAAGGGTTAATCGAGGTCACTTACTGTTGTTAATGGGCCTGTGGAAGCGGTCGAATCGTACCATGGAAGGCTGGACCAAGCTATGTCCAAATCGGAATGCAGCTGATCCAAATGAACTTGCAGGACTTGGGTTTATTTTAGGATCGTAACCTCTGTAGAACCCCTTCTTCTGTGGTTCCAGTTCAAATAGACGCATTACTTCAGAACCTGAGAAAAAAACGTGTCATTGGAAGCTTTGAATTTTGGACAAGTGTGGTTATTTTAGAGGCAAGTTTACCTAAGACGATGGGCAAAAATTCTCTATAAGTGATGTGCTGTATCATAGCTCCAACGATTTTTCTTGTCTCTTGGTATATCTTCTCGTCGCTCCAGTGGGGATTCAGATGTGCCAGTTCTTGGGCCATTCTGGGAGAAACACGCAAAATTATACACAAATACCTTGACAGCGTAGCTTTGAAGAGGTAATCGAATCGATCCTGTCTTACCTGTTATGTTGCCTGAGCCAAACGATGTGTGCAGCTACCAGACCTGGATGCTCATTGACTCTAGCGTCTCCGGACTTGAAGCAGTCAGTAGAGACTGCTCCACCACGACATAGCTCGTCTTTTCGTTCAGGTGGAAGAATAGGCCTTCGTTGCTGCACCCTTCCGTATTGTAGCATTCCTAAAGGTTGGAGATTCAAAGTTAAATAAAAAAATAAAAAGGTGTTGCGGAGTGTGGTGCGGATGTTTGGAGTTGAAAGAGTAAATCCACTGTGATATTAGGGCAGGGTCGGCAATTTGAGACCAGAATTGGAGTCAATCAAAACATGAAACTCACCATTTCTAAACAGCCTCAACTTGTCAGACTGTCTCGCTGAACTAGCGTATATAGGGGAGCCGTCGATGAAAGCAGACACCTGGTTCATCTGTTCTCGCCAGCCCAAAGCGCAGTCATCGCGAGGAGCAGGAGACGATCTCACGAAGTCCAGGCATCTGACTCCTCGTGGTCCGTAGAAAGGGTCTGATGGCGGCACGGAGATCGGCAAACATTCTGGATGCTGAAGGTTTATAATCATGTTAGATTCGTAGGTTCTTTGAAGGCTGAATAATACCTAATAATTTTTTCCATGGTATGCGATTTCCACTCACCAAAAACTCTTTGGGAACAAAATCTCTTCCACCATCCTTACAGCAACGTGGAACGGACCCGTTGAATCCTCTCGACTGCGAAGATGACGTCACATCATGGTCCAAGAACTGTCCCCACTGCATCAGCAGATGTGTTATCCCATGGTTCTCCACATCTTGGTTCTCGTGGACTAGCGAGCTGATCTCTCTGGCTGAAGGGAGTTTAGCTCCGGTTGTGGACCTCCGAGGGGCTTGGAGACCATCTGAGTAGGAGGGGGGTAGAAAGCGTTGGACTGGAGTCATGGTGGAACCCCATCGCGGACGGTTTAGGTTGTTACATGTGCCGTCGTGGGTTCGGTATCTGAAGACAAAAACAAAAATTAATCTTTGCTTGTATAGCTAGAGTATTGACGTCATATACGATCAACCAGTATGTTTCTCAAATTAGTGTAAATTGTTGACAATCGAAATATTCAGGTAATTGCCGAATTCTTTTTCGAGTCGTATACTTTACTAGAGTTCCCAGTTCCCAGAGTATCTATTTCTATTTTCAGTTATTTAAAAAGTTTCAAAGCTAGAAAACATGTCGACTTTAAAGTTCAAGTAGTGGATGAGACAAACAGATTTAAACGAATGCTGAAGGATGGAAAAGCCCTAAATTTTATACTCATTAAAAAGCAAGCCTACCAGAACCCAGGCTAAATCTTTGTTATTTCACCCTCTATTTGCTTCCTTAACTTCCATTTGTTCGAATGCCCGATAGGGGCTGGAATGTTCATTCCACATACCTCTTAGAAGCTGGGGGACACTTGGGTGCTCCCTTCAGCGGACAATGTTGGTGTAGTGGAGATTGACGCAGCGCACTCGCAGCTGGGAACTGCGGCTCCTCGTTGCGCCCTTGAAGGTCATCTTCGTCAGTTCCGCCACTGAAAATATCAAGATTTTGCTACGTTCTTAAAAAATCCCTTTATTTTCTGTCTAGTTGATTGAGTAGTGGTGAAGTGATTTGGGCAATGACCAACAGGGGCTTGTTTATTGCCCAGGGTGCGCTGGACCAATCAAGTTCAGTAGGTACGTTTTTTGAGGTCTCTAGGGAGGTTCTCTTCGTTCACCCCTGACGTAAAAAATAACAGAGCATGACTGACGCGCAAATTACCAATGAAAAATTATGATTTCTTGGGATCGTAGTTGGTAGCGAATGTATTCTCAGCCTCCCTTTAACGGGACTTTAACTATAATTATGACATTGAGATACGTATAATGGTCAGTCCTTTAAAAGCCTGGAGCTTTTTTTTAGCTGAGATACACCACAATTTTTAGTTACCATAACAATACTAAGGGAATTTCTAGAGAATTAAACGATTATAAGGAACAAGTGCCGAAAGCGAGATTTTTTTGGACCTATAGAAAATAGATCGGCTGATCCGCACTTTTGTATGGAATGTTCAATATGTTTTCTCGTTTTTCGGCCCATGTTCCTTAGGGAAAGTTGTTTAGTTCCTTAAATGTTCATGGTAATTAAAAAATAGTGATGTACTGTAAGATCAATAGAAACTGCCTCCGAGGTCTAATTGTTAAGAGCATTGGGCTCTTGACACGAAGGTCGTGGGTTCGATTCCCACGGGGGATGTGCGTTTTTCCCCAGTTGATTAGGACATTGCGGGCCGAATCAACTGATTGTCTGAAAAGAAAGATGATTCCGTGCTTCGCATGGCACGTTAAGCCGTTGGTCCCGGTTACTATCTCTCGTGGTAGTAGTCGTTACATAAAAACACGCCAGAAGCCGTAAGGCGGTCTGAAAAAAACTCTGACACCAGGGCTTGCCCACACGATAAGAAGAAGAATAGAAACTGTGATATCTTAATTTGATCTACTCATATGTTTGTCAGACACAATGCTAGACCTTACTTCCTCATAGATACAATTCACAGTCTACTTTATGGTACATAAAAAAGATAATTCTATGCTCTCTATAAAGCTGTTAGAGACCTCGCGCACTAGTAGTCCAAGACCTCAGACTGGTCGTAGTTATGGGTACACCAGAATTCAATTTAATAAACTCCTCTCAATTCATACGAGATTTAAACCTAGGTACCTAGATTCAAGAGTAACTAAGTATTACAACGTCAATTTATTCGAAAACGAATCGATAGGCATTTCGAATTTGGATAGTGAAACCACTACTTTCAATTTCATTTCCGATGAAATTTCTTTATATTCTGCATTTAGTAGGCTATAAAACTATTCTGCGCGAGAGTGGGGACGAACATTATGTAAACATTATTTAAATTAGCTTTAAGATTATCTTGGACGTCTTAACGAATTGCGAGATTCGATAGAAAGTAAATAATATATTTTCGGTTTTGAATAGGTGAAGGACTTACATCCTACCTACTCCTAAACATTTCACAATGAAAGAAATGCAAAACTCTTAAAATGTAAAACTATTATAAGAATGTACAAACACTAGGTACCATCATCAATCTTGTAGGTCAGAAACATTGTTTCAACTGTATAAGAGTGCAATTGGTTGCAAGGAGGCCAGTTTTATCATACCTACTTATAAAAGTTTCAGGATAGAATGAATTGAAGATACAATTAAGTGGTGATAGGTGGCTAGCCTTTCGCCCACAAAAGCATTGCTAGTGAAATCTTATTGACTTTGTATTCTAAGTCAAGAACTTTATCGCTTAGTCGCTTCGTACAATTTGAAAGGGAAATCGTAATAAATTCAGGTAACACCTATAGGAATTAACTAATAAAAATGTCTAAAAGAAAGCTTTACAAAACATTTATTTTACAAGATGCTGAGGTGTTAAAAGCTGTTGAGAGGAGAAGATTGTAAGAAAGTTGATAGTCTTGGAGAAAACAGGGTTACCATAATGTAGGGGAAACTAAATTGCAGTATATTGTAAGTGCATTCTGACGCCCTTGTTGAGAAGATGGCGGTTTATCACTTTAGTGTAAACGAAGCTAAGTACGATTTTTACGAAGAGTTTACTGTTAAAATTAGCATTAGCACCGATAAATATGGGATTATGTATGGAGAGAGGTGAGTGTTATTATTTTAAAGAAAACCTTTTCAATTAATTATTTATAAATTTCTCGCAAATTATACTTCTGCAACAAACCAAGCGGCGGGAACCCTTTGGATGAGGACAGCTCACGATCGGCAGTTGTGGCGATCCTTGGGGGAGGCCTACGTCCAACTAGCCAGTGGACAAACTATCGGCTGATATGATGATGATGATGGTGAACAAAAGACTACGTATATTTTTTCAGTCGCGAGTGGCATGATAAAATATGCATAGATAGGTATAATATCAGTATATTAAATTCAGATTGAAAATACTTTATTATTTATATGTCCATCACTTCACCTTTTACTTGTAAAATTGCAAAATTGTCTGATCACCCCAAAGGGAATAGATAGTGGAGAGTTTATGTATGAAAATATTATTTATTAGTACATTATGAATCCATTAATAGTGAATGTATTTCTAATAATAAACAATAATATTCTAACAATAAAGATAATAAAAACAAAATTCTTGCACACCGCACCTATCTTGAGTTGACCCCGCGTGAAAGTGAATCCACTTTCGCCCCGAGGTCGAACGAGACGTAACTTATGATTTGAGCAACAGTTTGATTTACACGGCAGTGCTGATATGTAAATGTAACCTATTGTTGTAAGAATAAGGATGTTATTAAATATAAGTTTTACGATTATGGGTTAAGAGGTTTAGGCCATCCGATTGCGACGCGAAGCAAATATTATCGCAAACTAACTGAGAAAAGCTGTTTCCTATATCATAGGTAAATTCAAATTATTTTTTAGACCTCCCATAGAAAATCTATCAGCCTATCCGCACTTTTGTATGGAAGGTTCCAAATTTTTTCTCGTTTTTCTACACATGTCCCTTAGGGAAAGTTGTTTAGATTCATGGTCTGAATACACCCTTAAAGTTAAGTTAGCGATTAAAAACGAATGGTGTAGGTATATCCTAGCGATACCTATAGTCTAAGCCCTACAAGGCCAAAATCGATAAAAAGCCGCAAATCGATGTCTGGTACACAGGTATAGCCGTTTGGTACACAGGTACTTTAGGTTAAAACAATCATTTTGACCGGCAGTTCTAATAAATATTTCCATTAGGGGGGAAGATATGACGCCATCAATTTTTTGTATGAGTTTTTTTTTAAAAATTGTTTACTGCAAAAGCATACGCCAAATGTGTCGTAATATCCTCATATCTAACGCCAATAAAGAAATTTCAAAAATATTTATGTTAACTATTTTTTTTCAATAGTCCAACATTGTAATTATGAAAAAAAAAAAAATATATAAATCTAAGAGGAAGGATTCCTCTTAGACATAAATATTTGTTGAAATTGTTTTATTGAGGTTAGATATGAGGATATTTCGAGACATTGGCGTATGCTTTACAAAGATTTACTCATCCGTTTCCTAACTGGAGATGCACAAACTTGATATGTTTTGAAAATACTTTTTGGATTTTTAGAAAACACGTGGGTGAAAGGTAAGGTAGTATATTTATAGAACTGGCTCATGAAGCCCTTTCGTTTAATACCCCACACGATAGGTTTCAGAACAAAACATTTTTTAATCCCGTACAAAAAATTAATGACGTCATAATTTCCCCCTAAGGGAAATATTTTTAGGAACTGCCGGTTAAATTTATTGTTTTGACCTAAAGTACATGTGTACCAAACGGCTATCCTGTACATCGATTTGTGTTTTTTTTGTGTAATAGCAGAATGTGTGTAATATCAAATGTAACACATTCTTACTACCTTTTTATTAGTACAGTCCACGTCAAAAGTCGGTGAACATGTGGAGTGGAGAGTTGAAAATTAATAATCCACAAATTGTAACTTAACGAATAGAACTAGAAGCAATTTTGATTATGGAAAAGAAATTAAGTCCACTTAAACTTATGACAAAATAACTAATACTAATACTTTCACAAAATAATTTTATTTGGCAGGTAAGACAGTTTGGGGTTTACCAAGCTGATGATGATGAAGGTTGTAAAAGCTTCATGCGTAAGCATTTTCATTTGACATGGATTGGGTTTTTTAATTTCTAGGCACTACTGCGACGAATCCTGGTCATTTAGTATTAATAAAAATTAAAAATAAAATCAGTTACACAAAAATACAAACCTTCATCCCGGCTAAAAGTCAAATAGTCCAGTCAACTCCTGTCAGTCAATCCAAGTCATGTCACTGTCATTTTGTCATCCACAGTCACTGTCACGGTCACTGTCAGTCTCAAATCATTGTCGAAGATAGGGAAAAATAAGTTAATTTTAAATTTGGAATGACTAGATCGCGGTTTTGTGTTTGGCGCGTGTTCTGTGCGCGCGGGCCTCCATCACGTTGCGCCGGCGCATACTGACGTGGGGGGAGGTGCGCGACCGTTGAAATACTACCCACTACTTCTTCTCGTTGTGTAATAGTGTTGACAAAACTATGAAGTGGCTGTAATTAGTATTGATTAGTTCTGGAACTCATTGATTTGATGGCAAAGCTGAAATAAGTGTAGCTCAAAGGTAGGTAGGTACATGGAGAGTGTCATGCCTATTTAATTACCCGACTGCGCAGAAGGAGGGTTATGTTTTTTTTAATCTTATTTTTATTTATTCACATATCTAACAGTCATAACATAACATAAATATTCTTTATTTGCACAGCAAAAACTTACAGCAACAAAAATAGAATAAAAAGATCGGGTACAAATGGCTCACTAAAAGGGATTTTTTCCAGACAATCATGGAATGGAAGAACTCTAAAGTAAAAAAACTCGCTTTGGCGGTGTATTCACATTATACATACAATGTGTTAATGAATAAGCGCAAAACCTCATACACCCCAACTGATTTATAACAAAATAATTAGATTGTAACAATAATTTCATTATTTTGATAGTTAAATTTAAAGTTATTCGCATTTTAAGTTTTGAAGCAAAAATTATTTGTTATCATTAGCAATGAATGAAAGCGCTAACGTGCTAATGGATACATTTTAAGAATCTTGTTTTGGTAGTAAGTAGGGTGAGAGTGCCCGTGCGGTAGGTTGAGAACGAGTTCCGTAAATTTTAAATTTTACAAACAAATTATTTAAAATTTTGAAAATAAAATAACCTATGTTGAAACCATGATAATTCGATTCTGCTCTCGATTCTAAACAAACTACTTTCTAGTTTTGCGTTAATTCATTAACACGTTGTATAGGGTCCAACTTAATATGCTGACACTTTTTTAAGGGGATGATCAGACCATCAAACTGAACAACTTTCTCTATGGGACCAACAAAGAAATAGCGAAAAAAAAATCTGCTGTCCCATACATTTGGCTTAAGTAGGTTTGCAGTTTTGTATCGTAGAGCTGATTTTTTTTTCGAGGTTTCTTTGTTGGTGCCATAGAGAAAGTTGTTCAGTTTGACGGTCTTATCATCCCTTTAAAAAAGTGTCAGCATATTAAGAAGGACCCTGTATACCATGCCAAACACGACAACAGTCATGTGCGCTCGGTTTAACACTCGTTAAGTAACAAAGACAGAACATAATTACAGATTTTTCTCGTTTTGTAGAGGATGGCATGCTAGGTCCACTGACGTGATTAGCTCCCGTTCTATTCTGACACTGCACAGTAAACTTTTGATAATCTTCAGCAGTTAGGTACATTATAGGTTTTTGAATAGCGGTCAACATTTTTGAAAACTTTATTTTACTTCTACGGTAGGGGTAGGTACGACGCCGAACGCCGACGCGACTAAGGGAAATTATTTCAGGCTGACTCATCATAATTATCATCACAATGCGGTATTCCACCCTGAATATGCTAAAAATAAATACCGAAGATAGTTGATATGATAATAATGGCATATTTGGAGGCCATCCCAAAAGGGTAGGTAATTTGTATTGTTTTTGCTATATTCAGAGTTCTTTAGTAAAGAAAGCCCGTGTCACATCTAATTTGTTGACTTGAAGACAAAACGTGCAATAATATATAAGCATAAGCATATGCTCACGACTATATTCCCCGAGGGGGTAGTCAGAGATATTCTGAAACCTCAGAACATCCACAACAATAATATAGGGTCCAACTTAATATGCTGACACTTTTTTAAGGGGATGATCAGACCATCAAACTGAACAACTTTCTCTAAGGGACCAATATCGAAATTGTGAAAAAAATTATCAGCTGTCCCTTACATTCGGCTTAAGTATGTTTGCAGTTTATGGAAGAGCTGATTTTTTTTTCTCGATTTCGATGTTGGTGCGATAGAAAAAGTTGTTCAGTTTGATGGTCTGAACGTGTCAGCATATTATTACCCTGTATCACGAATTTTCTCGAAACTTACCGAATACTGGCACTCTGTTGAATCAGTTTAATGAACTGTGAAAAAAATTAAGCTGTTTCTTCACTGTCTTTACTTTATTTATTTGTTGACGCAAAGCCAGAGGAGCTCGTGCGTATAGATTTGTTTCTACACTAACTGACCCACACAATAATGGAAATACAACAATTATAAACAGAGTAATAAAATTCTATTCGGTTTTATAAACCGTTGTCAAGATAAGCTACCTATTTTAAAAAGATTTTATACAGGGTGAAATTGAAATGATTCTGCAAATTTTCAGGGGTGTCAAACCATCCAACTGAACAACTTTTACTATGGGAGCAAACTCGAAATCGCGAAAAAATTATCAGCTCTTCCATACAAAACTGCAAACCTACTCTAGCCAAATGTCGCGATTTCGATGTTGGTCCGGTAGAGAAAGTTGTTCAGTTTGATGGTCTGAACCACCCCTAAAAATTTGTCGAATCATTTCAATTTCACCCTGTAGAGATATCGACAGCGTATTATGAAAATAATGTTGAAAAAAATATTACTCTCTCCGAACAGTGACATATTGAATTAGAAAGAAAGAATTTTTTTTTCCAAAATTGTGAATATAATTGTAACCTTTAGGTACCTTAAATGCTTAAGGGGGCACCGAGCTTTGGGTGCAGCCCTCAATCGTATGTTGGTTATAACAAATTTCCATAAAAAACAAGATTAGACGTAGTCTTTGCTGATATTCAATTCAAACCACTGAAAATGGTCACTTTTACGCGTTTTAAAGATAACTAAAAACATAAATAGCTATCGCAGGTAATGTTTTATATCTTCGTTTATCTGTTTAATGTGAAGCCTTGCCTTGTATAGGCTGATGATGATGATGATAATAATAAAAAACGGACGAGCCTCTAGTCGCATAAGATCTGTAACACACTCCCACAGATTGCAGGACAGCGAGAGAGAACAATGTAACACATCAAAAACTGAATAGATGAAGTAAAACCTTACTTCTCTTGATTAAAATTTGAAAACTAATTTAAACATTTAATGAAAGCTTCATCGAAACAAAATCTTTTCGGGAAAACTTTCTCTTCGATTTGATTTCGCCCATCTCTAGTACCGTACATTACCTATACCTGCACGTCTAGCATGATTTCTCTACTTCCGCGCGACTCTGCTTTTCCCCATACTACAAGTCGCGGCAGGCGCGCCGGCTTTCGCTCCCTGAAAAGCGCTGGAACAGGTTATTTTCTATACACGAAGGCGCGTCGCGCGTGTATAGAAATTATACTAGACGTGCTGCTCAGGTACACATTTTAACAAATTGGCGTGTGTGAACGTACGTTAGTAAATTGCAACAATTTCTTGTAGGAAGTCATTGTTTGTTGCAGAGAAATTGCATTAGTGTACCTACACGTTCACATGATTTTAGCTTTTATTCGATGAAAACTGGAAGAATGGTGTTACGAAAGTTGCCGTAATGTGTAAATGATGATGATTTTGATTGTATGTACCATATACTTTAGTTATTTTGGGACATTTACTAGAGATTATGCTTTCACGAAAAATTTCTGACGTGAATATTTTCTTGTTTTACTAGATTAATACCTAAAAATCATTTGCCAGTGGTTTAAAAGTTAAAAATGACGCTTTAAAAAGTATTTAGAGCGTGATTTTTAACTTTTTAAACAACTGGCAACTGATTATTCGTTTCAGGTATTAATCTAGTAAAACACTTTATTGCACACTTAATAAGTTTATTGATAGTTGTAGCAACGCTTCTGACTACTCCAAAAGATAATACGGTCGTGAAATATGTATGTAATATTACAGCGATATTGTGAATGCAAATGGCGGAAGGCCACCGACCACACCGACCGGCAAGTTCATGGACTGCGCAGACGCAGCGTAGAAAGTGAATCGCGTAATATCGCGCACCTTGCATATCATACCACATTATATTATACTTATCGTGACAAGTAGAAAGTAGTTTTTGTATTGTAACCTTACGTAAGAATAATTTGGTGATTGGGATTTTTTTATGTGTCTTCTTTGGACAGAACTTTAAGCGAATTTCCCATATAGTAAATTTTAAATTATATTAAACCAGCTGTGCCCGGCATGCGTTACAATGCCCCTTTTTTCCCGACACATGCTTGGCCGTTTTACTTACCCTAAAAACCTTATCCGACAAAATTACCGTACTCGTACTTATTCTAAAATCGACTTGATTTAGCCAGCTAGCATAGCAGTATTTAGCGTCACTAGAATCTACAAACTTTCAGAGCCGGGGCTAAAATAACTTGACTTTAGCGCCTCTCCCCTCCAAGTGCGTATCGACAATTTTTTTGGCCTAATGGCCTAAAGACTAATGGCCAGGCCTAGGTTAGGCCGTTGCGATAAAATCTAAAACCTGGAGCTAGCGAAGCGAGCTCGAGATTTTATTACAATATTATCTAAAACCTGGAACGACTTCTGCATAACGACAGAAATCAGGAGCGAGCGAAGCGAGCTTCAGATTTTACTGCAATAGGATCTAAAGCCAGGAGCTAACTGGTATTAAGAAGTAAGGTAAGTATAATATGTAGGTATTCTGTAACCTTTCTGTAACGCTACTAGATAGGTAAGTACATATAGTATCAGGCTGATGAGACGAGATTTGTTAAAACCAGAGAATCAATCTCAACTTCAGCGGGTATGTAGGTAATCACTTTGTTTCGAATTGTACATTGAATTATTTCAAAAGCGCGTAACGTATTGCAGTGTAGTAGGAAGTGTAAAGTCCGCCACATACATACGGAATTCCGAATCATGATTATGATTTCGTATGAATTTTCCCCGTCCATAATTCCGTTCGGAATTGCGAAGGTATCAAATCCTGTACAAAATCACAATCCTTATTCGGAATTCCGTATGTGTGTGGCACGTCTTAGATACCATCTGATTCTTTTACGTAGGTACAAAATCTATAACATATATAGGGTCCAACTTAATATGCTGACATTTTATTAAGGGGATGATCAGACCGTCAAACTGAACAACTTTCTCTATGGCACCAACATCGAAATCCCAAAAAAAAAATCTGCTGACCCATACAAAACTGCGAACTGCTGCCAAATGTATGGGACAGCTAATTTTTTTTTCGCGATTTAGATGCTGGTCCCATCGAGAAAGTTGTTCAGTTGGATGGTCTGATCATCCCCTTAAAAAAGTGTCAGCGTATTAAGAAGGACCGTGTATTTGTGTCTTTCTTTACAATGACGGCAAGCTGTTAAGGCGAAGTGTATCTATCTTACATAACTTGCTGTGCTGCTGATGACTTGATCAGTGATCACACACGTCCAATAAAGATGAGGTTTACCGTAACACCTCTGTCTGCCGGAACTATCTAAATTGGCAATTCGCTACGATCCACTTCGTTGTGGTTCTTGTCTTCATTAAGCTGTCTGTATTCAGTTATGTTGGAAAAGTGATTAATTTAAGAGACGAAGAAAATTTAATCAAAGGTACACAAACCTACTTGACGGTGATAGTATTCCTTTTAAAATCGTTATATACACTACTGCCGTGAATATTGTCACGTATCCAGAAACAACCGTTCAGCTGGCAGGGGTTGGGAGGGGGGGGGGGACTCTAAAAAAATTTTCACTTTAAAGCTTAATATTTCGCTAACGGATTCCTAAATCGAAAAGTGGTTTTCCCACACTCACAATATTTTTAAAAGACCTATCCAACGATACCCCACACCACGGGTAAACGAGAAAATAAAATGTCATCCCAACTTTTCCTGTAGAGGAGGTACCCTAAAAAAAAAAATTACAGCTTACTAGTACTAAGCGTCTCGGAGCTAAGCCGCGGACAGACGGACATACGGACGGACATGGCGAAACTCTAAGGGTTCTTTGTTGACTACGGAACCTTAAAAAGGGTAAAACTTTCGTAGTTACTCGTAACTACGAAAGTTCACTTTCATGTCACAAAATAAAAATTTTCACTTTATCATTTATCTACCATAGTTTGTTTTCTTTTCCTACGAGTAAAACCAGTCGTAAATCTATTAGCATATACTTGCACATACTTACCGACATTCATATTCATGTTTACAATAACGTCCGCGTGTCAACACAACATGGGTTTATAGGAGAAAACTAGAAGGGATTAACTTGAGAAAGCTACTCGGTTGGTGTACAAGATACTTAGAATAGTAAGGCACATGAAGAATGTATGGGAAGTACACGTTAACTATAGTCACATAATAGGTAATAGTATATAGTTCTATATACAGAACGGCCACTCCCCGCCCCCCTCTGACTTCAGATACCCCATCTTACCTCACACTTTCTGGGAAATTTGTGGGAAGCCGAGCAAGGGAATGCAGTCAGCCGCACGCGCCCGTTGGATTTGACTACATAAAATTGTGTCTATTCAGTGCATAAAAAACGTTGAAAAATAACGCTGAATTCACATTTTCATTAATTCTTTAGCTCAAATACTATTTTTAATAATAGAACGAACAATTAAAAGTATTGAAATGTAGATGACGTTAAATGCAAAGCGTGGCTTTCAACCCTATACGCAATGTCATAGACGGTTTGCACAAAGTGCGGTTTGCAGACGCATGTCGAAATTCAAAAACGTTCTTTAGTGTGCCGGACCTGTGCCTATAGTATCACCGGTGCCCAATGCGGAGTGGTAAACTACACATACGCATTCCGATGTTTTCCTTCACAGTTTGAGAGCAGACAGTATCACGCAGGTACAGACTCATTGGTACGTGGCATGTCAACCGAACAGAAAGCTGAAAATAGGTATTATCTATACCTTGGAGTACAGACTGCCTAACAAGCGGTGAAACATGAAAATACTCCTTGGCGGTCGATAATGTCAACCTTCTTCGTACGTTTTCATCGTCATCTTCGGGCTAAAAGGAAGGATCTCTTAGTCTTCGGGTCATCTTTGGTTTGTCCCTTTCTATCCGAAATGTCCGAATAAGTCAAAAATTTAAAAAAATAGTTTTTATTAAATTTTTGTTCGGACAGAAAGGGAAAAACCTAAAATTTGAAACATCGACGTACGAAGAAGGTTGAACATTACCGATCGCCGTGGCCAATTTTCGTGTTTCCATGCTTGTAAGGAGGATTTGTATCCTTTATCATTCTAACATCTTTGCATCCGAAGAACATCAGACCGATGCTTTCCTGCCCCTCTACGTACATAAAGTTACTACACCCCGGACACTGCCTAAAAAAATAGAGATTGACAAGATGATGGCTACAACGACTTTAGCTGCGTGCGGTACATGACTTTTTCGTAAATAGAACACATTGACACCCGTCTATTCAAAAAGAGTTCATTGTTGAGTGTTACCATGAGTTTTCACAGTACTTTACTACTGTAGTTACGTCGCCAATTTCGTGTGGCAGAAATTAGTTCTCGACGTAATCACTAGGAGCGCTGTACGAAATTCAATACAAACTTGGCGACGTTCCTACTGTAGTAAATTACAGTAAAAACTCATGGTACTTATCTATAACTTATCCTTTATTCTGACATTACATTATCTTTGTCTCGAAAACATAAATTCTAGCGTGTCAATTGTGGCGTCAGTCTAGGCTACAGGTAACCGCCGAGGTAACCAGAGGGCAATAGAGGGGGTGAGGTAAAAAGTTGGTAAGAGGCAGGGAGTGTCCATACTGTATATATTTCAGACACTCTTTCTTATACTGTGACGTTACTAAAATAAAATATTTTTTTGTCTTTAGTATTAATTTAATACAAGATATGATTTTAGATTTGGTCTGCACGAAAAGTAAAAAAAGACTAATTGAATTTTTCAAAAAGTTCCCCACAACCCGTCGTTGGTTTAAACAAGTTGTAACGATACACCGTAGTAATATTTAAGTTTTCGATTTTGATGTTGTTCGAGGTGGATGGTCTGAACCACCCGTTTGAGGGGATATAATTCGGAGCGTGCTCCATACAAACGTACTATGGTGATATTTTAAATAATAACCAATGAAACTCTGAAATTTTTCAGAATCAATCTAAAAACAAATTTCTATGCTTGTATAGAGTCAGATTTTCGTTAAAATGTATAGTTTTAAAATTACAGTGCCTCAAAGATTTCCATACAAATCTTAAATTAATCCTAGCATAGAAACTATATATTTTAACGAAAATCGGACTCCATACAAGCATAGATATTTGTTTCAAGACTGTTTCAGCAAAATTTAATTGACTTTCATTGGTTAGTATTGAAAATATCACCATAGTACGTTTGTATGGAGCGCGCTCCGAATTATATCCCCTCAAACGGGTGGTTCAGACCATCCACCTCGAACAACATCAAAATCACATCAGCAGCACCAACAGCAGATTTTCTTCGCTACTTCGCTGTTGGTCCCATAGTAAAAGTTGTTCAGTTTGATGGTCCAAATCACTCCATAGAGTCTATAATGGATTTTTATGTTTACACCCTTATAGTATACTAGAGTTAACCCGCGACTGCGTCCACACAAATTATATACTAGATTTTAAATCAGATCATAAACCATCAAACAAAAAAAGTTTCACCCAAATCGGTTTAGTAGTTTTCGCGTGATGCTCTCATAAACACACACAAACAGACAGACGACAAATTTATAAAAGGCTGATTTTGAGGCAGGGAGAACCCACCCCTAAAAACCATATAGTCATCTATTTTTGTAAATATTGGCTCAATTTTATTCAAACCACACTTCTGTTACAGTTTTATAACAGTTATTAATAAGATTAAGTGCGGTTTCCATCCCCACCATAATCATGTTTTCAGCCTCAATAAATTAAATTAAATGAATGTCCCTTACCTTGTGTTCTCGGGAAACTGCAAGAATCGTTTATAAACAGGTTCTGGCGAAAGTAGGGAAAGGCTGCAAGTGCATCGTACATAATTTGTGCGGTGGATTGCAGTTCATTATCAAGTGAGAGTCGATGTAGAGCTTTCTAGCTTATTTGTTTCTTTATGAAATGAAAGCTACATTAATTTTCTTCTCTACAAAATATTAAAACAAAGTCTCTATCCACGTCTGTCTTCTACATGTCCGTTTCGCCGCCTACTTTTTCTAAAACCACGCAATGGTTTTTAATACGGTTTTCACTGTCATTTAAAGGATTTATTCCGGAAGGTTTATGTGTATAATATATTCCGGAAGGTTTATGTGTGTATACAACGTGTTAATGAATTAACATAAAACTACAAAGTACTTTGTTCAGAATCGAGAGCAGAGTTGAATTATCAACATAGGTAATTTTTTTCAAAATATTAAATAATTTATTTGTAAAATTTTCAATTTACTGAACTCGATCTCAACCCACCGCTCGGGCACTTACTACCAAAACGAGATTCTTAAAATGTATCCATGAGCACGTTAGCGCTTTCATTCATTGCTGAAATGATAACAAATCATTTTTGCCTCAAAACTTAAAATGCGAATAGCTTCAAATTTTAACTATCAAAATAATGAAATTATTATTTCAATCTAATTATTTTGTTATAAATCAGTTGGAGTGTATGAGGTTTTGCGCTTATTCATTAACACGTTGTATTATAGGTCCCACCCGGGCGAAGCTGGTGCAGGTCGCTTGTTTTAAATATAAACGAATTAACTAAAATAAAAATTCTTAATTGAGCAAAAACAAATAGCAGAAAACTTATGTACATATTTTAAGAATAGAATAACTGATAGACCTTGAGATTTGGAGGATTGACGTATAGCAAAGAGAGAGAGAATACGATTTTAACCTTCATTCATACATTACATACATTAATGATCGGATTCTTATTTGGGTTACTGGGGTTACTCAGAAACTTTTCTACAGTAATCAACAAACAGCGCAAGCAGAGACACAGAACAGGTAAAAGTACCTATATAGTTCTAGATACAGAACGGCCACTCCCCGCCCCCTCTGACTTCAGATACCCCACCTCACCTCACTTTCCTTTCTGGGAAACTTGAGGGATATCGAGCAAGAGAATGCAGCCAGGCGCGCGCACCCGTAGTATTTGACTTCATAAAATTAAAATTTTCAGTAATTCTTTAGCTCAAATACTATTTTTAATAACAGAAAGAACAATAAAAAGTAACGAAATTTAGATGATGTCCATACGTTGCGTGGTAAGTCAACCCTACACAAATGTCAAAGACAATTTGCACCAAGTGCGCATGTGCGAACGCCATCATGTCAAATCCAAAACGTTGTTTGAAGTGCCAGAATTGTGGCAGAGATGTAGCAAGTTTACCCATTTACCATTCACAAAATATTTTCATTATCTTTCTCGAATGGAATATTGCATTGCAATGACTTTGTCGCTCAAAAACAGCTCCGTACGGACGAAAACCATTAGGTAGTCTTGGTAGAGTTAATATTTTTAACGGTTTGTAAAGAATAGATAAATCATTCTCACGAACCTTTCTAAGTTTACTGACTGAAATTATTAAACACTTAGCGAGCACAATAGCTTACCTAATGTTAAAGATTTACATAAACCGCAGAACTTATATTCATTATCGCATATTACATCATCAACAAAAAATTCTTAACTTAGATAATTTGCATTACCTAACGCTACTTTACTCATCTTTAAAAAAGGTTCTTTTTATCTTATAATTACGAAACGGAGACATTAGAGAATTTGGTAATGAATAAACAACTGTAACAGGAGAGCGATGATAGTCCATACGGAAGAGAGCTAGCGACTCAATCACGAGGCGGCGGTTCGATTCCTGGCCTGTACCACTAAGTTCATCGGAATTTATGTACGGTTGTATTTATCATTATCATTAGCTCGGCGGTGAAGGAAAACATCGTGAGGAAACCTGCATACCCGAGAATAATAAAAAAATAGTTCGGATGTATGTGTAAAATATGGGTGAGCTTGGGGCGAACACAAACGACTAGCAATGGTCGCAGTGTTACGTAGCGACCCGTGCTTGCAATAGCCCAGCCAAACAATAATAATAATAACACCACAGAATAAAATATCTACTAGCACTACGTAAAAGTCACATAGTGTGGATGGCTGCGGTAGGAGAGGAAGGCCGAAGAAAAGATGGATGGATTGTGTGAAAGATGATATGCGTAAGAAAGGAGTGAGTGCTGAAATGACGGCTAAGAGAGATGAATGGAAGAGGATGACATATTGCGCCGACCCCAAATAATGGGAAATGGGCAAGAGAATGATGACTACGTAAAAGTCAGAGAGTTGAGAGAGTTTTTGTAAAAGTGAATATCGGACCATAAGAATAATTAATATTCTATGATCCGACCATAAGACTCGACATCGATATTTACCGGTAGGTAGGAAAAGTGGGGAAAAAAAACAGTGTATTCCAACCGTTGGGCTTGGGTCAGTAGGGAGAGATATACAAGTTTTAACAAAACCGGTGGTTTAGACCATCGAACTGAATAATTTTTAGCCAGAATAAAATTCTAAAATGTTTTAATACACTAGATAAGAAAAAAAAATGTGTACATGACTAAGATTTAAAAAAAACTGGACAAGAATTCCTTATAATAGAAAACTACCGCATGAGTTTTTCTTTTACTTGTATTCCTAAAAACCTTCCTCATTCCAAACGCGATCAATTAGCACCCATAATGACACGACACATACTAAACGGTATTAGTTAGCGGTTCAACACGTAATGCGCGCGCAGCCACACGTCATCGTATGTAATTAGCGGATGTAAGAGCACTTTCTCGAATGCCGAACTATCAGGTGCTATGAGACTGTGGTACAGTGAGATCTTTGTACATTTTTCTCCTTTAAGGGCCTACGTCGAAAAATAATTGAAGCGAAATGGGCGTGTGATAGCTTATATTACTCCCCGATGCGAGAGAAAGAGATGGGGCGGCGTGCGCGCCTGAAACGACGCAAGCGTAAAACAAACTTTATTTAATTGTGATTGTACTATTCATGTAAGTTTATTTCTGCTCTAATCAAACTTTATAAAATATCAATCTCTTTTTTTTAAAATTAAGTCTCGTGTTTCTATTATTCACCGTTTAGCAGTTCCATGCGTTTATCGGTAAAGACGGAGGCTACTTTGGCTTATTTTTCTATCGAGAGAATGTCTCTTAATCGTGTTTTGGCTCTAATCAAAACTTCAATTATATGTTCAATTTACACATATCCGCAAATCATACTCCTACTGTTAGTACTTCATGATTTATGATGCTATGAAGAATCCAATTTTTTGCACATATCCTCTTAAGGGAATATAATTCGGAGCGCGCTCCATACAAACGAAGTCTGGTGATATTTTCAATACTTATACTTTGTACAAATTATAAATTATGTATCAACTAGTACACCGCCATAGCATTTATCTCATGTAAGACTTCTTTCTTCCATCCACTGGTTGTGTGGAAGAAATCACTTTTAGTGATAAGGCCGCCTTTTGTACCCTTCTTGTTCGTGTATATTGTTGTTGTTTATTGTGTATTTTGGTGTGCAAATAAAGAATATTTATCTTATCGTGTCTTAATACTAACCAATTAAAGCCAATGATTTTTTCAGAAACAATCTAACCTATCTCTGTTTGTATGAAGTCAGATTTTCGTTAAAATGTGTAGTTTTAAAGTTACGGTGTCTCAAAGATTTCCATATACATATTAAATTAATCCTCGAAAATCTGACTTCATACAAACAAGAGTTTCTAGATTGTTTCTGAAAAATTGCATTGACTTTAATTGGTTAGGATTGAAAATATCACCAGATTTCGATTGTATGCAGCGCGCATTAGCGCTTTCGGAATAAACTTCTCTTAGGTTCGTTTTGGGGACGGCTAAAAGAGATGAATGGAGGAAGACGACATATTGCGCTGACCCCAAGTAATGGGATAAGGGCAGGGAGACGATGATGAAGTTCGTTTTGGGCACTTAAACGTGTTAATGACTAAGTGCAAAACCTCATACACCCCAACTGATTTATAACTAAATAATTAGATTGAAATAATAATGTCATTATTTTGGAACTAAAATTTTTAAGTTATTCGCACTTTAAGTTTTCAGGCAAAAATGATTTGTTATCATTTCAGCAATGAATGAAAGCGCTAGCGTACTCATGGATACATTTTAAGAATTATGTTTTGGTAGTAAGTAGGGTGAGTGTGCCCGTGCGGTGAGTTGAGATCGAGTTCCGTAAATTTTAAATTTTACAAATAAATTATTTAATATTTTGAAAAAAAATACCTATGTTGAAACCATGATAATTCCATTCTGCTCTCGATTCTAAACAAACTACTTTCTAGTTTTGCGTGAATTCATTAACACGTTGTATATCCCAGTCATTTTACGGTTTGAGCCGGGACTAATTAAGAATTGATTTTTTTTCGGTATGTGATATAGTAATCACATAACCTCACGTGAGGTGCTGAGATAACGGAAGATAGCTAAAACGTGATAAGAATCAAACGTCTAATCTCCTGCTAGCTCAGCCCTACTACCACGTACGAGATACTATATAAGCTTAGGTTAACTAGACATAAGGTCGATCAAAGATGGAGTAAAGAATGTCCAGCCTAAGTGTGTTTGAATTTCACCCCTGCAACCCACGATATTTCAGGTATATAATTTAAGAGCCAATTTGAGCCTAGAAACATAGCAAAATTAAAAAATTATGTGATCCCTATAAGAAACTGGATCGATTGGCATCAAGCAAAGTGTTTTGTGAAACATTAAAAACATTGCTCTCAGTGTGTCCACAATAAAAAGATCGCGTTACTGTAAACGATAGGTTCCGTTGACACGAGACGTTCACGTAATATTTACTTTCATCTACGTGACGTGAACGAGTGTAGGAAGCTGTGATAGGAAATCACTTTTAGGAAGTTAGGTTCTTTGATTATACTATCGGTTTATAATTGATCACTTTTTATCAGACTACGGGAGAGAGAGAGATTGTGTTGCTGTCTCTCATTTTAACTTTTTTTCTTATACACACATGCCAGTTTGTTTAGAATCGAGAGTAGAATCGAATTATCAAGGTTTCAACATAGGTCATATTTATCAAAATATTAAATAATTTGTTCGCGTAATTTAAAATTTTCTAAACTCGATGCCAAACCACCGCATAAGCACACTGACCCAACTTGCAACCAAAACAAGATTCATAAAATGTATCCATACATACGTTAGCGCTTTCATTCATTGCTGTAATGATAACAAATCATTTTTGCCTCAAAACTTAAAATGCGAATCATTTTAAATTTTAAGTATCAAAATAATGAAATTATTGTTTCAATCTAATTATTTTGTTATAAATCAGTTGGGGTGTATGAGGTTTTGCGCTTATACATTAACACGTTGTATAAGGACAAGTTACGCGTGCAATTCTACTAACAAACTTTTCTGCCACTTTTTGCGGGGGGCGAGGTAGCCCGAGATCCGCAACTTTGAATTTTATTCCATTAGTTTAAATTCTAATTTTGAATGTTAAAAATCATGAAAGACAGTGTCGTGTGAACCCCAAACGTCATAAGTTCGAAATTATTGTTCCGCAATTATAGGCTGTCGCGTTTAGTGATATGGTATAAAATTGTATGTAAATGCGTAAGATTTTGATCTTGCACGTTGGCAGAGGGGAAATGCTAAGGCGAGGCGGGTCCGTATATAATTCGTCTAATGGTAGCCATGACTGGTTTTCTACTGGGAGAACAATTATTGTCTGACTGCGGACCATTACATTATTTTTAACAAGTGACTCTGGGTTCCAGGAATGCTATTTTTGAATTTCACAAGGTCTAATCCGTACTAGAAGTGATATCAAACTCTATTTATGCCACTTCCGAGTAGGTAGGATGCGTGACATTCCAAAATAGTACTCCAGGATCATAAACCGTCAGGAGCAGTCAGGTAATATGTTTTATCTCGTCCTTACCCTTGAATAATACCCGAGACAATATTTGCTGGATTCGTTTGGATGGTTTCGACCTTTGAACGGGCGTATCTCCTAAACCGATTGATAGACCATGTCAGTTTTTGTACTGTTCGCATAGCTACAGTGCATATTACAATAACACCTGTATATTCATGCATATTCATTTTTAGCAAACATTTGAACGGCTGTAACTCCTAAACCGACTGGAGTTATGCTGGCAGACATGCTCTACACCTTATGAATACTGAATCAGCCTTGCAGCTAATGGTTACCCAAATTCCTCTTATCTCTTATACTACGAGTGTTGTTTGTTAAAGCCGTCGTGGTCCAGTGGCGAGTAACCTTGCCTGCCATGCTGGAGGCGATGGTTCGATCCCCGTCCAGGCCGACTCGTACCGATGAGTTTTTCGGAATTTATGTGCGATCGTAACACTGGCTTTTCGGTGAAGGAAATCATCGTGAGGAAACTTGTATGCTTCAATTTCGAGGCATGTATTGTACCCACTGTCCATTATAAGTGGCGATGGGCTCACCCCCCGTCACACTGGACAGAGTTTCGGTACTACTGGTGAAACGTGGATGTTCTGAGGTTTCAGAATGTCTCTGACACCCCCTCGGGGAATATAATCGTGAGCATATGCTATGCTATGCTTGTTTGTTAAATCCGGGGTAATCTATTCTGATATTGGCCTTACTCTGTGCTTATTTAGCTAAATATAGTCACTTTATGTAACACTGTTGATTACATGAAAATAAAAGTAAACTTTCTGAATCTGATGAAAGAAAATATTAGAGAATAAGGGATCAGATGCAAAGAATTCATAAGTTTATTAACAAACAACGAAACTGAAGTAAGAAATAAGTTAATTGTTGTTTAGCTGGTAACTATTTGTAACAATATAATTGGAACTACCATGTTCTCATATGCCAACACTATCGTATGAGAATCGATTAAGTAATTATACAACGTGTTAATGAATTAACGCAAAACTAGAAAGTAGTTGGTTTCGAATCGAGAGCAGTATCGAATTATCATGGTTTCAACATGGGTAATTTTTTTCAAAATATTAAATAATTTAAACGTAAAATTTAAAATTTACTGAACTCGATTTCAACCCACAGCAAAGGCACACTCACCCTACTTACAACCCAAACAAGATTCTTAAAATGTATCCATGAGCACATTAGCGCTTTCGTTCATTGCTGAAATGATAACAAATAATTTTTTCCTCAAAACTTAAAATGCGAATAACTTTAAATTTTAACTAACAAAATAATGAAATTATTGTTTCAATCTTATTATTTTGTTATAAATCAGTTGGGGTGTATGAGGTTTTGCGCTTATTCATTAACACGTTGTATAACTGACACACATATTGATTGATTGTAATTATATTAGTACAGTGAGACACGAATATCTGTGTCATAACTAACAACTGTGATTACATTAAATTCGTGTAAATGTTTAACTTCTGTTTCTTAATAATTATTTTTAACATCTTCGTGTGCCTTTATATCACGACTTAGTGTACTTTTCACATTTATGTTATTGTGTACAATAAAGAATCCAACAACAGTCTACAGCTGAGTCAATCCAATCAAGGACAAGGCAAGGGTATGGTCAAATTATAGCCCTAAAGGTCTGTAAATGGTGGTCAGAACAACGATCTTGGCAAATCAAACATAACATTTAAATGACAACATGCGGTAATGTTTTTTAAAACGACTGCATGCAGCAGAGATGCGAATGTTGAGATGAATGTGTGGCGTTACTAGAATGGACAAAATTAGGAATGAGTATATTAGAGGAAGTTTGAAAGTGGCTCCTGTGAATGAAAATGGATGGATGGATGCATTGTGTAAAAGATGACATGTGTAAAAAGGTGTGTGCGCTGAAATGACCGCTAAAAGAGATAAATGGACGAAGACGACATATTGCGCCGACCCCAAATAATGGAATAAGGGCAGGAAGAAGAAGATGCGATAATGTTTTAGTATTATGTTCATGCAGGCTATTATTACCATATTTTTATGACGCCGTATATAACATTTGGTAGTACAAAAATAGCCCGTTTTGGAGGTTGTCTTTTGTTGGCTGAAATGAATAATTATGTTGGTTTTGCCACAGACGTGCAGGTTTCCTTATGATGTTTATCCCGCATTCGGTATAAAAAGTCAGAAAAACATGTTATCTCCATTTAGGAACACGATGATACTAAGTTTGTAAAGAAAAATTTGTAGAAAACGATCGGTAATCTAAAGAAACTATAGTTTCTCAGCCAATCTAGAAACCAGCTCTAATTTCTAAACGCAACAAGATGGCAAAGAACTAATGCATTCAGCCTACTTTAGTTTTTCAGGTCCCGTTCATACAATGGTGAGAATTTGAAATCGTGTGGTGACAGCATCCATGCGAAATTTGCTAGAAAGCATGTAAGGTATTGTTCATGTCATTTTGTTGTAAAAAGTTGTGGATAACGTAAGATGTGGTTGAGTTGATGTGAACTGTAGAGTTCCTTTGAGTTTTATCATCGTCATAGTTCTAAAAATGCCAGTATAATTCAGCGATTCACAAATTTTTTTTAGGGTTCCGAAGTCAAACAAGGAACCCTTATACTTTCGTCCATTCTGTCTGTCTGTCTGTCTGTCTATATGCCCCGCCTCAACAACTCGCTCATTTCTGCGCCTAATGAATCGAAATTTGGCATGAAGACAGATAACAGTAACCCAAAAACAGAAATGTAGTAGTTATGAAGAAAACATTTTTTTTCGTCGCTCCTATATAACGAAATACCCCTCCCATACAACGAAACAGGGCATAAGCATAAGCATATGCTTACGACTATATTCCCCGAGGGGTTAGTCGGAGATATTCTGAAACCTCAGAACATCCACGTTTCACCAGTAGTACCGAAACGAAAGAGGGGTTGGAAAAAAAAGTTGATTTATTCAAACCGAGTGTCGTTGGATAGGTCTTGTTCAATGGAACAAAATTCCCATCCAACTGTTTCACCACTTCTGGATAAGTCATTGTTAGCATATACGACAGCTCATTTGACATATTCTTCATACAAAATATGTCAAATGAGCTGTCGGATAAGCTAACAAGAACTTATCCAAAAGTGGTGAAACAGGCCCTTATTATCGTATCCAAAAGATACGATATTAAATTAGAATCCACTAAGCTACTGCCCCCGGTTCTTTCCACTCACATACACTGACCATATTATACTAATGGTACCTCGGCAATCTGCTCTCACCCATTCTTTCCACTTATCACAGAAAGTAATTTACTTCACACATAGCTGTTTCTATGAAAATTTTAATATCATAACATACTTTCTCTATTGTTAGCACAACACGACTTGTATCGTACTTAGAACAATATGCCGGTGGTCGGAATCTTGTGCCTAGGTCCGGCGAAATATTCCGGCTTGGATCTGGGATTCTAAAAAAAGTCACTGGGTTCGTACCTACAATTTGATTTTAATGAAATTCCGCTTTTCCTTTGCTTGAATTGGCTATGTGCGAAGTGGTGATGGGAACTGACAAATCAATCGCAGCGCCCGGGGTGGCAGAAATGTGTACTTTTGTCGGAAATGCTGTGTAAAATATCCTCGAATCTAAGCAAATCCACATACTAACTCGACACGAAATCTCCTAAACTGTAAATACTACAAATTTAAAATTTGGCATGGAAGTTTCTATTGGCAAATCGGTACTCACTAAAAAGGGTTTTTTGAAATTTTATCTCCAAAGGTGTGAAAACCGGGTTAAAAGTTTTTACGGAAATTGGCACTGCAAATATCGTGGATTCTACCAAATAGTATTTTAAAAATTTTAAAATCGATAATGTTGCTAATTTCTTTAGTTTTTACATTATTTTATTATAAAATAACAAACTTTTAACTAACATGTTGCTTGAAATAATTCACGACGGTCCGACACCGCTAGGGGTGCTAGTGCCGTGCACATAGCCGTATGACTTGATTTATTTATGTTACCAGCAAATGTCAAATCAGTGTATGGTAAGATGTACCTACGCTCAATTGATAAAATTGTTTGTTTAATTTATTAGCTAATTTTCTCATGTAAGTGAATTTGTTTATTCTTATGAGAAATAAAGAATCTTAAACCGTAAAAACCAAAATAGCGTAGAACGCTAGTTTGGCTTTCTTGTCAGAATTTATGCTTTTTACAATTTGCTTAAAGATATTCTATAGGGTCCTTTTTAAAATGCTGACACTTTTTTAAAGGGATAATCAGACGATCAAACTGAACAACTTTCTCTACGGCACCAACATCGTAATTGCGAAAAAAAAATTTGCTGCTCTATACAAAACTGTACTCCTACTTGAGCCAAATGTATGGGACAGCTGTTTTTTTTTCGCAATTCGACGTTGGTCCCATAGAGAAAGTTGTTCAGTTTGATGGTCTGAATATCCACTGTACCCTGTATAATATCTACTGTACCTAAAGGTACGTTTGCATAGGTTAAAGACAAAATTCTAGTGCTAACTGCATCTTGATAACAATAAGATTGGAAGATAATCTTTTTGGTAATAAAAATACAATAGAAGAATAGAATTGACTTATTATTTACATAACGAACGGTAGATTACTTACTTCATACACTAACATTATCTTATATTATATAATATTATGTATCAGAAAGTTATAGGAGTACTGAATCTTTCAATTTGCCAAAGGGAGGTAAATAATTGTCGCAGCAAGGTATCTGACCACCCCGTATGTTATTATCATAGACATATTTTAGTCATTTTATCATTCCTATACTTTGACTAATTATTTTAAGGACTAGCCTTGCGGTAGCATTTCCCCTCTGCCACGGTATAAGCACAATTGATCTTGTGCATTTACATTCAATTTTACACTTTATCACTAAACGAGACAGCCTATAATTGCGAAATAATAACTTCGAACTTAGAACGTTTGGGGTTCACACGAGACTACTTTTCATGATTTTTAACATTCAAAATTAGAATCTAAAGTTATGGGGAATAAAATCCAAAGTTGCGGATTTCATGTTACCTCGTCCCCCGCAAAAAGTGGCAGAAATGTTTGTTAGTAGAATTACACGCGTAACCAGTCCATATAATTACTTACGTCTTTCTTACTTTACTTACATTGTACAATCAAATCACGTGTAATTCGAAACAATCCGGAAAATAAAGAAAGAAAAGTAATCAAAGATCCAGACACGCAAAGTAATTAATAACTAAAGCAAATAGAACGGTCTTTGCTCTTCAGTATTATTATATAGATCGTATCATGTTTAGAATTAGCTGTTATTAAAGTGCACAACATTCACTAACTTGTTTACTTAATTAATAAGATATTGTATATTGTAATTGTACTTTGTACATTTTTTTTTTAAAAGATATGTTTTGTAGAGTTTCTGGCCGCAAGATGCGGCCTTCTACAATGGAACACCTTCCGACGCGGTGGTAGAGTCAACAATGAAAGAATCAGAAAGCAATCCAAGTGATATTATTTTGTATAAACATTTTGAGTTTGTAAGCATAAGCATATGCTCACGACTATATTCCCCGAGTCAGAGATATTCTGAAACCACCGAATATCCACGTTTCACCAGTAGTACCGAAACTCTGTCCAGTGTGACGGGGGGTGAGCCCGTCGCCACTTATAATGGACAGTGGGTTGACTTTGAGTTTGTGTTTGATAAGAACTCAGAAAATATTGTTTAACAATCTTTAATTGCATTTATTTTGATTAGTTATTTATATTTTACAACAAATGCGGGGAAAAATCAACTGTTTCGTACAAAATTGAGGATATACTTAACCCAAATGTACGGGACAACTGATTTTATCTTCGGGAATTCGATGTTAGTCCCATAGACAAAGCTTTTTAGTTTGATAGTCTGACCATCCCCTTAAATTCTTTCAACATATCAAGAAGAACCCTGTATATTCTGTGTCTGTAATTGAGTATAACTTTTAGAATCCCACTACTTTAAGGATATCTTCTTGGGTCCCATTGCACTGCAGGCATTGGACTCCTCTTGCACAAATTAGGGTCAGAGGGAGTGGGTCACACTCCACCACGCGGCCAGATTCACCGTTTGAACATCTCTAATGCACACAAAATGTAGTTCCGGGTTGGACTCAGTAGCAGCAGTGCAGGGGCTCTAATTTTGAATTTCGGTAGTCTTAAATTTCATATACTAATTATGCCATTATCGAATGAGAATTGGGTACCCAGAGAGAGAGTGAGATTGAGAGCAAAGTGTACAAGTATACAACACCAAAGGTCAGGGGTATGGTGGGTCCGTCACGACCACATCCTAGGTTAATTTAGTTTTAAGTCCCTTTATTTGTAATTTTATTTAATGTTACTATGTGTTTTATCTATTTGTTTTAATAAGGTCTAATTTTAAATAAGCTCTCCAATGCGACTTGACAACCACTCCATCGATTATCGGAACTGCAGCAATACGCGTCGAACGCATGAAATCGAAAGTGGGTACGCACTCCGCCCGCGACGGTGAAAGTCGGACCTTGGTCTTGAAAGCGAAAGGTGATAAATAGTATGTAACGACGAGATTATTGGTTGCAACTAATTGATAGGTTATTTATTGGAAATTATGGTTTCAAGCTGCCATTTGAGGTCGGATGAACGGGTCTTTTCTTTCCTTTGGGTAAAACGATTTGTCTAGTCTTGCTATATAGAATAGCTGCTGAAGAACTGAAAACCAATGGGGAGTTCGAGTTTTAGAATGGAGACTACGAACTGACAAGGCAAGTGTAGGGAAGAAGGCCTTGAGCGCTGGACTGACGACCTGAGATGGTTAGCGAGGAGTGGCTGGAAGACTGAGGACACTTGGGACTTGGGAGAGCAGTGGACGATGACAGGCTGATTATGAAGTAAAAACATGCAGGGGAATGTGTCGTCACGCGACCGTGTCGTTCTGCGAGCAGATCGTTTTGCGCACGGGACGTTTTGCTAAAAGGACCTTCTGAGCATAACCCCTTAATTTGTAGACGGATGATCAGACCATCAAAATTAACAACTTTCTATATGAGACCTAAGTGGAAATCGAGAATGAAAATCTGCTGTTCCATACAAAACTGCAATCCTACTCGACCCTAATGTATGGGAGAGCAGATTTTTTTTACCCGATTACAATGTTGGTCTTATAGAGAAACATTTTATCTGATGGTCTGATCATGACGTCAGCTTATTAGACCCTGTATATTATTAAACAAGAGTTATAATAAACTTCTAATTTTAAACATAAAATTGTGGCTCCATCGTGCTGTCGATGATTTTGCCAATCGCCAGAATATACAACGCGTTAATATATAACCAACTGATTTATAACAAAATAAATAGATTGAAATAATAATTTCATTATTTTTATAGTTAAAATTTAAATTTATTCGCATTTTATGTTTTCAGGCAAAAATTATTGAGATCGAGTTCAGTAAATTTTAAATTTTACAAACTAATTATTTATTATTTTGAAAAAAATTACCTATGTTGAAAACATGATAATTCGATTCTGCTCTCGATTCTAAACAAACTACTTTCTAGTTTTGCGTTAATTCATTAACACGTTGTATACCAAATGTGCTCGACGTAGTTCGGTAATCGATATTTGGGTGACGACAAAATGGTGGAGTGTCAGGCTGGAGAGCAGGCAACCGACAGGCGGCCGCCCAGTAATAGACCTGTGACGGAACTCCTAGAGTAAACTTGGGAAACCCTGTCAATCAATCAGTCAATCAAAATGTTTTATTCCAAATAATTTCACATGGATAGATCTTTGACGTCATTTTTGACTCTACCATTGCGTCGGAAGGTGTTCCGTTGTAGAGAAGCGGTCAGAAACTCTGCATCACACATGTTAAAAAAAAACAAAATATACAAAGATAGAGATAGAGATACCTGTATCTAATGTAATTTCATTTTAAACTGAATGAAATTGAGTGAAATGAAATAAACCACTCAGTTGTGAAGTCTCGCTCTATTTGCAGAACAATAATCATTGAGAAGAGAATACGCAATAATTTGATAACCCCAATAAAAATAAGGTGGAAAACATGACATAACTCACGAGTTATGAAGAATACAATAGAAAATTCGTTAATTATTATTACACAAATAAACAACATATTACTGTTTTTAACCGTTGTTCAAAACATTTTATTCAACATTACACACACACACACATTTATTTTACTGTTTTTTAGGGTTCCGTAGTCAACAAGGAACCCTTATAGTTTCGCTATGTCCGTCTGTCCGTCTGTCCGTCTGTCCGTCTGTCCGTCTGTCCGTCTGTCCGCGGCTTAGCTCAGAGATGCTTAGTACCTACTAGAAAGCTATAATTTGACATGGGTATACATATTTGACGACAAAGTGGTAAAATAAAATCTTGAAAAATATTGTTTTTATGGTACCTCTCCTACACGAAAAGTGGGGATGAATTTTTTTTCTCGTCTATCCCATGGGTATCGTTGTATAAGTCTTTTAAAAATATTGTTGGTGTAAGAATACCATTTTTCGATTTAGGGATTCGTTAGCGAAATATTAAGCTTTAAAGTGAAAATTGTTGTTAGAGAAAACATTTCGGTAGATCCAATTTTTTGGTTTCTGAGGGTTATACAACTATTTACAAGATTCCTGACTTTCTATTGCTTATTCATTAAATCAAAACACATTATGTTTAGTTTGTGTAACTAATTATTATTATATAATTTTAGCGAGACGGCACTTCTATCACACGCAAAAAAACCGGCCAAGTGCGAGCAGGCCCGGACAGTTTGTTCAACAAAGTTTCAAAGAAAAATTGAGAAAGAATATTTTAAAACTTGTATTTTTATATCTAAGCTTTCATTTGATATCTAACCCACACGGTATTGTAGAATTTAAAAAAATATATATTTTTCAATCCCTCTTCATAAGCACATGCTCACGACTATATTCCCCGAGGGGGTAGTCAGAGATATTCAGAAACCTCAGAACATCCACGTTTCAACAGTAGTACTGAAACTCCTAGCCTATACATATATGAAATGTGTGTTTTTGTTCACAAGCATTCTCATTTATTTCCGAAATATTGTGACTTGAGCATACGCAGACAAAGGAAAATTTTCGAACATGAATTGTGCGTACCGAATAGACAAAGACTGCAACTATTCAGTAAAAATGCCTACTGTATGGCTGTAAAAGTGTATAATGCATTACCTAACGAATTTAAAAAACTTAACACTTATAAGTACACTTAAGAAGCAAGTATACAAATATCTTTTAGATAAGTGTTATTATTCAATACAACAGTTTCTTAAGTGAGTTATTTTTGTGTGGTGATTGGCTCTATGTTTGATTATTTTGAATCTATGACATTTTATCTGAATATCTAATACCTATCAGACATTTTTAATTTGACTAATTACCAATTATTTTTGTTATTCGATTAGTTATCATCATACTTGTAATTAACATTTGCATGCCTTCATGGTAGAATATGCTGGAAAATTGTATTTTTATAAAACCTTATGTACCATATTTTTGCAAATAAATTATCAATATCATTATCATTATCTGTCCAGTGTGACGGCGGTGAGCGCGTCGCCACTTGTAATGGACAGTGGGTACAAATACTCGTACATGCCTACTCGTACATGCGTACATAGATACTCGAAATTGAAGCATGCAGGTTTCGTCACGATGTTTTCCTTCACCGAAAAGCCAGTGGTGTTACAAATCGTACATAAATTCCGAAAAACTCATTGGTACGAGTCGGCCTGGACGGGGATCGAACCATCGCCTCCTGCACGGCAGGCAAGGTTACTCGCCATTGGACCACCACGGCTTTTTAGTCCTTTTTTCAGTCCCTCAATAATTCGTATAAGCATTAAGCTTTTTTGAGTTCATTTAAGTCATTGGATATGAATTGTAAAACAGTGTAAAAGCAATAGCCGTGATCACTATTCTATACATAATTATTCAGATCTCGGGTGGGAAAAATCCGAGTCCTATGTCCAGCAGTGGATGTCCATCCGCTGAGATGATGATGATGTAATCCGACCTACACCCTACCCCCTCTCCCTAAATAAACAACCAGTCTCCTTAACATTTCTTTAACATAATAAAATATTCTTCCTGTCCTAGAAGGAAACTATAGTACTTTCACAAAATAACTGAACCACATATTTAACTATGATACTAGGTAGTCAATTCAGTGAAGCATTCGATGTCTCTTCGTACAAATAAGTGTAGAGAAACTGGATCTATTCCGTAACTCATGGAACTGGAATTATTTTCTTTACCATAAACTATTGGTGGTTAGCATTTTGTTATAGGGAGTGACTTGAGTACCTGAATACACTGATATCGTAAGTCTGGAAGCGTTTTTGTGTGTCGGAAGGATACATGGCAAGGTGAGATGACGGCAGATGAAACACAGCATTGGCCGAGGGAAGAGAAGCGAAGTGTGGGTCGTCTTGCCGCACGCACGATGATGGGTTGAGCATGTAAAGAGAGTCGCGGGAGCCACGTGGATGCGAGATGCTCAGGACAGATGAAGGTGGCATAAACAAATAGAGGCATATTCCCAGCAGTGGGTTATTCAGGCTGTGAATGATTATGATGATATAAAAGCCGTATCCAGTCGTTAATACACTCGCTTTCTGTGCAGGGAACTAAGTGTTTCCTCTCGATGTTTTCCTTCACCAAAAAGCCGATGGTACTATAGTACGTTTTTAGAAACGTATTGATGCACGAAGCGGTCGTTGGCATAGTGGAGCTTTCGGTATTGGAAACGATCACCGAAGTTAAGCAACGTCAGGTCCGGTCAGTCTTTGGATGGGTGACCGTTTAGTGGTATTTCACCTCGAGCGTTTCCGTGCTTCGAAAGGCACGTTAAGCAGTTGGTCTTGGATAGTTCCGTTCGATGGCGATGAAACTATTCGTTAAGCCAGGTCAGAGGCCTATTAAGGCGGCTTGAAAATTCTCTGACTGCAAGTTGACCACTAACTTGCCTACACCAACCCGCACTGGGCCTGCGTGGTGGAGTATGATCCACTCCCTCTCACCCTTATTCGTGAGAGGAGGCCTTCGCCCTGCAGTGGGATTCTACAGGCTATAACTTATTTACTTACTTGATGCATTTGTAACGCCATTGAACCAGCAGATACAAAAGTCTGCCTATACAGGGTCCTTCTTAATATACTGACACTTTTTAAGGGGATGAACAGACCATCAAACAGAACAACTTTCCCTATAAGACCAACGTCAAAATCGCGAAAAAAAAATCTGGTGTCCCATACATTTGACTCAAGTAGGATTGAAGTTTTGTATAGAACAGCAGATTTTTTTTTCGCGATTTCGATGTTGGTGACATAGAGAAAGTTGTTCAGTTTGACGGTTTGATCATTCCCTTAAAAAGTGTCAGCATATTAAGAAGGACCCTATACAAGGTGTTAATGAATAAGCGCAAAACCTCATACACCCCAACTGATTTGTAACAAAATAATTAGATTGAAACAATAATTTAATTACTTTGATAGTCAAAATTTAAAGTTATTCACATTTTAAGTTTTGAGGCAAAAGTGATTTGTTGCCATTTCAGCAATGATTGAAAGCACTAGCGTGCTCATGGATATATTTTAAGAATCTTGTTTTTGTAGAAAGTAGTGTGAATGTGCCCGAGCGGTATGTTGAGATCGAGTTCAGTAAATTTTAAATTTTACAAACAAATTATTTAATATTTTGAAAAAATTATCTATGTTGAAAACATGATAATTAAACTACTTTCTAGTTTTGCGTTAATTCATTAACACGTTGTATAAAAGGTTTCAATTAAAATGTTTATGTTAGATGCCTACTTATAAAACCTTACTGTCTTGCCTTTTTACCCGACTGCGCCAGAAGGAGGGTTATGTTTTTCGAGCGTATGTATGTATGTATGTATGTATGTATGTATGTACGTATGTATATATGTATGTTTGTATGTCTATTTCTTTGGCACGGCCTACAGCCCAAACGGCTTGATGGATTTTAACGTATGAGGTGTCATTGGATTCGTAAAAATCGTGAGAGTGATATAGGGCATATTATTTCAAGATGGCGTCTACGAATTAAAAAAGAGAGCGGGAATAAACAATTTTTTTTGCTAAAAATTACAATATGGGTATCAAATGAAAGCTAGTAATCAGACGATTCCAAATATATAAATATTATAGTACTTTTATGTTACCGTTTCGACACAAGACTAAAAAATATGAAATAAACAAAATTATTAAGATAAACAAAAAATGTTATTAGGTAGGTATCGCAAACGGGGACAATTACATTTTTTGTTGGTTATTGTTTGGTCTGTCCCCGCCTGCAATACCTACCTAATAACATTCAAATTATATTTGCTCAAACAAAGTTGTTACAGCTGATTAGTGATGATAGAGCTTGTTTTTCTCTTTTCAGTTAATAGGTTTTTTATGCAGTCGGGTTTTTTGTTTATTGCAAATAAATGATCATTATATCTGCTGTGATCAATACTACCTGACTATGGCAAGAAAAATTACATAAAACTGTTATTTATATTGCCTACTTCTCTGCATATCCATTAAATATCCATAAAAATAGAATTATACAACGTTATCAAGTCGACTCCTGCGCCGATCTCTCGAATATTATTATAAAGTGACACTAGTTTTTACCGGCGGCAACCGGTTACGATCTCTATTGAGCTTTCACAGTCGCCCGCGCAGCTTTCCTTTCCACTTTATTATGGATTTTTGTTTTTTTAATGTTTGGGGAAGGGCGTGATTAGAAATTAATTATTCGTAGGTTGGTGCTACTCATTGCCGAAAACCTCATACACCCCAACTGATTTATAACAAATTAATTAGATTGAAACAATAATTTAATTATTAAGATAGTTAAAATTTAAAGTTATTCGCATTTTAAGTTTTGAGGCAAAAATGAATTGTTATCATTTCAGCAATTAATGAAAGCGCTAATGTGCTCATGGATACATTTTAAGAATCTTGTTTTGGTAGTAAGTAGGGTCAGAGTGCCCGAGCAGTGGGTTGAAATCCAGTTCAGTAAGTTTTTAATTTTACCAGCAAACTATTTAATATTTTGAAAAAAATTACCTCTGTTGAAACCATGATAATTCGATTCTGCTCTCGATTCTAAACAAACTACTTTCTAGTTTTGCGTTTATTCATTATCACGTTGTATAGGAAAGCAGTCAAGTACGCAAGATATGTTATTTAGTGCATGAGTGTGTGCATTAAAATGATATACAGGGTCCTACTTACTATGCTGACACTTTTTTAAGGGGATGATCAGACTGTCAAACTGAACAACTTTCTCTATGGGACCAATATAGAAATCGCGAAAAAAAAAACTGTTGTCCCATACAAAATTGAAAACCTACTCGAGCCAATAGTACGGGACGGCAGATTTTTTTTTTGCGATTGTGATGTTGGTCCCATAGAGAAAGATATTCAGTTTGACGGTCTGATCATCCCTTAAAAAAGTGTCAGTATATTAGGAAGGACCCTGTATACATTTATAATAAAAGTAGGTAGGTATGCATACAATTTGAACACAATAGTGGGAATATAATTATATTATATTAATAGCATCTTGTCCTCGAATAATAGTGTTAAGAATGCACAATGCAGTGATAATTGTTACGCTAATTAGACTTGTGTAACAATAGAGTATGTAGATTATATTGGTACTGAATATGATTAGTATTTGTAACCAAGCTTTGTCTTTTGCAGGTAACGAAAATAACGGTTATTTTCAATTACAATGTTAGATTTTATGTATTTTATTTACGGTAGATTTTACGTTTCTAATTATGATTGGTTTAATCGGTCATAACGAAATATATATGTTATTATTATCTAATTATAGAGCAACGTTCTTCATTTATGTCGCAGTAACTTCACAATAGCGCAGTAACTTCACAATGGCGCAGTAACTTCACAATGGCGCAGTAACTTCACAATGGCGCAGTAACTTCACAATAGCGCAGTAACTTCACAATGGCGCAGTAACTTCACAATGGCGCAGTAACTTCACAATGGCGCAGTAACTTCACAATAGCGCAGTAACTTCACAATGGCGCAGTAACTTCACAATGGCGCAGTAACTTCACAATGGCGCAGTAACTTCACCATGGCGCTCCTCGGCGATCGTCGCGGTTTGGTTTATCGCTGTAACACGGTACTACCGAAGATATACAGGGTGACATTGATATCATTAGCATCCTTTGAAACTACCCATTAAACTGAACAACTTTTACTATTGGAGCAAACCAATCGGAGCAAAAAAAAAATCCGCTGTATGCAACATTGGAGTCGAGTAGGCATTGCGATTTAGTATGGAACAACATATATTTTTTTTGTTCCGATCAGCTTGCTCCCATAGTAAAACTCGTTCAGTTTGTTGGGTAGGCTCTTACTTTCAGAGGATGCTAATGATATCAATTTAACCCTATACTATAACTGCCGACATTTTTGTTGGGTGGCTTCTGAAGGTTAACAGCTCACTCATTTCCACCTCTGCAACTCCTATGTAACCAGGATTAAATACAGTATCCATTCACACTTAACATTAAAATGCAGCAAACCTTACATTGTATTGGAATCATAATTTTACTCAAAGAAGAGACAGAGGCAGGAAAACCAAATTCCCAATAAAGGATCGAATTTTTAAAAGGTCACAGGCGTACAAGCTGTTAAAGATCTCAGGGTCGTGGTGGAAGAAGGTGCTTGGGTACAATCAAATTATTTTTTTTGTTATCGCCTTTGTATTTCCAACGATGTTCATAAATAGATCAGCTATTCGAATTTGAGTGCGTGTTTTTTGAGTATAATTGTACAACTGTGAAAGAACGAGAATTTTTTTAAATCTCAATCTTATATGAAAATAATACTTAATTCATACCGCTGTTTATTAATTGTAGCATGTCTTAAATAAAACATCCTCACTGCCGCGAAAGACAACACAAAGTATAATGTAAGCGGTTTGAGGCTATTCACAAAAATTTCATTGTCACTTGTGCAATTTAGCATTGGCACCTGAACAACGTGGTCTGAGTACAAATAAACAAACAATCGGACAGTATTCACATGGTAGCTTTATTATGCATTCTGACAGAGTGCGAGGTCTTCTACGCAGATTTTTGTATTCATTTCGAGTGTTATACCTTCACATCTTAATCACATTATGAGAAAGAGTATTAAACATGGACTTAGAACTTTGACTAATTATTATAAGGACTAGCCTGCGGCCTGCGGTAGCATTTCCCCTCTGCCACGGTATAAGCACAATTGATCTTGAGCATTTACATTCAATTTTACACCTTATCACTAAACGAGACAGCCTATAATTGCGAAATAATAACTTCGAACTTAGAACGTTTGGGGTTCACACGAGACTACTTTTCATGATTTTTAACATTCAAAATTAGAATCTAAAGTTATGGGGAATAAAATCCAAAGTTGCGGATTTCATGTTACCTCGCCCCCCGCAAAAAGTGGCAGAAATGTTTGTTAGTAGAATTACACGCGTAACCAGTCCACATATAAATAGTCAAAGACTTATAATGATAAAGGATATCAATCCTCCTTACAAGCATGGAAACATGAAAATTGGCCACGGCGCGGCGGTCGGTAATGTTCAACCTTCTTCGGACGTCGATGTTTCAAATTTTCCCCCTTCCCCCATTCCCCCAAAGGTTTGTCCCTTTCAGTCAGAACAATAATTTTATGAAAAAGCAAGAATACTATTATTTTTATTTTCGTCATTAGATTAGAAAGCGACAAGCTAAAGATGATGATGAAAATGTACGGAAGAAGATTGAAAAAGTCGGGCGGCGAGCGGGATTCGAACCCACGACCTGCCTATCCGGGGCATGTAGTTTGTATAAACTCTCAGTAGTTTGCATAACTCTGGTAGATGGCGCATAAGGACGTCCCTTAAAGACGATGATATAGATTGAAAATTTCGTCGTGGCTTGCGGGGCGCCGACAGCTCTGTTGAAGTGGAGCATGCCCCGGATAGGCAGGTTGTGGGTTCGAATCCCGCTTGCCGCCCGACTTTTTCAATCTTTAATTTGATTAAGCTAACATGGCATACATGTAGAATCAATAAATTCGAACGGAAGAAGGTTGAACATTATCGACCGCCAATGAGTATTTTCATGTTTCACCGCTTGTGAGGCAGTCTATACTCCAAGGTATTGACAATACCTATTTCCAGATTCCTGGTATTAGACTACATATCTACAGCACAGTATAAGAAAGAGTATCTTGTACTACATACAGTACCGACACTCCCTGCCTCCCACCTACTTTTTACCTCACCCACTCTGGCAGGATCTTGGTGTAAAATGTAAGCAAATGCGTATTCCTGTCTCGCTCTCACTCACTTAGTATCGCACATGCTTAACTCTTCATTTAAATATTTCCCATTTGTATGAATTGACAGCTATCAGCTGACAGTGTCCAAGGCATGCTTACAGTATGGACACTCCCAGCCCCCCCAACAATTTTTACCTCACCCCCTCGTGGAAGACAGTAGGCAATGTTGTGATCCTCTCTCACTCGCACTCACTCAGTATCGCACGTGCTTCCCTCTTTTAGTCAGTGCGAGCACATTTGTATGAAGTGACAGCGAAGTTTCCAGAGACCACTCTTCAAACGCAAGCAGTAGTATTCCGTCAATCATTAAATTTATGGTATGTCTTCTGGATGTTTGGCTACAGCGCTTGTCGGCACAACAGACACGACACACAATCGTAAACTCACACAACACGGTAACAATGCGTCGTCACCGTAATCTATGTCCCCGCCGGCGGGGACCCTTTCGTAGTCCCTCCAATTGTCCGCAATAATAAACAGTTTCTGCTCCCTGAGCTCAGTAATTTAAAAAAAAAATCACTGTGTTAACTCTAATAAAATTAGGAAATTGTTAATGTCGTAAGACTTACACAGGGTGTACGGAAAAGTATCATTAACCTTTAAACCACATACTCTACCCATCAAACTGACCAACTTTTACTCTGGGAGCAAACCTGTCAGAACAAAAAAAAATCAGCTGTTCCATACGAAACTGCAATACCTACTCGAATCAAATGTATGGACAGCTGATATATTGTTGTTCTGACAAGTTTGCTCCCATAGTAAAAGTTGTTCAGTTTGATGGGTAGAATATGTGGATTTAAGGTTAATGTTACTTTTCCTCATACTCTGTATATCCATATAGTACAAGTACCTACATAAACATGAAGCGCTTCGTTGGCTTAGTGGAGCTTCGGTATTGGAAACGATCACCGAAGTTAAGCAACGCCAGGTCCGGACAGTCTATGGATGGGTGACCGTTTACTGGTATTTCATCTCGAGCGTTTCCGTGCTTCTGAACGCACTTTAAGCAGTTGGTCTCGGATAGCTCCGTCAGATGGCGTTGTAACTATTCGTTAAGCCAGGTCAGAGGCCTATTAAGGTGGCATGAAAATTCTCTGACAGCAAGTTGACCACTAACTTGCCTCCACCAACAAGCACTGGGCCCGCGTGATGGAGTATGGCCCACTCCCTCTCGCCCTTATTCGTGAGAGGAAGCCTTTGCCCTGCAGTGGGATTCTACAGGCTATAACTAAACAAGTAAGAGTTACTAGTCATAAATTACACAACATTTGAACTGTTCCACGCCTAAAATAAGTTTTAATCCTCTTTAGTATAAATCCAAGGCTTTACTCCTACACAAAACATCAGTATGTCTGTCTACCTTTTTATTAATTGTTTGAATTACAAAACTGACCTATTTTGACTCATCTTTGTAATTGGTCTGATAATCTGTCTACGCAAATTGTCGTCATAAGCGTTGGCGAGCTCCATACAAACGAAGTCTGGTTAGATTTTCAATACTAACCAATAAAAGTCAATAATTTTTTTTAGAAAAAATCTTGAAACTAATCTCTAGGCTTTTATGTTACCAGATTTTCGTTAACCTGTATATTTTTAAAGTTACAGTGCCTCAAAGATATCCTTACAAATCTTAAATTTATCCTAGCATTGAAACTGTATATTTTAACGAAAATCCGACACGATACAAGCATAGAGATTTGTTTCTAGATTGTTTCTGCATTTCACTGACTTTAATTGGTTAGTATTGAAAACTAACCAGACTTCGTTTGTATGCAGCCAGCGCGCATTTGCGCTTTTGGAATAAATTTATCTGAAAGTTATCGCGCCGTGTGTGCGAAAACTCAATTTCCTACTAGGCAACAACATTCAAATTTCTGCAAACCACCCAACAAACCAACAAAATTTTCATTTATTTCTAAACAATTATACAACATTTCGAAAAAAACAAGAGTGTCACTATCACTGCTGATTTTCTTAGCGGGATTGATGGATTTGTTTTCATAATGTTTGTAATTATTATCTTTAAATCCGCTAAAATTGACAACTTTTGGCGATTTAAACGACAATAACTACAATACACAATGATAAAAACCAACAATCATTTTTGAATTTTAGAAATATTGTATAATTGTTTAAAAATAAAATAAAAATACGATTGAGGTCAGCACTGTAGGCTCGGTACCCTTTTCTAAAATTGATGTATAAAAGCAAATTTTCTTGAAAAGTCTAAAAAAATAATAAAAAAGTATAGTCTGCTAATATAAATATTTGTCACATATACTATATATTTATACTATACTGGGTCCAACTTAATATGCTGACATTTTTTAAGGGGATGATCAGACCATCAAACTGAACAACTTTCTCTATGAGACCAACATCGAAATCGCAAAAATAAATCAGCTCTTCCATACAAAACTGCAAACCTACTCGAGCCAAATTTTACGGGACAGCTGATTTTTTTTCGTGATTTCGATGTTGGTGCCATAAAGTTGTTCAATTTGATCGTCTGATCATCCCTTTAAAAAGTGTCAGCATATTAAGAAGGACCCTGTATATTTATACTTAACACAGCTGTGGTATTGAAGTATTTCGCTAACAGTAACCAGGTCAATTCCTATTATATGGTCAATTCGGTGTAATTGTCTATTATGTTGTTTTCATTTGTATTTCCGGGTGTGCAATAAAGTGTTACAAAGAATAAAAACAAATAATTCGGACATATTGAAAGTGCCGTGGTGGACCAGTGGCGAGTAACCTTGCCTGCCGTGCAGGAGGCGATGGTTCGATCCCCGTCCAGACCGACTCGTACTAATGAGTTTTTCGGAATTTATGTACGATTTGTAACACCACTGGCTTTTCGGTGAAGGAAAACATCGTGAGGAAACCTGCGTGCTTCAATTTCGAGGCATGTATTGTACCCACTGTCCATTATGTGGCGACGGGCTCACCCCCCGTCATACTGGACAGAGTTTCGGTACTACTGGTGAAACGTGGATGTTCTGAGGTTTCAGAATACCTCTGACTACCCCCTCGGGGAATATAGTCGTGAGCATATGCATGCATGCATATTGAAATATTTGCTTAGATTTAAGGTACATGAAACTCTTTTGTTTATCGTCGATGCAATTACGAAAAAAGTTGGCGTTAACTCAATAAAAAATACCTAAAGTTAAAAGAATCATACGTAATTACGTTAACGTAATTTTTTTACAAAAATAATGTTAGTAGGTCATTGATTGATTGTTTTAAATGTTTTCCGTTGCTGCTTTTCTTCTATACTCTCGAAAAATTGTGTATTTAAACAGTAAATGTAGCTTATGTCGAATCAAGTGATCGTATTTCTGTATAGTTTGACCGCTGCCGCAAGTTTTACCCGAAACTAATTGACTTTTAACCATAGATTTGTAACTTCGTTGATTTCATAGTAAGCCATTTCCGTGTATTGGGATATGATTTGGAGTAAATTTTTCACGCCATACTAATATTTAAAAAAAAAAGATTGTGTGTGGAATTAATAATTTTTATTGAATTCATTATCACCCGTATCCATACAATGTCTGTGTATCCTGTCCATTATATTATCACTTAGACAATTTGTCTAAGTATTTTCATCATTCAGGAATTCGTCCCATTGCAGGGCACAGACCTTGTATGAGTCCATCGCGTGTGCCCAAACGAATTGGTAGACTTCACAAACACATCCTGTATTTCTTCTGCAGCGTGTCTAGTAAGTATACAGGTTTACTCACGATTTTTTGATTCACTGTACACAAAAGAAAAAACCTACCTACCAAACTTTTTGTCTTTTGCAACATAAAAATAAAATATTGATCGTATTTCTATCGATTTGATACGAAAGATAAAATCATACATGTCGTAAAGCAAATCACAACCTTTCAATCACTTCGCAGTCGGGTAAACTACTAGAATGTCTAGGTAAATAGGTTAGCAATATTAAGATTCAATGCTTCCGTTCAAATGGGCAGGATATCATAAAAAACTCCATTCGCTACTCACTGATAGTTTGCATTGCAAAATCCGAGGTGCAAATCTTGAACGCCGGATGTGCCTCATTGAAGATCCTTGATGATGCAAGGTTTAATACCTACATAAAGTTACTTAGTATACACTAAGTACCTACCTATGTAGGTTTTTAATTAAAATGAATATCTATATAATTAAAAATGAATAATATTAATTTAAATTAATAATAACCCACGAAAGTTATTTGTACAAAGTCAATAACTCACCTGGTACAAGTACAATCTAGGACGACCGCCTGAAAGAAAAACGCTGCGACTGCGGTTATTTTTTGTACAATTCGGTACAAAAAATCGTTGGCCATACAACGAGGGAACGCAGCCTCAATCATGGGCACGTTTCGGACGGGGGACAATCCCTAAGATTGTAATTAGGCGCAGATACATAGGACTAACTTATTTAATTATAAATAACATTGCTTATTTATTAAAATATTAAATTAGATTTTAAATTACTTACATAATCAACTTCAGCAACATGCGTCGTCAAAACAGAACTTCTTCGGCAACATGCGTCGTCAAAAAATTTGAGTTTTGTAGGAAATTTGACGACGCAAGTTGCTGAAGGAGTATTTGTAAGCAATTTTGACGACGTTTGTTTTATTTTATTTTATTAATATATTTTATAATCAGATTATCTCGCCTTTTTATTATTCATTCCTTTTATTCGTGTTTTAGTTGTAGTTTTAATTAAATTTTATACTGTATCAATATTTAGTGTTGATTTAGTTTTTATTATAATTCAGTTTATTTATATAATTATTGTTTATCGGTCTCAATAAAAATAATACAAGTACAAATTATTAATATTATTTATCGAATTTTAAATATGAAAAGTAAAAATGTTTGTTTTTTGCTGTTTCAATATGTGTTCCTACAGATCATCCATTTCCATTGAGTGCCTCCGATCTGCACAAGATGAAATGATTGCGGTTCAATAAACCAAGTCCTGTTGATTTGACTTGAAAATATCACGACCACTATCTTTCCTCCATTGCACCTTCTTTATCAGCGAGAGGAGTCTTAGTGGGATCCTACAGGCTGCTCCTAGCCCATTACAAAGTCTTCAGGTATATTTAATTTATCTTGGTTTTTAAGTGTTCAATAAAATTGTATTTTGAAATACAACCAGTGTGGAAATAGAGTGAAATGAGTGAAAGCTTTTACGAGTATCCAGTTAAATAATTATATGTTATTAATTTAATTCCAAGGTCGTCCAAATCTAGAGTGCACCGTCTAGAAAATGTAATGGAATAAATGCATCAATTTACATTTTTAAATTGGCTTCTTCATTTGGAACTGCATGAAATCAATCAAAGCAAAGTTATTATTTCGATAATTTATATTTTTAAATGTCATCGCCTTGAATATATACAATCCGACCTTTGAAATTCACCGTTCGTGGGATTTGTATTACGATGTTGCTCCAAAACCGGATATGCTCGTTAGAACAAGTTTAGGTCGTCGTGCTGCATCGCTTTTTGAATTTTTAGGGTCGCCATTTTGAACTTGTGAAAATAATAAATGTATTGTAATTTGTGTTACTGCGAAATTGAGTTGATGTCCCACTGCAGAGCACAACGCTAGCCTCAGGGAGGGTGTTTGGGCGTCACTTCACCACGAGAGCCCAATGCTGTGTGCAAGGTAAACTTCACATACGCACCAGAATTTTTTTTAGGATTCCTCACGATATTTTCATTTATCGTTTGCTGAGAGCGTTCGGTACTATGTTACATAAGTTAGAAAAACTCATCGGTACATAGCATATTATCCGTGCGGATTCGAACCCGGACCTCAAGATTGAGTTTCCATCGCTCTCCGCAACACGCCACCGACGCTCGATTATAATAGTATATTGATAGTAATTTTATAATATTCTGTTTATTATTAAAAAGCTTAATGATGTTATAATGTCCTCATCTTAAATCGTTTACCTTCCTGAAGCCTTATTAAACCATCTTAATCCTATTACTAAATCGAAAAATTGCTCCCTTAAAATAGGGAATCGAGGAAATCACTGAACACTTTCAAGTTGACAGTTCAATGAGCACGATTGTAACGCCAGTGTCTTTGAATTTTTTTTTTTATTTAAAATCAAAACGCCTCATAAGCGAACACGCAAATTGGTCTACTGAGATTTTATTTCGATGCAAATTTTGAGACACAAATTGGCAGTGCCATCCCTATTTGGTACCTAAGTATTTAAAGCGAGACGAGAAGTTTCTAGAATTTCGACGAAGTATTTAAAGAAGTATTTTCTTTCGCAACGCGTTTGATGTCTCCGCGTGTGTTCAAATACTTCACATTACTTAGGTGTGATTAAGGACTTAATTATTTAGCCTTCTTGTTAGCTCTAATTAGTTTCCAAATCTTGCATTAGATGTCGACGTGTGTTGCTTGAAGTGATACGCAAAACCTGTTGATGAAACTACTTACCAAATCCGTCTAATAAAAATTACTAAGAAGGACTGACTAATGTAATGAACTAATGACCAAAAATGTCATGGTCCAGAAATCGTCGTTTGATCTCGTGATGGCCAATTAGGTCATCGCCTTAGCTCAATGTATGTGAAGCTTAATCCACGACTGATAAACCTTATTTCTCGTAGCACTAACCTGGTCAACTCCTTCAGTCTGGTGGCAGCCTGGAGTGACGCGTATCCATACCGGGAATACCTAGACATATCTTCAGAAGGCGCGTTGAACGCTGCCACGTAGCGAGCAGGGTTTGTGTCATCCAGCCAAAGACCTGGTGAAGATGGGCAGTTAATTGACTGAACAATTCGGTATGTCAAGTTTTATTTTGGTCTTCATTTTATATTTTTTATGGATAGAAGGCATAATTTTAAGACATCTATTTCATTTTTATTGCGATTCATCGAGTTTATCAATATACCTAAATTTAATTTTTAAATTATTTTGATCTGTAATCTGTAAATGCAAAAATGGTGAAGAGAAAATAATTCGTACTCCATGGAGAAAAACGTCTTCTTTATAAAAAAAATCACCTGCCTCCTCGTTCTAACTCTATGCTGGAAACAGAAACGGCAACGTAAAATGTCAAATTCTGACATTGTAAATGTATTTTTATTCTTAATGGCCATTTATGTTGATTTTAAGTTTAGAAAACAATTCACAGGTTTTCCAGTGGACGGACCAAAATACGACGTTATTTTATTTAAAATATCTGTAATCCTTTCATTTCAAAATCTCTGACATAGAAAATATTATTATTGAGACAATCATCTCGAAATGGTTTTCGATTCAAGACTCCAAAAAAAAAAACTTGAAATACCCAATTGTGCTTACAGAAAAGATAATAAAAGAATGAAAATGTACTGATTAGTCATATCGAACAGACTATATTCTTATTATGTTACAAATTACAAATTTGTCACTAAAATGATATTTTAATGGACTTATTAAAATTGTGACCTTTATGTTTACATCAGTCAATGCTAAATGTCTAGACTAGAACTTCCTGAATCCTGGTTGACTTCCGAAATAAATTAAATCCAATGTTTTACTTTTGGCTTTTCGGTGAAGGAAAACATAGTGAGGAAACCTGCAAGCTTCAATTTCGAGGCATGTATTGTACCCACTGTACATTATAAGTGGTAACGGGCTTACTCCTCGTCACACTGGACAGAGTTTCGGTACTACTGGTGAAACGTGAATGTTCTGAGGTTTTAGAATATCTGTGACTTGACCTCGGGGAATATAGTCGTGAGCATATGCTATGCTGTTTTACCTTACTATGTTTTTTACTTTTAATATGTAATTTCGACAACCATTTATTTATCTATCTTTTTATAGATGTACATTATTTTTTTATTTTAGTTATATTCTGTTATGGCAACCAGGCAGTCCAACGACTTGGGTGTTATCACTAATAAATACCACTTACCCATAGAGTATAACTTTGGCTCCAAAACCGTGTATAATTCATGCATTTTCTGTACTCCGTATTCAGCTGCTTCTATAATATCCTTCTTCTCCCCAAAAGTCAAATTCGTATCTGAATCTTCTTCTGAATCGGGATTATCATCATCATAATATTCATAATCTGTATTGTTTCCTGGGATTTTCAATTCTATTTCTTTTAAATCGATAGTGTTATTATTTTTAGATGAATTAGCATTATCACAGTAAGTCACAACTATGGTTGGTACATTTTTTGATGCAGTAATTGTATGGTTTTCATTTGGATTTCTATCTATAACAGTTATGTTATATAATTCTTTAGTTAAATTACTGTTGAATAAAGGCATTAGATGTTTTAAAACTTCTACGATGTTGTGAGAAGTTGTATTATTAGCATGTGTATTATTGGGCTCTATAGTTAATATTTCTATGTAAGTAGTTTTTTCTGTAGTATTCCTTGAGGTTACGTCATTTGAATTAACACTTTCAGAATTGTGTAATTTATCTATCTGGGCTCCATATTTTAAATTGTTTACTTTGTCAGCATTTGTAATTTCATCAGTAATGTTATCTTCTTTTCTACTAGTTAAATTCTTAGTACTTTCTTTAGGTACACTAAGAATTATTGCTTCATTTAATTTGGTCTCATTTTCGTTATTTTCGGTTGTTATGTTATTTTTTATTCTATTTATTGAAGCTATTATATCATTTACTAGTGCTTCTTGATTAGGCGTATTATTGTTGTCATCATCAATAGTAACGTTAGCTATTGTATTCAAAAACAACTTAGCGTTTTCATTATCTTTTAAAAAGTTTTGCGAAGATTTGTTGGGTTTTTTGAAAATATCTTCAATTATCTTTGTAAAGGGACAAATGGTAGAGGTACTGGTATTCGATTTGCTTTTGTACGTGCTTGTGTTTTCATTGAAGGCACAGCGTAAGTATAACACCGTTAGTATGAATATGTATTTGTATCTGTAAAAGAAAAGAAAATGATTGTTGTGAAGGTTGAATAAGCATATTCTTTTAATATCAACTTATTTTAATATTAAATGGCGATTTTGATGCCCAGTCATACAGGGTGTCCCGTAAACCGACGTCAACCCGGCGGATGCTGATAGGTTAGTTCATGCCTTACCAGAATATAATTTAAAAAAAACAATCAGTCAATCAATCTGCCAAAATTTTACTTTAGTTAAAGTGTCTTAGTTTTCTAGATATTTTTTAAATGATGAGTGACTATGAGTTTTAGGAAATTCGTGAAACTCTTTACCTTAATGATTATTTTGAGAGCTGTGGCTACAAATGTTCTGTGCAGTAGATATCTGTGTTAAAACTGTAAAAATCTCGAAAACTAAGACACTTTACTAAAGTCACATTCTGATATTCTGGTTAGAACTAACCTATCAGCATCCGCCGGGTTGACGTCAGTTTACGGAACATCCTGTATAGCTATATTAGTATATTGAGTTGGAGTTGGCTGTCTGGTCATGCTCCACAGGATACATTTCTAGTAAGTGCGGAAACATTGTCTAAGTAATCGATTTTATCCTGGGTTGATTTGTACCCAAGTCAAAGAGCCGTAGAACATAATTCGTTATACTTTGATTACACACCATCGACTATCATAAACAAAGGCTTCGCTAATTGTTGTAGTGTTTTCGCTGACTGAAATGGAAAGTTACTTTCACCCTTTTACTACTAAACGCCTCGAGATGTTTGTGGTCAAACGCTTTTGTTTTGAACATAATGATGTGGGAAATTACATAATTATGTGTTTCTGAACACTCTAAGTATGTTTAGAAACTGTCATTTTGTCGAAACTTGATGTGTTACTCATTTCACCTTCGAGATTAAGACATAGAAAATTAGGTCAGTATTTATTTTTAACGAATATTTACAATGATTTGCGATTGAATGTCTCCTAACCTGGCATACCTATTTCGCATCTTCAACTTTCAACAACGTTTCGTGCATCCTCGTCGGTTTTTGATTGACCCCATTTGGTCACCAATTAGGTCAAAGTTCATACCTACGTCTCAATTTCTTATTTGACCAACCGGTTTAATCGAAAACGTAACGTTCTCCTGTATCCTTTTAATTATCTTGATCCATTTCGAATCTTATAACAAGTTTGATTCAATTTAATCCATAACTTGATCTTGATCAAGTTTTTACTAAATTCGAAAAAAACGGAGCAAATCAAGAAATTACAAAAGATCTTTTGGAATGAAGTTGCTAAATTAATTTGGTCCAAGTGTTTATTTCGTTTGTTTCAAAGCGATAGATTCCTAGTCGACCGAACAACACCGCAATCGTGAAAAAAAAATTCTACTGCTCCATACAAAACTGCAAACCTAACTTTAGCCAATTGTATGGGACAGCTGATATTTTTTTCGCGATTTCGATGTTGGTCCCATAGAGAAATTTGTTTAGTTTGATGGTCTGATCATCCCTTTAAAAAAGTGTCAGCATATTAAGACGGACCCTGTATAATTATGTGTGTCGTCTATGTTTATGTAGGTCCAACTTCTTCTGGAGTAAAGTGCATTACTTGGAAAGTTCATGTCTTCTTGTATTTAAACTTTTCACCCGACTGCGCGACGCAAAGGAAGGGTAATGTGTTTATCAGCCTATGTATGTATCCTTGTATATAAGTTTGTTTCTTTGTGGCACACTAGAGACCAAACGGGTGGGCCGATTTTGATGATTCTTACGTCAATCGATTTGTCTTAATCTTGCGAGTTTCACTGAAGACATGACGGTAATCAAAATTCAATATGGCGTGTGCCAGACACCATATGGTGAAAAAAAAGGAATTGGACGAGCTATGTTGAGTGGGGTATCATTGAATAGGTATTTAAAAATCATCTTTAAGTTTCTCTTATAATTTTTCACTTCGAACCCGTTTAGGATCTATAACAATTTATTCCGTCTTTCGCTTAAAGATTTCCAAATTAGGCTCGAACATAAATTGGACAGAATCGAAGCATTTGTTATGTCATATCCGTAAGCTCGTTGACACTTCGTCGTAAGTAAATAAGGACTACAAGAGCTTATGTAATTATGTTGGTGTCGACCTGGTGTCGACGCAAAGCTTCCTCAAGGCTTTCTTTTTAGAGTTCCATTATTTGATACATAAACCGTAAAACAAGAAGTCGTAATGGTTTATTACACAAGATGAAGCTCACAAACGCAACAATGGTGTACGATAAAGTATAATTGAATTGAATTGAATTGAAGCTCACCCTAGAACCCACCTGTCGAGCCTCCTTGGAGATGTATATCTAATACCTATACTTAATTCCAAATAAGGACGACGAGATTTTCCGTTTCCTATTTAGCTTTCTGGCCAATTCTGATTACCAAATGTAATTAATTTATTGGATAAATATATTATCCGACATATATTGGACGTTACTTAAGCTATTCTAAGAATAAGTGAGAGGAAGTGTTTCAAATCTCTGTTTCTGTAATGCAAAATAGCCTTCAAATTTGGTTGCTATTTTGAATGGAGTATAGATTACAGGTTTCTTGCCCTAAACGGTATTGCCTTGGCTTGGATTTACCATGTTTTGTAAAGGGTGAACAAAATAACTGTGACCCCTAAGGGTCAACACAAAAAATCGCATTGGGTCGACGTGTTGCTGGCTTGACTGCCAACTCAATAAGATAATTTAGTGGTTTATTGGCGAGTAGCCTCGCCTTCTGGTACCTACTCGTACGGGAGTCTCAATTTTAGAATGGAAACCACGAAGCAAAGTAGGTCGTAGTATAATAGATATAGATTCTTTTTTGCTTTTATTTAGAAACTCTACTTCTCGAAGGCGACGATGATGGGTATCTTGTTTTCAGATTAGAAAAGCACATTCGCTAAAGAACCCCTTTAAGAATAAAATTGTGAATTGCATGTCAACAACCAACTTGAAATGTAATAAGATAGTTATGTAAGCGAGTAAATATTATAACGCATGCGTTTCTGGTATCATAACACAGACAATAAAATGTCGAGTTGAAACGGTACTTTCGTCACCTTTGTGTTTAGTATTTACTAACTTGTTTTGGAAGTGTGCGAAAAGAAATAAATTTACGACCATATTATATTAATTAACCTCTTTCGTGATGGTCACACAGGGTTAGACATAATTCTACCTCTTGTACACTTCTGCTCTCCTGGTACATCTCAATGCTCAAACGTGTAACAAGCAGGTACACATGATGGTCACATCACTACTATAGGGGTATGGTTTGGTTCCACCCTATCACCAGGGGTATGGCAAGGGGTATGGTGGGTCCATCACGGTGGTTTTAAGTCTTTTAAGATTTAAATTTAGGGTCCAACTTAATATGCTGACACTTTTTTAAGGGGATGATCAGACCGTCAAACTGAACAACTTTCTCTATGGGCCCAACTTCGAAATGGGAAAAAAATAATTAGCTGTCCCATACATTTGGCTCAAACAGATTTGCAGTTTTGTATGGAAGAGCTGTTTTTTTTCGCTATTTCGATGTTGGTGCCATAGAGAAAGTTGTTCAGTTTGACGGTTTGATCATCCCCTTAAAAAGTGTCAGCATATCAAGAAGGACCCTGTATAGCTTTTTTTTCCTACTATACTTTACATGGTGATGAGAGTAGGTTCTACTCGACGTAGGGGTACTCGACGTAAAGGGAATCGACGTAGAGAAACTCGGCGTAAGGGGAACTCGCTGCAAAGGGAATCATTTCCAAAAATACTGCTGCCAACTCAGGAAGTTTACTGTTTAATCTAACACCCTGTATACTTAAATGACCGATTGTACTTATTACGGATTCTACAAATGACCGATTCGTGAAATGACTGATTCTACAAATGCCTTTACCGTTTCAGTACTTTTTGTTCAATCTATCAATTAATGGTATTTTTCTTGTGTCTAGCACTGAATTTCTGCCAATGTCGTTGTGATTTTTGGAAGTAGGTATCCCAATCTTAAGGATTGTTTAAGCACTAAAACAGATTTGAGTACAAAATGTCAGAGCCACGTGGCCACCTAGCCCGCACGCCGAAAACACTTCAGGCCGTAAATCCTCTAGCCACGCGACTTGCATAAGTACTTTATTAGTCGGGGAAATCTACGGATTTTTGTATGGAGTAGGTTGCATTAATTTCACTTTTGGTGAAAATTTGGAATATAGTAGATAAATACCTGAAAAACATAAATTCTGAATAATCCCCGATTTTTTATTGTGTATTATTGAATAATTAAGACATTTACAAAACATTAAATTTAGGTATGAACAAAAAATGGAAAACTGGTGATTTTGTACAGGATGGCTTCGTTCAATACGTTTTACTTATAACAATAATAATCCACGGTTAATATCGTTAATTTGGGTAGATATTTAATATTTTGTAAGTCTTCAAAAATTATAACCTCAAAACTAAATTATTTACCGTTTGTTTTTACACATTAAATTTGCCTTTTGATAATTAACTGTCTCTATTGCTGGTATGCTGGTCAAAATATTTTTAGAAATAAGCTTGCCATTTGTACTTTAATATCGATTTTAAGGTATTTCTCAGGTTCCTGAGCCTATATAACCACGAAATCTCGACAAAAGTGTTAGAAACTAACAGTAATATTATTTCAAACACAATTTACTAAAGTGTCTTTAATGCAATCTCAAACCTTATTTTTCCTAGACTATATGGGTAAGCACAAAACAGGAAGTTGGAATAGGTATTATCTATACCTGGAGAGCAGACTGTCTTACTTGACTTGTCTCCTTGGCGGGCGGTAATGTTCGTCCTTCTTTCATAAATTCATTATTTCTGACGTCAACTTTGTCCCTTTCTAATGCAACGACAAAAATTTATAGAAAGAGTCAAACGTAAAATCAGAAACATCGACGACGGACACGTACGTAAGAAGGCAGAATATTATCGACCGCCACGGTCAATTTTCGTGTTTCCATGTTTTTAAGGAGGCTATGGATCCATTGGTTACAAATCCATGTGCCAATTCCACCTTATCTCATCTTTTAAAGCGTGCATTTCTTAGAGTATTGTATAAGCAATCTATAGATCATTGGTAGAGGCAAGTAAATGACGCCGAAATCGCCGGGAATGTATGACAAGTTGTATGGACCTAGAGGAAGCAAGAGAGGTGTGTCAGAACTACAAAAAGTGGAGATCTATAGTCTCTGCCTACCCTTCTGGGGAAAAGGCGTGAGTTTATGTATGCATGTAATCTATAGAGCGCGCGCATACGTCACGAGACGCGTTTTTTTCGCGAGTTCGATGTCGGTCCCATGGAGAAAGTGGTTCAGTTTGATGGTCTGATCATCCCCTTAGAAAAGTGTCAGCATATTATGAAGGCCCCTGTATATTGGTTGAAATTGCTCTTGAATATTCGCGGACACGTTTTATTTCGGCATTAATCATAGAGTAAGGAGCATTTCTCTGTGGAACTAAAGCCTAGTTCGGACTATGCCAGTATTTTAGTCGAGTGGCGAGTAATTTAGTAACTAAAATACACGCTACTGCCCAAAAACCGTTCGTACTACCGCCGTGTACATAAGTGGTTTGTAAGATGAACATACTACAACGCAATAAATTGAATAGGCTTATAAAGCTTATGTTAATGACTATTTTAGAAGACTTGTTGCGAAAATTGATTAATAGAGATGAACTAGAAGCTACGAATTGTCTTTTGAAAGAATTATCATTAGAAGATTCTAAATATCTAGACACAAATTTTAATGATGTTTCTTCGCTCCAGCGAAACGTTATTTTTGCGGCAACTAATGAACTCGACTAAAACAATAAAAATTTACCTACACTTTTGTTGTTCATACAGGTACGCTCTGCTCGCGGTTCAAACTCGATTAAGCGCGCTCTATAGTTTGCTTATAATAGGTACTCTAAGGCGCAGGTTGTAGTATTTATGATAGTATTGTGTGTATAATAATTTGCTATGGACTAACGTACTTATTATATAGGTAATAAGATTAATCTAAATGGACCTACCTTATGACCTCCATATTTGCAATCAAATAACGTTTTTCATTATCCAAATAACGTCAAAAACACAGCCTATGCAATTAAAAAACAAAATAAAATCAAAGTTAAATTTCAAATGTCGAACACTATGACTGGGTTTTTTATCATCCCTTTTCTACCAGTTCTGAAAGCCACAATCCAAAAACAAAACCGTATCGTAAAACTGTCCCGTTCTAATTTCAAATTTCGAATTCTACGCGTGGGTGTTTTACCATCCCCTGTTCGTATTAGTTCCAAAAGTAACAGTTCCCGGGTAAAGCATACCTGTCAAGAGGCCAGGCGCCATAGGACTAGCAGTTACATAAGCCGGGAGGCTGTTCAGATTAAAGTACTGTTATGAGACCTCACCGCGAACGATGATCTCTCGATCGCATGCCTGTTTTGCGGCGAAATGAGCTTTTGGATTTTTTCACACCGAAGCGTTTAAGAATTTTAAGATTTAGGAGATCTTAGTTTTTAAATTCAGTCTTAGCCAGGGTTTATACAGAAGAGACGTGTGGCGGTGGTGGATAATCTAAGTAACACAATATAAACAGTACTTAGCATAGCGTCGTTTGAATTACGCCCGTGACGTCGCCTGGAGGCGCGGGCGTAATTCTCCAAACGACACTTGAGACCGATTGTGCTAATTTAAAACATCGAAGTTCTAATCACATTGCAATCCAATTACTATTTAACTGTGCTGAATTCCGTTTTGCACTAAACTCTATGTAACTTACAGCCTTTAATGTCTGAGCGATCTGTCAAAAGAGCTCTAATATAACGGCTGTCACGAGCTGTACCGCGATTAGATGAGTACCAAATGTGTCAAATCGCAAAAAAAATGTGTTCGTACGTAGTCCAGTCACGGTTCAATCACCAAATATTTACCGGTAATAGATGATAAAATTATTATGTCAGTTTAAAATTAGTAGGCTTCGGTGTAACGGAAGTCGGAACGCCTTAGGCAAAAATCATTACGTACGGCTCCCGACGGCCGGACATAAGCTATTTTGTCCGAGCACGGTTAAAGACCTCTACAACAAAAACATCTGAATATAGTCTGTCAAGATCAAGTCGTTGTTAATGCGGTGGTTCCGTATATTGGTCATGGACATAGCTATGATTGAACTATGCTTACGGCTTTACTTGTCGCACTGGAGTAGACTACCACGATTATTCTGATACAGTATAATGATATTATGAATCCACATCCACATTCCTACATCTTTTCAAGCACTTCCAATGGGTGGCCACACACTTGTCCTTTTTGGACAGTATAATTAGTTTGATCATTGTATGCTCTCCTCGGACGTCCTTTCAAAACTCTTACGCTCACATTCAATTCAATTAATTAAATTCAAGTGATCGAATCGTTTAAACATACACGTCTTTATTCAAATTTACAATATCATACTTGACAGGCTGTAAACATAAACTAAATTCGTTATGTATTTTTTTATGACTTTAATTTAGAGCATCACACGGAACGACCTTCACTATGGAGCCAACATCGAAATAGTGAAATTTCCATGTTACCTATTCCTGTAAAAATCAGAAAATATCGCTCGAAATTGTTGACGATTGTGTTAACCTGGGACAAGCTATTCAGTTAGGTAGGTCCAACTTCGAGAAAGAGATCAACTGTCGAATCCAACTCGGCTGGGCAAAATACCGCAGTGTCTCAAGACGAAAGCCTTTGACCAGTCTGTATTCACATGCAGTGATCACATACGGAACAGAGACGTGGTCGCTCACTCAAGGCCTCATAAAAAGGCTGAAAGTTACACAAAGGGCAATGGAGAGGGCTATGCTCGGAGTTTCCCTGAGAGATCGAATCAGAAATCCGTAGAAGAACCAGAGTACCTAGCTGATACAGCTCAAACAATTGCTTAACTAAATTGGCAATGGATGGGGCACATAGCTCGCAGAACTGATGTCCGATGGAGTCCGAAGAGTACTCGAGGGGCGAGCGCGTACCGGATAGAGCAGCGAGGGTAGACAAGGTTGACCGAAGATCTGGTGAAGGCGGTGGGAACCCGTTGGATGAGGGCAACACAGGACCGACCGTTGTGGCGATCCTTGGAGGAGGTCTATGTCCAGCAGTGAATACCAATGGCTGAAATGCACGCCAAACTCATCAGAATCTTTTATAAGTAAATTTTTCCTTTCACAAACGGAACCCTAAAACCAAATGGTCCTATTGTAGGAATTGTCATTGTACGCTCGGAAGGTTTTGTGCCATAATGAGTTTTTAAATAAAACTGAGTCATTCTCGTGTCTTTCTTTACAAAAGTTATTATACTGAGTTTCCAATACAATTATAGCGACAACGAGACACGGGAACGAGAATGGACTTGATGTTTGGAAAAAATCAATTTGAATACATGATTAATACAGAATATTTTAAGATATCGGTATCAACAGTAAATTGAGTCCCTGTCTCCCGATATTGTAAATACTACAAGTAATAGTACTGTGACTCAGTAACCAAAGACTACCCCAGTTTAACTATTGAACTAAGTAATAAGTAGTTTGCTAGTATTTAAACATGAGAAGCTAAAGAAATAAGAAAGATATATCACCTATGTGTTGTTATACTACTGTTGAGGAAATAAATTAATATTATTATTATATTAAGGCTGATGATGACGCAACAGTGGTTAATCACGTCGAACCGATAGAGGTGTAAGCTTGCGTCACAGAAGTATGAATGTACGTGACACGCGTTGATCAGTTCATCTATTGCATGGTTTGACCATAGCCTAATTTGAAGTTGTCATGTATTTAGCGATTGTTTTGAAATCCCTTTCGCGATTCTATGTGGTCCATGATATTTATTTTGTAAACGTATTAAATAACCTAGTGAATTCTTAATTTTGTTGATGTTAATTTTATCCAGCATTATAAGCTCGTTGGTTAGGTACCCAGGGACGTATCGTGGGTAGGTACAAGGTACAGCAGGTCACTCGAGGAGTTAAAAGTTGGGGGTTTACGATCATTGCGATGCGAGCTCCTATAGGGTCCTTTTTAATATGCTGTCAGTTTTTTAACGGGATGCCCAGACCATCGGGGGATGACACCGCGCTCGATTAACCTGACGCGCCCGCTGAGCTGTTCCACTCATCATCATCATCATCAGCCTATATACGTCCCACTGCAGGGCACAGGCCTACCCTTTAGGAGGGTGAATGGGCGTTAGTCCACCACGCGAGCCCAATGCGGATTGGTAGACTTCACATACGCATCAGAATTTCTTCTTCAGCATTATGCAGGTTTCCTTACGATGTTTTCCTTCACCGTTTGAGAGCAGTCGGTAATACGTACATAAGTTAGAAAAACTCATTGGTACATGGCATGTTGTCCGTGCGGATTCGAACCCAGACTTCGAGATTGAGTGTCCATACCTCTCCGCAACGCGCCACCGAGCTGTTCCACTATATTATTTTAATTAACTAGAGTTAACCCGCGACTTCGTCCGCACAAATTATATGCCAGATTTTAAGTCAGATCATAAGCTATCAAAAAAAAATGCTTCATCAAAATAGGTTCAGTAGTTTTCGCGTGATGCTCGCACAAACAAACACACAAATAGACAGATTAAATTCTAAAAAAGGTTGATTTAGAGTCAGGGACAACTAAAAACCATATCGTCATCTTTTTTACCCGACTGCGACAGAAGGAGGGTTATGTTTTTCGGGCGTATGTATGTATGTATGTATCTATGTATGAATGTATGTATGTATGTTTGTATGTCTATTTCTTTGGCACGGCCTACAGCCTAAACGGCTTGATGGATTTTAACGTATGAGGTGTCATTGGATTCGTAAAAATCCTGAGAGTGACATAGGGTATATTATTTCAAGATGGCGTCTACAAATTAAAAAGAGAGGGGGAATATACAATTTTTTTTTGTTAAAAATTACAATATGGGTATCAAATGAAAGCTAGTGATCAGACGATTCCAAATATATAAATATTATAGTACTTTTATGTTACCGTTTCGACACAAGACTAAAAAGTATGAAATAAACTAAATTATTAAGATAAACAAAAAACCCGACTGCATAAAAAACCTATTAACTGAAAAGAGAAAAACAAGCTCTAAAATCACTAATCAGCTATAACACCTGTATTTAAGCTAATATAATTTGAATGTTATTAGGTAGGTATTGCAGGCGGGGTCAAAAATAACCAACCAAAAATCTCCTTTGTCCCCGTTTGCGATACCTACCTAATAACATTCAAATTATAATAGCTTAAATACAGGTGTTATAGCTGATTAATGATTTTAGAGCTTGTTTTTCTCTTTTCAGTTAATAGGTTTTTTATGCAGTCGGGTTTTTTGTTTATCTTAATAATTTAGTTTTTTTCATACTTTTTAGTCTTGTGTCGAAACGGTAACATAAAAGTACTATAATATTTATATATTTGGAATCGTCTGATCACTAGCTTTCATTTGATACCCATATTGTAATTTTTTACAAAAAAAAATTGTTTTTTGTAAATATGTTCAATGTACAGACACACTTCTGTTACATTGTATGATAGTTAAGATGAAAAAAATGTCGGTCTCGTTGAACTCTTTTATACTGCGAAAAATTTGACGAAATTTTTTCAAAAGCCAGGTTTATTCTTCGTATTACAATTTATGTAATAATATACAGGCACCAACAGACAACATAATGTAGCCCATAAATCTTCACCTTCTCTGGATCTAAGATTTTCTCTCTTGGTTTTCCCAATTAGTTGTGTTATATCTTCTAACTGGTTTTACATAATATTCTGTGACATTTTATAAAATTTTTCAGTTTTTTAATGTTTGAAGTCATTAAGCCCGCACTACATTCTCACCGAGAATAGACAAGAAAAGCCGAGAACGAGAGTGAGAATGCCCTTCATTGATCGCACGGCGTCGTGAGCCGTAGTAATTTTCCTTGGAATTTCTTGCAGAGAGTTCTCGCCGAGAAGTTTTCGCGAGAGTGTAGTGCCTGCTTAACATTTGACATTTTATATTGCTTTTTACACAGTGTACTGGTACAGTGTACTGATTGGACATGTCCGCTTTTGAGCCTGGAGGCCTTTGGGGGGTCGATGCCAAGGACTTTGTTAGAGAGATAGGGCAGCGAATGAGGACTAAGGGGGGACCCACGCTCGGGAGCCTTTCTGGTACATAGAATTTCTTTGGCCATCCAGAGGGGCAATGCGGCCAGTATCTTTGGGACCTTTGATCCGGGGTTGCGCAGGGCAGTGCCTTAAGATTAGTTAGTGATAGTCTGACGAAGCTTGCATGCGGATTTTATCTTGTGTGCTGCCATTGACGAAGCTTGTAGCGGATATAGATGTATGTGATTAAGATTTGACGAAGCCTGCGTTGCGGATTAGATTATTGTTGGTATATTGTTTTGAATTTGAATAAACAATTTTTATTTTAGAATATTAAATTGGACATGTAAGTATAATTTTATTCTATTATTGTTGGATTATATTTCACAATCAGAATCATTTATTTATCCTTACTAATATCTGCACGAATCATTGTATTAAAAATCTAACTATAATTTGAATGCCGCAACTAGCAGAATATGTATGGATCATTAAGGTGGTTGCAGAGTTGTCAATTTGATACAAAAGTTTGACACATAATACGCTTAGACGGTAGTAATAACAGTAATATTTTATATATGGGAAAATAGTTAAGAAAATGATGCCGCGTATCAAATAACATTTGAAATGTATAATATAATAACGAAGATATAAAGCTTTGAAATGTTCTATGGATAAGTTCAAAGCTTTATATCTTCATAATTATATTATAAATTACAAATGTTATTTAATTCGCGGCATCTAGATTTTCTTAACAATTTTTCCATGTACAAAATATTACGCGTAATATGCGTCGAACTTTTGTATGAAAATGACAACTCTGCAACCCCCTTAACTATTATCTGTGTAAAAAATATTCACAAAATAAATAAATAAGAAGAAAAAGTAACCAATCTATTTTTCATTATAAAAACTACTACCTCCTGACTACCTTAGTGGTCTAATGGTTAAGAGCATTGGGCTCTTGACACGAAAGTCGTGGTGTCGATTCTCACGGGGGACACCTAGTGATATGTCACTTTGTGCGTTTTTTCCCAGTTTGTTAGGACATTGCAGGCTGAATCACCTGATTGTCTGAAAAGAAAGATGATTGCGTGCTCGGATGGCACGTTAAGCTGTTGGTCCCGACTACTATCAGAGACCATAACCACGTCAGAGGCCGTAAGGCGGTCTGAAAAAACTCTGACACCAGGGCTTGCTGCCCACATGATATGAAGATCATAGAAACTTCGTTTTAATCGTTCAGTAGGTACTTAGGGTCACAGAGTTGATCCTAAGTCTGTGACTCAGGGCATTAGGACACGAGAGAAACTGTTTCCAATAGATTATAACGCGGGCTGATGATGATTATCGCACGGAAAGGAATATACAACGTGTTAATGAATTAACGCAAAACTAGAAAGTAGTTAGTTCAGAATCGAGAGCAAAACCGAATTTTCATGTTTTCAATATACAACGTGTTAATGAATTAACGCAAAACTAGAAATCGAATTATCATATTTTCAACATAGGTAATTTTTTCAAAATATTAAATAATTTGTTTGTATCGTTGCAAACCATCGCACGGGTACACACTAAGTAGGGTACTTAGTACCAAAACAAGTTTCTTAAAATGTATCCATCGACAAGCACGCTAGCGCTTTCATTCCTTGCTGAAAAGATAACAAATCATTTTTGCCTTAAAACTTAAAATGCGAATATCTTTTAATTTTAATTGTTTCAATCGAATTATTTTGTCATAAATCAGTTGGGGTGTATGAGGTTTTGCGCTTATTCATTAACACGTTGTATATAATTAAAACTTCTAATATTTTTTTCATAAAACAGTTTTATTAAAAAAATACAAAGTAGACAAAAATACTTTTTGATTATCGCCTAAAACACTGGCTCTTCCAAAATATCTATACTTAGTTAATTATAGGTACTCTATTTACTATGTAGAAAAAGGATTTCCATTGTTTTTATTCGAAAAATTCGAATGTAGAATCACATAAAAATTATAAACATTCGAAATAATGTTTTTTTAAACTAAATTTTCCAAGATTGATCACATCAAAATATTCCAAATGTGATTTTCTATACTTAATTCCAAATAGCAACGAAAATTTAAGGCTATTTTGAATTACAGAAACATAGATTTGAAACACTTCCTCTCACTTATTTTTAAAACAGCTTTAGTAACGTCCAAGATATGTCGTATAGTATATGTATCCAATAAATTAATTACATTTGGTAACCAGAATTGGCCAGAAAGCTAAATAGGAATCGGAAAATCTCGTCGTTCTTATTTGGAATGAAGTTTAGTAGAGTTAATTTATTCAAAATCCATAAATAATAAATGAGTAGCCATTTTTATTTCAATTCATATATAATAATCACAAACCATAATATCTCAGGGTTTTGGTAACTAATTTAAGTGAAGAAGAATTGGTTTATTTTTTTATTTTGAAGCATTTTAGGGGGCAAAAGCTTCCCCACATTCATCACTATTCATCTTTGCTTGTCCTGAAATCCTAAATATTAAAAATTTTGTGACCATCCCATCCTGGTCGTGATATCAAGTAAACATTTGTAACAATATTATTCAGGTAAATAAATTTTAGTAGAGTATTTATTTTATTACCTATCTAAAATATTTCTATGTATATAAAAGTTATATTATGGACATAAACTCTGTCTTCCGAGATCACTCCTTAGCTTCCATTTTGTTTTTCTTATCACATTTCATTTCCTGCAAAATTAGAAAAAAGAAATAAAGACATTTTCAATAACTGCTAAAAGCTAAATTCTTTTTAAACGGAAAAAGGGATACTGACATCTGTTTTTTGTTCTATAAACTAAGAAAAATGCTTGATGGTGAGTTGCAAAACCCATATTTGGTTACGAAAACTAGATGGCGCTAAAATCAAGCGAATATTTTAAAATACAGCTGACTTTTTTGCAGGTTTTCCACATAGATGTAATATAATATAATATAATATAAGTTTATCACCACAGTAAAATTTGTTGGTTTATTGGTTATTGGTTACCAAAAAATTTTCGTCATTAAACTCAACTGAAATGTTTTATTGATAATAATGTCACATATAGATATTCTTTTTACGTCATTTTTTGACTCTCCCACCGCGTCGGGAGGTGTTCCGTTACAGACAAGATGCGGCCAGAAACTCTACATCACACATCTTTTAAACAAAACAAAATATAGGTAATTACAAATAGGTACAATAATGAATTACATAGTGTATCATTATCAATACCAGAGATTTTGGTCATTCAAATAATCATCGAGTTTATAGTAACCTTTTTACAGGGGACTTATTGTTTAACATGGGACTTAAACTTTATTATGTATAGAGAAAATTTGCAACCACCTAAGGGTGCAGTAAATTGAGAGTTTATGATTATAAAATAGATATCAAATCCAATATAGTAATCCTCATTTTTCTTGAAAAAGTAATATTCAAGTAACTATCCATTATTTCCAAGATGATTAAATACATGGAGATTGCATTACAAAAATTTTTTTTTTTTAGTCAAAACCTATGACCTTTATGACGCCACTTATGTTTCCCATCTCATTTCCTCTTTACATGGAGTCGTCATTCTAATGTCATGTCATCTTTAGTTTAGTTTAGGTTTTGTCTTCAAAAAATGTTTGTAATACAACCTCTATGAATGTAGGCGTTTGCATGTTCATCACAGCGCCATCTCTTATTAATCATCCTAATCACCAGATCCCTCTAATTACGACGCCATCTACAATAAATTTAAAACAACTTTGCTACCCTCACCTTTCTCAAGAGGTCGCTAGTGCGTCCGCCGCACCTCGCGCTCGGCCTTCTCCTGTCGCTTGAAGCTGAGGTCATTGATCGAAGTCACGCTGCCGAATAGAACTTTCGCCGTCACTTGCTGCGGACATGAACACGGTTTGCGTCAGATTGCGTTTGATTTGATGCGCTATGAGCTATGATATGACGGAATAGAAGGTGAGAAATGGGGCATTTTCATTTAAAAAAAATGTGTTTAAAGACAGAGGCCAACGGAAGGATGGTTACAATCGTGAAAACTTAGCTGTAAGTAGTGTTGGGCAGAATGTAATTAATTATTAATTACAAATTGTAATTGTTAATTGCGATCACTCATTAATTTTTTTGGGTTAATAAAAAATTGTATGTTTTTTAAAAGTTATAAAGAATGATAGCATTTGTCATATTTATAGTGTCATTTATAATATTTTATCGAATAGAAACTATTATAAAACTGTAACAGAAGTGTGTCTGTACATTGAAGATATTTTAAGAAAGATCACGATATGGTTTTAGGTGTCCCTGTTTCCAAATCAACCTTTTTTATTACAATTTGCGTCTGTCTGTATGCTGTTTGTTTGTTAGAGCATCACGCAAAAACTACTGAACCGATTTGGATGAAACTTTTTTGATTGATAGCTTATTATTTGACTTAAAATCTGGTATATAATTTGTGCGGACGAAGTCGCGGGTAAACTCTAGTACCTAATATGGCTAATGCAATCATTCTTTACTCTCGAATAGCATACATTTATAATCGTAACCAAAAAAGTTATATAGTAATTGCAATTAATAATTACAATATTTAGTTAGTAGTTAATTACATTTTGGCCAACACTGGACCTGTCAGATCGAACGTGTTCCGTGTTTTTCTCGATTCCCAAATTTTAGAAAGACATATTGATACTTTGAATTCAGAGTCTTTTGGTACAGTGAATGTTTAATTATTAGTGATGTTGTTGAGACAAGCTTTTAAAGATTAAGTAAGTAGGTATAGGTAAAATTACATTAAACAGAGTGTAATAAAACACCACCCTAGTAATATTTAAAGGGGTGGTTTAGTTAGATCATCAAACTGAACCACTTTCTCTATGGGACCAATGTCGAAATGAGTCAAAATCGAGAAAAAATATAAATATCTGCTGTTTCATACAAATTTGTAGTACCTACCGACTAGACTCATGGGGCAGCTAATTTTTATTTCATTTCGAAGTTGTCTCCGTAGTGAATGTTGTTCATTTTTATGGTTTAAACCATCCTTCTTTCCATCCAGCATTATACATTTAATTTCCTAATAAGAGGATATAATTCGGAGCGCGCTCCATACAAACGTACTATGGTGATATTTTCAATACTAACCAATTAAAGTCAATGAAATTTTTCAGAATCAATCTGAAAACAAATTTATATGCTTGCATAGAGACCGATTTTCGTTAAAATGTATAGTTTTAAAGTTACAGTGCCTCAAAGATTTCCATACAAATCTTAAATTAATTCTAGCATTGAAACTGTAATTTTAACGAAAATCTGACTCCATACAAGCATATATATTTGTTTCAAGATTGTTTCAGCAAAATTTCATTGAGTTTAATTGGTTAGTATTGAAAATATCACCATAGTACGTTTGTATGGAGCGCGCTCCGAATTATATCCCCTTAAATATGACTATGATGTTTTGTGTATTTGGTCGGATTCACTAAAGGTCTGATTCATCAGTCTCTAATCTCGATTGTTTGTTAGACTTTTAACATCCATATCAGAATTTCTTCAGCGAATGCAGGCTTCCTAAATATGTTTTCATAATCATAATCTTATAAGAATCTTATAAGAGTTTTTCTTTCTTTCTTTTATCATACATAGCATAAGCATATGCTCACGACTATATTCCCCGAGGGGGTAGTAGTATATTCTGTATGTAACTTCAACTTAATATGTTAAAAGTTTTTTAAGAGGACGATCAGACCATCAAACTGAACATCTATCGCTATGGGACCAATGTCGGAATCGCGAATAAAAAATCTGCTGTCCCATACAATTCGAGTAAGATTTCAGTTTAGTATGTAACAGCAAAATTTTTTTTCGCAATTTCGATATTGGTCCCATAGAGAAAGATGTTCAGTTTGATGGTCTGATCATCCCCTTAAAAAAGTGTCAGCATATAAAGAAGGACCCTATATAGTAGTAGTATATTCTGAAACCTCAGAACATCCACGTTTCACCAGTATAGTCGGGGAAATCTACGGATTTTTGTATGGAGAAGGTTGCATTAATTGCACTTTTAGTGATAATTTGGAATATAGTAGATAAATACATGAAAAACATAAATTCTCAATAATCCCAGATTTTTTATTTTGTGTATTATTGAATAATTAAGACATTTACAAAACATTAAATTTAGGTCTGAAGAAAAAATGGAAAACTGGTGATTTTGTGCAAGATGGCTTCATTCAATACGTTTTACTTATAACAATAATAATCCCCGGTTAATATCGTAAATTTGAGTAGATATTTAATATTTTGTTAGTCTTTAAAAATTATAACCTCAAAACTAAATTATTTACTGTTTGTTTGTACACATTAAATTTGCCTTGTGATAATTAACTGTCTCTTTTGCTAGTATGCTGGAAGAAATATCTTTCGTAATAAGTTAGCCCTTTGTACATTTAAATCGATTTTAAGGTATTTCTCCGGTTCCTGAGCCAATATAACCACAAAATCTCGACAAAAATTTTATAAACTAACAGTAATAATATTTCAAACACAATTTACTAAAGTGTCTTTAATGCAATCTCAAACCTTATTTTTCCTAGACTAGTAGTACCGAAACTCTGTCCAGTGTGACGGGGGGTGAGCCCGTCGTCACATAATGGACAGTGGGTTAAACACATGCCTCGAAATTGAAGCATGCAGGTTTCCTCACGATGTTTTCTTTTATCATCTTTTTCCATTTTTTCATTTCTTTATTTTTCTTTTCATTTTATATCTTTTTTTTCCTTCACCGTTTGAGATGTTAACTTTGGTTTTAGTTGTTCACGATTGATCCTCCGTGCACACCTTATTTCTGCATAATACATTTAATAATAGCTATGTATCCAAAATTGTATTTGTTTTATTTCAATTTCAGCCAAAAACGCCGTCTTAAAATTGATGGTCGGTTCTTTATTAAACCGAAAGTACCTAATTCGTCGGGAATCCAGATTGGCCAAAAGTGATAGCCAGCGCCTTGTCTTCAACTTTTTAGGGTTCTGTCGTGAAAAAACTAGTTCAAGAGTCCCAAATGAAAGCATGCTCTAAAATATGCATATCACGCAAAGGGTGGAAACAATTTAATGAGGATTACTTGTTTCTTTGACAGTTTTCACCTATACTTCATTCCAAATAAGGACGACGAGATTTTCCGGAAAATTTTGATTAATTACCAAATGTAATTAATTTATTTGATACATATACTATTCGACATATCTTGGACGTTATTAAAGTTGTTCTAAGAATAAGTGAGAGGAAGTATTTCAAATCTCTGTTTCTGTAATGCAAAATAGCCTTAAAATTTCGTTGCTATTGTGAACGGAGTACAGCTCTGACTGTTTTTGAGTAAAATTAAAAATACCAAAATTTGGGTCATATTTGGGAGGAGAGGGGGGGAAGCCGTAACCCTAGGAGTGAGGAATTCAAAGGGTATACTTCTATGGTCCTAAGGAACATTTGCACAAATAATTTGATTTCCTTTTTTTCTTTTACCTCGCGCTTATAGCTTCATCTAAAATATAATTAAATTAAAGCAACAAGACATTCATGACTGAAGAAAATGAATTTTGTCAAAAGGTTTTTCGATGTATAGTAAGCATATCTGAAAGCCTTGCTATATAAGCGTGAGTATATCAAGGTGTTACAATAGTAAAATAAAAATTTAAAACTTTTAAGGGAGTTATTTAGACCATCAAACTGAACAACTTTCACTAACGGACCAACATCGATATCGCAAAAAATAAAAATCTGCTGTCCCATACATTTAGCTCGAATAGATTTGTAGTTAGTTATTGTTATAGTTATTAAGTCGTGTTATGTTGTAGAGTTTCTGGCCGCATCTTCTCTACAGCGACAACACGTTCTGACGCGGTGGTAGCTTTAAAAAAGATTTGACGTTTGATAAGTGTGCTGCAAGCTCCTATATTGAATAAATTATATTGACTTTGACTTTGACTTTGAGTTTAGTATGGAACATCCGATTTTTTTTTCGCGATTTCGATATTGGTCCTATTGTGAAAGTTGTTCAGTTTAATGGTCTAAACCACCCCCTTAAATGTTTATTTGTATTTTTGTAACACCTTGTATACAGGGTGTCCCAAAAACCAACGTCAAGCCGAAAACGGTTGATAGGCCAGGTGGTGACAGTTATCAGAAAAATAATAAAAAAAATCTAAGATTAGTACTTTCCGTAAAAAAATTTTTTTTAAAAATTTACGCTCTGTGATGATCTTTTAAGTACTATGACTACAAATCTTTACTTTTCAATTTTTTTTTGTGTGTTGTGTAACCCTGAATAACCCTTCTGTCATTTACAGTCTGAAATTAAAACACAACTGCCTCAGTTTTAAAGAAAATATCACTTTTTGCCCCACCATGCACTAAAAATTATTACATCGCCCAACTTTAACTAACTGTACTGAAAAAAAAATGTACTGTGCTATTTCGGCAAGTGACTTTAAAAGATGGTGTAGTTAGTCAGGATTCTAAAAAGGTATAATACTAGCTAGATTATTTATTAACTAAGAACACATAATTTTTTTTTCAAAAGAGACCCGATTTTAAGCTAATTCTTTTTACATAGTTAAAATGGTTCTAATGCACGTTAGGCTTTCTCTAAGTCTTCGATAAATGTGTACCTTAAGAACTAAAGCACTAGAATATGACACAATGATGTGGAAAGATGCCAGAACCGTGTTGTAGTTTCAGGAAGTAAGGAGTAAATAACAAATTTGACAATTTAATGGTACGGAACCCATTATGTGCAAGCATGGACTCGCACTTGTCGGTCTTTTTTATTAAATTTTGAATATTTAAGCTGGGTAATCTACGTGAATGGAGCACGGAGTTTGAGAGAGGGATTATTTTTAAATTTAACTTGTTTGCTGAAAGATAAAGTAGGTTGAAGAGCAAAATAAAATATTTCAACTGGGAGACGACTTTTTTTTGTTTTAAATTGGATGTAGGTATTTGTGTTCCTCAATCAGTCGTGAAATTACCCGATTCAATGAATATAAAATCGACATGGTGTTTATTGGCAGTTCTTTACCAATCTGCTTCTTCATATATAGTCTTAGACTCCTTATGAGGACAAGTTACGCGTGTAATTCTACTTACAAATACGAATTTTATTCCATTAGTTTAGATTCTAATTTTGAATGTCAATAATAAAATACACGCGAAACTTGTCCTCATATAATTAGTCCAAGCATAATCCTCAAATGGTTTTCGTATTCTGGTAACTTTCATACCTAATTATTTGTTGTCCGGTCAGTCTTTGGATGGGTGACCGTTTAGTTGTATTTCATCACGAGCGTTTCCTTGCTTCGGAAGGCACGTTAAGCAGTTGGTCTCGAATAGTTCCGTTAGATGGCGTTGTAACTATTTGTTAAGCCAGGTCAGAGGCTTATTAAGGCGGCTTGAAAATTCTCTGACAGCAAGTTGCCCACTAACTTGCCTCCACCAACACGCATTGGGCCCGCGTGGTGGAGTATGGCCCACTCCCTCTTAACTTTATTCGTGAGAGGAGGCCTTTGCCCTGCAGTGGGATCCTAAAGTCTATAACTTACTAGACTTATTTGTTTTTACACTCAATATTTTGGAAAATTGGGTAAACAATCTTCTTCTTTCATGTCGGCATGAGCCGTATCGCATGACAATCAGTCATGCTGTATTGTAAAGATTACGCTTTTGGAAATGACTAATACAGCGTTGCTCAGGGATCAGTTACCGCTTTTTACTGCGGACTATTGGAGGGACCACGAAGGGTCTACCGAGCCAAATGAATGAACTTAAGCAACCGACCTAGGGGCACCCAGAGGGGTACGGACCTCGGCATAGGACGTTGCAGGGGCTACGCGGCGGATTGGGTAGCTGGGATCGGTGAGAATAAAGAATACCCAGTCAGAAATTGTCATATCGAGGCTGACTGCAGACCAGACGAGCCCAGGTTTCGTAACTCGGGGACTCTCTTTCCTGGGCTCTTCCTTCTTTTCTTACTGTTTCCTCTTTCATTGGGTAGTTAATGTACCCAATTTTCCAGAACATTGACTGTAAAATGAAATTTTAATAAGTTAGTTATTCGTTTATTTTGAAGGCTTACCGACTAAATTCCCAATAAAAAAATCTGTATGCATCTAATGGTACGAAGGCTACACATTCACATCTTCTTATCGTGTGGGCAAGCCCTGGTGTCAGAGTTTTTTCAGACCACCTTACGGCCTCTGGCGTGGTTTTTATGTAACGACTACTACCACGAGAGATAGTAGCCGTGACCAACGGCTTAACGTGCCATCCGAAGCACGGAATCAGCTTTCTTTCAGACAATCAGGTGATTCGGCCTGCAATGTCCTAACCAACTGGGGAAAAAACGCACAAAGTGACATATCACTAGGTGACCCCCGTGGGAATCGAACCCACGACCTCCGTGTCAGGAACACAATGCTCTTAACCATTAGACCACGGAGGCAGTTTAACTTTAATGAACGTACGTGCTACCGGCAGTATGTTTGTTATCTTATGTAATAATTAGATTCAAATTTTTGGTAGGTACCGTTGTGTTATTTGCATGGAGCTCTATGCATGACGTTTCTCCTTAATACTTAGTTACCAATTGTATTAAAACAACTAGTAAATATCTTACTGAATAAGGTACAGTCAACAGCAGAAATCAATGAACAAAGTTATAGACGTAACTTGAAAGGACGTTAAATTGAATTCACTTAAAGCTACTCGAGTACCTACAAAAGCTGTACAAAAGGTAATTTTTACACTCTAATGCATACATTATACAGCTTTAAGTGATTTTAGTAGCTAAAAGTTCAAGTGTGAACTATAATAACTGCGTATTACTGCTTTAAACTCACATCGACAGAACAAAATAACGTCTAGCATTCACATGAAAGTTATGGTTAGACACTGTATGGAAATAAAAGAATAATATCAAATATCTTAACTGAATAAAATATGCAGGGTGTAAGTGACAGCCTAGCAAATACTGAGAACAACGTTCTCAATAGGAACAACATCAAAATCGAAAAAAAAAACTGCTGTCCCATGCATTTGGCTCTAGTAGGTTTGCAGTTTTGTATGAGTTTAGTGTCATTGAGAATTTCGTTTAGTTTGTCGGTCTGATCATCACCTTAAAAAAAGTGTCAGCATAATAAGAAGGATCCTGTATAATGGGATGATGATGATGGTGGAGGCAAGTCAACTTTTTGTCAGAGAATTTAATAAGCAAATTTTAATAAAGACCCAAAATTTAATTATAAAATTATTCCTTGCCCCCGTAGTAAAACAACATAAGGTATAATGCCTTCAATATTATATTACGAAACACTTATACGGGATGCTCTCCTTTCGAACGTGTGCACGTGTTTCGGAAATTGGATCATACTGTAGACATTAACGAGAGCACCCCAATTAGGTTCGCCATTATCATTTATGGCTTTGGAGAAAGGTGTCTTAAGGCGATGCTTCGCTTCGCGATTTTAATTTACAATTACAACCTACAAAGGTGGTTTGTAATAAAGTTCCTGGCCATCCCAAAGGTCATTGGAAAATGCAGTCGTGTGTTTAAGGAGGTATGTTTGCCATCCTATTTCCTACTAATAATGTTATTAATATGTAAGTTTGGATTTTAAGATGTTTCTGATGGATGAAATAGTGATCACAGATAGAATATGTTCTGGATTAAAATGTAGGATAATTTTTTGAAGTCAACGCAGAAGAAGTCGCGGGCAACAACTAGTTTTAACATACACTTTTTGGTTTCTTACATGAGACTGATTTGATTACCTACAAAAATAAGTGATGCCTATAACACTGTTTTTCTGATTAATAAAACATTCTAATCTACTTATTTCATGAAAAGAAAAATAGAGAGAGAGAGCATAGCATAGCATATGCTCATGACTATATTCCCCGAGGAGGTAGTCAGAGATATTCTATTGTTCTGAAACCTCGGAACATCCACGTTTCACTAGTAGTACCGAAACTCTGTCCAGTGTGACGGGCGGTGAGCCCGTCGCCACGTGTAATGGACAGTGGGTACAATACATGCCTCGGAATTGAAACATGCAGGTTTCTTCACGATGTATTCCTTCACCGAAAAGCCAGTGGTGCTACAAATCTACATAAATTCCGAAAAACTCATTGGTACGAGTCGTCTTAGACGGGGAACGAACCATCGCCTCCTGCACAGGCAAGGTTACTCGCTACTGGACCACAATGGCATAGAGAGAGAGAGAGAGAGAGAGAGAGAGAGAGAGAAAAAATTCAAATTCCTGTATAAAAATCTTACAAGTTAGAAAAGACAATATCTTAAGGAGAGCATCGCCTTAAAGGAACGTAATTCGAAACCAATCGCTACCAACTGCTCTACATTTTGGATTTAATAATTTGTAGACATGATAATATTAAGACATACATTATGAATTTATGACGTCACTGTCAACAATTTTGGCCAATAAGGAGAGCAGGGTGCTGTTAAGAGGATAGGCGGACTCTCGAAGTTTGGAGAATAGGTCACTTTTCCGACTGTATCAGTCCGATCCGCCCTTTCCACACACCCCGCCGACTAGAGTGCGAAAGAGACAACTGCAGCTCGGCCTGATTTTATCTAAATAAAATGGACGAAATCAGCATTTCGTATTCAACACTAACAGCAATACTAACAATGAAATTAATTGTAACTTGTGACATACGTATAATATGGAATTTATGTTCTGAAATAAATGATTTGATTGATTGATTGTATTCCCCTGTTTCCTCCTCCAAAACATAACCGATTTTAATCATTCTTTCAAGAATAACATGGGAAAGACTTTTGTCTGTATGTTTTGCTTTTTTATACCTATTCGTCAAATTTGTTTGTTGGATATCTGAAAACGGGCGGTAAAATTGGTTATTTTCGAAGGTAATTTATGCAAAATAGCTATAAATTTGTGCTCTAGTGTCGTTATCCAGGGATGAAAAAGGGGAATATGTTTGTATGGACAAAACGGTACTAGTTTATCCTCTTAATCAAGATGTTTATAACTTTCGAGTGTAGAGATACGGTTCAAATTAGATTGATCGCTTCAGGCAAGGCTGTCATTAATGTTGATACCTCGTCCGAGGTACGTTTTGAAAGTTAGTTGAAAATGTTTAATCTGGTTCGTTACTTGTTACAGGTTGATTTTGTTATCCAACTAACACCTATATACTCAGTTTGATGGTCTAAAAGTCTAATCTAATTTATTGATTCTGCATGTACCTATGCCATGTGACGTCCTTTAAGGGGATATAATTCGGAGCGCGCTCCATACAAACGTACTATGGTGATATTTTCAATACTAACCTATTAAAGTCAATGAAATTCTGCTGAAACAATCTTGAAACAAATATATCTATGCTTGTATGGAGTCAGATTTTCGTTAAAATATACAGTTTTAATGCTAGGATTAATTTAAGATTTGTATGGAAATCTTTGGGTCACTGTAACATTAAAACTATACATTTTAACGAAAATCTGACTCTATACAAGCATAGAAATTTGTTTTAAGATTGATTCGGAAAAATTTCATGGAGTTTAATTGGTTAGTATTTAAAATATCACCGTAGTACGTTTGTATGGAGCGCGCTCCGAATTATATCCTCTTAAAGCCGATGATATGGATTGAAAATTTCGTCGTGGCCTGCGGGCGCCGACAGCTCTGTTGGAGTGGAGCATGCCCCGGATAGGCTGGTCGTGGGTTCGAATCCCGCACGCCGCCCGACTTTTTCAATCTTTAATTTGATTAAAAGTCTAATCTAAACCTTGTCTAAACCACGCTTTTAAATTAATATTACTAGGATGTTTTGTTACCTTGTATACTTAAGATGCTTGCTTATCCATAAGTCGTCTCGTACGACACGTAACGCGAAGAAATGGTGTGGTTCATTCTAATCCGGAACCGAAAAAAGTTGTTGATCTAAAGCATTTCCGAAATTCAGCTCCTGGGGGTAACGAACAAGGTTTGCCGAAGCTACTAGCAGGTCAACTAGTTATTTACATACAAGTGGGCGTTACGGATATGCAAGTTACAACACTATCCGTCTGTACAGTGGCTCCCAAACTTTTCAGGGTCGTTTCCTTACCTGAACGATTTGGCTAATAAGGGGTGGGAAAATCAGAGGAATTACTTGACGAGTAACTTTTTAAACTCGAAAATCCGTCCTCAATAAGTACTTTCGATATTTTACACTAAAACAGGGGCGCCAAAAAAGGAGTACAAGTAAAAAATATGCATAGCATAGCATAGTCACTTTGTATACTCTTTCTCTGTCACGGGTTTGCTGGAAGAAATCACTTTAGAGATAAGCTCGCCCTTTGTAATTGTCTATTATGCTGTTTTCATATACATTTCCGTGTGTACAATAAAAAGTTAAAATAAAAAATAAATAAATAGCATATGCTCACGACTATATTCCCCGAGGGGGTAGTCAGAGATATTCTGAAACCACAGAACATCCACGTTTCACTAGTACTGAAACTCTGTATAGTGTGACGGGGAGTGAGCCCGTCGACCACCACGGCTTGTGCAAAATACAAAATAAGTAATATCCAAAATAATCCATGAAGGTAAGTAGATAATGTAGCTAATGATGAAGCTAATAAAAACGTGCAATTTTCAAAAAGATTTAAATTTAAAACGTTGTGTAATTCATTGATTCTGTAAAAGTATTATAAGGATTCATGTTGTTGCAAATAGATTCCCGTTTCAGTAGGCCAGAATCTTTATTTGAAATACTGGGTGATTTTGGAGAATCACTTTCTAAATAACATGATTCCAGCTAGATGTACGGGGAGTTCGGTTAAATTGAGATATGCATGTAATAGCTTTTATGTTGAGAAAAGCTGCAAAAAACTGCCGTTCCATAATAAACTGCAATGCCTACTCCACTCAAATGTAGGTATCTAGACTCTAGGTCTGAATCAGCCCTGAAAATTTAGAAAGTGTTAAAATCACCTAAGTACACACCACTAACTAAGCGATTTTTAACACTTGCGAAATATTCAGGGCTGGTACTATTTTATTTTAAGAGTAAAATGTATAAAAGGTGACTTAAAAATATTTATTTAAGGTTTGGTGACTGATGGAATGTCTTATATTAATCCGATTAGTATACTTTCGCGAAAAAAAAAATATTTCTTTCGTTTTGAGATTTCCATAAATTATTATACACGTATCTGAGTAAGTATTTTAAATTACGGGTGACGAGTCTACCATGGATCAAATTACTTTAATAAAAAGGTAACTATGCCCTGCAGAGGGTTGACGTGGACTGATTTTATTAGTAAAATTTTTTATAAACCAAATATACAATATGCACCAACGTTTGAATAAATTACCCCTTTGGGCTAAATAACGTACAGGTTGAGAACCGCTGATCTAGTCAGACTAATTTTCATATAGGATTTATGCATCAGTGCTCCATCGTTTCTAATTTAGTAGTTTATTATGCATGTAGTTCATTAATAAACGTTGTTTAGCGAATGTTTTCATAATTTAGTGTCTGTTTTTAGCTTGATTTATGATATTAGTCCAACGAATTGAAAATTTTATAGCAGTTATATGATTGACAGGTTTTTCATATTTTATAGAACCTTATACTTCAATCCAATATTTTTTTTGTGCTTGTATCTGCCATCAGTCGAAAAGCTATAATCAGATATGTTGATAGGAGAGGTAATGGCTTTCTAGAGTGACAGGGCCAGCGCCCTACCCTCTTTTAGTCCGAGAGCACATGACTCCGCTTCAGCCTTTTAGTGTTGCTGGCTGTCAGCAGCGAGTTGACGGTTTGATTTCAAATAATGACGAAAAGATTTTTCGATGCCTATACAGGATGTAAGGATGTAGATTTTACACGTTTACTCTTAGAACAGCTTTAGTAACGTCTAAGATATGTCGCATAGTATGCTTTCTCATAAATAACTTATATTTGCTAATCAGAATTGGCCAGAAAGCTATACAGGGTGTAAGGAAAAGTATCATTAACCTTTAAACCACATACTCTATCCATCAAACTAAACAACTTTTACGTATGACGTATGAGACAGCAGATTTTTTTTTGTTCTGAAATTTTTGCTCCCATAGTAAAAGTTGTTCAGTTTGATGGGTAGGGTACATGGTTTAAAGGTTAATGATACTTTTCCTTACACCCTGTATAGCTTTCTGGCCAATTCTGATTAGCAAATATAAGTTATTTATGAGAAAGCATACTATGCGACATATCTTAGACGTTACTAAAGCTGTTCTAAGAGTAAATGTGAGGAAGTGTTTCTGTAATTCAAAATAGCCTTAAAATTTCGTTACTATTTGAAATGAAGAAATAAATTATAGTAGATTAAGATCTAGTTTTTAGACTTTTTAGTACACTAAGATCCCAGAAACAGAAATTATGTTAGTCTATTTAAAGGCATGGCTTTATGATAATTATATATTTATGATAACAACCTGATAATTTCCGTTACTGGTTACACTGGGGGGTGAATACCCCCTTCCTCCGTAGCCCTGTGGTCCCCCGTGATACAGGGTGTTGTTGTTCGCGTCTCTCGTCGTCGCCGCTGTGTACGTAGACTTGCAGTTTTGAGACATCCTGTTGGTACACCTGGAATTCGGGAGAAGAGTTTTGGTTCACAAAAGTTGGTTGAAATTATAAAATGTTTATTTGGATAGGGTATTTATCCGCAAGAAAAATATTTTTTTTTACGTCTCGTTAAAAAGCGTTTAAAAATAACGCTTAACTCAAAATTTCAGAAACGGATGAGTCCTTCTTAATATGCTGACACTTTTTTAAGGGTTTTGTAATGATCAGACCGTCAAACTGAACAACTTTCTCTATGGGACCAACATCGAAATCGGGAAAAAAAACAGCTGTCTCATACATTTGGCTCGAGTAGGTTTGCAGTTTTGTATAGAACAGTTGATTTTTTTTTTGATTTCGATTTTGGTCCCATAGAGAAAGTTGTTCAGTTTGATGGTCTGATCATCCATTTAAAAAAGTGTCAGCATATTAAGTTGGACCCTGTATACGTATACAGGGTGTCAGAAAAAGTATAATTAACCTTTAAACCACATACTCTACCCATCAAAAAGAAAAACTATTACTATTGGAGCAAACCGATCAGAACAAAAAAAATATCAGCTATCCCATACTAAACTGCAATATCTACTCGATTCAAACGTATGGGACAGCTGATAATTTTTTTGTTCTGGCAGGTTTGCTCCCATAGTAAAAGTTGTTCAGTTTGATGGGTAGAGTATGTGGTTTATAGGTTAATGATACTTTTCCTTACACCCTGTATACAAAGCGGGTTCCTAAAAACGATTCTTGAATTTGCCAAAAAAGAGCAAAAAAATTTAGAAATTTGTTGAGTGTGATAGTCTGAAGCACCCATTCAAATTAAACAGGATCCTAAAAAGTTTACACTCGGTAAAGTATTTCACGATTCAATTTAGAAAGCTTTTGACTTAAAATAATGTTTTATTCACTTGTCCTTTTGACACATTGGCAACATAAGAAAAAAAAAATATTTAAACAAATTACCAATTGACAAAAAATAATTAAAGAGAATGTATAATATAAAAAAACGCATACCGCAATCTCGTCTGTCGTGCAACTTCGGATCGACGATGTTGGTAATTAAAAAAAAAACTGGGTCCGTCCGAAACTGTAGCAAGTCCGGTACAGTTACTAACAGTAATATTAAATGTAACACGAGATGGACAATTAAAGATTTGGACCAAGTGATAACGATAAGCGGGTTTTAGTGACATTTTATTTTTATTATCATGACAACGTGGTTTTAACGATTTTTTTGTAGATTTTTGTTGTCGTTGTAGGCATAGGTTGCGTTGTAGGTATGGGTTATTTAATTGTAAAACGGAGATCTTTCGGTACCGACGTTGACGATGATGTAGTCTGTGGAACTTTTTTTTATTTTAAGTTATACTTTTTTTGGCGCGTTATCAGCATGTGACAGAAGTAGTGCTGCTCTGAAGGGGTAGATAAATGTATGTCCTTTTTTGTTAATTCTTTTTTTTTTTCGTTATTTTTTTTTAATTGGCCTTTTAACCCTGAGGTTATGCCAGCCCCATCGTACTTTAACCTTGAGACTCTACACAACAATAAAATGAAAACCTAACACTTCCAAACGAATATACCTTAAGAGCTGAATCAGAATGTCCAAATTCACTCGAAGTAACCAAACTGTCCAGTGTTATGTAGCCCGTCGCCTCTTTTATTTACGAACGTGCCGGTAGGGCCTTTTTACACATTAAAAAAAAGTCGACGAATGTCTAGTCGCTTCATCCTATAATTTAATCTCAGCCTTCGGTGCTTGATATTTTTGGCGCGCGGCCACCGTCAAAACGGATTACCAATTTTCTTTTTGCCTGTACCCGACTGACGAGGGCGGAATGTTGTTTCATTGCTGACATTTTGTACGTATTTTATGGAATAAGTGAACTTGTATGTTTTATCGGATTCGACCAAACTTTTCATACAAGGAAAAAATTTTCTCTTAAGTAACTCCGAAATAAGTTCATTTGCATTTATACAACGTGTTAATGACTTAACGAAAAACTAGAAAGTAGTTTGTTTAGAATCGAGAGCAGAATCCAATGATAATGTTTTCAATATAGGTAATTTTTTTCAAACATACACATACATACATAAACTCACGACCGTAATCCCTTTCGGGGCGATCAGAAACATAGCTACAACTACCAACTTTCTGTTTAAGAATGTAGTTGTAGCAATGCTCTCATTTTTTTCAAAATATTAAATAATTTGTTTGTAAAATTAAAAATTTTCTGAACTCGCTCTCAACCATCTGCACGGGCACACTCACCCTACTTACTACCAAAACAAGATTATTAAAATGTATACTTGAGCACGCTAGCGCCTTCATTCATTGCTGAAATGATAACAAATCATTTTTGCCTCAAAACTTAAAATGCGAATAACTTTAAATTTTAACCATCAAAATAATGAAATTATTGTTTTAATATAATTAATTAGTTATAAATCAGTTGGGGTGTATGAGGTTTTGCGCTTATTCATTAACACGTTGTATACAATTTTATACCGTATCACTAAACGCGACAGCCTATAATTGCGGAATAATAATTTCGAACTTATGACGTTTTCTTTTTCGTTTCTTCACACGACACTGTTTTTCATTATTTTTAATATTCAAAATTATAATCTAAACTAATGGAATAAAATTCAAAGTTGCGCATCTCGTGCTACCTCGCCCCCCACAAAAAGTGTCAGAAAAATTTGTTAGTAGAATTACACGCGTAACTTGTCCTCATATAAGTAGTCTAAGACCCAAGAAGATACCTTACCTACATAAGTGGAGATTGCATTACAGTCATTTTTTGAAGCCAAAAACTACCAAAAACTTTTACCTTAATGACGTCACTGAGTTTTCCCATCTCATTTCCTCACGTAGTGATTCCATTCTCTTTGATTTCCTCTTTACATGGAGTTGTCATTCTAAAGTCATGTCATCTTTCAGACGACGAATTATTAATTTTTTTTATGAATCGGGCATTGGCATATCTACAATAGTATTTTTGAGAAATCAAAGGCTTTAAAAGTAGCTTGGCCATTGACTTGACTTCACACTTCGAGAGCCGATGATGATCTTCTATCGAGTCGATGGCATGTCTTTATACAGGGTGTAAAATTAAATGCGTTATATGTCGAACAGGGTGCTTCAGACCATTTCAGACCAAGGGACCAGGACCAGTTCCAAAAATATACTACATCATTACCTTTCAGCCACTTGTTTTCTAAAAAGCCAAAAAGTATTTTCAAAACATATCAAGTTTGGGCTCCTCCGGTTAGGAAACGGATGAGTAAATTTTTGTAAAGTATACGCCATATGTCTCGTAATATCCTCATATCTAATTTCAATAAAGCAATTTCAAAAATATTTATGAAATTAATATAAATCAGCCCACATCAACCCACTGCTGGGCATAGGCCTCCTTTTTATTGCGCCACTCCTCACGGTCCTGTGCCAATCTGATCCATGTACGACCCGCAACCCTTACAATGCCGTCTTCCCTTCTAACCAAATTCGATATTTCACTATTACCTTTTTATTTGCATTGTGATGGGACCTTTGATGTACGGCACCCTAAAAAGATTCCTAAGATCTCAAAAGCACAATGCGATACCGGTTTAAGTAAAGTTATACATTCTTGGCAATAATTTCAGAGTTCCGTAAGCGCAATAAGAAAACGGACCATTGTTTATAACATCGTTTGGAACACGCAAAGTTTCATGTGCATCTAAAATTCAGTCGAGAACATTCTATTGAATTTATTACAGTACATTTTGGCCATAATGTTTTCTTTTCTGGAAACACCGTGCAATTTTATTTGTAGTTTTACTTATTTATCTGTTATGTTTGCCGTGTGGTTATCAGCTTAGAATATCATCACCATCATCATCACCATCATCATCACCATCATCATCACCATCATCAACCTATTACGTCCCACTGCAGGGCACAGGCCTACCCTCAGGCATCGATATTCTGTGCCTCAGGGAGGGCATGTTGGATGTTTTCCTTCTCCGTTTGAGATCTGCCCCCTACACAAAGTGACATTCTATTGGCGTTGACGCTAGTAGAAAATGACAGAATGTATGGATTTGACATTAGCGATCGTCAAAATGTTTCGATCGCTAATGTCAAATCCATACATTCTGTCATTTTCTACTAGCGTCAACGCCATTAGAATGTCACTTTGTCTAGTCGTTATTACGAACATAAGTTAGAAAACTCATTGGTACATGGCATGCCGTTGTCAGTTCAATCAAAGACTCAGATTATTGGAAGGTTATGTACTTATGTGGTTGGTATGTATTTTACGAGTTTGGTTACAGTCTCAGAGGAAGGGTCTCCATAGAGTCCACATAAATTTACGATTGTAGTTAGTCTCTTTTGTCTTATAACGTACCTTTAATAGTGGAAGGAGATGGAACTATAGATATTTGTTTATGCGGCTGTCCACTTTTTTTTGAGCTAGTGTGTGTGAAAAGTGACCGTTAACATGTATGTCACTTAGAGCCTATTGTCCATACTACTTGACACCACACACTCAAACCTAAACGTCAAAAAAAGTGGACACTTTACAATTGGTATGGCTCACTCTAAAAAGTGGACACTTTACAATTAGTCGGGGAAATCTACGGATTTTTGTATGGAGAAGGTTGCATTAATTGCACTTTTAGTGATAATTTGGAATATAGTAGATAAATACATGAAAAACATAAATTCTCAATAATTCCAGATTTTTTATTGTGTATTATTGAATAATTAAGACATTTACAAAACATTAAATTTAGGTCTGAAGAAAAAATGGAAAACTGGTGATTTTGTGCAAGATGGCTTCATTCAATACGTTTTACTTATAACAATACTAATCCCCGGTTAATATCGTAAATTTGAGTAGATATTTAATATTTTGTTAGTCTTTAAAAATTATAACCTCAAAACTAAATTATTTACTGTTTGTTTGTACACATTAAATTTGCCTTGTGATAATTAACTGTCTCTTTTGTTAGTATGCTGGAAGAAATATCTTTCGTAATAAGTTAGCCCTTTGTACATTTAAATCGATTTTAAGGTATTTCTCCGGTTCCTGAGCCAATATAACCACAAAATCTCGAAAAAAATGTTATAAACTAACAGTAATAATATTTCAAACACAATTTACTATAGTGTCTTTAATGCAATCTCAAATCTTATTTTTCCTAGACTAAATTGGTATGGCGTATATAGAGTGATCTATTAGGTATAATCTCTTTGGTTACAGTACCTACGTAATGTGGTAATTAGTTTTACTTTTAGTAACAAGAGTAAAGTAACATCAGATTTTATTCTTAAATCGATATATTTTATATTATACCTACAGTTTTATGTAAGTTTACGGTATGCAAATAAAATTATTGTCAACCTCATCATCAGTTTGTAACTGATGAACATAAAAGTATTATACATATTATATCTACCTACCTCGTATACATATTTTTGAGGCTGACTGTACGTCAGCCTCAAAAATATGTATACGAGGACAAAAGATCATTACGACGTATACAGCTTTTGTTCCAAAATATTGTACACACTTATAGATACATAAAATATACATTTTTTTTATAATTTTCATTTTTCTCCACAAGCAGAAATTATACAGTTACGTACAATAACGAAGTAAACAATGCTCGTTGTTGGTTTGTCTCTTAGATCTTTTCTCTCATGAATCTCAAAAGTTGGCCTATTAAGTTAAGTTTTCAAAATGGTATTAAAATTTTGGTACCTCTACTTTTCAAAAAGTAGAAATAATTTTTCCATGAACAGTTTTAACATGCCTATCAACTGTTTTCGGCTTGACGTTGAGTTTTAGGACACTGTATATTATTACTTATCTAGCGGTCTAGGATAGTTAGAGTCGTTTCAATTTACATTGCATAAATATCAAAATGTACGGAACACTTTATATTAAAGCCCGATTCGCGCTTTAACGATAATGGAGCCCGAGAAGCACTTAGCAACCGCGTGCTGCCTTGAAAGGGCCTACCAGTTCGCCAATTTAATGTGGAGCAATTATACAAGAATTTTACAATTTTATTAAAGTATACCAATACAAAGTTTCACTCTTCATCTTGGAGGTTTCCCGAATTCGTGGTCAGCAAATTTAAGTTTGTCTTTTTCATGTTTCGAGGACTTTCGACGTCAGGTTGAGATTGTTTGGAAATTTTTCGAGTTTGCAACCTTTTACATTGCTCTAGTTGTGGACCTTCATTATCTGTAAGTATAAGACCATGTAGGTGGTTTTTGTATCGAGAAATTGAGAGTTGCTTAAGAATGTAATCAACATGCAGTATCCACGGTCTTCTTATTAATGCGGACGGGTTTTTAAGTTGATCTGAGTCTGACCACAGAGTACTGTAAAAGGTGTTACAAAAATACAAATAAATATTTAAGGGGTTGGTTAAGACCATCAAACTGAATAACTTTTAGTATGGGGCCAAAAACGAAATCGCAAAAAAACAATCTGATGCCCCATACTAAACTACAAATCTACTCGAGCTAAATGTATGGGATAGCAGATATTTTTTTCGCGATTTCGATGTTGGTCCCATAGTGAAAGTTGTTCAGTTCGATGGTCTAAACACCCTCATAAAAGTTTAAAATTTTTAATTTTACTTTTGTAACACCTAGTACAGGGTCCATCTTAATACGCTGACACTTTTTTAAGGGGATGATCAGACCATCAAACTCAACAACTTTCTCTATGGGACCAACATTGAAATCGCGAAAAAAAAATCTGCTGTCCATACAATTGACTCTAGTAGGTTTGTAATTTCGTATGGAACAGCTGTTTTTTTTTTCGTGATTTCGATGTTGGTGCCATAGAGAAACTTGTTCAGTTTCACGGTCTGATCATAGTCTGTAGCTCTGACTAACATAAATCTTCAGTAAAATTTTCGATTCCTTGTAAATTTTCGATTCCTATTTTAATTCTGACTAACTAATATAATTGATTTATCAGAAAGAAAAATGATGCATTAATCACCTGAACGAAAAAATAAAAAACTACTTTTACACAGTGTCCGAATCAGCAACGCAGGCTACAACAGAAAGAAAGATAATATTATTTACAACATATCTTGGACGTTACTAAAGCTGTTCTAAGAACAAGTAAGTAAGAGAGTAAGTGTTTCAAATCTCTATTTCTGTAATTGAAAATAGTTTTAAAATGTAGTCTTGAAAATAGTCTTAATAAGCCGCGGTGGTCCAGTGGCGAGTAACCTTCCCTGCTGTGCAGGAAGCGATGGTTCGATCCCCGTCCAGGCTGACTCGTACCAATAAGTTTTTCGGAATTTATGTACGATTTGTAACACCACTGGCTTTTCGGTGAAGGAAAACATCGTGAGGAAACCTGCGTGCTTCAATTTCGAGGCATGTATTGTACCCACTGTCCATTATGTGGCGACGGGCTCACCCCCCGTCATACTGGACAGAGTTTCGGTACTACTGGTGAAACGTGGATGTTCTGAGGTTTCAGAATATCTCTGACTACCCACTCGGGGAATATAGTCGTAAGCATATGCTGACATTTGAAATTTCGTTGCTATTTGGAATGAAATATAGATACAATAGCCCCCAAAAGACAACCTCCAAAACGAGACATTTTTGTACTACCGAATAAGATGTACGGCGTCATAAAAATATGGTAATAATAGTTTGCATAAACATATTACTAAAACTTTATATTTCAACGGTATATTTTGTCGTAGATTTCTTTAATTTCATGATGGATATTTTTCTTTTTTCTTTTATTTCAAATTGTGCAAATATAGCGGAAAAAAATCGGATTGGATTTAGTGGAAAGGTCGTTTATTGTATCGCTAACTGCGATAGTAATTACGAGTACTTCTCATTGTCATAATGTTACTTTGAATATTTTGTAAGACAAAACTACTCTATTTGGGGCTATTTTTGCAATTGGATTGTATTTCTATCACATTCGTCTATATTATAATACGTATATCAAAGCTATCACATGCATATCACAATTTAGCCGAACCACCCATACATGGACGCATGTTGCATGTCGACTGTTAAGAATCAATAACGGCTAACTATCAAAGCACTAATTTTACAGGAGACGAAAAAAACATTTTGCTCTTTCAAATGTTGACTTATCAAAAACAGTTGTATAAGTATAAATGCATAAAAAAGTACAAGATACTGGCATAAATGTTTTTGCCAGGACACGTAAAACTCAACTTTAAATCTAACCACAATTAAAGGTCATTTTCGCCAAAAATGTGAGTTAGCCGTTATTGATGAATGAATTGATGAACCGTCGATTTATAGGTTAGATACTTTATAATTGCATAAATTTTAAACATTTTAACAAAAACGTTATTTCGCTCGATAGCTATATTACTAAAGTATAGAATCCTCGTCAAACAACTCATTAGTGAATAGAAAATCTGAAAAAAATATTTATCTCGATCACGTGTTTTACATTAGCTGAGATACCTGCTCTTTTTCATTACTGTTACAATAACTCTATCATTAGTTGTGATCAACATTACATACCAAATCTCAACAATTGTTTTGTCTTTGAGGATCATTTCAATATTTAGTTCTTAATACCTGTATAAGAACTTGCTCCAGGTCTTCAAACTGAACAACTTTCACTATGGAGCCAAGATCGAAATAGCGAAAACAATCAGCTATTCCATATTAAATATCAACAATTATGCAACCAAAATATTTGAAACAGTTTTTTTTTTGCGATTTCATAGTTGGTCCCATAGTAATAGTCCAAGAATAGTTGGTCCAAATAATTATTTGTTTTATTGTTATTATAAATATATTAGATGTAAGCCTGTGCTGTTATAAAAATATAGACAATTCGTCGCTGACGATGCCTATACAACGTGTTAATGAATTAACGCAAAACTAGAAAGTAGTTTGTTTAGAATCGAGAGCAGAATCGAATTATCATGTTTTGAACATACGTATTTTTTTTTTAAGTATTAAATAAATTGTTTGTAAAATTTAAAAATTTACTGAAATCGACCTCAACCCACCGCATGGGCAGACTCACCCTACTTACTACCAAAACAACATTATTAAAATGTATTCATGAGCACGCTAGCGCTTTCTTTCATTGCTGAAAATTGATAACAAATAATGTTTACCTGAAAACATAAAATGCGAATAACTTTAAATTTTAACTATCAAAATAATGCAATTATTGTTTCAATCTAATTATTTGGATACAAATCTGTTTATTATTATATATATTTAAATGGGTGTATGAGGTTTTGCGCTTATTCATTAACACGTTGTATAACACTGGCAATTTTCACAGAAAATATATAATTTTCATGTTCTATTACGATACATTAAACTTCATGTCTTAAGAATACGTAGGTATATGTTTAGTTTTTTTAAATTAAACTGATAATTTTAAAGTTACATCCTAAATAATTCAACAATCGGGGGAGAAAAATGGTTTTTGAACTATCCTGAACATTTATCAAAAATGATATAGGGCCGTCTGTATCGTCATCGAAATAAAGTGTAGTAAAAGTAGTTCAGTTTGTTGTTCTGGAGCACCCCAGAAAGTTTATACCCTGCATTTTGATCTTTGATGAGATGCAGTACAGATTTTTAGTCAAGATATTTATATACCGGACCTAATCTAGGATGTCCGGCTGAGCTAACCTAGACTGAATTGATTACATTATGTAGATCATTACTCAATCAAAGTCTAGATTCTAGACTTGATTCTATTAACATGTAGACATCTGTCCGGCTAATGAAATGGAATGTCTTGTTTAACTGACATTGGTTAACCAAGGATTGTTTTAGTCAACCTATAACTTCTTGCATGAGAATTCATTCGCATAGAATTGATTTGTACATATCGTCATCAGCCTATACAGGGTGTAAGGATAGGGTATTTGACAGCATGTAAAATGTAGGATCTATTGATGGCGTCCGTATTGAATATGAATTTTGGAAGCCAACTATTTAGTCAGTTAAGAAAAATACTGGATATTTTAAGAGAAAATCGACATAGAAAAATTTTTTTTGTCTTCTTCAGTCACGTGATCGTAAACGACTGTGATTGGCCGAATGTTTGATGACGTCAACTGCTTATAAACCTTTGCGTGTAGTGTGAGTGTCGTACAAAGTTTACGTAATCGTGACGTCACCTGCTTGTAGCCAAGTATATTGTCAGGAAAACCGTTTTTGCGGGATATTTAAATAACGATTTTTGTTTTCATTTTTTCTTACACTATATGTAATGGAACGTAAAATATACATTTTCTATAGAGTCCTTAGACATCAGTGATTAACGTAGAACAGTTTTTAAAAACCTGTCAAATAACATATTAACCATACAACAACTTTTACTCATAGAGATAGGAAGATCTATACTTTTACTATGGGAGCATATCTATCAGCGCAAAAAAAATCTGCTGTTCCATACTAAACTGTGCCTACTCGTCTCGTAATATGACATAAAAAACTCCTCAAAAACTCGAAAATTCGTACGCTCAAAAGTACCTTACCAATATTCCTATACGTTAGGGGCAATAGAGCAGTAGTTAAGTTAACGGGAATCGAATCCGGATGCGCCGGCGCCGTGACCCAATGCTCCGAATAGATCACCTCATAAACCGGTCCGATGTTTGTCAGTTGCACTCTGCATTCCTCGTGTGAAGAATTATTATGATGAAAATAGTTATTAGATGTATCATACAACTTTTTAGCGCAGGCGCGGTCCAAAGACGGGGGGAGGGGGTCACAGGGGACATGATCCCCCCTCCAAAATCATCATAATGTGTGCAATAAAATTGCGTAATGTGCAATAAAGTCTAATTTACTCGTCATATTTTATTAATCGTGACCCCCCAAAATTTCAGGCTGCGACCGCGCCTGTTTTAGGATTCTGTAGTCTAACAAGGCATGTTTGAAGTACATTGCTGAAACAGTGTGTCGTTTTCATTGATGTAAATAAAAGTGGCAATGTACTTCAAACACATGTACGCACGACGCGACGACATGCAAACAGCATTATAGTTTCGTCTATTCTATCTGTTTGTCTGTCTGTATACCCCACCTTCATTACCTACATCTCTTTTTACCCGACTGCGCCAGAAGGAGCGTATGTATGTATGTTTGTATGTCTATTTCTTTGGCACGGCCTACAGCCTAAACGGCTTGATGGATTTTAACGTTTGACGTGTCATTAGATTCGTAAAAATTGTGAGAGTGACATAGGCTATATTATTTTAATATAGCGTCTGCGAAACAAAAAAGAGAGGGAGAATAAACATTTTTCCATTAAAATTACAATATGGGTATCAAATGAAAGCTAGTGATCTGAAAATTCCAAAAATATATATATTATAGTACTTTTATGTTACCGTTTCGACACAAGACTAAAAAGTATGAAATAAACTAAATTATTAAGATAAACATAAAACCCGACTGCATAAAAAACCTATTAACTGAAAAGAGAAAAACAAGCTCTAAAATCACTAATAAGCTATAACAGCTTTATTTGAGCTAATATAATTTGAATGTTATTAGGTAGGTATTGCAGGCGGGGGCAAACCAGTAACCAACCAAAAATTGTATGTGTCCCCGTTAGTGATACCTACCTAATAACATTCAAATTAGGTTTTTATGCAGTCGGGTTTTTTCTATATCTACTAGGTATTGAAACGTTTGACGTAAAGACAAATCATTATGATCAGAAATCTGAAACAATTATGTGCAAATGTGGTACAGAAGACAATTCTTTTACCACCCGATACAACAAAAAAGGGGTAGATCGAAGTGAAGTGTACCTACTTATTTATACAGGGTCCAACTTAATATGCTGACACTTTTTTAAGGGGATGATCAGACCATCAAACTGAACATCTTTCACTATTGGACCAACATCGAAATCGCGAACTGTATAGAACAGTAGATTTTTTTTCGCGATTTCGATGTTGGTCCCATAGCGAAAGTTGTTCAGTTTGATGGTCTGATTATCCCCTTATAAAATTGTCAGCATATTAAGAAGGACCCTGTATAATGGTTGTGACTAAGTAATTTTAATGCTCCTATATCGAGTTATTTAAGCAATAAATTAAAAAAAGGCGCACCAATGTATGCCTGGTCACTAGAAAACTAAAAGCTCCTTTATATTCCAGTAACTAAAAAATTTATCCTTACTGTTTAAAAGATTTAATACAAAACACAGCACAATCATTGATGAAACAAACTTTTTAACCAGTAGCACTAAGGTCGAGATTCAGAGACGATTTTTAAGTCATAGTTCGATCTATGTCAAAATCCATACATTTTCAAGACTAAAAAAATCGTCTTGGATTTCAGCTAAGTAACAATCAACTAACAATTAACTATCTCGTTCTTCTCATACTTCTCTCTCAACTTCGCTATTTTGTCCATTATTATAGACATATAATTTAAATCTATGAATATTCGTTCTATGAATGAAAAGCAACGGTTACATACCACATCCGGGTTCGTGATCTTAAATTCGGAACACCCGCTATAGGCACGTGTATGATTGACGGAAATACCCTCTAAATGACACTTCGTCATTTGCAAATGAGAGTGAATAATAAAACCGGTCAAGTGCGAGTCGGGCTCCTCGCGGACCGAGGGTTCCGTTCCACAACCTAATAGCTAAAAACAATTTTTTTTAGTCCTGGACTTTAAACACGAGACCGACTCACACTTGGCCGGTTTTTATTATTTATTGTAATACTGTAGAGTTTGCTCTATAATCACACCAAATTTGACGCTCGTATGTATTACCGTTTTTACGATAGAGCGAGAAGAAAAAATCGTTGATATAAACAAATTTCTTGTATGAGGACCCTTAAATTTAAACTTTTTGTTATTTTTATTACTTGTTAACAAATCCGCCGTAATAACGCATATTTTTATGAAAATTTCAACTATAGAAGTTCCAGCCCTAAATAGGAACGGACGGTAATAGGACGGACGGACGGACAACGTAGGCTTAATAATAAGGTCCCGTTTTCACCGTTTGGAAACGGAATGGTCCTGGATGGTTCCATCAGATGGCTGTAATTAACTATTCGTTTAGCTATCTGACACTTATTAAGGTGGATTGAACATTTTCTAACAGCAAGTTGATCAACCAACTTACGTCTGCTAATCCGCACTGGGATAGCCCCTGGGCCTGCAGGGGCGTATTAGTCAAAGTCAAAGTCAAAGTCAAAGTCAATATAATTTATTCAATATAGGAGCTGGAAGCACACTTATCAAACGTCTAATCTTTTTTAAAGCTACCACCGCGTCGGAACGTGTTGTCGCTGTAGAGAAGATGCGGCCAGAAACTCTACAACATAACACGACTTAATAACTATTACAATATAAATTCTTAAGCTAAAGTTATGAAGATGATTATGAAAATAAAACATTTACCATAGACAGGGTGTAAGGAAAAGTATCATTACCTTCCTCTTCCTTACACCCTGTATATGGTAAATGCCTCATACGTTTCAATCGAGTAGGTATTGTAATTTAATATGGGACAGCTGATGTTTTTTTTGTTCTGACAGGTTTGTTCTCATAGTAAAAGTTGTTCAGTTTGATGGGTAGAGTATGTGGTTTAAGGTTAATGATACTTTTCCTTATATTTTTCAAGAAAAATAAAATAAAAGCTAGTTGCGCCGCGGGGTTTACATACATGTCGCAACGCAAGAGTCCTCCAGTATTCACGTGTAGCAAGTACTAGACGCTCTACTAAACTTGTGTGCCAATTCTTGAGGACTAGTCGGGCAATGAAGTAGGCGATTTGTTGATTAAAGATGTCCGTCTTTTGGAGTAGGAACACATTGATTTTGAGGGAGAGAGAACGTCTTTTAAACAGTGATTACATCCTGATCCCCAGATCAGGAAGCCGGCATAGGTATGGATTGTGGGGATGAGACCATGAAGTTAGGAAGGAAGAAGGTGCGAAAACTGACATAATTCGAATTGTCGAAGCAATATGTACTGTCCGTCTTCACGATAAAACCTAAAGTCGGAACATACTAGAGAACTAGAGAATATACCTTCGTGACAAGCATGCCACCTACGACAAAACGAGAAAAACGTCATGTTCTTCGACATACCTACGTAAAATAACAAAATTGGAGGCACATCTCGATTTTTATCGTTTTCTCGGGGGTAGCATGCGAGGCCTACAAAGAATTGTATCTCGTTCATACAGTATTACCGGCACTCTAGTAAAAAAGAGATATCATTCTTTGGTGTGTTTTCCTACTATTTGAAAACATTCAAAACGCTCGGTGCTCTACGAATCACCTATGGATTGTCATATAAGATTCCCGGACTGCGTAAATAATGGTCCGATAGCTGCTCACCGACAATCACGAGGAGGGAAAGAGAGGTAGAGGACGCATGTCTGTGAGATGAACTGATGCGGTGAAAGAAATTACCAAGACAACACTACAGGCCAGCATACACCGGGCCCAAGGTCGAGCAGCATGGAGAGCTGTGGTGGCACAAGCGGCCCACGGTGGTCACGTCCCTTTGCCATGAAGATACGATGAATAAGATGAAGCTGCATACACGATATGTCGCCCCTGTCGAGATTTGCAACTGCTTACGTATCAAGCAATTCACGGCGGATTTTTATGCAAGAAATGTTAATAAAAGGGCGCATTAGTAATTGGTTCAAGAAATCTGACTCACAAGTTGTTTGTTAAAAAGCATTTCTCAGAATCGGAAATTCTGATTCAATGACACACTGATCTAAAAATTCCATGTAAAGTCTTGCTTTTATTTCTGCAAGTTATATGCGACCTGTAGCGGAAATATAAGAGGACTGGACTATATAAGCAGCAATGCATGGCTTGTCATAGAATTTGGCTTCCAAAGAGGTGAAGAGATTTGCTATCTAGTGGTTATAGGCTACATTGTAAGTATGTTACTGACTATAGGATCCCTCTTCAGGCCCAGGGGCTGGCCCAGTGCGGATTGGCGGATCCAACTTGGTGATCAACTTGCGGTTAGAAAATATTTAAGCCATCTTTATAAGTCTCTACAGCCATCTGATGGAACCATCCAGGATCAACAGATAAACGTGCATTCTGAAGCACGGATATGTTGGAGATGAAATACCATTAATAAAACGGTAACCCATGCCAAGATTGACCGGACCTGATGTTAAGTTCGGTGATCGTTTCCAATATTTTTTTTAAATAAATGTTTTATTTTGGTACCATCATCATCTGATAGGCACTCAGGTGATGATGGTACATCCCACTGCAGGGCACAGGCACAGGGACCGACCGACAGGGTACGAACCCTCAGGGAGGTTGTATGGGCGTCGGTTCATTATGCGTGCTCAATGCGGATTCGTATACTTCACATAAGTAGGTTAGGTACGCATCAGCATTTCTTGTTCAGGTTTCCTCGCGATGTTTTCCTTCAACGTTTCAGAACAGACGGTATTACGTACAAAAGCTAGAAAAACGCAATGGTATGTCGTGAGTGGGGATTCGAACACGGATCTTATTGATTGAGTGTCCATACCTTTCCACAACGTGCCACCGGTGATTTTATTCCGGACGCAGTTACATTATTACGCCACTTTGTTTATATGCCCTCGGAAGTGGCGCTTCACTTTCTAGGCCCTAGGACTATCGTTATTCGGCTAACGCTTATAGATAAATAGCGTTTTTTCTAGCCCAAAGACAAGCAGAGGTCGTCGAACCTCGCTCCGACATCCGGCGAGCAAGAAAAACTGACGTCCACAGCTGTTGGCTACATCCGGTTACGGAATTGATTTCCTTATGAATTTTCTATTGTTTTTTTCGATTAAATATTAGTGTACGATTAGGTGCTGATATAATGGAAGGATTCGTGTTAGGAGAAACCATCTCCTGTTGAGGAGGTGGAATTACGAGATTTATGTTTATGTTATGGTAAATATGTTTTGTCGTATCATTATTGTATCGAATGCGACAATTTGAGCTGGCCTCCCAACCCCTGGATATTGATCTTTTCACACAATTTACTTAAATTCCTACCGAATTTAAGTTATTAATTTTGGGAAGATGTACCTAACTACAAATATTTTATGGAATGTACCTACAACGTGTATAGAGATTTCAAAACCGCAGCGGGATTCCGCACTTATAAGAAATTTCGCGAATTATTGCGGGGGTACAAGTTGCTACAAAATACTTACCATTTGTAGCAAAATTTGTGATCACTCTGAAAAGGAACACGGTCGTGTGTTTATGATTGAATGATAACGAATAAATGTTGGTTTTTAATTGTATATAATACTGCCTTCTTATACTAATTTTTAATTGAGTAAAAGGCCTATACAGTCTCTTAATATGCTGACACTTTTTTAAGAGGATGATCAGACCGTCAAACTGAAAAATTTTCTCTATGGGACCAGCATCGAAATCGCGAAAAAAAATCTGTTGTCCCCATACATTTTTTGGCTCGAGTAGGTTTGCAGTTTTGAATGGAACAGCAGATTTTTTTTTCGAAATGTTTTGTTGGTCCCATAGAGATCGTTTTTCAGTTTGACGGTCTGATCATTCCCTTAAAAAGTGTCAGCGCATATTAAGAAGGACCCTATACAAGGAAAAGTATAATTACATTTTTTGGCTCGAGTAGGTATTGCAGTTTAGTATGGGACAGCTGATATTTTTTTTGTTTTGACAGGTTTGCTCCCATAACTTAGTGGTTATTTTACGGCTTCTACGCCCCGTCTACCCTTCTATGATGGGTAGATGTGGTTTAAAGGTTAATGATACTTTTCCTTACACCCTGTATACGATACTGCCAATATATCAAAATAATTTATATGGGTTTAGTTGTTTAGTTTAAATGTTATGAGTATATAAAGTCCTTGGTATGCGCGTACGAAGTCGCGGGCGCCGCTAGTAGATAAAAATTGTGAATTGATAACAGTACATTTTTTTAACCACCCGTTTTTAATAAAAAATAGGTTAAAAAGAAGAGATACGTATTTTTCCGATTTTATTTTGACCGATATTTCTATTTTTAATTTACTTTTGAATTTTCTGAAAAACAAAGGATTTATGGCTAAGATACCTTGGCCGCAATAACATTAAAAATAAAAACTGTCAAATACAATAGAAAAGCCAAGCAGGCAAAGGAATAAAATCTCATTTAACCTCTATTATATTTTTTTGTATTTTTCAAATAACTCGAGAAATAATGGATAGAAAAATCTGATAATTTTGATATAAGCTTTGAATCACATAATCTCCAAATGGTTTTGTTATTTTGATACCTTTCTTACAGTGAAACGTAATCAATTTCGTAGTACAGGCTACTAAATTTCAATAAAAAACATTGTGCATTGATTGCGAACGTCGCCGGTCAAATCAATAAGACAAACAGAAAACCAAACATCGTGACTGACAATCAAAAAGTCGTCGTCAAACATTGACATACTCGTATACTGTGTACAAGGTGTTACAAAAATACAAATAAACATTGAAGGGGGTGGTTTAGACCATCAAACTGAACAACTTTCACTATGGGACTAATTTCGAAATAGCGAAAAAAAAATCTTATCTTCCATACTAAACTACAAATCTACTCGAGCTAAATATATGGGGCAGCAGATTTTTATTCGCGATTTCTTTGTTGGTCCCGCAGTGAAAGTTGTTCAGTTTGATGGTCTAAACAAAAGTTAAAAGTTTTAAATATTTATTTTTACTTTTGTAACACCATGTATGTCAGTGTCGTCAAATCAAAAGTTTCAAAAAACATTTTCAATAAAAAATACCACCCGAATGCAATAACAGAATGACTAGTGAAAAAAAAACAATTTTGCTAGCGCAGTTCACGGATTATGCAGAATTGGATGAACTGGCAATGGATCGAAATGGATTTCGTGTTACGTTATTAATAATAGTCCTGCGAAGCGGCCATTTTGAACTTCCATCAGTTTGACAATTTTTGTTTTTGTCTGAGATACGCAGTAATACCAATATACAGGGTCCTTCTTAATATGCTGACACTTTTTAAGGAGATGATCAGACCATCAAACTGACTAACTACTTTCTCTATGGGATCAACATCAAAATCTGCTGTCCCATACATTTGGCTCAAGTAGGTTTGCAGTGTTGCATGGAATAGCTGGTTTTTTTTCGCAATTTCGATGTTGGTCCATTAGAGAAAGTTGTTCAGTTTGACGGTCTAAACATCCCCTTTAAAAGTGTCAGCATATTAAGAAGGACCCTGTATATATAATGTTCTTGGTAATACCTACCTAACATTAATTTTCTCTGTATTTTTACCCGACTGCGCCAGAAGGAGGAGTATGTATGTATGTATGTATATATGTATGTATGTATGTATGTATGTATGTATGTTTGTATATCTATTTCTTTGGCACGGCCTACAGCCTAAACGGCTTGATGGATTTTAACGTATGAGGTGTCATTAGATTTGTAAAAATTGTGAGAGTGACATTGGGTATATTAAAACAAGATGGCGTCTGCAAATTTCAAAAGAGGGGGAGATAAAAACATTGTTTTTTGGTAAAAATACAATATGGGTATCAAATGAAAGCTAGCAAATAACAGATTCCAAATATATAAATATTATTGTACTTTTATGTTACCGTTTCGACACAAGACTAAAAAGTATGAAATAAACTAAATTATTAAGATAAACAAAAAACCCGACTGCATAAAAAACCTATTAACTGAAAAGAGAAAAACAAGCTCTATAATCACTAATCAGCTATAACAGCTTTATTTGAGCTAATATAATTTGAATGTTATTAGGTAGGTATTGCAGGCGGGGGCAAAACAATAACCAATCAAAAATCTTCTTTGTCCCCGTTTGCGATACCTACCTAATAACATTCAAATTATATTAGCTCAAATAAAGTTGTTATAGCTGATTAGTGATTATAGAGCTTGTTTTTCTCTTTTCAGTTAATAGGTTTTTTATGCAGTCGGGTTTTTTGTTTATCTTAATAATTTAGTTTTTGTAAAGAAATGTTTGATGATTTTCGACTCTACAAACCCGTGTATAAAATCAGAATTTGTTGTCTTTATTTGATGTTAGCAAATGATTTCAAATGAGTAGGTACAAATCCTGAAAACTGTGCAGAATCATGGCAGAATCGATTAAGGCGAATAAATAATTACACGAATTATTCAATTTTAATAAACAAAATTTTGTTTCTTTTTCATTTCTAAATCTAAATTAATATAAAAGTAAGAAATAGCCTGTAGGGCAAAGGCCTCCTCTCACGAATAAGGGTGAGAGGGAATGGGCCATACTCTTCCACGCGGGTCCAGTGCGTGCAAATAATTCAGTAATTAAAATAATTTAATCATATTTCGCGATATTCGTGATATTTAGTGAATACTTCGCAGTTAGGTAGGTACCACCTACCAAAAATTTATATTGTACACTTTAATTTTTTTAGCCAATCGAGATACCGAAATTAAAAAAGAAATTGTTCAAAATTGAATCTTTAGAAAAATCTTAGTTAAAAATTTAAAAAAACGGTTCCCTTTTTTTATTACAGTATACATATAATATTATAGTATATATAATATTAATTTATATTATAGTAATATAAAGTTCCATAATAATTTTCACGAAATTAATTTAATTATTGTAATGAAGAAATATACTATTAATAATTTCTCGTGTCGGGTTATTAATAAGAACGGTAAAACCCAAACACGTCAGAAATACTTGTCCCAACGAAATACCCAAGGATCTGCGAGAAAATACGGATGTGAGAATCGAACCGGAAACCGTAAAGAAAAGCAAAATCTGCTGTTGTTTTACGGGAACTACGAATTATCAGTTTCCGAGGTTAAAGTCTTGCTAAAGTCCATAATATTGAACTTCCTTCAATTTGAAAGAATACAGTGAAACATACAGGGTCCTTCTAAATATGCTGACACTTTTTAAGGGGATGATCAGACCGTCAAACTGAACAACTTTCTCTATGGAACCAACATCGAAATCCCAAAAAGTCAGCTCTTCAAAGTTGTTCAGTTTGACGGTCTGATCATCCCCTTAAAAAAGTGTCAGCACATTAAAAAGGGCCTTGTACAAAAAGGTGTAACCAAATACCTAGTAATATTTAGGGGTGGTTTAGACTATCAAACTAAACAACTTTCACTATGGAGAAAAGGTTGAAAAATCTGCTGTCCCATACATATGAGTCGAGTAGTTACTGCAGTTTTGTAAGAATCAACCGATTTTTTTCTCGTTACCTCCATAGTGAAAGTTGTTCAGTTTGATGGTCTAAACCACCCCTTTAAATACTACTAGGGTGGTATTTTACACACTGCATAATGTAGTGACAATAGGTCTTCACTTTGGGTCGCGGTCCTGACATATCTCCCATACATCTCAATCCAAACACAAATTAAGGTACTGTGTGTTCTGTATGTGTGTATTTGTGTATTGGTATAGAGATACAACCTCGAACCCTGTGGAAGGACATGCAAATTCCACTTACATGTTATACAGGTGACCTTACTACAACTGCAATGTAATTCTCTAAGTGCAAATATCGGTACAACCACAGAAATAAATTAAGAGAAGTTAATTCCAAATGCATAAATGCGCGTTGCATACAAACGAAGTCTGGTAATATTATCAATACTAACCAATTAATGTCGATGAAATTTTGCAGAAACAATCTAGAAACAAATTTCTATGCTTGTATCTTGTCAGATTTTCGTAAAAATGTTTAGTTTCAATGCTAGGATTAATTTAAGATTTGTATGGAAATCTTTGAGGCACTGTAACTTTAAAATTATACATTTTTACGAAAATCTGATAAATTTCACTGACTTTAATTGGTAAGTATTGAAAATATAACCAGACTTCGTTTGGATGGAGCGCGCCAATAGTAAATACCCTTAAGATGGAACGGTGAAGTGTGTGAGGCCAACATTAAGCAATAAATTACTTAATTTTTCATACGTTTACTCATTACGCACTGAGTCGCCTTATGATAAACATCGGTAACAAAACAGAGAAAATGCCTTATTGCTTGGTTTCAAAAGTTGGACACAAAAGTTCGGAGGTGATTCTATTATCTGTGATGTGACTATATTCCCCGAGGGGATAGTCAGAGATATTCTGAAACCTCAGAACATCAACGTTTCACCAGTAGTACCGAAACTTTGTCCAGTGTGAGCCAGTCGCCACGTATAATGGACAGCATAGCATAGCATATGCTCACGACTATATTCCCCGAGGGGGTAGTCAGAGATATTCTGAAACCTCAGAACATCCACGTTTCACCAGTAGTACCGAAACTGGACAGTGGAAATGGACAGTGGGTACAATACATGCCTTGAAATTGAAGCATGCAGGTTTCCTCACGATGTTTTCCTTCACCGAAAAACCAGTGGTGTTACAAATCGAACATAAATTCTGAAAAACTCATTGGTACGAGTCGGTCTGGACGGGGATCGAACCATCACCTCCTGCACGGCAGGTAAGGTTACTCGCCACTGGACACCACGGCTATTACAATTAAATTTGTTTCTTAAAATTATGTATTCTATCCGTAAAAATATAAAAAAAAGACAAAAAAAACATGACATACCGGATTGCACTCCGGCACTCTAGTTGCAACAATGTTTCTAAACAAGTCAAAGGGCATTAAGGTCGTGATTTTATACTGTGTCCGTTAAAGAGACGATCCATTTAGCATATTAAACTCGTGCTTCGTCTAAAGTTCTAAAGATCAGAGACCCTAAAACGTGTGAATTATATCTAGATAACGCTAAGCCGAGATCCCGTTTTAATTCTAACATTACTATGTATCGAATGACCGTATCGATTCGTACCCTTATTAACTTTCTTACTGGGTTTTAACCCTAACGATCTAACGATGTTTTTATTAAGGGTATATTTTCGTTCTTGACGTTATCACTTGACGTACAATAGAAAAAATCAGACACAAGTAGAGTTTTGCAGTTGTCAGAGGATGTCAAGAGATTTAATGTTCGCCATTTTGTATGGTCATCAGACTGTTTGATTTTTACTAAAAATGTTATCAAGAATAATCTTATTGTGCGTTTCTGACTCATATTTCAAAAAGTCGATTCATTGTTTTTTTTCATATTTAATAAAACTTTATTTTACCTAAGCTGTATTTTCAACGTAACCCTTCTAAAAATGTTTCTAAAGTGACCCCCACTTTTATCAATTTTTCGACAAACAGTGTCTGGATTTTACGCGATTTCTAAAATAAGTTATATGAAAAAAACCAAAAACGATTCATTGGATTTTTAAGTAAAGGCAGGTTTTATAATAAATATGTGCAATAGAATGCAATAGCATATCACTGAAAACAATGTTCCTGGGTTTTAGAAAATATACCCTTAAGCTTAAGTAGCAAGCAAGAAATCCGACGTCATAGGGCAGACCGAGGGGGTAATGAAACCATGTTCAGATTTTTATATGTAACAAAATTTCTAAAATGCCAAATAGTTCAAAATTGCTATATAGGGTCCTTAATATGCCGACACTTTTTAAAGAGGATGATTTGACCGTCAAACTGAACAACTTTCTCTCTGAGGTTTTGCGCTTATTCACTAACACGTTGTATAGGGTGTAACAACACACATTGAAATCGCGATAATAAAATCAGCTGTCCCATACATTTGACTCGAGAAGGTTTGCAGTTTTGTATGGAGCAGCAGATTTTTATTTCGCGATTTTAATTTTGGACCCATAGAGAAAGTTGTTCAGTTTGACGGTCTGATCATCCCCTTAAAAAGTGTCAGCATATTAAGAAGGTCCCTGTATACAGGGTGTGAGGAAAAGTATCATTAACCTTTAAACCACATATAAAGGGAACTCGTATTGAAAAAACGTCGTAAACCACTTCTCGTCTCACGTCTTGGAAAAACTTCATAGTATCGAAATCGTGACGTCTAAAGCAGATTAATCTATTATCGTCGTCTATCGCTTTCACGGTAACTTAGCCGAGGGACCAGACTTCTGATTTTCGTTATAGATAAATAGTTTGCGGGTTCCTTTTAAGTGTTTATCTGGCTATCTATTTGAACTTCGTTTTGGAATCTATTTTGCTCTTCTTGAAAGCGCGGTGAGAGAAATTGTGCCGAATTAACTTGATGGATTTGAAAGTTTTTTCACAAGGTTGTCCTCCCAAAAATACTGCATTGCATAAGACACTATCGATTAGTCGTCTCGTACGATACTTTACACTATACAGGGTGTAAACTTAAATGCGTTACGTATCGAACAAGGTGCTTCAGACCCTCAAGTCGAACTGACTAAATGACAATAGCTACTTGAACAAAATGTATGAAACAGCTGTTTTTATTCGAGATGGATTCTGGATTTCTTCGTGTTTTTTTTTATTTATAAACCTTCCCTGGCATGTGCACAACAACCCACCAAAGTTTCATCGCAATCGGTCAAGCCGTTCTCGAGTTTTAGCGAGACTAACGGACAGCTGTATATTTTTATATACAACGTGTTAATGAATTAACGCAAAACTAGAAAGTAGTTTGTTTAGAATCGAGAGCACAATCGAATTATCATATTTCAACATAGGTAATTTTTTTCATAATATTAAATAATTTGTTTGTAAAATTTAAAATTTTCTTAACTCGATCTCAACCCACCGCACGGGCTCACTTACCCTACTTACTACCAAAACAAGATTCTTAAAATGTATCCACGCTTTCATTCATTGCCGAAATGATAACAAATCATTTTCCCCTGAAAACTTAAAATGTTAATAACTTTAAATTTTAACTATCAAAATAATGAAATTATTGATTCAATCTAATTATTTTGTTATTAATCAGATGGGTTGCATGAGGTTTTGCGCTTATTAATTAACACGTATAAGAGAAGATTTCGAAGTTGGCCCTATATTAAAAGTTGTTCAGTTTGATGATCAGAAGCACTAAATAAAGTATGTAACGCATTTAAGAGAAGTTTATTCCGAATGCGTAAATGCGCGCTGCATACAAACGTAGTCTGATGATATTTTCAATGCTAACCAATTAAAGTCAATGAAAATTCAGAAACAAACTAGAAACAAGTTTCTACGCTTGTATGAAGTCAGATTTTCGTTAAAATATATAGTTTTAGTGTTAGGATTAATTTAAGATTTCTATGGAAATCTTTGAGGCACTGTAACTTTAAAACTATACATTTTAACGAAAATCTGACTTCATACAAGCATGGAGATTAGTATCTAGATTGTTTCTGAAAAATGTCATTGACTTTACTTGGTTAGTAATGAAAATATCACCAGACTTCGTTTGTATGGAGTGCGCTCAGAATTATATTGCCTTAAGATTAAACCTTGTATACAAGAAGAAAAGCGCGGTCCATTCTAAGCCGGAACAAGACGCGACATTAAAACATTAATAAAATAAAATCAATTATAATTCAGAATGTCGCGGTCAGACAGCAATTTCATACATTCTAATGAAGTGAGTAATAAAATAAGTGAATCACTATTTACTATCCAAAATGACCTTCAGATATTTGCGACAAAGAAAGTGACGTAAGTAATAATAAATGGAAAAACCGGCAAAGTGCGAGTCGGAATCGCCGTACTGGTTCCGTGTCACCACACGATATATTTTTGTATTTCGGCTCGCCATTCTTTAGTCTATACAAACGTATTCCCCTGTTTCCTCCCTGGATAATAACACTATAGCAAATATGTTGTTACCATACAATCTATGTTACCCCTGCTCCTATACTTCTACCATGTCCCTATGTTTTGTTCTTTCCATACTGGTTCGTATGGTATTACGTACTTTTATTCTCTTACAGGAATGTAAAAATAGTAAGAAACACTAGTAATAAATATGTGCTAAAATAATGTAATATAAGTATAAAATAAGTAAATTAGTCCAAAATGATTATAAAATCTGTTTTCTTAAACTAGAACTGTACCGGTGAAATGTGGCGACTTTACCAACGGACGTTGACTTTGCCATCAGTTACGTGCATTCATAAAATCAGATTAATGTAGTCAACATTTTTATTTTTTATTTAACTTTTAATTTAAAGTTAAATTTGGACTAAATTAATCTGATTTTATGAATGCACGTAGCTGATGGCAAAGTCAACGTCCGTTGGTAAAGTCGCCACATTTCACTGGTACAATATGGTTTTCCCCTAAATCGCGGAAAGCTTATAGAAGATCACAAAATCCGTCCACACGTGTGTTGTCGACGCAAAAATCCAATATCCAGCGGCAGCGGGCGGCGCGACGTCATACGAATTTCTCGGAAAATATTTTGACAGGTAATTTTTGGTGACGGGAGCAAACTTTTTAATCGCGCTGAGGAAATATGGAGAGGGTGGTTTTATACAAGCCTTGTAGCGTATAATATTTGTATTTTAATGTTTATTTCCCAAAATATGTTCATTTGAAAAGAAATGAATAAATACCTAATGTTGATGCTAACATTATTATACATTGAAAATATTTGAGAAAGACTTTGGGGAATAACGCCGGATAAGTGATTGAAATGCATTGAGACTATTTTTGTCTTGTTTGTCTGTAAGTCTCTTTGTTTCCAATTGCAATATATTAATATTTTACTTTGTCTTCCGATTTGTATGGAGTTTTTATGAAACGAACGTTTTTTTGAATACACTTAGCAAACGTCGCGTAGCGTCGTTGCAATATAAACTAAAACGAGGAGCGAGGGAAGCGAGCTCTATATTTTATTAAAATATGTAAAGGTGCAATACGATTTAATTAGATACAATAAGACGCCTGAACTAACAACATTATTTCAAAAACCATAAGCGAGCGAAGCGAGCGAAAAAAAATCAGGTCTTCTATACAAAATTGCAATCCTACTGGAGCCAAATGTATAGGGCAGCAGATTTTTTCGCGATTTCGACGATGGTCCCATAGAGAAAGTTGTTCAGTTTGACGGTCTGATCATCCACTTAAAAAACTGTCAGCATATTAAGTTGAACCCTATACAAGGTGTTACAAAAATACAAATAAACATTTAAGGGGGTGGTTTTGACCATCAAACTGAACAACTTTCACTATGGGACCAACATCGAAAACGCGAAAAAAAAATCAGCTCTCCCATAATTTAGCTCGAGTAGATTTGTAGTTTAGTATGGAACATCCGTTTTTTTTTCGCGATTTCTATATTGTTCCCATAGTGAAAGTGGTTCAGTTTGATGGTCTAAACAACCCCCTTAAAAGTTTTAAACGTTTATTTTTACTTTTGTAACACCCTGTATATTTTTTCTTGATTTTTATTTCGAGGCTCTTATAATTTTTGACTGATATGTCAAAAATACCTACAAACCCACCTAAGATGGTTGCTAGCTGTTTTCATAGCACAGATTATGCAATAGTTACCTACTACACTATAACTGATTGATATTAAAACATAAACATTGTAAAACATCTCAGCTGCTTCAAGTAAGTCTATAGTCTCCACTGTCCATTATGTGGCGACAGGCTCACCCCGGGGGGTGAGCCTGTCGCTGATAGGTAATAGTAGAATGGCTATTTATTGTGACAGGTCACACTGGACAGAGTTTTGGTACTACTGGTGAAACGAGGATGTTCTGAGGTTTCAGAATATCTCTGGCTACCCCCTCGGGGAATATAGTCGTGAGCATACAAAAACAGCAACAAAAAAATAGTCGATGCGATTAAAATTAATCTGAACTGCCTATAATGCACATTCTGAGGAAAATCACTGAAAAACAAAAAATCTGTAAACATTCATTATAGTACCTATGTATCGCAATAAAAGAGTTTATTCTACTTTGACTGTACTATGCACTTCTAATGTTTTCTATTCCATTGAAGTCTGCTTTCTAAGGTCAAAGACCTAACTTTCCCTTAGGTCTTGATGTTTTATGTCTAGTCTAAGATTTTCTATTTCTAATGACTAGACTATTGTTTTGAAATGAAGTAAACATCTTTTCATTTCTCATACTCTGAAAGTAGGTCATTGTTTATCTAAGAAGCGGGAAAGTGACGCATTTCCTCCCTAAGGCGGAAAAGTAAAAAAAATCGTTGTCTATGCCTGGTCTATACTGAACAAAGGCAGAAACCTATACAGCCACAATTCGATGACATTATAATTATTAAAATTGTTCTTTGAAAATTTGTGAAACAAAATTTTTCAGTATAACCCAGAAAAACTGCTGTCCCTACCGCTATTTCTAAAACTAGATCCACGTAAAATCTTAAAAAAATCACGCACATTAGAAATAAGATGTAGATGGCGGGAAAATTATTAGGCTGGCAATAACTCGGATATTTTTTTACGCCAATCTATCCCAAAAAAACACCACCAGTGTAAAATGATCTTCAGTTACTATGTGACCATATACTAAGTAAGTGTGAATTTATAGTGGTGGTCTTCAAAGACCCATTTTAAACAACTAATAGTACGGAACACTAATTTACCGAGTCCCAACTCGCACTTGGCCGGTTTTTTGTTGGACGTAAACTAAACGGTTTTGTAAATAATGAAATATTCCATGAAAAGATGCGTCAGCATATTTTTGGTCATCTTTTCTTTCATTATTATTTAAAAGAAACACATTTTGTGACCTTTATTCGCGAAGACCGTAGCGCCATCTATTGAACTACAGGAAAAACGCTCATTAGGGTATTCTTTCAATATTCAGCGTAAAGATAAGCTACTATTATCCCGAGTCTGCGTCATCAATGCTACGAGCGAGATAGCTGTTGTACCAATTTTGTGCGCAGTTTTTATGAAGGTTGTATTTTAGCATGTATTATATTCATCAAACTGAACAACTTTTAGTATGGAGCCAACAACGAAATCGCGAAAAAAAACATCTGTCCCATACATTTGAATCGAATAGTTACTGCAGTTTTTTATGGGACAGCAAATATTTTTTCCTGATTTCGAAGTTAGTCCATAGTGAAAGTTGTTCAGTTTGATGAGTAGAAAATATGCAGAAGTTATCCGCAGTGATATAAAATTTACCCTGTATAGGGTGTAACAACACACCCTAGTAATACATAAGGGGGTGCTTCAGACTATCAAACTGAACAACTTTCACGATGGAGCCAACCTTGAAATCGCGAAAAAAATATCAGCCGTCCAACATTTGAGTTGAGTCGGTAGTGCAGTATTATATGGAACAGCGGATTTTTTTTTCGCGATTTCGAAGTTGGCTACATTGTGAAAGTTGTTCAGTTTTATGGTCTGAAGCACACCTTTAAATATTACTAGGGTGTTTTGTTACACCCTGTATATCTTGTGTTAAAAATCATTGATGAAATCGAAATTTAATTCTCACACTTCTTAAATCGTTACCCTTCTTTCTAGTACTGTAGCCCCGGGACTTTTTAATTACCAAAAAGATTACCGATTGCCGTTTAGATATTGTTGTAAGGTACGTAATTACTAATATAAAAACCTAAGTATTACAATTCACAACCTGCCGTTACAAAAAAAAAATGATTGAAATTTTTAAATTTCGAAGTTACCTTTTTTTTCTATACTGTACAAACACTATTATACAAAGCTATAAGACAGTTCAAAATTGAAATTCATCTGGTCTTATAGCTTTGTATGGCAACTTCAGACGGTCTTGCTTACGTATGGGTTTTGAACTAAGGTGAATAACATGACAGTATAGAGAAAAAAACGGTAACTCAAAATTTAAAAATGTCAGACAATTTTTTTTTGTGATCTGTAAGACTTAGGTTTTATATTAGTAATTTCGTATCTTACAACAATATTTAAACGGCAATCGGTAACCTTTTTGGTAATCAAAAAGTCCCGGGGCCACAGTACTATTCTTATTATCCGTAGTTCGGTAAATACACACGCGTCAATGTAATACGTAATGCTGTATTAATAACCAATATTATTCAGGTGCTATTATACGAAATTACCGATAAACAATTTATTTCTGCCACTAAAATATTGTCACAATACTTTGGAGCCATAAAACGAGCGATATCGGACTCGCTTCGATCTATACTATATGTTAAATAAAGACGAAATAAAAGATCACAGAAGCAGGACCACGACACCTTTTCAGACCGTGATCATTTTATAAAAATTCTAGACACTTATGTCAGTGTTTGATGATGACTACTTTCTTCTTATTCTACTTATGCAATGACTACGGAACCCTATCATGGGCGAGTCCGACACGTTCTCGGCCGGTATTTTTATAGGCTACGACCGAACGACCTAAGTCGAGATTGGTACCCCTGCTGCGTGCCCTTAGGCCGGTTGCTTGGCTTTTCTACTGATTTAGTGCCATTTCATCCGTCCTGGCGAAGTGTATGGCCATGTACGTTAGCTTTCACACGTACTACGTCCCAAACCTTTCAGCGTCCTTGGCAAGCTGAATTCGACGAAAAGAACCCTATGTAAATATCATCTTTTCTCTACATTGATATAATGATGCTTAAAAGTATCAAGTGTTTTCAAGATTTCCGTTGATCTGTCATTATGCACTCTCACACACATACTTACTCATACACACAAATGGAGGGCACATGAACAGAAGACGTAGGGCCCAACATAATTCGTGAAGCAATTTAAGTCACCGTATTACATTGATCCAGTGCCGGATTATACATAGAGCTAAAGAAGTCTACTGCGCTGGGCCCCAGAAGCTTATAGACCTTTTGGACCTTGCGAATGTGAGAGAATTCCATACTAGTGGAAGGGACGTTATACATACAAGGTGTAAGTGACACGGTGAATTCAGACCATCAAACTGAACAATTTTCGCTATGGAGCCACCCTCAGGAAACAAGCTGTCAACTGTTCATATTTTTTTTCATAATGGCCAGTTATTTTAAGTTGATTTTAAGTTTACCAAGGAGTTCACAGGTTTTCTAGTGACGTCGCTGGACGGACCGAAAAACGACGTTATTTTATTAAAAATACCTGTAATCTTTTAATTTTTAAGTCTCGGACATAGAAACCATTATTATTCACGCACTTAACTCGAAATGGTTTTCGATTAAGCACGCCAAAAAAAAAACTTGGCATACCGAATTGGTACAGTTCTAACTTTATCTAAGGGCCTCGAAACTTGACTCACAAGGGCCTCTATAGTATGGTCTTAATGCTGCACTGTTAGTACAAATTAAGATTCGAATAAATCCCACCGTTTACAACACGAAATGCAATATTATTTTACGAGACTGAGTTCTTAACTTTTATTAACTCATAAACTTTTGGTATTTTCACAAATGATGAGACATACATCTAACTTATAGGTAGGTAAAAAATACATAACTTTTTGTTTTTTTTTCCTAATTTTGTATTCTCCATGGATTTAGAACCAAACACCTTTACCAGCTTCCTGGTTTTTTTTAATTCCGAATGCGTAAATGCGCGCTGCATATAAACGAAGTCTGGTGATATTTTCAATACTAACAAATTAAAGGCAATGGAAATATTCAGAAATAATCTGGAATCTAATTTCTTTGCTTGTATGAAGTCAGATTTTCGTTAATACAAGGTGTTAGAAAAATACAAATAAACATTTAAGGGGTTGGTTTAGACCATCAAACTGAACAACTTTCACTAAGGGACCAATATCGAAATCACGAAAAAAAAACGATGTTCCATACTAAACTACAAATCTACTCGACCTAAATGGGGACAGCAGATTTTTTTTTCGCGATTTCGATGTTGGTCCCATAACAACACTTGTTCAGTTTGATGGTCTGAACCACCCCCTTAAAAGTTTTAAATGTTTATTTTTACTTTTTGTAACACCCTGTATATCAATATACAGTTTTAGTGCTAGGATTAATTTTAGATTTTTATGGAAATCTTTGAGGCACTGTATCTTTAAAACTACACATTTGAAAGAAAATCTGACTTCATACAAGCATAGAGATTAGTTTCTAGATTGTTTCTGAAAAATTTCATGGACTTTAATTGGTTAGTACAGAAAAAATTACTAGACTTCGTTTGTATTGAGCGCGCTCCGAATCATATTCCCTATTACCATTGACATTGCATCCGAGTTGTATGGCGCGCCTTGGGAGTGGCTATACAAAGTGTTACAAAAGTAAAAATAAACATTTAAAACTTTGAAGGGGGTTGTTTAGACCATCAAACTGAACATCTTTCAGTATGGGACCAACGTCGAAATCTCGAAAAAAAAACGACTGCTCCAGCAGCATGCAACCACCGCAAAAAAAAAAACCCAACTGTCCCACACATTTGGGTCGAGTAAGTTTGCAGTTTTGTATGGAACAGCAGATTTTTTTTTGCGATTTCGATATTGGCTCCATAGAGAAAGTGGTTCAGTTTGACGGTCTGATCATACCCTTAAAAAGTGTCAGCATATTAAGAAGGACCCTATATGTATACAGGGTGTAAACTTAAATGCGTTACATATCGAACAGGGTGCTTCAGACCATCAATCTAAGCAACTTTCACTATGGAGCCAACATCGAAATCGCGAAAATAAAATCAGCTGTTCCATAGAAAATGTCAATAGCTGCTCGATCAATATGTATGAACCAACGGATTTTTTCTGAGCTGATTGCAGTTAGTATGGAAAATCAATCACATATTTGCTAATTTCCAATAGGTTTCTTAGGGAAAGTTGTTCAGTTTGATGCTCTGATCACCCTCTTAAAAAACCGTCAGCATATTAAGTTGGACCTTGTATAAGTACTGTTATATTATGGCGAACGTGTAACGAGTCTAGATAACTGCGTGCCCTTAAAACGGCGTCTGCCCGTCCGTCTGTCCGTAAAGTCAGATATTTTTTTGCGAATTGGTATAGGTTTCTTAGAGAAAGTTGTTCAGTATGATGGTCACAATCACCCCTTAAAGTAATGCAACTTTTTACCCGAACACCCTGTATACAGGGTCCTTCTTAATATGCTGACACTTTTTTTGGGGATGATCAGACCATCAAACTAAACAACTTTCTCTAAGGGACCAACATCGAAATCACGAAAAAAAAAACAGATGTCCCATACATTTGGCTCAAGTATGGCAATATACAGGGTGGTCCAAAATGTGACGTCCAAAAATTTTTTTTAGATTCCTTACACCTGGGTGTATCCGAAAATACCCCATGTATGTTCCGCGATTTTTTGTAGTTTAGAAGTTATGATTTTTTAAATGTATATTTCGAATTTTCTGCCGGAGCGACTTAAAATAATCGTAACTTGTTTAATAGTAAGGTTTTTTTATTTATTTTTTCTCGAAAGTGATCGTCTTGAATCACCCTTTCTACTTTATTATCAACTACACAACGTTATTCATTACAAGTTACCGACAAAAGGGACGAAAGTAAAAATTTTAGGTTTGAGTTGAACGGAGCAAAATTTTCAAAAATTTCTTAATAATACAAAATTAATGTTTCATTGGTTCAAACTAATTTTAAAAACTCCAGCAGTTTGTCAGCTTACCAAATAATAAAAAAAAAGTTGTTCTTAATAGGCGATTTTACGACGAAATTGGCTTCAGAACTTAGTTAGGTGAGAATTCATAAAGAAAAAATTTTGTCAAAAAAAAATATTAAGCTTATTTTGTTTTCATTTTTATGGCCTACATTAGCAAGGCATCATCAAAAGCATTCAAATAATTTCAAATTGAACGATCAGTGACACATTAGAAAACATTTTATTTTAAAAAAGCTTAGTTTAGTTTTTATTAATACGGTTATTTTGGTTTATTTTTAGCATCAATAAAAGAAAACACAAATTAAGTTCAACTACTTTATTAAAGAAGATTTTCAAAATGACGCCCTTCAACTTCGATACACAATCGGCAACGTCTTAAAAAGTTATCTTTTAGTCTGCGGAAAGCGCTTGAATTTTGTCTGACTTTCGTCGCTGCTTCTCTCAATTTTCGTCTCAGTTCTTCTTCGGAGTTAGTTTGCTGAGCATAGACAACTTCTTTGTAGTAACCCCAAATGAAAAAATCTATTGGGTTCAAGTCCGGTGAACGTGCAGGCCATTCGATTGGGCCGCCACGCCCAATCCATCTGCCCGGGTATGTTTCATTAAGGTGCCCCCTCACTTGGCGTGCGTAATGGCAAGGAGCACCATCATTTTGGAATATCATGTGCCTTCTTGTTTCCAAGTTTACATCTTCCAGCAATTCAAAAAGGTTGTTCTGCAAAAAGTTTAGATATGTGTCTCCATTCAACCTAGACGGCAGCTCGAAAGGCCCAATCAGTTCTCCATTTACAATTCCCGACCACATGTTTACGCTGTATCGATGTTGAAAATTTGATGCTCTTGCAAGGTGTAGGTTTTCAATTTCCCAGCTGTGATAGTTATGGATATTAAATACTCCAGTGTTTTCAAAACGGGATTCATCGGTCCATAAGATCTTATTAAAAAAATCTGGGTCTTCCTGACACCTTTGTATCATTGTTTCGCAGAAAGCAACTCTTCTAGGGTAATCTGAAGCTTGTAGCTCCTGAACGCGCTGAATGTGGTAAGCGTGGTAGCCTTCTGAAAAAAGAAAAGGACTATTACTCACCACCTAGGCAGGAAGAAGTCTAATACCTGGCATTGTATCTGTGATTTATGTTTTGTGTAAATAAAAAACAAAACGACATACCATTTTTCAATATCCTTAGAACTGAGGTCCGTGGTATTCCAGTCCTTCTGGTTATTGCTCTGGAACTCGTAGAAGAGTCTCTTTCTACAGCTGCGATGACTTCATCTCTTCTGTCCGGATCTACTCTGGGTACTCCTTCGTGCCTTTGGCTACGACCGGGGATACGCCCGGCCATCAGCGTATTATGAGTATTAATAAATACCCTATGGTCCGGGTAATGGTCCAGTATTTCTCCTCGCCGGTCCAGTTGTTGACGATATAGCCTTGCGGCTAAATGACCGTTTCCTTTGGCCATACCATAGTAAAAGTGCATTTCTGCGTACTGGCTTAGACTAAAATTACTCATGTTGCCGTCAGTAACACAAGCACAAGTCAGTCGTAAGGCAAATCGGAGTCCGTAACACAAGCACAAGTCAGTCGTAAGGCAAATCGGAGTCCAGTAACAAAGCGAAAGTAGGTTCAAAATATCGGTATCGGAAAGAAGCAACGTCAAGTAGTATCACACGCGATGGAAGTGAGTGAACGACTAGCGGACGGACGATACAGTGAGATGCTACGGAGAATGTATGGGGAGAGGGGGGAGAGGGAAGTGCAGGTAAAAAACCCCTAGCGCGCACGGCTGACTTTTGTGGCCAAGACAGTAGGTCTTTCTCTTTCGTACTTCTACGCAACCATAACAGTGCGAAAGAGAAAGACCTTACTGGCCTGGCGCCTTTGAAACGTGTTATTTATTGCTTTGTGTCATTGTGTGTGATTGGCCTTGAAGTAGATTTTGGTTTAATTCTAGCTTTCATAATTTCATGTCTAAAAACAGAAAATGAAATGTGTCACTGATCGTTCAATTTGAGATTATTTGAATGCTTTTGATGCCTTGCTAATGTAGGCCATAAAAATGAAAAAAAAAAAAAGCTTAAACATTTTTTACGACAACATTTTTTTTAATGCATTCTCACCTAACTAAGTTCTGAAGCCAATTTCGTCGTAAAATCGCCTATTACGAACAACTTTTTTTTTATTATTTGGTAAGCTGACAAACTGCTGGAGTTTTTAAAATTAGTTTGAACCAATGAAACATTAATTTTGTATTATTAAGAAATTTTTGAAAATTTTGCTCCGTTCAACTCAAACCTAAAATTTTTACTTTCGTCCCTTTTGTCGGTAACTTGTAATGAATAACGTTGTGTAGTTGATAATAAAGTAGAAAGGGTGATTCAAGACGATCACTTTCGAGAAAAAATAAATAAAAAAACCTTACTATTAAACAAGTTACGATTATTTTAAGTCGCTCCGGCAGAAAATTCGAAATATACATTTAAAAAATCATAACTTCTAAACTACAAAAAATCGCGGAACATACATGAGGTATTTTCGGATACACCCAGGTGTAAGGAATCTAAAAAAAATTTTTGGACGTCACATTTTGGACCACCCTGTATAAGATTTTTTTTCGCGATTTCGATGTTGGTGCCATAGAGAAAGTTGTTCAGTATCATGGGTAAAATCACCCCTTAAAGTAATGCAACTGTTTACCCTAACACCCTGTATATTTTGAATAGTTTAAGTACGTTTTAATCAGTTATTCTAGTATTTATACTAGGTACTTTGGTAAGTTACTAACTTGAGGTAAGAACAAGTAACGAGTTTCTTCAACAAGTTTGAAAGTGTATCGTTTAAAAAGATATTAAAACATTCACAATTATCTGTCTCTGGGGACCGGTTTTAAAAAAATGTGGTCTGATTTAAACACTTCGTTTTCTCGATCACTTCTGGTTTGTACATATCGAGAGATTTTTTAATTTTATTCATATTTTGTTGTATATTTTTGGAAGTAGCTTTTGAACGCGTCGCAATGGATTTCAACCTACCTACTATCATTGATTGATTAGTTTTCTGTTGTTTTGAGCCTTAGTAATTATGCTAAAGTTAATCATTTTAACGGGTTCTTACCGCGTTTTTATTGTTTTTGGAGTTCCCGATATTTCGGCAGTGTTGCAACTGCCATTAGCACGGGATGACTGGAACTCCGAAATCAAGAAAAACGCGGTAAGAACCCGTTAAAATGATGAACTTTAGCTTAATTAATAACCGCGTAACTCACAAAAACTTAGTAATTATGTCTGTAGTATAATGGGGGTGAAGATAGACAATATCATGCTATAAGCCCATAAGCGATGATAGACAAAACCAGTCCGTTTTCCTGGAGAACGTCTTAAAATGTAGATAATAAGGTCGATTGTTTTTTAAAACATTTTCTATTTTATTACATTTGGATCGATTAGGTACTACAATTTTGTGTGACACATCAGATTTTTTTTTGTTCAGTTTGATGGTCCCATTAAATATTACTATGGTGTGTTGTTACACACTGTATAGGGTCTTTCTTGATATGCTGAAGGTTTTTTTAAGGGGACGATCAGACCACCAAATTGAACAATTTTCTCTAGGGACCAACATAAAAATCGTGAAAAAAATCTGCTGTTCCTTATAAAACTGAAAACTTACTCGATCCAAATGTTTTTTTTTTGAGATTTCGAGATTGGTCTTACAGAGAAAGTTGTTCAATTTTATTATCTTCCCCTTATTTAGGAAGACTCTTGTTATTTTTAATTTCATTTTCATTTCATTTCGTTATTCGAAGTTATTCATAATTTGAGCTGAGTGGTTTTCTAACCACACATATTTTAGAAAACATTCTCTGCTTACACGCTATCTCTATGGCCAAACAATAATTTATCGTTGCGCAGTGTTCCGAAATTGGGACCAATGGGGGTGAAATTAAAACGCCCTGGTACCCCCGTAATTTATAGTATGGGATATGACTTCATAAAACGTTTCTTATGGTAGGTAGGTATACTAAAATTTAACACTTTTCTCTCCCCACCTTTTGAAATCTATTCTTATTTTCATACCTGTAGGAAGCTTGAGCTGGTGTGAGATTTTTGAAAGACACATGTTCAAGTCAGCAGTAGCAAAATTTCAAAATGATTGCGGAGATTATGCTATGCTATACTAGAGTTTAAACGCGACTTCGTCTGCACAAATTAAACACATCAAGATCAGAATCGGAAAGAAGCTTCTTCTTTCTAATAAGCTATCAAACAAACAAAAAAATCACAAAAATCGTTTCAGTAGTTTTTGCAAGAACAACTGAACCGATTTTTATGAAACGTTTTTTGGCCAAGGAATTTTAATAATATAAGCCTTGGGGATATTTTTGACCAAGGAACAAACTAATCAACGATATTATTGTCATACAACGGAGAAGAATTAGAGATTCTCAAGGATTCTCAACTCGATCGAAAATACCAGGAAAAACCCAAGATGTAAGCTTCTGACGCAACAACATGGTATGACACTGCCGCTGCTGTAAGGTCAATATGGTGTCCTATGCTGGCGTTTCATGAGGGAAAATGTGACTGCAGCGCTACAACGGACCTATCGGAACTAAAGCTGTCATAGATCTGGTAGTAACTATTGAATAATCTATGCCGCAGCTTAGGCGTATAGCATACAGAAGAAGAGCGGAGGCAGCGTCGAGGCGCAGGTTCGCCTTAACTACCTTGATATACGGTTAATAATTCGGTGTGTTACATTTTTTTGGTCTTTATTTTATATTTTTTACGGATAGAAGATACATTTTTAAGAAACTAATTACCATTTGATGCGATTTACTTAGTTTATCAATATAAAATTTGCTGTCCCATACTTTTGGCTCGGGTACGTTTACAGTTTTGTATGAAAGAGCTGATTTTTTTTCACGTTTCCGATGTTGGTGCCATAGAGAAAGTGGTTCAGTTTGATGGTCTGGACATCTCCTTAAAAATTATTAGCATATAAAGGACTTCACAATATCAGAATTTGACATTGGATGTTGCCGTTTCTGTTTCCAGCATAGACTTAAAAAGAGAAGGTAGGTGATTTTTTAACTAAGCAAAGGTTTTTCTCCGTGGAGATCGAATGATTTTTCTCGCGACCAATTTTACCATTTAGATATAACAGTTAAAAATTTAATTTAAATGATCTTAATTTTGATCCTTGTTCTCTTTATGTCTGATCATCCCCTTAAAAAAGTGTCAGCATAAGAAGGACCCTGTATTTTTTCTTAATGTTCGTTAAGGTTGCCTCGACCGCGCCTCGACTGCGCCTCGAGTCGGGCTATGTGCGATGCGCCTTAAATTAATTAAATTAATTCTTTTTTTCACAACGAGCCAAAAATAAAGCTTTAAATTTTCAAGCCTTCGACTAACTTTTAGTAGTAAAGTAGGTTAATGAAACCGGAGGCGTCTGTTTAAATATTGACATGAGATTTGAATTAAAATATCGTGTGGTCGACATTTTAATTTGAATTTTATCAGATTTACGTATTATATAAATGGTGTTTCGTTATTATGTGAGTTCCTTTTAAGGGGATGATTAGATCATCAAGCTGAATAACTTTCTTCATGGGATTAACATAGAAATAGTGAAAACATTTTGGATGTTTAGATGTTTGTCACTCAATCACGCATAAACGGATTTGGATGGAATTTGGCTCACAAATAGAACATGGATCAACACATAGGATACTTTTAAAAGTCCACGCAGACGGAGTCGCGGTCAATAGCTAGTATTGAATAAAGAACAAATTTAGCAGAGTCTCAAATTACTGATTTTTATTTGAATTGCGATTTAGTGTTTCATACGCGTATAAATCGTATAATGCGTATAATCGTAAAATTATTTATAGGTATAAAAATACATAAGGATCTATGCACTTCCTTCTTTTCAATACCTTAATTTCAAAAGGTCAAGGTCTACATTAAATTCTTTCCGATTTGGATAACTAACCGTGTAATACCACGAAAAAAATAAGCTATACAGGGTCCTTCTTAATATGCTGACACTTTTTTAAGGTGATGATCAGACCATCAAACTGAACAACTTTCTCTATTGGACCAACATCGAAACCGGGAAAAAAAAAATTTGCTGTCCCATATATTTGGCTCGAGTAAGTTTGCAGTTTGTATGGAAGAACAGATTTTTTTTTCGTGATTTCGATGTTGGTGCCATAGAGAAAGTTGTTCAGTTTGATGGTCTGATCATCACCTTAAAAAAGTGTCAGCATATTAAGAAGGACCCTATATAGGTAGGCATTTTACGGCCAGCCGAATAGCTCTGTCAGTAATGTTAGGCCAAGGGTCGCGGGTTCGAATCCCGTAAGGAATAAATATTTTAATGATGCATATGAATATGTGTACCCGAGTCATGGATGTTTGTTTATACAGGGTAAAATTGGTATCATTAGCATCCTTGTAAACTAAGAGTCTACCCATTAAACTGAACAACTTTTATTATGGGATCAAATTGATCATGTCAAAAAAAAGCTTTATTTAAAATATAAATTCGTCAGTTCGCAAATATTCTCACAAGATGAAATAAAGTTTCTCCGTTTCTTACAAACAAAATCCTGAGAATGATTAGTTTAAAGCAGATTAAGTCATTACCTCATCATAAATACCTTCATTTTATCATTTGCAATATTTATGATAAAGTTTTGTTTTAATTGTTTATTATCATTCACATTTGAATTCTTAATGATTACAAGAAACTTTACAATGAATAATTAACTTATTTAATTGTTTAGTGTGAATAATTTGATGATAACGAATGCATCTAATTCTTTTTTTTTAAAACAGTCTTATGAGGTCGAATGACGTTATGATCGTTTGCCTTTTTTTGCTAGAGATGTTTTAAAAAAATAATTAGTTTATGGTTTCATGGCGTAGGTATATCTTTTTATGCTTTTGGTGTGTGTCTTTGACGTTTACACACGTTAGAATCAAAGTTGATTATTCTTTATTGCAATCATTATTATCAGGTTTATGTCTCATTAATAATACAGGGTGTAAACTTAATTGATGATTGATTTTTTCTTAATTTCAATGTTGAATTCATAATGAAAGTTGTTCAATTTTATGGTCTGAAGCACCCCCTTCAATATGTAACACATTTAAATTTACAACCTGTATTAATAAATTTAAACTATTGCGACTACCTTATTAAAACATCTTCCGCGATACTATAAATAAGTTTAGTAAATGCACTCTTAATAAGGTTTAACTAAGAAATTTGAGAAAACATTTACTGGAAGAACTATCAAAATTATATTTAAACATTGTCTTATTTGTTTTTAGTAAAGCCCCTTCTTACGCCAAAACAAAGCACTTATTAATTTAAAACTTACAGAAAAAGTTCGTTCCGTTGCCAATTTTCTAAGATTTAACTTGAAGTTGCGAACAGTAATTGAAAGAAAAACAAAAAAAACGCAACTCACCTCGAAATCCACGGGGAAAATCTAAAAAAAAAAACAACTGGCGTACATTCACAGCCAAAACAAAACACTAGTGAAAAAAACACAATCTAGCAAATGGCGCGAAAAATGACAGCTTGTCATACAGCGTGGTAGAAAAAAATTTGAGTTAAAAATAAAAAATATTTAAATTTGGAATGGCTAGTGTCGCGACTGCATCGAATAACAGCGGTTAGCGTTGCCGCGGTGCCGGAGTAATGAATGGTAGTGAGGTACACGTTCAACGGCGTTGTCGGTAAAATGTGTGCCTTAAAATGTAGCCAGATCATTGATGGTTGATACTTTCCATAAATACCTATTTGTTTTGATAGAGTTAGGTATTATTTTGCGTTTGTTTGGGGGTAATCGTCATCATGATTGACCAGTTAAATCTCACTGCTGGGATAGACCTCTTTATTCTAATGATTTTTACAACGGTAGAAATTTTAGGTTGGTTGGTTTATGCGTATGTATCAACAGGCATATTGTGCAATAAAATGTATACATAGAGATTCATTCAGGTAATGCGTTCAGTACACAATGCTATTCTAATTAAAACACTACCTAGGAGGATTCGTTTTTTTGCTTTAAAATTTAAATTAGTCATTCTAATTTTATGTTTAAAATTATAGTATAGGTTATTAATTTTATAGGGTGTAATCCATAACGAAACGCTTATTAATGACGAAGAGTTTCGTTTGGAGTCTGATTTAGTTTTTCCAACAATCAAAAGTTTGAAAAATTTGATAAATATTTGTTCTCTAATAATTTCTCAACTTTAGGAATTGCCAGAAAAATTGCTAAACCACATATAAAAACTCTCAGACTATAATCCCTTTCAGGGTGGTCAGAAGCTCTGCTATAACTACCGATTATTTTTGACGCCCTTATTATTATTATTATTGAATTGGGTGTATCACGGTTTATTTGTAGTTAAAAGAAATTAAGTAGGAATAAGATCTAAGGTAGATGCCAAATTATAATTCACACACTTTTCAAGATTTTCACTACGGAATAACTTCTTGACTGTCCGTTACATTGACCAAGATTTTTCAGAATTTTTAATTACTAAAGCATCAAGACTTCACGGACGTACTATATTGTGTAGCGGTTCGTAGATTCGCACCGAATCAACTTGGCATTTTGGCTGACAAATGCTTGTGCGGGTTAAAGCTCGCATTTATGGAGTATGATTTATTTACAGTTTACCTATTATGTGCTTATGTGTATGTGAATTTGCATATTGATGGGTATTTCAAGATTGGATAAGGTGGGCAAGTGTGGCTAGGCAAAGGCCATTCAGTATAATCTTTAATACAGTGTGTAAATTTAAACATGTTACATAATTTCAAGGGGTGCTTCAAACAATCAAAATGAAGAACTTTTACGATAGAGCCAAAGTCGAAATTGCGAAATGAAAAAATGAAAATTGGTTGTTCCTTAGAAAATGTCGATGTGTACTCGACCAAAAATTTTCATATAGTGAAAGTTGTTCAGGTTGATGGTCCAAAGCACCCAAAAATCGCGTTTAAGTTTACATCCTGTTATGTTTTATAGAATTGCTAATTCCGGGTTGCTGTTATAGCATAGGCACTAGTCTATTCTCGGTACTTAAAGAACCATTGAGTCTCCAGAACCATAAAGCCTACATACTTCAAATTCAGCTCGTGTGTGTTTCTAGGGGCACCATTATGTAAGAAATCAGACAGGAAAGTAGGAAAAATTATCTTACGTAATTAACAGCACCATACCCGCAAACATTTTTGAAATTAGACCTCTTAAAGTATGTAAATAGGTACAAGAATTATGTAGCGAAACGAGAGTACGACGATAAGACTTCAATAAATATATTTTCTCCCATTTATAAGAAAGTGTTAAGAAGTCAATGAAAACCCTGATCCTATATTGCTTGTGCCACCGAATATGTAAACAGCTCAAAGCTAACTCCACACTAAACAGCACTAGTGCTGTATGCGCTATAGGTAAGTTTCCCACGCCGGATCGCACCAAACTCTGATGCAATTCCAGTGTCTAATGTCAGAGGTTTTCGTTTTTTGTACACCGTTAGTACTGTACGAAACGTCGGGTGGCTCAACTAGCGGGAGGCGGAGGGAGCGGTTTATGGAAATATTTGTAAATGTTTCAGTGAAGGAACACTTTGTGAGGAAGTCGATATGTTTCAAGTCTAAATGCATATAGTATATATTGAGAATATCTCTAACTAGTCCCTTTAGGAATATATTCGTGAGCATAATTCTTAGATTCTTTATTATACTTACACAACCTACAATAAGTCTTGATCTATAAAGCTAAGCTATACTAAGTTTTTTGAAATAAAACCGTTGAGTGAGAGAGAAAACTAGTAAAAATCTTATTTTGAGATGATAATTATGCTCTGCTATAATAATTCGCTGATATTAATGATACGGTCATTGACTTTTTGACCTTTATCAATTATGTAGGAGCCGTGTGGTCTTCTTCTGTAGAGTCGATGAATGTAATTTGAGCGATTTTCTTTTCTTTTTAAAATTTTGTTCCTAAAAAAACCAATAGATGGCATGTTTATCGCTCCATAGAGATGTTCGCGAGATCATGTCAAGAGTGTGCCTGACTTGTTTTAAGGGATAAGGTATCGTGCCCATACAGCCATTTCAGAAGTAAACACTTGCAAATTTTCGATTCAAATGATTCGTAAATAAGATCACTAGGAGATACTGAAAAACTTTCGAAACCTATAGGAAATACTCTAAAAAATATATCGACCTTTTAAACAAACATTCGATCAGCTAATTGCATTTAGTATGAAAAGTCCAAAAAAATTTTTGCCAATTTCCTATAGGTTTCTTAGGTAAAGTTATTCAGTATTATGGTTACAATCACCCCTTAAAGTAATGCAACTGTTTACCCTAACACCCTGTATAGTGAGAGTCATAATCCCTATATACGTCGTCAACATTTGACGCCCACATCCTGCGGTTTTGGGTATTTAACTAAGAGCTATTGCATCCGACCTATTCTCTAATAGTGGCGGTTTCCCGTTCAATAAGGATCCATTTACTGGCTATCAAAATTACTACTTAATCGCTCAGGGCTGCAATCGCGGTATACATTCGGTGATTGAACCATGATTGGACTACGTACGAACCATAACTTTTGACACATTTGGTAGTACTCACAGAACATTATAAGAGGGGTTAGAAATGCAAAGTAGCGCTTTTGCTTCGGAGACGGCTGTCGCCACTTGTCTTCCCGCTCACGCTGCTACAATTACTCATGCCCTCTTGCTCGTACCACGCCGCGCGCCTTATGGTGTTATGCAAATCATTGCATAACCTGTGGCGACTCGTTCCACGCCTACTTTGCACTTCTAACCCCTCTTATAATGTTCTGTGGTTGTACTGCTCTTGACAGCCAGCCGTTAGAGCCGTTTTGTCAGATCGCTCAGAGGTTGAGAGAACTTTATTCCGAATGCGTAAATGCGCGCTGCATACAAACGAAGTCTGGTGATTTTTCAATACTAATCAATTAAACTCAATGAAATTTTGCAGAAATGTGCGCCAACAGTAATATACCCTTAAGGGCTGTCAGTTACATAGAGTTTAGCGCGATGTGGAATTCAGCACAGTTGACTAGTAATTGGATTGCAATATGATTAGAACTTAAATTTGATAAGAATAGAACCTCGATGTTTTAACTTAGCCCAATCGGGGGGCTGAGGACCAAATTTTACCTTACTACCGTTTTAGCAATGTTTCTGGCAATACCGAAATAGTCAGAGTCATTTATATGTAGATTATACCGGGTGAAATTGATATCATAAGCATTCTTTTAAACTAAGAGTTTACCAATCAAACTGAACGACTTTTACAATGGGAGCAAACCGATTGTAGCAAAAAAAAACATGGCATTGCAGTTTAGTATGGCACAGCAGATTTTTTTGGTCCGATCGGTTTGCTCCCATTGTAAAAGTTGTTCAGTTTGATTGGTAGACTCTTAGTTTAAAAGGATGCGAATGATATAAATTTCACCCTGTTTATAGGGTCCTTCTTAATATGCTGACACTTATTTTAAGGGGATGATCAGACCGTCAAACTTAACAACTTCCTCTATGGCACCAACATCGAAATCGCGAAAAAAAAAACAGATGTTCCATACAAAACTGCTCGAGCCAAATGTTTGGGACTCTGTTAATTTTTTTTTCGCGATTTCGTTGTTGGTCCCATAGAGAAAGTTGTTCAGTTTGATGGTCTGATTATCCTCTTAAAAAACTGTCAGCATACTAAGTCGGACCCTGTATATAGTATATTATACTTATCATTATCTAAAATACCGTTATACAAGTCTAGATAACATTTTGGAAATCCCATTTATAGGACAAAATAATCTGTGTGACAATATCAGAGATACAAAAAACCTCTTAGAAGATGAATGCATATTTTGATGAGAGAGCGTAGGTTTTATATTATGCGTTCTAATAACGTCTGTCTGTTGCTAAGTCGTAAAGTACCCGAGATTAGTCTGTCTGCTCTATAACAATGATTACTACTACTACCACCAGAGATAGTAGCCGGGACCAACGGCTGAACGTGGCATCCGAAGCACGAATCATCTTTCTTTTCAGACAATCAGGTGATTCGGCCTGCAATGACCTAACCAACTGGGGAAAAACACACAAAGTGACATATCACTAGGTGTCCCCCGTGGGAATCGAACCCACGACCTCTGTGTCAAGAGCCCAATGCTCTTAACCATTAGACCACGGAGGCAGTTGTTTGGGGGGGGCGATAGGGTGGGGAAGAAGTAACGTAATATCCCACTACAGGACTGGCCAATCTAAAAACAGTTCCTTTTAAGACTACGGATACTGAAATAAATTACTAATTGATTTAAGTTACTTCAGTAATCTCGTGCTCATAATGAGGCTTTTACATTAAAAAAAATAGTTAAATGACACTGTAGGGATGGCATTACAATCGTAAAAATTCAGCTGTTATATCAATAGTGTTCCGTATTTTTCTCGATTCCTCAATTTTAGGGAGCAATTAGTTAATTTGTTAAAAGGATTATAATTGCAACAATGTGAAAGCATAAATCATATGCTCACGACTATATTCCACGAGGGGGTAGTCAGAGATAAAATGAAAGACGATGATGATGTGAAAGGCTTTTCGATACTTTGATTAGATCGATTTTTTGTGCAGACAATGTTCGTTTATGTATAACAAACTAACATTTTCGGTGTTATTGCATATTTATTGGTAGTGAAAAGTTTATCACAAGACAGAGCTGTCAAGATGGATGGATGTAATGAATGGATGATGATGACAGCAATCACAGACAATTATCCCTTTTTTATCTTCAACGTGACAGGTCACACTGGACAGAGTTTCGGTACTAGTGAAACGTGGATGTTCTGAAGTTTCAGAATATCTCTGACTACCCCCCGGGAATATAGTCGTGAGCATATGCATACTTGCATGTGACAGGTGTTTTATTTTTAACATTGCCATTTTATTCTTTCGTTTTACTTGTCTTAGAAAACAGATGTGGATGGCTGCATGAAGAGAGGACGACCAAAGAAAAGATGGATGGATTGTGTGAAAGATGACATGTGTAAAAAAGGTGTGTGCGCTGAAATGACGACTAAAAGAGATGAATGGAGGAAGACGACATATTGCGCCGACCCCAAATAATGGGATAAGGGCAGGAAGAAGAAGACTTGTCTTAGAAAACGTCTCATTTTATTCATAAAAACATGCTATAATTATGTATTTTTGTTTCAATCACTTAGACCAAAACCTCAGCACGATACGCCTGGAAGAGATCGCAGCGATAAGCCCGCTTTGTGCCGTTCAGGGACAAAGGTCTAGCGGGTTGTCTGCAATTGTTTTGGTTGTGAATGCATCTGAGAAGACGCAAGTATTACGTGTTTTAACTGTACTATACTTGTACACTGTGTTGTTGTAAACAAGTACTAGGAACAATACGCCCTGTGGTGAAGTATACGTGTTAATGAATTACGGCAAAACTAGAAATTAGTTTGTTTTGAATCGAGAGCTGAATCGAATTATCATTAATAATAAATAATATGTCTTCTGGTGCGTTTGCATAATGCATTCAGAGATAGACCACGGTTGGTGCATCCCATCGCATTTAGATAAAAGTGTCTCAAAGGGGCCTCTACGTGTTGGACCTGTGTCCCCACGCAAGCCTTCCAAAAGACCGGGCTACGGCCCGTGAAATACCGTAAGAGATACAATAATAATAATAATTTATTCAATTCTCAAGTAATTCGTGCACATATGATAATTAACAATAATAACAGGCACATTTGTAATTGTTTCGATCATCATAAAAAAAATCGTCATCGAAAAAATTACCATTGGTTCAACATAGGTAATTTTTTTCAAAATATTAAATAAAATTGTGAAATTTAAATTTACTGAACTCGATGTTAACCCACCGCTTGGGCACACTCACCCTCATCATCATCAGCCCATCATCGTCCACTGCTGAAAATAGGACTCTCCCAAGGCGCGCCACAAAACTCTGCGAATTTAAACTTAAAATGCGAATAACTTTAAATTTTATATGTCAAAATAATGAAATTATTGTTTCAATCTAATTATTTTGTTGTAAATCAGTTTAGTCGGGGAAATCTACGGATTTTTTTATGGAGTAGGTTGCATTAATTGCACTTTTGGTGAAAATTTGGAATATCTAAGATACATACCTGAAAAACATAAATTCTCAATAATCCCCGATTTTTTATGTTGTATTATTGAATAATTAAGACATTTACAAAACATTAAATTTAGGTATGAACAAAAAATTTAAAACTGGTGATTTTGTACAGGATGGCTTCGTTCAATACGTTTTACTTATAACAATAATAATCCACGGTTAATATCGTTAATTTGGGTAGATATTTAATATTTTGTAAGTCTTCTAAAATTATAACCTCAAAACTAAATTATTTACTGTTTGTTTTTACACATAAAATTTGCCTTTTGATAATTAACTGTCTCTATTGCTGGTATGCTAAATATTTTTAGAAATAAGCTTGCCATTTGTACATTAATATCGATTTTAAGGTATTTCTCAGGTTCCTGAGCCTATATAACCACGAGATCTCGACAAAAGTGTTATAAACTAACATTATTTCAAACACAATTTACTAAAGTGTCTTTAATGCAATCTCAAACCTTATTTTTCCTAGACTAGTTGGGGTGTATGAGGTTTTGCGCTTATTCATTGAGAATTTAAGTTCTGGGAATTATTGATGTTTTTGGGTAGGTAAATCTATTTACCTTTTCTTAAACATAGACGAAAAAATGTATCGCTTACTCTACGTTCTTAATATGCGAACACTTTTTTAAGGGGATGATCAGACCGTCAAACTGAACAACTTTCTCTATAGCACCAACATAGAAATAGCAAACCTACTCGAGCCAAATATTTTATTCGACAATTTTATTTACTACATTTATTCGACATTTTTATTATATTTTTATTTTATTTTATTCATTCTCCAATTTTATTTACTAGAATTTACCCGCGACTTCGTCCCCATAAATTATATACCAGATTTTGAGTCAAATCATAAGCAGACAAAAAAGTTTCATCAAAATCGTTCAGTAGTTTTTGCGTGACGCTCGAACAAAGAAACAAGCAGACAGTCAACAATTCTAAAAAAGGTTCAAACATTCTTTGACAGTTTTAAAACAGTTCAGCTTATTAGATCTCTAGTACGATAAATAAGTATCATTAAATACTCCACTCTTAAATACTCTTTAATATTTTCAAAAACTATTAAATAGTCACCAAAACTCATCTTCATTCTCAAAAGAATTAGTAAATTCATCCACAGATGGCGCCACGTCGTCGGTAGATTCATAATGAGTCAAATCGAATTTATCTGCTAAAAAAGTATCCGCTGCATAAGTAGTACTCCTTTCTGTCGAAAAGAAACTATCGATTCTACTTGTAGTAGCTTTAGGTTTAAATTCCTCTGAATCTTCTTTTCGCTCTCCAGTATTTCTGCCATCATTTGTAGGATTACCTTCTTCAGAGCTTTCACGTTTTCTTCCATTATAACTATCAAAACTAGTTGTAGAATCTTTGTAGCCGATATCATTTGAGCTGTTTTCTATGTCAAATTTGTTATCTGATTCTTTGCCACTTTCTTCGGAACCTCTTGAATTTTTTCTTCCATTATAACTATCAACATTAGATGCAGTGTTTCTATTGCCAATATTATTTGAGTTATCTTCTGTGTAAAACCTTTTATCTGAATCATTACCACTTTCTTCGAAACTCCTTGAAATTTTCCCATCGTTATCTTGGGTATTACTAAATTCTCCATCTCTACTTGGATTTTCTTCTTTTCTATCTTCCGATCTGTCATGGTCAACGTTTTCTTCTCTTCTATTAAAAATGCCTGTATTTTGTTCTTTGGGTTCTGGACGACAGAATCCGTCCCAGAAGTACCAGCCATGGGGACAGATGAAGACTTGAGGGTATAAATAACCTTGCTTGACAAGGCATACATAGTAATGGTTGGGGCTGAAAGGTAGGGCGTCGGCTTGTCCCACATTTATACAGTCTGGCACTGGTTTGAAGTTGCATTGGCCGTGTGTGAGTCTTATCTGGAAAACATAGTTTATTTTATGTTCAAGCTCAAATTCATCTAGTTCGCTTCTGGCACTAACTGCCAAGCTATAATGTAATTATAATTCTCTAATTGTAATTATAATTGTAATTCATTAATATTCTTCTGCTGGTCCTATGTACATTCTCTATTGGTCTATGAAGATGTTTATTTTTTTCGTCACCAACTTCTATTATAATTCTACAGGGTGTAAAATTACATATGAATAAGGTGCATCTGACCATCAAACAGAACATCTTTCATTATGGAGCCAACGTTGAAATCGGCTGAATCTCAAAAATCTGCTGCTCCATAGATAAGTTATGTTTACATTTACTTTAAGACCACTGTGTGTTCATAGAATTTGGTCACGACACTGAACCAGATTGAGATTTACTTACCGAACATTGAGCTGTCAAAGGATTGTATGCAAAATGTCTGGGGCATAAAGCTATTCTGTGTTCAGCTGGTCTACCATCAGGCAGGTCTTCGGGCGGTGAGCAGAGATGGAACTTTCTGCAGTCGTAAGCATCTGGGAAAATTCCCACCTGAAAAAAATTGTTTGGTAAATAAATATGTCTTTGTCAATTGCATAAATTTTTACGGATACATATACCTTAAATGCTGACGTTTTTTTAAATGATGATCAGACCGTCAACATGTTAAGAAGGACCCTATACATACGTAGTTTTACGACGGTATTCTCTTACGGTGTGATCAGAAAATAAGTATTATACAATACAACAAGCATTCAGTTGTTCTAGAATGGAATGACTAATCAAGACATAGGTAAATAGATCTTGATGTAACTAAGCTTATGATTAGACTTGAAAACAGATATATTTTATCTCGGTACCTATGAAGACGTGGCGGGAGACGGTGCGTATGAAGTCGCTGGCAAAATCTAGTTTACAGTTTAAATATTATTGTACATTATGATACAAGTGAGTAAAGTTGGTAATTACAGCCGAGGCGGGATTGCAGCACGAGCCGCAGGCGAGTTGACCAATGCTCACGCGTTTCATACGACGTTCTTCAACACGCTTGCGAGGAAAACGTAATTAAATTTCATCAAACCCAACTATTTTAGAAAAATATTTGTGGAAAATTTCGCTGGGCTTCTTTTTTCGAGAAGAGGCAATGAAATAGCCGACATTCAACGAACGACATTTTATTGCAAACAACCTTATATTCTACCGCACTAGTGCGATAATGTAAAAATTTTCGCATGCGCGTTCTATGAGCTGCATTGTGTACCTAAAAGCGGTGCAATAAGAGCCACTTTACGAGCAAGTGTGTTGAAAAAGTAGTTTACTGTACCTTACTACAACTTCACCTGCTGAGGTATATAGAGAAACTAAGGTATTAAAACATCACTGACAATAAAAGCCTAGGATTTTGAGTACAGAACTAGATATGAGAGTTTACCCGTAACTTTAAAAGCGTTGATCGTAAACTCTGTGACCGTTTATTACAGTCACGACTACCGTTTTAATTTTCTTCGAAGGTTGGTCTTCATCTGAAGTAGCCAGTAGCGAGTATTGAACACTAACTCAGCTGACTCTGCGATCCAAAGTCCCTTCGAAATGAGAGAACGCCTCTTTCCCTAATGTAGCGCGACATTTAGCTGGCTTGAAATTCTCGTAGGTCGGCCACCACTACGTCAAAGAAAATATACTCTAATGCGGAAAGAATCGACACGCATGCATTTGTGCTTGTATAAGCGCTCGCGTCTATGTGTGCATTCCGGTCGAAAGCCGGAGGTGCGCGGGTCGCGAGCGGGTGGGACAGTCATTGACTGGGCGTCCCACCCGATTTTGAATGAGAGCTAAGAACACTCTCGCAAACATTCGCTTTCATTTAAAATCGCATCGAAATCGGTCCACCCTTTTGGGAGCTACGATGCCAGAGACAGACAGACCGACAGACAGACTGACAAACAGACGGACGGAGGGATGGACGGACTGACAGACAGGCAGACAGACATAGGCGTCAAACTTATAACACCCCTCTTTTTGCGACGGAGGTTAAAAAAGTGTGGATTCGCGTGAACACGCCTCGTCCAAAAAAACAATCCTAAATAGTCAATAAATAGAAAAGGGAAAAAGAGGAGTTTTTCCTTTGTTGACACACTGCAAATATTTGTAAGCCTTTTATTTGGAGTTCGTGTGCGAGCTTTTACAATTATCGTTTGCTATTTTTGAATGCTCTTTGGAAAGGCTCTGTAAATGACAATGTGAAAGCTATAAAAGCGGCCAAGTGCGTGTCGGGCCACGCGCAGGGTAGGGTTCCGTAGTTGCCCGTCACAATATACGTACTTAGAAGGGGTCTTTTTGTTTTATACTGCGGTTTAACGGCTAATAAAGTCTAAAAAGTACATTTTACAAGTTAAAGACTATTACTCGTTAACTTGTAAAGCCTGCTTAGCGGAGATAGTAGTGTAAAATTTGCACTTTAAAGCTTAATATTTCGGTAACGGATCCCTAACTATATAGGTTCCTTGTTGACTGCGGAACCCTAAAAAAATATGAAACCGTTCTATTGTTGTGGAAAATATTGTTCGAATTGACAATTGCTCAGGGTGCAGCTGCTGCTTGTTACTGAGGAGTAATGGAGGAACCAAGAATGATCTATCGAATCTGTGAATGAATTTAAGGCTCTACCGCCCGATTTGACCTTAAAATTGGGTAACTTTGTAACCATTTTATACATTAACATGGCACTGTTTAAGCAGAAAACAAAACTGAATAATCTACAGGACATGATAAGAAGTATGTGTGGTGTTAAGCTGAGAGATAGAGTGAGAAATTGTGTGATTAGAGATCGATGTCAATTGAAAGAAGATGTTGTGACAAGAATAGAGAAGGGTATGCTTCGTTGGTTTGGGCATGTGGAGAGGATGAGTGATAGCAGATGTACGAAAGAGATATATGGAGCTAAAGTGAGTGGAAGTGTCGGCAGAGGGCGCCCTCGTAGGACGTATTCTGATCAAATCGGTTGCGTCCTAAAAAAAGGGGAGGTGCGGAGTACTCGAAACCGACGGGCATGTATGAAGAGATGTATGGATGTGAATGAGGCAAAAGAGGTATGTAAGGATCGTAGTATATGGCGCGCTCTGGTCTCTGCCTACCCCACTGGGAAAGAGGCGTGACGTTATAGATAGATAAATAGATAGATAGATAAGTGATTTGGTTTTTCTCGAAATCTATTTTAATTAATAAAACTGAAGAAAAAGGAATCTAAAGTCCATCCCTTTTTTCCATTTTTTTTGGCTTTTCGGTGAAGGAAAACATCGTGATGAAACCTGCATGCTTCAGTTTCGAGGCATGTATTGTACCCACTGTCCATTACAAGTGGCGACGCGACGTGCTCACCCCCCTTTCACACTCGACAGAGTTTCAGTACTACTGGTTTAACGTAGATGTTCTGAGGTTTCAGAATATCTCTGACTACCCCCTCGGGGAATATAGTCGTGAACATATGCTAATGCCTTTTTTCCAGTTGTAACCATTTTACTCTTATATTGTTGATCGGTAGAAAATGAAAATTTACAATAAACTTCACAATACAACATAGAATAATTTGGTTTTCTTATTTAAAAACGGCTAAACGGTATTAAGGGAATATAATTCGGAGCGCGCTCCATACAAACGAAGTCTGGGTTTATTTTCAATACTAACCAATTAAAGTCAATGAAATTTTGCAGAAACAATCTAGAAACAAATCTCTATGCTTGTATTTTGTCAGATTTTCGTTAAAATACACAGTTTCAATGCTAGGATTAATTTAAGATTTGTATGGAAATATTTGAGGTACTGTAATTTTAAAACTATTTATTTTAACGAAAATTTTACAAGAAAGAAGCAAAGACATTTGTTTCTAGATTATTTCTGCAAAATTTCATGGAGTTTAATTGGTTAGTATTGAAAATATCACCAAACTTCGTTTGTATGCAGCGCGCGCGAATTCGGGATAAACTTCTCTTAATAACAGTAATATTTTATATTATGGAAAAATAGTTTAGAAAATCTAGGTGCCGCGTATCAAATAACATTTGCAGTTTATAATATAATTACGAAGATATAAAGCTTTGAAATTTTCTATGGATAAGTTCAAAGCTTTATATCTTCGTAATTATATTACAAACTGCAAATGTTATTTGCAGTTTATAACTATTCTAAACAATTTTTCCATAATATAAAATATTACTGTTATTAATACCGTCTACGCGTATTACGCGTCAAACTTTTGTATGAAATTGACAACTCTGCAACCACCATAAGAGGAATTAGGGTAGGATAGTTATAGGAAATTAACCAACCTGTTCACAAGTATGTGTGTACTTCTGACTGTCGGCACCACACTCGGGCACCGGGTTCTCAGAGCACGTTCGTTCATGGGCATTGCATGTAAACCCGTCCGTACATTCCTGAAGAGGCAGCTGAAAAATAAATAGTCATCTTTATTATTGCGTGCCGATTATTAAGGGTATATTACTGTTGGCGCGCTTCATACTAACGAAGTCTGGTGATATTTTCAATACTAACCGATTAAACTCAATGAAATTTTGCAAAAGCTAGAAACAAATCTCTATGCTTGTATCGTGTCAGATTTTCCTTAAAATTACAAGTTACAGTGCCTCAAAGATTTCCATACAAATCTAAAATTAATCCTAGCATTGAAACTGTATATTTTAACGAAAATCGGACACGATACAAGCATAGATATTTGTTCCTAGATTATTTCTGCAAAATTTCATTGCGTTTAGTTGGTTATTATTGAAAATATCACCATACTTCGTTTGTATGCCGCGCGCATTTACGCATTCGGAATAAACTTCTCTTAATAGAAGAGCCTATTAAGAATGGATTGAGCAAAACAAGCTCGACATTTTTAACGCCACGTCAGAACACTTTAGGATTATATGTAGGCCTAGGAATGTGTAGGCACAGTAATTAAAACAGAAACTTCGAAAAAATCAATTTCAGTTCAAATTATGTGATAAATAATCAGAAAAAAAAAGCTGTGCCATACATTTGAGTCGATTTGGTAGGTACTGCAGTTTTGTATGAAATTTGTGTCTTTTTTTTCGAGATCCCGATGTTGGCTCCATAGTGAAAGTTGTTCAGTTTGATGGTCTGAAGTATGATAGATCGCTATTATTATATTCATAGCAAGATGTAACAAATGTATAATACACAAGCAAGAACGTCAAGTTCGAGTCGGGTTACTCGCGCACCGATGGTTCCGTACCACCACCACACAACATATTAACTTAGAATAAAGTTTTGTTTTCTCCGGGATCTTTAGTGCGAGACCGGCTCACACTTGGCCGGTTTTTATTATTTGTTGTTATACTCTAGAGTTTGCTCTATAATCACATCAAGTTTGACGCTTGTATGTATTCCCGTTTTTACGATAGAGTGAGAAGAACAAACGTTGATAAAACTAGCTTCTTGTATGAGGACTCCCCTTCATTTTTAACTGTTTGATTCTCTTATTATTAGTTAGCAAATCCGCCATAATAACGCACATTCTTTCTTCAACGTGCGAATTTCAACTGTCTATTTGTTACGGTTCAAAAGGTACAGTCCTAAAGTAATAGGACAGAAGGACGGACGGACGGACAAACAGCATAGGCTTATGAGCGCACTAACGGACAGACAGAAATGGTGTCACCTTTTAAACTATTTATAGATTTCTTGGAGCACATTTTTTTGTATACTGCCAGTTTTTACTTTTAGATTTTAATCCAAAAAAATACAACCGTATTTCTTTTGAAAATAACTTGTGTTCCAGCACTTATTTCGCCAGATACCAACATAAAAATGCGGAAGAAATTGCTTACCAAAGCGTTACTAAATAGAAGGGGCTAGTTACTGTGATTTTGAACTTTCCGGTAAAAGTTAAGACCAACTTGTTTGCCTTATTACTTACAAGGCGGAATTAGTTGAAAGTTAGGTACAGTATAGTTGGCGGCGTATGTAGTACTGTACGAAGTTGTGCGGGCAAACTTTTCTCTAGGGAGGATGGTTTTCTAGGACACAATGTGTAGACAATGCTTTTAATGTGTTGTTGAATTTGTTAAAGCTAACTATTGTTTACAGCTTTGTTAACTTTTGCTGGTAATTATTTAGTAGGAGGAAGAAGTTACTTACAATTTAGGTTAACGCATTCGCAGATACGAATGCCATGTAATCGAATTCGGCTACGTTTTTGGGACATGGATGCTGAAGTAATGCTATAACAATCTCTGTCATATACAACGTGTTAATGAATTAACGCAAAACTAGAAAGTAGTTTGTTTTGAATCGAGAGCAGAATCAAATTATCATGTTTTCACATAATAATATAATTGTATATATTGTTGGTAATTTTTAATAATAATTTGTTTGTAAAATATAAAATTTACTGAACTCGATCTCAACCCACCGTTCGGGCACTCTCACCCTACTTACTACCAAAACAAGATTTTATAATGTATCCATGAGCACGTTAGCGCTTTCATTAATTAAATCATTTTTGCCCGAAAACTGCAAATGTGAATAACTTTAAATGTTAATAATCAAAATAATGAAATTATTGTTTCAATTTAATTATTTTGTTATAAATCAGTTGGGGTGTATGAGGTTTTGCGCTTATTCATTAACACGTTGTATACTACTATGCGCTGACAATGCAATATGACCTTCGACATAAATACTATAGACTCCAAGTCTCATACAAAATCTTAGCAAATTTTTGTCCAAATCTGACATATAACCCACACAAATCAAGTACGCATGCTGTTGGGTAGCACAAATATGTTTTTTTTTGTTATAAACTTAGTCGTACTTGATATGTTTGCTGTCGGCCGGTACAAAAAAGAGCTCTCATGAGCTCTTTTGAATCTGCCATTTTTTGGACGTTGATTGTAAATTTAGTTCTGTTACATACAGAGTTTAGACCATCAAACTGAACAACTCTTACTATGGAGCCAACATCGAAAAAAATAAAAAAAATCTTCTGTCCCATACATTTTACTCCAGTCGGTCGGCACTGAGGTTTTGTGTGGGACAGCAGATTTTTTTATTTTCTCTCGATGTTGGCTCCATAGTGAAAGTTGTTCAGTTTGATGGTCTGAAGCACCCCTTTAAGTACTAGGGTGTTTTGTTACACTCTGTATAAGATATCAATGAATATGACAGAGACATCTGACTTCATACAAGCATAGGGATTAGTTTCTAGATTGTTTCTGAAAAATGTCATTGACTTTAATTGGTTAGTATTGAAAATATCACCAGACTTCGTTTGTATACAGCGCGCATTGACGATATCGACACAATCGGAAATCCACCAGGGCTTGCTGCCCACACGATAAGAAGAAGAAGATCGGAAGTCGATAAACGTGCAATCCCTTTGACATATTAAAAGTAAAGTGTATACGTTATTATAATAAGATACCAGAGAATATTCTTATCTTGACGGACAAAAAGTTTAAGTCCCATGTTAAACAAGTCCTCTGCAAAAAGGTTTCTATAAACTCGACGATTATTTGAATGACCAAAATGTCTGGTCTTGACAATGTTACACTATGTAATTTAATATTGAATTTATGTAATTGTACTTTGTATTTTTTATTTTGTTTAAAAGAAGTGTGTTGTAGAGTTTCTGGCCGCATCTTCTCTACAACGGAACACCTTCCGACGCGGTGGTAGATTCAAAATCATGACGTCAAAAAGTTATCTATGTGATATTATTTTGAATAAACAGTTTTGACTTTGACTACCAAAATTCCGGACCCTGCTTATCACAAACCTTTAGCCACCCGTATGGTAAAGCCACACAGGTAACAGCATTGGTGCAGTTCTGACAAGTCATTCCAGGTTCCGAGCAGATGCCTTCGACGTCCACCTCCCCGGTGCTGGGGGAGATTCCAAGAGGTACACCGCCCATACGGTTCCCTGAGAGGACTCCGCTTAGGTCGAAGGAGGTAGTAAGCTGAAATTTTAAATAAGAGATTTTGAAATTAAGAATTGTGAGAAGTTTATTGGTGAATGTAATGGGGAGTGTTGCGTACACATCTGGGACATTTTAAAAGTTGATAAAAACACCTTTAAGAGTCCTTTTACTGTTCACCTCGCTACCTACTCAACCTACTACAATACTTTTATAGATACAGAAATGAAATAAATCAGAAGAAAAAAACGGCCACTTGCACATTAATTTTAATATTCTTAAGAGTGACATTGTTTAGAACCTATAAAATATTATATAAGCTTATTGTAGTAAGTTGGTACTGAACGTTAAAATGACTCTTAAGGCATAGCCTAGCCATTTCCAACCTATCCTTTCTTTTAATTGTAAAATTCATATTCTTTGTTTGCGAATTAGAAAATTGTATATTTTGTTTATAAATTAAGCTTCAGAAGTTTACATTACATCGATCAAAAGTAGAAAAAAAAATATGCACAATTTCATGTAAAATCCCAGCCAATTTTGAGAAGGAGAAAATAGGTAAAATACTAAGAGAACATATTATACTCTCGTATATTTCAGGGCACTTTTAAATCAACCAATTTTGGAACATTGATCGCGACAATTTTTTTATCCGACTGCGTCAGAAGGAGGTTCATGTTTCAAGGAGATGATCAGACCATCAAACTGAACAACTTTCTCTATGGGGCCAACACCGAAATCGCGAAAAAAAATCTGCTGTCCCATACATTTGGCTCAAGTAGGTTTGCAATTTTGTATGGATGTATTTCTGTTGCGAGTAATAATGGCAACATTAACATAATACGGTGTAAAGTGTTAAGTGTTAATTTTAAGATGCCATGTGGCAACATTGTCTGTAATTTTTCTCTTCCTTCCGGTGATCTGAACTGTAATACAGCCTTTGAAGATTCCTTCTGGTTTTTATTTAAACTACGTGCATCGCGGACTCCAGCTCCTATCAACAACACCACATACAGTCCATCAAACAATTTCGATATTGGTCCCGTGGCGAAAGTTGTTCAGTTTGACGGTCTGATCATCCTCTTAAAAAAGTGTCAGCATATTAAGAATGTTATATGTTCCGATGTTTGTCCATCGAACTTGCCCCCTACCACCTTCAGGATGCTGTTGGAGCCGTCGTGGACTCTACTCATCAGTGATGCAACTTTCTTACGCATTATAGCGTGAAAGCCGTCTGTACGCGCCTCGGCAAACATGACTGATGCACTGCAGAAGCGTGGCCGCCCCAACAACATTCTGAAAGCGTTATTGTACTGGACCCGTAAGGCGCTGTAGGCCTTCTGCGTATATCTCACCCACAGGCTGCTCGTGTAGAAAGATTGACAGTATGCTTTAAAGAGGGTGATCTTAACTTGTTCTGTACAACGAGCAAACCTACGGGCTATATACGCCAAATTTTACCATACGAGGCGTTTTTGATTTTTTCATTTTATTACAGCTGGGTTTGCTCTTGACCTCAGTCCAGTCCTCAGGACCATGATGGGGTCGAAGATGTAGCAAGCTTACCCAGAAGAAGCCTATTCAATCGTACTTTGAAAGAAAATAAGAAGGAGAGTGTCGTTAGGGTGGGTGATGTACCAATGTCAGAGAACTAAAGTGGTTGACTTAGGTCAGAAAAAGAAAACATGCGTCCATGTATGGGCCGTTCGGCTAAATTGTGATATGGATGTGATAGCTTTATACAACGTGTTAATGAAAAAGCGCAAAACCTCATACACCCCAACTGATTTATAACAAAATAAATAGATTGTAACAATAATTTCATTATTTTGATAGTTAAAATTTAAAGTTATTCGAATTTTAAGTTTTGAGGCAAAAATGATTTGTTATCATTTCAGCAATGAATGAAAGCGCTAACGTGCTCATGGATACATTTTAAGAATCTTGTATTGGTAGTAGGTAGGGTGAGTGTGCCCGTGCGGTGGGTTGACATCGAGTTCAGTAAATGTTAAACTTTACAAACAAATTATTTAAGATTTTGAAAAAAAAAACGCCTATGTTGAAAACATGATAATTCGATTCTGTTCTTGATTCTAAACAAACTACTTTCTAGTTTTGCGTTAATTCATTTATAGCACAGTGTGACCTAAACCCGCACTTTACGCACGCTTTTCCGGGACCTAAGTTGTCTATTTCTGCACGGTGCGTAAATGAATCGACTACCTTCACATATGTAAAAAAAATGAAACAAAACCCTTTGAAATGTCGTTTGAAGCTTGGAAATGCACAGGAAACAAATAACAAGAAGGGGATAGGTTAGCGATTCTCCTGCAAGAACCTTCCTGTTGTAGAAAAAGTGACAGCCACAAAATCAAAGAAAAACGCTGACTTAGTTCGTTTCGCGAAAATTGTAACTTTCGAGCAGCAATGGACTGTTCGAGCAGTGAATTTAACGACGATGAGAACACCGAAATTGTTCCGGACGCGATCAAAGAAATGGCGAAAACGGTGACACTGAATTTGTTGCCCACAAAATCAAAAAATTTCAGTTCATTTTCATTTTCATTTTCGGTATCAAAAAATCATTTCAATGTTTCTTTTAAAATAGCAATCTAAACCCTCGGGGGGGCTGCGCCCCCCCCCGAACCCCCCTGCTGCCCCCCCCCCCCCTGCCATCCGTCCAGGGCGGGTTTAGGTCACTTGTGCTATAAAATAGTATACGATACTCGCGACCAAACTTGCCTATTATTGCACGGCGTTTAGCACCCTCGCTGCGCTCGGGCGCTAACTTCACGACGTGCAATAATGGGCAACTTAGGTCACTCGTATCGTAATGTACTATAACACGTTGTATAAAATTCGGTAGTACAAAAATGACCCGTTTTGGAGGTTGTCTTTTGCAAGCTGAAGTGTCAATGGGCTGGCCATATTTCCCAAAGAACTGACAATCAATGGCGAGTGAGGTTTCTAGAGTGGAGACCACGAACTGGCAGGCGTAGTGTGGGACGCCCTGCGACAGACGACCTAAAAAGGTAACGAGGTGCAACTGGATGAGGAACGCCGAGGATTAAGTTTTGTGGCGCGCCTTGGGAATAGTTTATGTTCATCAATGGACGATGATAGGCTGATGATGATGAGATTGACGTAGGCTAAAATATTTAAATATGGCGTCTGCGAGTCATACATTGTTTTTGTTATTCAATATGGGTATCAAAAACCAATGAAAGCTAGTAAATAGCCAATTTCAAATAAATTAGGTACATGGAGGTACTGTACAGGGTCCTTCTTATTATGCGGACAATTTTTACGGGGATGGTCAAATCATCAAACTGAACCACTTTCACTATGGGACCAACATCGAAATCGCGAAAAAAAAATCTGATGTCCCATACATTTGGCTCGAGTATGTTTGCAGTTTTGTATGGAAGAACAGAATTTTTTTTCGCGATTTCGATGTTGGTGCGATAGAGAAATTTGTTCAGATTGACGGTCTGATCATCCCCTTAAAAAAGTGTCAGCATATAAAGAAAGACCCTATAGTTAGTATCATTGACTGTTTTTCAGCCCAATACACGTAACCTACAGAAGTCAAGGACTCTATAGTTATAAAGGTAAAGTGCTGATTGACTGGGTGGGTAACAGACAGAGAGTAAACAATATACCTACATTCTAGTAGTGTTGCCTAACAACAGATAGTCTATCGATAATTCGATAGGTACTATCGTGACCTCGACATAGTAACATATCGATGAATAGTATTGGTCATTCTGAGCATTCTGACATTATGAGTGAGTGTTCTGAGATCTGAGAGCCTCACTATCGATAGCCACCAATACTATCGATATTATTGCACAGTCGATAGTTTGTTAAACTGGGCTATCGCAGCGCTATTGCCTTCATACAATTATTCAAACACACCCCGCCACGGATTATACAGAAGAGACGTGTGGCGATGGCGGATAATCTAAGTAACACAATATGAAACTTATAGTACGTAGCATAGCGTCGTTTTTGTCGTAACGGAGAATCGCGCCCGCGCCCTCAGGTGACGTCGCCTGGAGGCGCGGGCGTAATTCTCCAAACGACGCTATGCTACGTACTATAAGATTTATAATTGCGTTACTTTGACTATCCGCAACGCCACACGTCTCTTCTGTATAAACCGCGCCTAAAAAACCCCGCGTACCGATAACGGTACCCCAATGAGCCCCTAATGGACCTGCAATGGACCACTAATGTATCTATCGAAATACAATTTTTCGAGGTCAACTATCGACAGTTGAACTATTGATAGTTGGGCAACACTATACTCTAGTGGATATTGGGTGGGTTGTAATCAGTCCGATATCGATAGACCTGAACCGCAACCTGTAGGTCCAATATAAACATGGAGGTAATTTGATAGTGCGCTTGCGTGCTTTTTGTTGTTTTACGTAGTTGACAATGTTTTGGCTACGTCTATAGGCATTTCATTTGAACAACGAAGTGTCAGTTAAATTGTAGAGGTTTTTTTTACCCGACTGCGCCAGTAGGAGGGTAATTTTTTTCGAGCGTATGTATGTATGTATGTGTGTATGTTTGAATGTCTATTTCTTTGGCACGGCCTACAGCCCAAACGGTTTGATGGATTTTAACTTATGAGGTGTCATAGGATTTGTAAAAATCGTGAGAGTGACATAGGGTATATTATTTTAAGGTGGCGTCTACGAATTAAAAAAGAGAGGGGGAATAAACAATTTACAAACGATACCCATATTGTAATTTTTAGCAAAAATGGGTTTATGGGTTTTATGTTACCGTTTCGACACAAGACTAAAAAGTATGAAATAAACTAAATTATTAAGATAAACAAAAAACCCGACTGCATAACAAACCTATTAACTGAAAAGAGAAAAACAAGCTCTATAATCACTAATCAGCTATAACAACTTTGTTTACCTCATACACCCCAACTAATTTTTAACGAAATATGTGTATTGAAAAAATAATTTTGTTGGAAAAAAGACATTCATTATTTTATTCATTAAAATGTAAAGTTATTAGCATATGAATTTTTCATGCTAAAACGATTTGTTATTATTTCAGCAATGAACGAAAGCGCTAACGTGCTCATGGAGACATTTTAAGAATCTTGATTTGGTAGTAAGTAGGGTGAGTGTACCTGTGCGGTGAGTTTACATCGAGTTCAGTAAATTTTAACTTATCCAAACAATTTATTTAATAATTTGAAAAAATGTAACCTATGTTGAAACCTTGATAATTCGATTCCGTTCTCGATTCTAAACAAACTACTTTTTAGTTTTGCGTTTATTAATTAACACGTTGCATAGGCTGCTGATGAAGATACCTGTAGGGTGTAGGTAGTTATACAAGGTGTTACAAAAGTCAAAATAAATATTTAAAACTTTTAAGGGGGTTGTTTTGTAGCTTTTAAGGCGGACTTTCGCTATGGGACCAACATCGAAATCGCGAAAATTAAATCAGCTGTCCCATACATTGGAGTAGATTTGTAGCTTAATATGGAACATCCAATTTTTTCGCGATTTCGATTTTGGTCCCATAGTGAAAGTTGTTCAGTTTGATGGTCTAAACCACCCCATTAAATGTTGATTTGTATTTTTGGAACACCTTGTATAGCTGTAAAGATGGTATCGTTTTCGTAAGTCCATAAAATAAGACTACTTACTGAGTTACTACAGCCTAAAATGCACATAAACATTAATTTTAACCACATTTTGTATCACTTTACTATATAAATGCTGAAGAAACGTCGTAACCGATAGATATTATATTTAGAACAGAAATAAAGAAGTTAGTAAATACGTAAATTTCGGAGGTCGGCGATCTCTAGCCTTTTTATCTGTTATGTTTTGGTTTAGTTCTACATAATAGATAAAAACTGTTATTATTCTGGTAAAATTTAATCAAAGAAAAATATTGATTTTCAATCGTGACATTGCCTGTGAAGAAAGAATCTCGGTTTTGAAATAAAAAACATTGATGTAAGTCCTTTCTTACACAAAAGACTGCCTGCCATACTATACAGGGTCCTTCTTAATATGCTGACACTTTTTAAGGGGATGACCAGACCATCAAACTGAACAACTTTCACTATGGGACCAACATTGATATCGCGAAAAAAATATCAGCTGTCCCATATATTTGGCTCGAGTAGGTTTTCAGTCTTGTATGGGACAGCAGATTTTTTTTTTCACGATTTCGATGTTGGTCCCGTAGAAAAAGTTTTTCAGTTTGACGGTCTGATCATCCCCTTAAAAAAGCGTCAGCATATTAAGAAGGGCTCTGTATTAAACAGGCTGCTTCAGAGCATCACACTGAAGAACTTTCACTATGACGCCACCACCGAAATCGTGAAAATGTTTTGTTTGTTTCCTCAATGGCTACTCGACCCAATTGTATGGAATTGAACAGCTGTTTTTTTCGCTATTTCAAAGTTTGAAAGTTGTTCAGTTTCATGGTCTGAAGCACCCACTTCAGTATTTTACCAGTATAAAGTGAGATGTAAAATTGCATTGCACTGCAGCCCCATTTCACTAGAGGGTGAAATGTAAATGGTCAGTCTGCTGACTGCTGCTGAAATCATCTCAATAGGCATCGACTTACTAACTACTGGACGAAGGGTCCGCGCTCACAAGTCGTCGCTTTTCTTACGAAGTAACGTAACTGATAATTTTTGACGAAACTGCTTACGTCCTTGTTAATAATTAAGTAGCAAAAATCTCTCTAATAGTTCGAAGTAAAATACATGACTTTATATTAAGATATATTTTTTGCAAATGAGCTTATGCGCCATTGTGATAACTAGTGAATGGTAGAAGATGTCAATATGTCAATAAGACAAATCGATAGAACTTCTAAATGTTAGTTAGATCACTTCGTAAGAATAGCGACGAAGTGTCCGAACTAAAAGAGCACCAAAACGTCAAAAGAGAACCAATTACGCGACAGTCTTCGTTTGATCGTACGACGACGCGCACGCGCAGGGGCGCGCGGCGCGCACCGAGTGGGATGGAAAAGAATTTTGAGCATTTTCAATGTTTTGAGTTGGTTTATAATAATACACGTACTTAGGTTTGTCTCGGACACTTCTTTCAACTACGCATAGCGATGCCAAAATGGTTCTTGTTTTATAAAATTAAAAAAGTAATTAGGTAGCTGTTGCCCGCTAATCCATCGGCGTGGAACTTAAAAAAGTATCCTACGTGTGAATAGGATACCAGGAGATATTCTATCATTGTGCCAAATTAAGTAATTATTTGGTTGTAATTTAAATTACTTGCATCAAATATTGTAGCGCCTACAAAAATTTGTAGAGCACAAAAGTAACGATGTGTACATACTAAGTTATAAACACAAGGTTACAAAAATTGAACGAAATCGAATCGATCGAATTTGTATCTTTTTGCAAAATTGACAAAAATGTTTGTAGCGTTGTTTCACATTGTTTCGTGGAAATCGGTACAGCTGCTTTCAAAATAACATAACATAACATAAATATTCTTTATCATAGTCACTAGATTTCATTTGAAATTGCATTGAAATAGATCCATCCACCGCTACGTGGATACAGAATGCCACACGCACATACTCTTCAATAACACCCCTCTTTTTGTGTCAGAGGACAAAAAGCAAGTTCTACACGGTGTTAGGGTAGACAGTTACATTACTTTAATGGGTGATTGTACTCATGATACTGAACAACATTCCAAAGGGAACATAACGTCGTTGATACTTCAATTAGTCACATGTCGGACGGGGAAAATTTTCAGGAAGAAGGTAAAACGTTGTATCCACAGGCACGACAGCTGACCGAGTTGACAAGTAACAAATTGAAATTTTTTTGTATATATAGAAGACATGATTGTGACAATTTGCCAAAAGCTAGCAACCAGATATCGGATATGTTGCGATCAAAAAACGAAAATTGATTTTATGTGACATGTGACATATTGCAGTATCAACGACGATAAGGGATATTTGCGAAAAAAAAAAAATCTATCAGCTGATTGCATTTAGTGTGGAAAGTCCAAAATTTGTTTGCGCAGTTCCTAATGTTTCTTACGGAAAGTTGTTCAGTATTATGAGTACAATCACACCTAAAAGTAAAGCAACTGTTTACCGTAACATCCTGTATAAATAAGTAGCTTCACTCCGGTAGTACACGGTGATGGACGGTATCTTTAATGGAATCAGTAATGATTCGTTAACCCCACAGGGTTCATTCATGCGAAATTGTTTACTGTTTTATTACGCGGTAAAATGCTTATGTGGGTATAGAACATTGGTCTCATGCTATGTTAGTGAAAAAAAGTGGAACGCTGATTTTCCATAGACAGCTTCCGATATTTATCGCTGACGTTTCGAAGCACTATGTATTGAATTTGGGTTCGTATCTAAGGCTAACCCCACATTGGGCGTGCGCGTTCCTCGAGCGTATGAACGACGCGAAAGCCGCGTGCGCGACGCTATAATAACGCGGTGTTAGCGTGCGCGCAAGTGCGCGTATTCGGCCGGTCAAACGAAGACTATCGCGTTTCTCTTTATAAGTTTTGGTGTTAGACCACATAACTATACAACGTGTTAATGAATAAACGCAAAACCTCATACACCCCAACTGATTTATAACAAAATAATTACATTGAAACAATAATTTCATTATTTTGACAGTTAACATTTAAAGCTATTCGCATTTTAAGTTTTGAGGCAGAAATGATTTGTTATCATTTCAGCAATGAATGATAGCGCTAACGTGCTCGTGGATACATTTTAAGAATCTTGTTTTGGTAGTAAGTAGGGTGAGAGTGCCAGAGCGGTGGTTGAGATCGATTTAAGCAAATTTTAAATTTTACAAAGAAATTATTTAATATTTTGAAAAAAATACCTAAGTTGAAACCATGATAATTCGATTCTGCTCTCGATTCTAAACAAACTACTTTCTAGTTTTGTGTTAATTCATTAACACGTATAGGGACTAGCCTTGCGGTATCATTTCCCCTCTGCCAAGGTAGAAGATCAATTGATCATGTGCATTTACATACAATTTTATACCTCTTATCGCTAAACGAGACAGCCTTTAATTGCGAAACATATCTTCAAACTAGTCGCGGGGGTTAACACGAGACTATTTTTATCGTATATTTAACGTTATTCAAGGCATATTGCCAGTCGTTCTACATGTTCAGCTTGTGGGTCAGTTACACGCAGAAGTCGCTCAGTGCGCTGCGCGTGCAATACAAAAATCGGCTGAGGATGTTGTTGGGGCTGCCTCGTTTCTGCAGCGCATCGGGCATGTTTGCCGAGTCGCTTTACAGCAGGGTTCGAAAAAATCGGATTTTTCATATAAATATCAAAAATCCGATTTTTTGATATATATCCGATATATATCTGATATGTATCCAGGCTAAGAAAACGAAGCGAATTTCATTCTGTAAACCTGTAATAATCTTCTTAGCTTACACTAAATCCAATTAGTTGACTTCACGTCTCACGTAAATAATAAGTTGACAATATGAAAGATATCGTAGGCACTAAAATATTACGTCTGAATACTCGTAGAACGAAGTGAAAAACAATAATGAGTCAATGTTTGTCAAATCTTTCGATTCCCTTGAAAGTGTAAATTATTAACGCTAGGAGCTCCAGGGAATACCCATTTTGTAAGTACCTCGTAAAATAAACCTTATATTATTTGAAGTAAAGGTTTGAATTTCAATAAAAAGCTAGCCGTACTGGTAAGTTAAAGGGGATTTCCCCTATTTTAAATGAGGTTGCCATTTTGGGAAACAATCTAAATTATTCTGAATTGTAGTTTTTCGCTACGTGTTGCCAGGGTAAACATTAATCTACAAAATTTGTAGTTCAGAAGATAGGAAAAAATCAATTGATATATATCAAGATAAAAATCAATTGATATATATCGTGATATATATCATGATATATATCCGCTGATACGAGTATATATCCGCGAACCCTGCTTTACAGCCATCATACGGAAACGAACCGCCTCCCTGCTGCACAGGCTACGGGCAGCACCAACACTCTCCTCGAGCCTATTGCAGCGCAGTTCCAGTGTCAAATCATTGGGCATTGGAATAGCCTGTATTGGGGCTCAATGCTCCCTTTTGTTTATGTTAAATTAATGTAAAAATTTTGTCACTAGCATAATTTTAATTCATTGTTACTAACACCTAATATGGATCTATGATCTGACACAAAATAAGTGAATTGAATTGAATAAAACATAGTCCGTAAGGCGTGAAAACATTAATAATTTGATTGTATTTCTCTTTCCCCGTCAGATAGGTACCACGCTAAGAGGAAGGATCTCTCTTTAAGACTAGAGTGAGCCATACCAATTGTAAAGTGTCCACATTTTTTGACGTTTAGGTTTGAGTGTGTGGTTTCAAGTAGTTTGGACAAAAGGCACCGAGTGACATATGGCCTTATGTTTACGGTCACTTTTCACACTAGCTCAAAAAAAAGTGGACAGCCGCATAAACAAATATCTATAGTTCTACCTCCTTCTACTATTAAAGGTATGTCATAAGACAAAAGAGACCAACTACAATCGTAAATTTATGCGGACTCTATGGAGATCCTTCCTCTTAGGTACCACGTGTTTCTTCACGCAAGTGACGCAGAAGGTATTGCTAGTATTTTTTTAAACAGCACCGTATGTGCTCATTTCCTCAACGTCACATTTCCATCGATATAGCAACATATTTCTCGCTCCATTTCGTCCGTCCGTTCGACAACGGAAGAAACGCCGAATGTAACGAGAAATTCTTTGATCGATGATGTTTTATGGATGTTTTTAAGTTAAAGGCGGCAGCGATTTTGAAAATGTTTACAGTGTTTGGTCCTGACTTATAATAATACATCCATCTTCTATACTTATAAAACAGTTCGGTGACTGACTGACTGACTGAGAGACAACGCACAGCTAGACACATGCAATTTGAAATATAGATTCTACGGAGGATGTAGGGATTAGTGGCGCACTAAGATATTATTTTTCGGTATACTAATTTCACGCGGACGAGGTCGCGTCCGAGCATGTCTTATTTTACATTTTCTTTTCAATTTTGGTACATAATTACTTACGTAGAGGGTGGGTTAGAAATTGCTTAAAATCGCCTTATGTAATTTATGATATCTTCTTCTTCTTATCGTGTGGGCAGCAAGTCCTGGTGTCAGAGTTTTTTCAGACCGCCTTACGGTCTGTGACATGGTTTTTATGTAACGACTAGTACCACCTGAGATAGTAGCCGGGACCAACGGCTTAACGCTCAGACAATCGGGTGATGCGGCCTGCAATGTCCTAACCAATTGGGGAAAAACGCACAAAGTGGCATATGGCTAGGTGTCCCCCGTAGGAATCGAACCCACGACCTCTGTGTCAAGAGCCCAATGCTCTTAACCATTAGACCACGGAGGCAGTTTTGTGATAGGAACAACCTAACAAAACTCTGTAAAATGACTGGGCCAATACACGTCTACCAAAAACGCATTCGCTTGTGAATGAAATGTCGCGAGTATTAGGCGGAATCGTTCACTCATTCGGTCTGTCAGTCCTTTTAACTTTTTCACACCATTTTCGCCCTGAAATATGGTGCCCAAGTAAGTTTTTTTGGAATTTATCTTTGCGTCAGTTTTAATAAACATATACTAACTTTACTCTATTTATTTGATTACGGATATGTAGTATGTTTGCTTTACGCAGAATTCACACTATTTTACAAAGTTTTTCATTCTAGAGATACACTAGACTATATTTTTAAAAGACCTGTCCAACGACACCCCACACTATGGGAAAAACGAGAAAAAAAAATCTACAGCTTTCTAGTACTAAGCGTCTAGCGCTTTCGAGCTAAGCCGCGGACAGACGGACAGACAGACAGATAGACGGACAAACGGACGGACATGGCGATACTATAAGGGTTCCTTGTATCTACCTATTGTATGTAAAATAGCTTTAGGGCTTTTGTAGTATATTGGTGTATAACTTTTTTAATGTAAGCTTCCTTAATTGAGAAATCATAAATAGAGCTCCACTGAACGGTAAAAGGAGCCTTAAGAGGATAGTTTTTAATGCGCGCTCCATACACATGAAGTTTGTTTATACAACGTGTTAATGAATTAACGCAAAACTAGAAAGTAGTTTGTTTAGAATCGAGAGCAGAATCGAATTATCATGTTTTCAACATAGGTATTTTTTTTTTCAAAATATTAAATAATTTGTTTGTAAAATTTAAAATTTACTGAACTCGATCTCAACCCACCGCACTGGTACAGTCACCCTACATAATACTAAAACAGGATTCTTAAAATGTATCCATGAGCATGTTAGCGCTTTCATTCATTGCTGAAATGATAACAAATCATTTATGCCTGAAAACTTAAAATGCGAATATCTTTAAATTTTAATCATCAAAATAATGAAATTATCGATTCAATCTAATTATTTTGTTATAAATCAGTTGGGGTGTATCAGGTTTTGCGCTTATTCATTAACACGTTGTATTTTCAATACTAAACGATTAAAGTCAATAACATTTTTCAGAAACAATCTAGAATATTTTATTACTATTGTCTCCAATGCTTTCATAGTGGAAGTTGTTCAGTTCGTACCCTTTTAAAGTATTATTAGGGTGATTTGTTACACCTTGTATACAAGGGATCCTATTGTAGGACTACAGAAATAGTCTAGGGAAAATAAGGTTTGAGATTGCATTAAATACACTTTATTAAATTGTGTTTGAACTAATATTATTGTTAGTTTATATCACCTTTGTCGAGATTTCGTGGTTATGTAGGTTCAGGAACCTGAGAAATACCTTAAAATTGATATAAATGTGCAAAGGGCAAGCTTATTTCTAAAGATATTTCTTCCAGCATACCAGCAAAAGAGACAGTTAATTATCACAAGGCAATTTCAATGTGTACAAACAAACAGTAAATAATTTAGTTTTGAAGACGAACAAAATATTAAATATCTACTCAAATTTATGACATTAACCGGGGATTATACTTGTTATAAGTAAAACTTATTGAACGAAGCCATCCTGTACAAAACCACCAGTTAAAATTTTTTTGTTCATACCTAAATTTAATGTTTTGTAAATGTCTTAATTATTCAATAATACACAATACAAAATAGGGGATTATTGACAATTTATGTTTTTCAGGTATGTATCAACTATATTCCAAATTATCACCTAAATTGCAATTAATGCAACCTACTCCATACAAAAATCCGTAGATTTCCCCGACTAAATCGCAAAATCGTAACTATCATGTTCTCTTCAGTACCACTACTAATATAAATAACAAAGTATCCCGTAAGAACGTAAATCCTTCAAAATTATGCAACAGAATAATCTTATACGCAGCAGAATATTTACGTAACAAATCGTTGTCCGCAGTCTCGTACGAACTTAGGTAAATCTAGCTTAATTTAAAAGCCAAAATAGCGAGTTTTGGCAAGGGTTGTAAACCACTGCATTCTCGTTCACCACTGCCAACTATGGAAACTGGGAACAAGAATTTAAAAGTTTTCTAGTTAGTGTTAGCGGAAATGTGGTTCTTGGCGGACCCCTCTGCGTGCTCTATGCATCGCCCCTTTGGGTGCACTCGAAGACTGTCAATACTGACAGGTGTCACTTCCTTCCAGCTCTCCGCGCGACGGACGCGCATACGCAATCCTGAACCGCTCGGATAGTTTTATATACAAGGTGTTACAAAGGTAAAAATAAAAAAAGTTGTTACAAAAGTAAACATAAACATTTAAGACTTTTAAGGGGATTGCTTAGACTATCAAACTGAACAACTTCCACTATGGGACCAACATCTAAATCGCCAAAAAAAAAATTTGCTGTCCCAAACATTTCTACAGTAGGCGTGATAACAAGTAAAGGAATATTCGAGGGTAGTGCTTTTTAGGGTTCCATACCCGAAGGGTGAAAACGGGACCCTATTCATAAGCTTACGCTGTCCGTCCGTCCGTCCGTCCGCGTCCGTACGTCAGTCCAAACCTTCCTATTTAGCGTTATTAGAATTTGCGTTACTATGGCGGCTTTGGTAACAAAAATTACAAAAAGTAAATAATTAAGGGTACCCCCCTTAATTTTTAAGGTTATGGAACCCTAAATAACACTACCCTCGAATCTTCCTTTACTTACTTTGACTAATTATTATAAGGACAAGCCTTGCGGTAGCATTTCCCCTCTGCCACGGTATAAGCACAATTGATCTTGTGCATTTACATTAAATTTTACACCTTATCACTAAACGAGACAGCCTATAATTGCGAAATAATAACTTCGAACTTAGAACGTTTGGGGTTCACACGAGTCTACTTTTCATGATTTTTAACATTCAAAATTAGAATCTAAAGTTATGGGGATTACAATCCAAAGTTGCGGATTTCATGTTACTTCGCCCCCCGCAAAAAGTGGCAGAAATGTTTGTTAGTAGAATTACACGCGTAACCAGTCCACATATAAATTGTCAAAGTTTACTTAATATAACGCCTACTGTTGAAGCCCACGCAAATCTATTTGTAAAAAGCTGCCTTTTAGTCTAATAATCTGTCTTTAATGTACAAAGGCTCAATCTATTTTTTATTTAGCTTCTTTATTAATAGAATCGTCGTCGCCCCCCAAGATTTAATTAAATTTTGATACTGGTTTGCATGTAATTATCAGGTTTTAAGCTTCCCGAAAGGGATTATGGTTGTGAACTGAGGTAAAATCTGAGCGGGCTTAGATCTGTGCTTTTCATTATCTAAATCTATTTATAGACCTTCTTGCAACACTTCGTTAGCACGATTCAGCCTAGCGATAATAGCCTAGTCATTTTACGGTTCGAGCCGGGACTAATTAAGAATTGTTTTTTTTTTCGGTAAATCATTTGAGAGCCAATTAGAGCCTAGAAATAAAATTAAAATTATTAGCCAAAATAAAAAAAAACACATTAGCAACAGCCCCAAATTTAAAATTTTGCATTTTTTCTTGCTCTAGAAAACCGGAAGGTGAACATTTTTTTTTTACCTTATTAACGCTTTTCCATTAGGTATACATACTTTAAACACGGAGTAAATATTTTTGTCTACTTAGAAAATACATTTCTATTTTAAATGATTAACTATTTTTAAAAATTACGGTGGCTATTTTACTCAAACGCTCAAAAGCCATTTATATTGTGGAATATAATTTTAATGAGCGCATTGGTATTAATATTATTAAGTTAAAAACCTTCTGGAGACACCATTTTGATTTTTACGTTGCGTGGTGATTTAAAAAAAAAATATGTTTTCAGATATACTTTTTGTCACTAAACCGTGCCGGTTACAGTTTAAAAGTCCCATTCATAATTACTTCCCACCCCTCCAAACAAAACTCCGTAAAATGACTGGGCTATAACGTCAGAACGTCTGTTAGTTAACCTCAAGTCTGCAAACAGTTACCTCCAACCCGTAAACCACCAATTAAACAAACGTAAACTCTTCATTTACCGGCGCTCACTTCGCTATACAACTATTAGTATACTGATAGTACATCAGTTCATGTCCATTTATTTTAAGATTATTTTGGGGGTGTTTTGTGGGCGAAAGACATTTTACACTTCAATCCATTCTGCTAAAGGTGAGCGTTGCTACACTGTAGTGTGCTCGTATTCGTAACATGCACATAGTAATCTGTGTAATCTCTATAAATTCAGAAAATTTTGTTTCAGCTACCAAACATCTTTTGAGGCGTGTTGTTGTAGGAAGGCTTTTAGCACATTGAAGGTTTCAGGACGAAATAACGGGTCAATGAGGCGTATTCATTAAAGAAAATAATTGTTAAATGATATTGGATGGATGTCATTCCAAAATTACAATCCTAAAAATTTTGTTGTCAGAACGATAATGTTAAGTGTTTAATTTCTCGATTCTCCAATTTTAGGGAGCAATTTGTTACGATTGCAACAATGTGAAACACGTTTTGATACGTTAAATTTATCGAATTTTTGTGCAGGCAATGTTCGTTTATTTACAAAAAACGTTCGTTTATGTACAGAATTATCGGTGTTATTGCATATTTATTGGTAGTGAACATTTTATCCATTTGCACCAATATCAAACGTCATCAGATGATGCAACTATGGACAAATATCACTTTTTACTGTCAATGTGACAGACTTAATTTACAGATTTTTTTGCTTCACTAGTCTTGGACTATTTTTAGACATTGACAGATATACTATAAGTGGTACATCGATGTTTTACAACCGAAATACTGAACAGGCAAATGCAAATAATTCACAATACTTTCAACAAGGACAGACACTTTAAAGATACATAGATAAGATAAGTATCGAAATAATTATCAGTAAATGAATCAGGATATCCTACTAATATAATAAATGTAAATGTTTATGATGATGTTCGGATGTTTATATGTTTGTGGCTTTGGATGAAATTTGGCAAATAAGATACTTTTCAAGGCCATGCAGACGGAGTCGCGGGCAACAGCTAGTATGATTATAAATCATAATTTTCTATAGGGTCTTAATAAATGCTGATGGTTTTGTAAGGGCATGCTCAGAACATCAAACTCAAACAATTTTATTTCTTAGGTATTTTTTTCTGTTCTGCAAATTTTGGAACGTTGATTGTGAATCTAGTTCAGTTATAAACTTTGACTAATTATTATAAGGACTAGCCTTGCGGTAGCATTTCCCCTCTGCCACGGTATAAGCGCAATTGATCTTGTGCATTTACATTCAATTTTATACCTTATCACTAAACGAGACAGCCTATAATTGCGAAATAATAACTTCGAACTTAGAACGTTTGGGGTTCACACGAGACTACTTTTCATGATTTTTATCATTCAAAATTAGAATCTAAAGTTATGGGGAATAAAATCCAAAGTTGCGGATTTCATGTTACGTCGCCCCCCGCAAAAAGTGGCAGAAATGTTTGTTAGTAGAATTACACGCGTAACCAGTCCACATATAATAGTCAAAGGTTATAAATAAGTCATCGATGGTATAAGGTTCTGGGTGGGTTATAGATTCGAGATACACTTCCTAATGCATTTTTCTATCTTTTTGATATACTGACAGGGGGTTAGGGTAAACAGTTGCATTACTTTAAGGGGTGATTGTACCCATGATACTGATAAATTTCCCCTAAGAAACCTATCGAAAATTCGCAAATTTTTATTTCAAAGATCGATCAGCTGATTGCATTTAGTATGGATATTGAATTTTTTTTTAGAATTTACTATATGTTTCTTAGGGAAAGTTGATCAGTATCATGGGTACAAACACCCCTTAAAGTAATGCAACTGTTCACCCTACTGTATAGTATACGTATTGTTAACTTCGACAATAATTCGCTCTTAGTGACTAGCGTTCGAGTTACCGTAGTTACCATCCGACTGCGACACTAGCGAGGTATTTCGACAAGTATTTAGTACTGGCACACGTCGGCCGCATTCTGAACCGAATTCCTTTGCTATGTGCATATTAATCACCGCAAGTTTGACTGCCAAATCTATGAATGCTGGGATATTTCAGCATTTATACAACAACGATGTAAAATGAAGCCGTGGTGGTCCAGTGGCGAGTAACCTTGCCTGCCGTGCAGGAGGCGATGGTTCGATCCCCGTCCAGGCCGACTACCAATGAGTTTATCGGAATTTATGTACGATTTGTAACACCACTGGCTTTTCGGTGAAGGAAAACATCGTGAGGAAACCTGCATGCTTCAATTTCGAGGCATGTATTGTACCCACTGTCCATTATAAGAGGCGACGGGCTCACCCCCCGTCACACTGGACAGAGTTTCGGTACTACTGGTGAAACGTGGACGTTCTAAGGTTTCAGAATATCTCTGACTACCCCCTCGGGGAATATAGTCGTGAGCATATGCTAATGATATGTAAAATGAAAATTGTGATAATTTTATCATCAACATCCACAGTCTGAATTCACCCACAGCTGGGTATAGGCCTTCATTCGTTTACAGGGCTGCAATCGCGAGTCATAATCCCTTTATTTATACGTCGTCAACATTTGACGCCCACATTCTGCGGTTTTGGGTATTTAACTAAGAGCTACTGTATCTGACCCCTTTTCTAATAGTACCCATTCAATAAGGACCGATTACTGCATAGGAAATCGCTCAGGGCTGCAATGGCGGTAAATATTCAGTGATTGAACCGTGATTGGACTACGTACAAACCAACACTTTTGACACATTTGGTATTGCACTAATCGCGGTACTGCTCTTGACAGCCGTTAGAGCCGTTTTGAGTTTAGCGCGATGCAGAATTCAGCACAGTTGAATAGCAATTGGATTGCAATGTGATAAGAACTGAAATTGGATATGAATAGAACTTCGATAACTAAAGCTGGCGCGTGCCACGTATTTGCGCAATGCCCTTGTCTCACTGCACGCATAATGAAAAGTTTCTCTATCCCTCTCAAGCACGGACGTAGTGACAGGAAAAAGGCATTTGTGTGTGTCTGTGAACGCGCCAGCTTTATAGTTAACCAACCTGTATGCCACCTTCCTTTGTCCTAAGCATCCACGTAGCTCCTGCGACTCTCTTTCATGCTATGATATCTTAGAATAAGCTAAGTGGAACGCTGATTTTCCATAAACAGCTTCCGTCATCTATCTGTGATCTATTGAACTTGGGTTCGTATCATAAACTGGTGCGATAGCGCGCTACACCTCAGCGCTGTAGTAGTGAGAGATTTCGCTCACATCAATCACTGTCTTGTTGGTCTTGTGGTCTAGACAACCGGCTCACGTTCGAGTGGTCATGGTTCGGTCCTCGTGTCGGCCGACTTTTTCAATTTATTTCACAATGTGGATCCGCCTGGTGCTCATAAGCAGTAACGCTAATAACTAGACATCTTAAAATCCCAGGCAACTTACCTATCTATATCCATATACATATTTTTCTATTCTCTCTTTGTTGTCACGATGGCGGCCGGACGAGCCACACTTTGCTTCCCTTCCCTCGCCACCACTTGGACAATGCTTTGTGTTCTGCCCATTTCCATTCTCCATGCCTCTCCTGTATAGGGGGATGACCAGACCATCAAACTGAACAACTTTCTCTTTCTCCAACATCGAAATCGTGAAAAAAATCTGCTCGAAACATTTGGCTCAAGTAGTATTGCAGTTTCGTATGGAACAGCAGATTGTTTTTCGCGATTTCAATGTTGGTCCCATAGAGAAAGTTGTTCAGTTTGACCTTGTAGTCGGCCGATCAAACGAAGACTGTTGCGTAATTCGTTCTCTTTTTACGTTTTCGTTCTCTTTTTATTCGGACACTTTAGTGCACGGACGCTCCGTCCAGTAGTGGTAAGTCAATGACCGTCACTATGTTCCCGCTCGTTACATCACATGAATCACCCGTGAAACAGAACGATGCTGGAGATTTTAACCTTTGTTTTAAAACAAAGTTAAAACGTCCAGCATCGCGTTCTTTTTTTCCTTTTTACTCACAATTTTCACGTTAGGTATGTAAGGTTTTATTAATTTTCATAAGGTTTTATTGATACCTTGCACTGGCCACACTGGCGGCATCGGTTGAAGGACGAGGTTTTGGGCGAAGGAGGGCAGCCAGTCTCGGGCAGTAGAGTCGCACAGACGCTTCGATTGTAAATTAAGATAATAAGTTTTGAACAACAGTTGGCTAATTTGGTTGATGTTGGATAGTTCTAATAATTAGTAAATTAAGATGATAAGTTTTAATGTTGGATAGTCATAAATAATTAAGTATAATAGAAGATGGACAATATATGTTTTGAAAAGGATATTGTGTTGGTTATTTCTGAGATAGTTCTACATCTCAGAAGCGGGGGATGAACTTTTCTGGTAAGTGTACGCCTACAATTACTCATGTATAAGTAATATGATTTGAAATATGATAGATACCATTTTTGTATGTTAGTGAACCCATTAGTTATGAGCATATTGAAGGTATCAAGATGAATACAAATTCACTGCATAAGAAATGCGTATCCCTTAGTCACATTATTTCTACACATAAATCAAAGTCAAGGTTCTGATGAATGAATGATGGTCAATCATGAAGTAACCTTGAAATTTCCGTACCTCTTGTTGGAGCGATAATATTCGTTGGTAACAAAACAAATGTATCAAGTTTCAGTTTCATTATAAGCTACGCTAGGGAACGCTTTGTTTGTTTATATTTGGTAACGTGATAAACTTATATGATGATTGTGAGTTGTTCCCATTGTGTTATTAGGTTTTGATTCCTTTAAATACATAGGTATATTAACATTTACGATTTGCCGTAAAAAAAAAAAATACGGCGAGTTTCAGCTATTGATGAAGGGATTGGACTCTGGAAACTCCAAAGCAGAAACGGTCTCGCTTCTAACGCAGACGAGTTAGCATGCGCCAGGGCAGCTGTGGCCACAACCGCCACATGCTAGAGCTATAACAAACATGGAGGATGGAGCCAGCGCGATTGCGTTGGATGGAGAAGGACTTGCAGAGGGGAGTCGCGGTTGCAGCAGGGTGCCTGGTGCTGGGTTGAGCAACGAGGCGAGCCGCAGTTGCAGCAGGGCGCCTGATGCTAGGTCGAGCTGCGAGGCGAGCCGCAGTTGCAGCAGGGTGCCTGGTGATGGGTTGAGCAACGAGGTGAGCCGCAGTTGCAGCAGGGTGCCTGGTGCTGGGTTGAGCAACGAGGCGAGCCGAAGTTGCAGCAGGGCGCCTGGTGCTGGGTTGAGCAACGAGGCGAGCCGCAGGTGCAGCAGGGCGCCTGATGCTGGGTCAAGCTGCGAGGCGAGCCGCAGTTGCTGCAGGGTGCCTTATGCTGGGTCGAACTGCAGGGCGAGCCACAGTTGCACCAGGGTTCCTGATGCTGGGTCCAGCAACGTGTGAGGCTCGAAAACGGAGCAGACTATCTGATGGGTGCGATAGGAAGAAACGAGAATCTGCGAGCGGTGATTGCCGCACAAAAGGTCATGTAATTCATCTTTTTCTTCTATGGTTAAGGATAATTAAAATAATAAAATCCATTGATACTGTGCCAGCCATCGAACCTGAACGCAATATCGGTTAATAGAGATATTATTCCTGAATTCAATCTTTCAGAAAATAACTATAATAACTTAAGGGTTAAGACTATAAAATTATAGTGAGTCTCACCTCACTAAGCAAAAACTCACACGACGATTGCACGGCAAGCTAAAACCTGGTACCTGGTGCCTCAATATTATTTGAGACGGATAATGAACAGAATATTGGAACGAGTTCAAAGGTTAATCAAATTAAATTCTTCATGAAATTGTCATGGCGATGGGCTCACTCCCCGTCGCACTGGACGGAGTTTCGGTGCTGGTGAGGCGTGGATGGTCTGGGGTTTCGGAATGTCTCTGACTGCCCCTCGGGGAATATACTTAGTCGTGAGCATATGCTTATAATTGTCATAGTAACTTGTGACCTTTTTCTTTCTATTCTAAGAATAAGAATATGAATCATTTATTTATGAAACATGAGTATTACAGTAGATCAGGTCAGGCTAAGTGCGATGAACTAGGTACTAGTGGTGCGCGGGCTCCACCTACATACTATTTCTAATAAGGCGAAGCCGGGTTCTCTCTCTGTGTCACTGAAATAGATAGGACACAAACCGAAGTCATATGTAGATTAAAACAATACAGGACCAACGAAGGCTCAGCCATGATCACATTTGATCCACAGGATTGGCAACAATTTAGCACATTACGTGGATTCTGCGAAAGTGACTTTGACGAATGATGGTTTGACCGCTACCTGTTTCTTGTACGATCGAGAATGATAGTTTGTTAGAAAAACTCATGCTGGATAGTCACGCTTACTCCAAGTGTCTATTCAGTAGTCACATAATAATTCCTACACACGATGGTTACAAGTTATCCAACGTACAAGATGCTGACGAGCGCCTTGAAAGAGTTACAGTAATAGTACATAATAAAATTTATGATGTTGCGAGTATTGGGGCTGCTGCGGGAACAGCAATATTTACTGGTAGCGAGTTGTTGAAATCCAAAATTGTAGGGAAACCAAATATGACAAATACGTATGTAACGAACGAACGATAAAATGAAAACTGGATCTTCCATAATTTGTTTATATTTAGTATTTCAATAATTTGGCTGTCACATTTGCTGCTGAGCGCGTAAAAACAATCTGTCTTCGGATCGGGCTAAGGGCCCGCCCGCAAGAATGCTCTTGAGAATCTCAAGTTGAGATATTTAAAATAAATAATAATAATAAATACTTCTAACCATGTTGCTATATGTTATACAAAATTAGATGGATAGAGATAGGTAAAATATTCTAGATGTTTGGTGGTTGTGGGAGAGATGCTTGTTACACGTATAGTGTGTTTACAAGATTGCACATGGCTTAGTTTTGATAACAATAACACCGTGCTTAGTACAGTCAGTATCAAAAGTAAAAGATAACGAAAGTATCTACCTTAAAATTATTAGATGATGTTATATTCGTGTTCGTAATTTTATTGTTAGCTTTGAAGGTGATAACTTCACCTTAACATTCTACACGTTACATCTACCTATAACTTAGTAAGAAGATAGATTTGCTTGTGTAAGATTAATTTCATTTTGAATTGCGCCCAACTTAATTGGCTTTAGTTGATGACTGTACCATGGCATCTTCGAAAGTAATTTCTTATTTTCGCGTTCTGAAAGAGTGCGCGTAGTTTATAGACTAGTATGCGGATCGGATTTGTCGAAACAACAAACTGATGATATTATCTCGAACGGTTTAATGAAAATCGTCATGCGTTTAGTTGATATGGTATCTACAAGCAAGACAAAGCTCATAGAACTCCTTCGGCGCGGCATTACAGACAGTGTTTTGCACACGATAAAACGAGTAAGGCTACACTAATATTACAGAGATAAAATCGAGTTAAAAACAGTCAATGCAACGTCCTATACTTTAGACACCCGACCGAATGTTCAATGAAATGCTGCATGCAGGCATCATAAGATTCATAAAAAAAATTAAATCGAACTATCTACCCCAATTATTGTTGTAAATAAAAGGGGGGATGGCGGTTCTCCGTAATACTTGAATTACCATACTAATTAATTGAATCACTGGAAAAGAAAAGATACCCTATCCAAGTTAGAATTATTATTTATGACCGAAGGTACTCCGAGAAGAACCTATTTTGATAATCTTTTAGGCCCAGCATTTTGGGTGAGCATTTGAATATTGTGAGCGATGCAACCTCCTCAAAATATAAAGAGAGCGCAATAAAAAAGAAATATAATATAATAATAACGATGCTTTAAGTATGTCTTTGTACCGTCTATTAAATGCTAGTCTCTTATTATTTCATGTCAGCATGAGCTGTATCGCATGGAAATCACTCATTCTGGTGCTAATTTCAGATTTGTCAATTTTACAAGACTCCACAGATGTATAAAACAGATATCTGATTATTTTCCTAAGTACTTATTGGAGTCTAAGTACTTATTATAGATTTACTTTAAGTACCGAGTATCAAAAAATGATTTAAAAAAAAAAGGAAAGATTATATTTTATTTTATGATTTCAGAAGTTTTTTTTTTGGTCTAAAGAACTATAAAAGTAATAATTAAAAATTTGATTGATGATGGTCTTTGAAAGGTAATAAGAAAGTATTTAAATAGCATAAATATTGGTCAACATAAAGTAGTGAAATAAAATATTTACTTACCTATGATGACATCGTCTTGTTGAAATAAATTTCATTTTATTGACAGCTATTATTTGGTTTAGATAACTGAAGATAAACCTAAGATCAATACAATAATTGGTCTAAGGATAAACCTAAAATAGGTAGATGGATAATAAGAAAGCATGACATGGAGCCACTTTCCTGGGTCTTCCTAATGGTTGGTTGGGTTAATAGAATTGTTGTTTTATTTTGTTCTTCGATAAAAAGAATCGTTGTGTGAAGAAAATTAACGATAATTAAGAGTTTAAAAGTCGAGACTTTTGTTTAGCTGACGTAACAGATTAACAACTATCTATCTACTCTTAGGACTATCTGTCTGTAAGAAATTAGCTACTATAATACTTATACGTTTTAATACAGTTTGATATTGCAAGTCTAGTGTTTAAAAGCCAATGAGATAAATAATATATGAGATAGATAATTGACACAAATTTTTAATAGACAGAATAGTCGGTGGTCTTTTAGTTAGTATAAATTTCCGGCGTTAATGTCCGAGTGCCTGTACAAATTGTCAGGACGGGATATCCACAACAAAAATTTGTTATTTGATAAGGTCAGTCGGTCTTAAGAGGCCATGATAGCTGAGGATGACTTTGAAATCGGAACCTGTCTTGAGTCTAAGAGACATAATGACCGTTGTGGATTCTTTTACAAAGCTCTTATTCATCAAACTGATCAAAAATTCAAGCGGTGGTTATAGTTTCAGAATCTTATCAGAATGATATAATGTTATTAAATACCGAGCATTAGATAACATTGACTGTTACGCTGCATATTGTGACTACAAAATTGTTAGTTGTTTGTTTTTCAGTTCGGGTGCAGCAAGAGCATGGAAAACGTTCATTACTTGTTTCGCCTGAATAAGATACTGGATAATTATGGTTGATTCGTTAAACTGACACCATTAAAAGAGAGGTTCGGTTTACGGATTTATTAAGTTTGGATACTGAATATGGTTGATCTGTTAAACCAACACCAATAAAAGAGAGGTTTGGTTTACGGATTTATTTTGGTTGGATAAAAGAATACAAATTGGCTAGTTAAAGGGTTACACTATTGTAACCATTCATAATTCATTTATTACTTGTTGATTGGACATGTTGCATAAAATGGTATAATTAATTTGTGGTACAGCAATCTGCCTCTTCAAGGCATTCAATGTCATCATTTTTATTAAATATCTTAAAATGTCAAAATAATTAGAATTATTAACAGAGGTAATATATTAATATTTGGTTGTTATTGGATGGTTAATGGTTATACAACTTGTTAATGAATAAGCGCAAAACCTCATACACCCCAACTGATTTATAACAAAACAATTAGATTAAAACAATAATTTCATTGTTTTGATAGTTAAAATTTAAAATGTGAATACATAAGTTTTCAGGCATAAATGATTTGTAATCATTTCAGCAAAGAATGAAAGCGCTAACGTGCTCATGGATACATTTTTAAGAATCTTGCTTTGGTAGTAAGTAGGGTGAGAGTGCCCGAGCGGTGGGTTGAGATCGAGTTCAGTAAACTTTAGATGTTACTAACATATTACTTAATATTTTGAAAAAAATTACCTATGTTAATTCGAATCTGCTCTCGATTCTAAACAAACTACTTTCTAGTTTTGCTTTAATTAATTAACACGTTGTATAATTGGTTAGATGCCTGGATATAAGGACAGATCATTATTAGAGTTGGCACATAATTTAGCCGGGGATTGATGTTTTGTATAGGTACCCAATTAGTTTGTTAGTTGTTTAAAAGAATTAAGATAAAGAGATACAATATTTTCTAGTGGATGCCACAAATAATACATTGCATATAAAAGCAGTAAAATCACTATAGTTTATTGATGAATTGGGTTTGTTTGTTTTGTTGTTACATTGTTGTAATGTTTATTTATTGTTACATTGTTGTAATTTTTATTTATTGTTACATTGTTGTCAATAGTACCTACTATTTTTATAACTGTTTGTTAAAATTTTTTTCTTTTACTTATTAATTGTTATGATAAAAACCAGGTAGGTAATCAATTTATTTGCTTGGTTTATCTAGTACAGTCTAGTTCGTTTAAAAAAAAAAAGAATGCATTTACTTATACATCATTTACCAGTAAACATTTCATATTAAAATTAAGTTAATCAACACAAAAATAATGTTTACGAACAATTTATTCTTATGACAATTATTTGTTTGGTCAATCAACTAATTGACCAAAAAGCTATTCAGCGTGGCAACAACGCTGCGCTGCTAGCATTATGGGCTCCTTTGCGCCAGATTCAGGATGGACGAGAGGCGGGTTATTTGACTGAGCTTGTATTTCATTGTTTTGACGAAGCTAAGTGCTGATTTATGTCTGTTTTTCTTTGTTATCAACTTATTAATCTAATGTTTATGTTGTATACATAGTGTAAAATATATTTGATATTTAGGTACTTTATGTATAAAAGCTAGTGATTATAATTGACTGTTTAGTAATCTCGTAATAAAATGTACCTTTTTGCCGAGTGTAAGGTTCCACCGGGTACGTGTATGAGGACATACACGTCGTCAGGATGGTCGAGTGTAAGGTTTTATTAATTTTCATAAGGTTTTATTGATACCTTGCACTGGCCACACTGGCGGCATCGGTTGAAGGACGAGGTTTTGGGCGAAGGAGGGCAGCCAGTCTCGGGCAGTAGAGTCGCACAGACGCTTCGATTGTAAATTAAGATAATAAGTTTTGAACAACAGTTGGCTAATTTGGTTGATGTTGGATAGTTCTAATAATTAGTAAATTAAGATGATAAGTTTTAATGTTGGATAGTCATAAATAATTAAGTATAATAGAAGATGGACAATATATGTTTTGAAAAGGATATTGTGTTGGTTATTTCTGAGATAGTTCTACAGGTAGAACGTTACACGTTACACTAAATTACTTGAGCAATTTAATTTCGTTTTACCATGTCAATGTGCAAGTAACGTGTATCCAGTTACCTACACGACTAACGAGATTAATCCTGTCACGCGTAGCATAAACCGGTTTGGCCTAGGACAAACTTAGTTTGGTCTGAAATCGGTTTTGGTTCAAAAATAGGGCTGCCTCTCCGATGCCTGGCGCAATCTTTTTATTCATGTTGTAGGTAATATTTTATTATGTAATAAAACCTCAGAGAAGAGGAGATATTTTCATACATGAAAGAATTATCAAAATCAATCCATAGTTTTCGAGTAAATTCCCCATTCGTACGACCGAAAATGCGACAACCCAACATTGCAACCATCATTGTGCAGACATTCTTTTTTTTTCGTGTAGAGCTTCAATTATTCCACAATTTATTGTTTAAAGAGATCTGTATTGTAAAGAAAATCAATAGGAACAAAACGCTGGGTGAATACAACAACGGCACAAGTCAAAAAAGTTGATTTTGAGAAAAATTTCATTAAGGGGATATAATTCGGAGTGCGCTCCATACAAACGTAATATGGTGATATTTTCAATACTAGCCAATTAAAGTCAATGAAATTTTGCTGAAACAATCTTGAAAAAAATTGCTAGGATTAATTTAAGATTTGTATGGAAATCTTTGAGGCACTGTAACTTTAAAACTATACATTTTAACGAAAATCTGACTCTTTACAAGCATAGAAATTTATTTTTAGATTGATTATAAAAAATTTCATTCAGTTTAATTGGTTAGTATTGAAAATATCACCATAGTACGTTTGTATGGAGCGCGCTATCAGCTATTATATCCTCATAAAGTTGGCGCGAGAGAGTGCGCACGAACAAATTCGTCTGTAGTTACTACACAGCAAGGGTTAGATTCAGTGAAATATCGAGTTAGGTCTATATTGCACAAGATAAAGTATGCGATGTAGAACCAGAATTCGGTGCTAACTCAAATTTGCCAAATTTTCAGTTGTGCCGTTGTTGTATTCACCCAGCGAAAATTTCTACTTTCGGCTTCCAGTTAGATGCGATAGGCTTTAGGGTGGGAACCCTATTTTGATAGGACTTTTATTTTTATTTATATTATTTATTGAGAAACCCAACAGCTTTATTAAAACATAGTGCTTAAAATTTACTAACTAAAACATAAGCCAACTATAGCTTTCCCTAGCATAATATTACAGAATAGTTGACAACATCACATCATAAAAGGATGTGAGCAAGAAAGATAGTTTTAAGTCATATAATAACAACACAGAAGCTCAGAAATTCCAACATAACAATTACCTATCCAAATAATATGTACTTACTCAATTACTTAATTTACGTTATGTGTTTTTTCCACTGGAATATGTATTACGTAAACAAATACTGTAGAAAACTTGCAGTAGGATCTAGGAGTATACCACTTAAATATATCATAGCTTTGAAATACCAAGAAAAAGCTAAAGAAGTGGGTCAGTCCAGTTTGCCAAATGCACTCGGAAACATATTGTATATGAAATATGTCATACAGTGTTCCGGTCGTCCGTCGGCGCCGGGTTCAAGAGGTGGCGAGACCCGCCTAATATGTGAGATATTACTGTTGGCGCGCTCCATACAAACGAAGTCTGGTTATACTTTTAATACTAACCAATTAAAGTTAGTGAAATTTTTCTAAAAAAATCTAGAAAGTAATCTCTATGCTTGTATCGTGTCAGATTTTCGTTAAAATGTATAGTTGTAAAGTTTTAGTGCCTCAAAGATTTCAATACAAATCTTAAATTAATCCTAGCATTGAAACTGTATATTTTAACGAAAATCGGACAAGATACAAGCATGGAGATTTGTTTCTAGATTGTTACTGCAAAATGGTATTGACTTTAATTGATTATTATTGAAAATATCACCAGACTTCGTTTGTATACAGCGCGCATTTACACATTCGGAATAAACTTCTCTTAAAGAAGATAGAGTTGAAAAATTTTAACTCTGTCGTAATGGCTTGGTAGCTTGAAAAATTTTGCCGCCTGCCAAACTAAGGATTTGCTTTCGTCCAATTGGAAATTTTTTCAATAAGTAGCCTTGATGAGTGGCGACCACGGGCCGGAAAGCGCAGCGTGGGTATGCCCAAGGTGGACCGACGACCCGGTGAAGGCGACGGGAATTCATAAGATGAGGGCAGCGGGAGGAAAGGTCGTTGTGGCGATCCTTGGGGAAGGCCTATGTCCAGTAGTGGAAGTCTAGAGCTGAGATGATGATGATGAAGTAGTCTTGAAGAAGATTCTATCCCAATTTATTAAACAAGTAACTGAACAAATAGTATCTTTCTTGCACGTGCTTATTTTCATCTATTATTAAAACCTTTGAAATGACATTTGGGATGGAGCCTATACAACGTGTTAATGAATTAACGCAAAACTAGAAAGTAGTTTGTTTAGAATCGAGAGCAGAATCGAATTATCATGGTTTCAACATAGGTAATTTTATTGATTATTAGTGGCGACGGGCTCACCCCCCATCACACTGGACAGAGTTTCGGTACTACTGGTGAAACGTGGATGTTCCGAGGTTTCAGAATATCTCTGAATACCCGCTCGGGGAATATAGTCGTGAGCATATGTGTTCACGACAGCGAGTATCCACGTCTACCTCGGCTCCCGCTTCCCCTCACCGCGGTTGCGGGGGCCGAGGCACCCCCTCGCTGGCCTTCGAGCGTCTACGCATTTCGCGGCGGTGCTGCTACGATTCCTCCCCGCGAAGTGAGACACCCAACGTTATCAGTGCAAATTCTAATTAGAATTTTCCGTCATTTTTATACTATTTACTCAAAGAATGCACTGATCACGTTGGGTATATCATGTTTATACAATTTCCTAATAGTTTTTTATAGTTTTTGTCTTGTATTTGTCATGTATTTCATGCATATCGATCGTAGTTTTAAGTTTTATTAAATATTGTGTTTTTTAGTTGTTTTATAGGTATAAGTTTGGTTTTTTTAATAAAGTTTTTCATTTTTACAGTTAGGATAGGCTAGGTTAAGTTTTACATTGTATAGAATTGCTTATATCGTGTTTTTTTTGAATCCCAAGTTTTAGACCCTTATTTTTCGAGTCACAGTATAGATAGATTTTAACAGATAAATTGAATAGATTGTAGTTAACGAACTTTCTCATAATTTAACTAAAATAACAGTTCAGTTAAGATAAATAAGAGATTATAACGTTTTTAAAGATTGCTTTCACACTTAACACTTTGCCCCCGTATTTTGCATAGTAAACACATACATAGAGCCATAGAAATAGATGCACTAAATGCATACGGTCCAGGTGCACTAAGACAGAAACCTAGGCTATAGATAGAATGCCTATAATTGTTTGGAAATGAAAATGTTTTGATCGGTGCGGTAAAAATCTGTATATTTTTCCGCCTCACTCTGTCTTAGTCACCTGGCCATCCTAACTAGAATAGACTGTTATATATCAAAATACGGGGACTTATAAGTTCCTTTTCACCAATAAGAAAGTTTGTATCTGAATCTCATAGTTTAAGAAATATTGTCAAATATGTGTGTAAACCTAAGTGAAATTGATGTAAAACCAAAACAAAAATAGAAAATAAAACAAGGCCGTCCCTACGGTATTGCCGTGAGGTAGCTCAGTAAATTCGATCGCTCAGTTCGATAATCAGTCGCAACAAGAGTCCTCACAGCAAAACCGGAAGAAAGCTAGCGAAAATCAACTGAAGAATTCTTTTATTGGAAGAACCCCCCCCCGCTTCTGCTGCCCCGCTCTCAAGACAGCTGCTCTCCCTCCACGGCCCTAGTCTCACACGTACTGCCGTAATCGGGACTATAGTCCGGCGATAGTCTCTAGTAGCAAATGTGCGAAACCAGACGAACGTCGAAGGCTGGTTGACCACATTTTATGGTCCTTCGAGCCGGATCCCGTCCTGAGCGTACTGTGAGACCTGGGTGAAGACCTGGAAGACCTGCTGTATAGAAAATGCCCGTGACAAGAAGTATGAAGTCTGTGCCGCGTCGCGACGGACTCCCGCTCCGTGAAGAGGAGTCCACGTCACGTCCTGGTGTGTCTGCGTCGGGCACCGCGGCCGACTCCGAGCCCACGGCGTCGTCCGCGACGACCACGGAGTCGAGCACCGCCACCACAGCCCCAGACACATCAGCCACGTCGACCGACGCCACGAAAACCACCGCACCACAGAAGTCACCACGATCCAGAGCATCGAAAGCATCCAGCAGAAAACAACGGGAGCTGGCGCAGGCCCGGCTAGAGCTCTTACGAGCTCGCGTCGAACTAGCCGAGGCCAAAGTCAGCGTACTAGAAGAAACTTCAGATGAAGAGGACTCAATAGATGAAACGGTCCGAGAAGAAAGGACGTCGGAATGGGTCGATAGAAGCACTCTCGCCCTCACGATGGAGCCTCACAACGTGCCTGAACCTTGTTCGGAACCACCGCCCGCCGCTCTGCCGCCACCAGTGCCGTGTGACGCCGAGCCCGGGTGTCGCGTGGACGCCGAAGCACGAGGCCCCATTAATAGTCAACCGACGAAAACTACGGAGGCGAGGCCCTATTGGGAGGGCCTCCCCGTGGACCACCGCCACCCTGCCGCGTTGCTGGAGCCGCCGCCACGACAGGGAGAACCAAGACTGATTATAGATAGAAGCGCGGCCCTGGCGCGGGAGCCCTGGGAGAGCACCGGGGAGCCACGCCAGCCTGTAGCGCCGCAACAGCCGCCTACGCTACAGGAAATACGAAAACATATAGAAGATAGAAGATGGGACGCGGCGCAGAGGCCCCCGGGTGGGGACGTCGCCGGAGATCCGCATCACCTTGTCGCGCCGCTCCAGCAGCCTCCGCGACAAGATAGCAAACCGAACGAGTTGGCGATACAAGAGCTCGCCAGCGCCATCACTCTCGCCGCGCGGTCCGCGGGACAGCCCGCAATCGCGTCAAGGGTTCCTGATCTACCCTTCTTCAGTGGCCAGTCGGCGGAGTGGTTACCGTTCAAGATAGCAGTGGAAGAATCAATGGCACAGCTGACAGAACAAGAAACGATAGCGAGACTACGACGGAGCCTGCGCGGGCCGGCGCGGGACGCGGCCCACTGTCTGTTCGTGGGCCACACAACAACATTGGAGGTAATGCAGCTTCTTCAGGCAAGATTTGGACGACCCGATGCGCTCGTCATGGCTGAAATGAAGAAGCTACGGGACCTGCCGCGCCTCACCGAAAACCCGAAAGATGTGTGTGTGTTCGCGTCGCGTGTGGCTAACATCACCGCGACGGTCAAGGCGCTGGGCCGCTCGCACTATCTATACAACCCAGAGATAGTGCGCGCCGTCATCGACAAGTTCCCGCCTACGCTACGCTTCCGTTACTACGACTTCGCTCCGGAACAGCCTGCCTTCCAACCAGACTTGGTAACGTTAACAAAGTTTTTAGACTATACCGCTGAACGGTGCGGTAATTTTGCTCCCCTCGAACACGTGCCGCAGTTCGAGCGGCGGGAGCAACAACAAAGAGGACCAGCGCGCGCCTACCACGCCGGAGGACAGCAGCCGAAGCCAGAGCCCTGTCCAGTCTGCAGGAAAGGCGATCACAAGGTAAATAATTGTGAACTGTTTAAAAAAGAAACTGTGTCGGCGCGCTGGGACATCGCGAAAGAAAAACGCCTGTGCTTCAAATGTCTTCGTGTTCGTCGCAGTCAACACAGCTGTAAGACACACAGGTGTGAAATCAATGGGTGTCAGCACAACCACCACCCGCTCCTCCATAGCACGCCGCAGCCGAGGCCGCCGCCCAAGCCAGAGCCAGAAGAAACAGTGTCGTCGGCGCGAAATACAGTAAGAACGGCGCTATTGAAAATCGTGCCAGTGATAGTGAGCGGTCCTACGTCGCAAATAGAAACATACGCACTGTTGGACGACGGCTCTACATGCACTAAAGTGGAAAGAGAAATCGCTAACAAGGTGGGTGCGAAAGGGACAGCATCACCGTTCACTATAGAGGGCGTGGCGGGCGCGCGGATCGACGCAAGTGAGTCGACGCGCGTGCGTTTGAAAATTGGTGGCAAATATAGTTTGGAAGAATTTGAGGTAACAGCGCGCACAATGGACAAGCTTCACCTGTCGGCACAGCGGGTCCCGCCGGAGCTCATCTCCGGCCTCGAACATCTCAAAGACATAGAGGAAGAGATCCTCTATGAAGACGGCAAGCCAACGATACTCATCGGGCAGGACAACTGGCAGCTGCTGCTGGCTCACGCCGTGCGCCGCGGGACGGACGATCAACCCGTCGCCTCCCTAACCGAACTAGGGTGGGTCCTGCACGGCGCGCGAGAGGGACGGCGTGAGAAGGTAAACGATCAACGAATTAGCTATGTGTCTGCGCCTCAGCCCGAGAGTTCTATAGAAGAAATGATCCGAGAACATTTTTCGCTCGATTCGCTGTGTGTCGAGCCTCGTCGCAGTTACAACGATAGTTAGAAGCGTGCGCTATCAATTTTGGAGGAAACTACTAAGCGGTTACCGGCGGGAGGCTACGAGACTGGGCTCCTATGGCGTCGCGACGACTTCACGCCGCCCGACAGCTACGCTACAGCACTCCGCCGCCTCGAACTTATTGAGAAAAAGCTGGACCGGGAACCTGCGCTGAAGAAAAGGTACACCGACCAGATTCAAGATTACATAGAAAAAGACTACGCGGAGGAAGCGCCCAAGACCACCGCGCGACCCAATAAGGTATGGTACCTACCTCACTTCGGCGTAGTGAACCCGGAGAAACCCGAAAAGCTGCGAATAGTGCACGACGCGGCGGCGAAGTCAAGAGGGACGAGTTTGAACGACCTGCTGCTGTCCGGTCCCGACCTACTTCAATCCCTGCCCGGCGTGCTGATGAGGTTTCGACAGCGAAACATAGCGGTCACAGCTGATATTCGTGAAATGTTCATGCGAATATCGATTCGAGAGGAAGACAGAGACATGCAGCGCTTCCTATGGAGAGGGGAGCGACGCGACGGACCTCCGACCGAATATCGCATGAAGAGCGTAATATTCGGGGCCACCTCTTCGCCTAGCACAGCCATTTTTGTAAAGAATCGAAACGCCGAGTACTTCAAAGAAAAGTTCCCGGAGGCCGCCGACGCCGTAGTACGTAGTCATTACGTAGATGACTATATAGCTAGCTACGACACCGAAGAGGAGGCTCTACGAGTCTCCAATCAAGTCTCATTCATACATAGTCGAGGTAATTTTTTCCTTACTAAATGGGCATCGAACTCTCAACTTGTACGTGGACAGCTGGCGCCGGGTGAGAAAAAAGAAGTGGTTCAACTCGACACTGAGAAAATACTTGGAATGGTCTGGCGGACGCAGACCGACACGCTCTCGTTCAACATAAACGAACGTAAGTTGCCCACTTCACTACTCGACGGTACACCCACTAAGAGAGAGGCTCTACGTGTTGTTATGTCTATCTACGATCCACTGGGGCTTGCTACACCGATCACCGTGCAAGCCAAACGAATACTGCAGAACACATGGCGCTCTGGCATCGACTGGGACACCGAGCTACCACCAGCGGAAGCAGATGCATGGAGGAGTTGGGTCGGCGAGGCTAAGCAACTCTCAAGCTTAGCCGTGCCGCGCTGCTACGCCCAACTAGCACACGCGACGACGATAGAGCTTCACACGTTCGTCGATGCCAGCAGTTCGGCCTACGCGGCCGTCTCCTACTGGCGAGTGATCGACGGCGACGGACGTGTCTGCGTGTCCCTCATCGCTGCAAAGGGACGAGTCGCGCCGCTGAAGACGGTGTCAATCCCGCGCCTCGAACTACAAGCTGCAGTGCTGGGCGCCCGCCTAGCACAATCGATCGCTACAGAACACGATATCAAGCCTCATCGACGTGTATTTTGGTCAGACTCACGCACCGTGCTCACATGGCTACGCAACGGTCCTCGAGTATACAAACCATTCGTCTCACATCGTGTCGCCGAGATCGGTGAGTCCACAAAGACATCGGAGTGGAGGTGGGTCCCCACCAAGGCAAACGTCGCGGACGACGCGACGAGAGAGGCGCCGGGAAATTTCGAGTCGACACATCGCTGGTTCACGGGGCCGCCTTTCCTACACACACAGGAAAGTGAATGGCCGGCCGAGACAGATTGTACTACGGACGACGTCGACACCACCGAAGAGCGCCTGCATGTGACGAGGTCAACGACACGACTCACCGAAGCCCTACCCGATGTGAAACGTTTCTCTAACTTCAATCGTCTGCTACGATCGACCGCACGAGTCTTTCAATTCATCGAGTTACTACGCGCGCCGCAACAATGTAACGCGGCCTACAAACGAACAAAGAAAAGTACAGACAGCGACGCGACGTGGAGAAACAACAATGAAAATCGTAAGAAAATTGTCAAGAAAGCGGCGACGAGCGACGTGACTACATCGCCGTACAAACCTATTGAAGTACATCACATACACCGTGCACAGCTCCTGTGGATTCGAGCCCAACAAGAAATAGTTTTTGCTGACGAAGTGACCGCCCTGCGCCTGGGGCGCCCCCTACCTACAGATAGCAGACTCAAACAGCTGTCCGTCACCTACGGACAAGACGGCGTGATACGACTACGGTCACGCATAGACGCCGCTACGGACATTTGTTACAGCCAACGAGAGCCTGCGATTATAGAAGGCGGCCACCCGTGGACACAGCTTTACATCGCACATGTTCACACACAGCTACACCACGGCGGGTTCGAGACTACAGCGAACGAGGTACGACAACACTACTGGGTGCTACGCCTGCGCTACGCCGTTCGTAGCGCCGTGACACAGTGCCTACGGTGCCGCATCGCTAAGGCGAAGCCGGCGCAACCGTCAACGGGCAACCACCCACCGAGTCGCCTTGCTCATCATCAGCGGGCCTTCACTTTCGCAGCCCTTGATTATTTCGGGCCCCTCACCGTGACCGTCGGCCGTACTCATCAAAAGAGGTACGGCGTGCTCTACACGTGCCTCACTACCCGAGCTGTACACATAGAGCTCGCGGGTAGTCTCAGCACGGACTCTGCGGTGATGGCGCTGAGGAGGTTCATCGGACGACGTGGCTGCCCTACAGAGCTCTGGTCGGACCAGGGCACCAACCTGCGCGGCGCCGACGTCGAGCTTCGCCGCGCGATCGACGGGGCGACGCAAGAAGAGGCGTCGCTACGCGCCATCCGGTGGCGCTTCATACCGCCGAGCGCCCCATTCATGGGGGGCGCATGGGAGCGTATGGTGCGGAGCATCAAAACCGCACTATACACCACACTGAACGAGCGCGCGCCCAAGGAAGAGGTGCTCGCTACACTGCTCGTCGAGGCGGAGCACACAGTAAACAGCCGCCCCCTCACACACCTGTCGACGGCCCCGGACGACGAGGAAGCCCTCACGCCCAACCACTTCCTCCTGGGCGGGCCATCACGCGTCCCACAACCCGGGACGTTCACCAACGGCGACATCAGCGGGCGCAGGGAGTGGCGAGTCAGTCAGCGGCTGGCCGACCACTTCTGGGCGCGCTGGGTGCGCGAGTACCTCCCCGAGCTGCAACACCGGCGGGAGCCCCGCGCCACTGGAGGCGCCATTCAGCTGGGCGATCTGGTCCTCATCGCAGACGGGACCCTGCCTCGCAACATCTGGCCGCGAGGCGTCGTGGTCGCCACCTTCCCCGGCCCCGACGGCGAGATACGAGCTGTCGACGTGCGCACCAACAAGGGAGTCTTGCGGCGGCCCACGAAGAAGCTGGTGATCCTGCCCACTGCCAACGAGTCGTCCTGATGACCACGGGACTGCCTGCTGCCGCTCACACGAAAAGTTCCAGCTACGAGAGCTGCGGCGGGAGAATATGTTCACGACAGCGAGTATCCACGTCTACCTCGGCTCCCGCTTCCCCTCACCGCGGTTGCGGGGGCCGAGGCACCCCCTCGCTGGCCTTCGAGCGTCTACGCATTTCGCGGCGGTGCTGCTACGATTCCTCCCCGCGAAGTGAGACACCCAACGTTATCAGTGCAAATTCTAATTAGAATTTTCCGTCATTTTTATACTATTTACTCAAAGAATGCACTGATCACGTTGGGTATATCATGTTTATACAATTTCCTAATAGTTTTTTATAGTTTTTGTCTTGTATTTGTCATGTATTTCATGCATATCGATCGTAGTTTTAAGTTTTATTAAATATTGTGTTTTTTAGTTGTTTTATAGGTATAAGTTTGGTTTTTTTAATAAAGTTTTTCATTTTTACAGTTAGGATAGGCTAGGTTAAGTTTTACATTGTATAGAATTGCTTATATCGTGTTTTTTTTGAATCCCAAGTTTTAGACCCTTATTTTTCGAGTCACAGTATAGATAGATTTTAACAGATAAATTGAATAGATTGTAGTTAACGAACTTTCTCATAATTTAACTAAAATAACAGTTCAGTTAAGATAAATAAGAGATTATAACGTTTTTAAAGATTGCTTTCACACTTAACACTTTGCCCCCGTATTTTGCATAGTAAACACATACATAGAGCCATAGAAATAGATGCACTAAATGCATACGGTCCAGGTGCACTAAGACAGAAACCTAGGCTATAGATAGAATGCCTATAATTGTTTGGAAATGAAAATGTTTTGATCGGTGCGGTAAAAATCTGTATATTTTTCCGCCTCACTCTGTCTTAGTCACCTGGCCATCCTAACTAGAATAGACTGTTATATATCAAAATACGGGGACTTATAAGTTCCTTTTCACCAATAAGAAAGTTTGTATCTGAATCTCATAGTTTAAGAAATATTGTCAAATATGTGTGTAAACCTAAGTGAAATTGATGTAAAACCAAAACAAAAATAGAAAATAAAACAAGGCCGTCCCTACGGTATTGCCGTGAGGTAGCTCAGTAAATTCGATCGCTCAGTTCGATAATCAGTCGCAACAAGAGTCCTCACAGCAAAACCGGAAGAAAGCTAGCGAAAATCAACTGAAGAATTCTTTTATTGGAAGAACCCCCCCCCCGCTTCTGCTGCCCCGCTCTCCCTCCACGGCCCTAGTCTCACACGTACTGCCGTAATCGGGACTATAGTCCGGCGATAGTCTCTAGTAGCAAATGTGCGAAACCAGACGAACGTCGAAGGCTGGTTGACCACATTTTATGGTCCTTCGAGCCGGATCCCGTCCTGAGCGTACTGTGAGACCTGGGTGAAGACCTGGAAGACCTGCTGTATAGAAAATGCCCGTGACAAGAAGTATGAAGTCTGTGCCGCGTCGCGACGGACTCCCGCTCCGTGAAGAGGAGTCCACGTCACGTCCTGGTGTGTCTGCGTCGGGCACCGCGGCCGACTCCGAGCCCACGGCGTCGTCCGCGACGACCACGGAGTCGAGCACCGCCACCACAGCCCCAGACACATCAGCCACGTCGACCGACGCCACGAAAACCACCGCACCACAGAAGTCACCACGATCCAGAGCATCGAAAGCATCCAGCAGAAAACAACGGGAGCTGGCGCAGGCCCGGCTAGAGCTCTTACGAGCTCGCGTCGAACTAGCCGAGGCCAAAGTCAGCGTACTAGAAGAAACTTCAGATGAAGAGGACTCAATAGATGAAACGGTCCGAGAAGAAAGGACGTCGGAATGGGTCGATAGAAGCACTCTCGCCCTCACGATGGAGCCTCACAACGTGCCTGAACCTTGTTCGGAACCACCGCCCGCCGCTCTGCCGCCACCAGTGCCGTGTGACGCCGAGCCCGGGTGTCGCGTGGACGCCGAAGCACGAGGCCCCATTAATAGTCAACCGACGAAAACTACGGAGGCGAGGCCCTATTGGGAGGGCCTCCCCGTGGACCACCGCCACCCTGCCGCGTTGCTGGAGCCGCCGCCACGACAGGGAGAACCAAGACTGATTATAGATAGAAGCGCGGCCCTGGCGCGGGAGCCCTGGGAGAGCACCGGGGAGCCACGCCAGCCTGTAGCGCCGCAACAGCCGCCTACGCTACAGGAAATACGAAAACATATAGAAGATAGAAGATGGGACGCGGCGCAGAGGCCCCCGGGTGGGGACGTCGCCGGAGATCCGCATCACCTTGTCGCGCCGCTCCAGCAGCCTCCGCGACAAGATAGCAAACCGAACGAGTTGGCGATACAAGAGCTCGCCAGCGCCATCACTCTCGCCGCGCGGTCCGCGGGACATCCCGCAATCGCGTCAAGGGTTCCTGATCTACCCTTCTTCAGTGGCCAGTCGGCGGAGTGGTTACCGTTCAAGATAGCAGTGGAAGAATCAATGGCACAGCTGACAGAACAAGAAACGATAGCGAGACTACGACGGAGCCTGCGCGGGCCGGCGCGGGACGCGGCCCACTGTCTGTTCGTGGGCCACACAACAACATTGGAGGTAATGCAGCTTCTTCAGGCAAGATTTGGACGACCCGATGCGCTCGTCATGGCTGAAATGAAGAAGCTACGGGACCTGCCGCGCCTCACCGAAAACCCGAAAGATGTGTGTGTGTTCGCGTCGCGTGTGGCTAACATCACCGCGACGGTCAAGGCGCTGGGCCGCTCGCACTATCTATACAACCCAGAGATAGTGCGCGCCGTCATCGACAAGTTCCCGCCTACGCTACGCTTCCGTTACTACGACTTCGCTCCGGAACAGCCTGCCTTCCAACCAGACTTGGTAACGTTAACAAAGTTTTTAGACTATACCGCTGAACGGTGCGGTAATTTTGCTCCCCTCGAACACGTGCCGCAGTTCGAGCGGCGGGAGCAACAACAAAGAGGACCAGCGCGCGCCTACCACGCCGGAGGACAGCAGCCGAAGCCAGAGCCCTGTCCAGTCTGCAGGAAAGGCGATCACAAGGTAAATAATTGTGAACTGTTTAAAAAAGAAACTGTGTCGGCGCGCTGGGACATCGCGAAAGAAAAACGCCTGTGCTTCAAATGTCTTCGTGTTCGTCGCAGTCAACACAGCTGTAAGACACACAGGTGTGAAATCAATGGGTGTCAGCACAACCACCACCCGCTCCTCCATAGCACGCCGCAGCCGAGGCCGCCGCCCAAGCCAGAGCCAGAAGAAACAGTGTCGTCGGCGCGAAATACAGTAAGAACGGCGCTATTGAAAATCGTGCCAGTGATAGTGAGCGGTCCTACGTCGCAAATAGAAACATACGCACTGTTGGACGACGGCTCTACATGCACTAAAGTGGAAAGAGAAATCGCTAACAAGGTGGGTGCGAAAGGGACAGCATCACCGTTCACTATAGAGGGCGTGGCGGGCGCGCGGATCGACGCAAGTGAGTCGACGCGCGTGCGTTTGAAAATTGGTGGCAAATATAGTTTGGAAGAATTTGAGGTAACAGCGCGCACAATGGACAAGCTTCACCTGTCGGCACAGCGGGTCCCGCCGGAGCTCATCTCCGGCCTCGAACATCTCAAAGACATAGAGGAAGAGATCCTCTATGAAGACGGCAAGCCAACGATACTCATCGGGCAGGACAACTGGCAGCTGCTGCTGGCTCACGCCGTGCGCCGCGGGACGGACGATCAACCCGTCGCCTCCCTAACCGAACTAGGGTGGGTCCTGCACGGCGCGCGAGAGGGACGGCGTGAGAAGGTAAACGATCAACGAATTAGCTATGTGTCTGCGCCTCAGCCCGAGAGTTCTATAGAAGAAATGATCCGAGAACATTTTTCGCTCGATTCGCTGTGTGTCGAGCCTCGTCGCAGTTACAACGATAGTTAGAAGCGTGCGCTATCAATTTTGGAGGAAACTACTAAGCGGTTACCGGCGGGAGGCTACGAGACTGGGCTCCTATGGCGTCGCGACGACTTCACGCCGCCCGACAGCTACGCTACAGCACTCCGCCGCCTCGAACTTATTGAGAAAAAGCTGGACCGGGAACCTGCGCTGAAGAAAAGGTACACCGACCAGATTCAAGATTACATAGAAAAAGACTACGCGGAGGAAGCGCCCAAGACCACCGCGCGACCCAATAAGGTATGGTACCTACCTCACTTCGGCGTAGTGAACCCGGAGAAACCCGAAAAGCTGCGAATAGTGCACGACGCGGCGGCGAAGTCAAGAGGGACGAGTTTGAACGACCTGCTGCTGTCCGGTCCCGACCTACTTCAATCCCTGCCCGGCGTGCTGATGAGGTTTCGACAGCGAAACATAGCGGTCACAGCTGATATTCGTGAAATGTTCATGCGAATATCGATTCGAGAGGAAGACAGAGACATGCAGCGCTTCCTATGGAGAGGGGAGCGACGCGACGGACCTCCGACCGAATATCGCATGAAGAGCGTAATATTCGGGGCCACCTCTTCGCCTAGCACAGCCATTTTTGTAAAGAATCGAAACGCCGAGTACTTCAAAGAAAAGTTCCCGGAGGCCGCCGACGCCGTAGTACGTAGTCATTACGTAGATGACTATATAGCTAGCTACGACACCGAAGAGGAGGCTCTACGAGTCTCCAATCAAGTCTCATTCATACATAGTCGAGGTAATTTTTTCCTTACTAAATGGGCATCGAACTCTCAACTTGTACGTGGACAGCTGGCGCCGGGTGAGAAAAAAGAAGTGGTTCAACTCGACACTGAGAAAATACTTGGAATGGTCTGGCGGACGCAGACCGACACGCTCTCGTTCAACATAAACGAACGTAAGTTGCCCACTTCACTACTCGACGGTACACCCACTAAGAGAGAGGCTCTACGTGTTGTTATGTCTATCTACGATCCACTGGGGCTTGCTACACCGATCACCGTGCAAGCCAAACGAATACTGCAGAACACATGGCGCTCTGGCATCGACTGGGACACCGAGCTACCACCAGCGGAAGCAGATGCATGGAGGAGTTGGGTCGGCGAGGCTAAGCAACTCTCAAGCTTAGCCGTGCCGCGCTGCTACGCCCAACTAGCACACGCGACGACGATAGAGCTTCACACGTTCGTCGATGCCAGCAGTTCGGCCTACGCGGCCGTCTCCTACTGGCGAGTGATCGACGGCGACGGACGTGTCTGCGTGTCCCTCATCGCTGCAAAGGGACGAGTCGCGCCGCTGAAGACGGTGTCAATCCCGCGCCTCGAACTACAAGCTGCAGTGCTGGGCGCCCGCCTAGCACAATCGATCGCTACAGAACACGATATCAAGCCTCATCGACGTGTATTTTGGTCAGACTCACGCACCGTGCTCACATGGCTACGCAACGGTCCTCGAGTATACAAACCATTCGTCTCACATCGTGTCGCCGAGATCGGTGAGTCCACAAAGACATCGGAGTGGAGGTGGGTCCCCACCAAGGCAAACGTCGCGGACGACGCGACGAGAGAGGCGCCGGGAAATTTCGAGTCGACACATCGCTGGTTCACGGGGCCGCCTTTCCTACACACACAGGAAAGTGAATGGCCGGCCGAGACAGATTGTACTACGGACGACGTCGACACCACCGAAGAGCGCCTGCATGTGACGAGGTCAACGACACGACTCACCGAAGCCCTACCCGATGTGAAACGTTTCTCTAACTTCAATCGTCTGCTACGATCGACCGCACGAGTCTTTCAATTCATCGAGTTACTACGCGCGCCGCAACAATGTAACGCGGCCTACAAATGAACAAAGAAAAGTACAGACAGCGACGCGACGTGGAGAAACAACAATGAAAATCGTAAGAAAATTGTCAAGAAAGCGGCGACGAGCGACGTGACTACATCGCCGTACAAACCTATTGAAGTACATCACATACACCGTGCACAGCTCCTGTGGATTCGAGCCCAACAAGAAATAGTTTTTGCTGACGAAGTGACCGCCCTGCGCCTGGGGCGCCCCCTACCTACAGATAGCAGACTCAAACAGCTGTCCGTCACCTACGGACAAGACGGCGTGATACGACTACGGTCACGCATAGACGCCGCTACGGACATTTGTTACAGCCAACGAGAGCCTGCGATTATAGAAGGCGGCCACCCGTGGACACAGCTTTACATCGCACATGTTCACACACAGCTACACCACGGCGGGTTCGAGACTACAGCGAACGAGGTACGACAACACTACTGGGTGCTACGCCTGCGCTACGCCGTTCGTAGCGCCGTGACACAGTGCCTACGGTGCCGCATCGCTAAGGCGAAGCCGGCGCAACCGTCAACGGGCAACCACCCACCGAGTCGCCTTGCTCATCATCAGCGGGCCTTCACTTTCGCAGCCCTTGATTATTTCGGGCCCCTCACCGTGACCGTCGGCCGTACTCATCAAAAGAGGTACGGCGTGCTCTACACGTGCCTCACTACCCGAGCTGTACACATAGAGCTCGCGGGTAGTCTCAGCACGGACTCTGCGGTGATGGCGCTGAGGAGGTTCATCGGACGACGTGGCTGCCCTACAGAGCTCTGGTCGGACCAGGGCACCAACCTGCGCGGCGCCGACGTCGAGCTTCGCCGCGCGATCGACGGGGCGACGCAAGAAGAGGCGTCGCTACGCGCCATCCGGTGGCGCTTCATACCGCCGAGCGCCCCATTCATGGGGGGCGCATGGGAGCGTATGGTGCGGAGCATCAAAACCGCACTATACACCACACTGAACGAGCGCGCGCCCAAGGAAGAGGTGCTCGCTACACTGCTCGTCGAGGCGGAGCACACAGTAAACAGCCGCCCCCTCACACACCTGTCGACGGCCCCGGACGACGAGGAAGCCCTCACGCCCAACCACTTCCTCCTGGGCGGGCCATCACGCGTCCCACAACCCGGGACGTTCACCAACGGCGACATCAGCGGGCGCAGGGAGTGGCGAGTCAGTCAGCGGCTGGCCGACCACTTCTGGGCGCGCTGGGTGCGCGAGTACCTCCCCGAGCTGCAACACCGGCGGGAGCCCCGCGCCACTGGAGGCGCCATTCAGCTGGGCGATCTGGTCCTCATCGCAGACGGGACCCTGCCTCGCAACATCTGGCCGCGAGGCGTCGTGGTCGCCACCTTCCCCGGCCCCGACGGCGAGATACGAGCTGTCGACGTGCGCACCAACAAGGGAGTCTTGCGGCGGCCCACGAAGAAGCTGGTGATCCTGCCCACTGCCAACGAGTCGTCCTGATGACCACGGGACTGCCTGCTGCCGCTCACACGAAAAGTTCCAGCTACGAGAGCTGCGGCGGGAGAATATGTTCACGACAGCGAGTATCCACGTCTACCTCGGCTCCCGCTTCCCCTCACCGCGGTTGCGGGGGCCGAGGCACCCCCTCGCTGGCCTTCGAGCGTCTACGCATTTCGCGGCGGTGCTGCTACGATTCCTCCCCGCGAAGTGAGACACCCAACGTTATCAGTGCAAATTCTAATTAGAATTTTCCGTCATTTTTATACTATTTACTCAAAGAATGCACTGATCACGTTGGGTATATCATGTTTATACAATTTCCTAATAGTTTTTTATAGTTTTTGTCTTGTATTTGTCATGTATTTCATGCATATCGATCGTAGTTTTAAGTTTTATTAAATATTGTGTTTTTTAGTTGTTTTATAGGTATAAGTTTGGTTTTTTTAATAAAGTTTTTCATTTTTACAGTTAGGATAGGCTAGGTTAAGTTTTACATTGTATAGAATTGCTTATATCGTGTTTTTTTTGAATCCCAAGTTTTAGACCCTTATTTTTCGAGTCACAGTATAGATAGATTTTAACAGATAAATTGAATAGATTGTAGTTAACGAACTTTCTCATAATTTAACTAAAATAACAGTTCAGTTAAGATAAATAAGAGATTATAACGTTTTTAAAGATTGCTTTCACACTTAACACTTTGCCCCCGTATTTTGCATAGTAAACACATACATAGAGCCATAGAAATAGATGCACTAAATGCATACGGTCCAGGTGCACTAAGACAGAAACCTAGGCTATAGATAGAATGCCTATAATTGTTTGGAAATGAAAATGTTTTGATCGGTGCGGTAAAAATCTGTATATTTTTCCGCCTCACTCTGTCTTAGTCACCTGGCCATCCTAACTAGAATAGACTGTTATATATCAAAATACGGGGACTTATAAGTTCCTTTTCACCAATAAGAAAGTTTGTATCTGAATCTCATAGTTTAAGAAATATTGTCAAATATGTGTGTAAACCTAAGTGAAATTGATGTAAAACCAAAACAAAAATAGAAAATAAAACAAGGCCGTCCCTACGGTATTGCCGTGAGGTAGCTCAGTAAATTCGATCGCTCAGTTCGATAATCAGTCGCAACAAGAGTCCTCACAGCAAAACCGGAAGAAAGCTAGCGAAAATCAACTGAAGAATTCTTTTATTGGAAGAACCCCCCCCCGCTTCTGCTGCCCCGCTCTCAAGACAGCTGCTCTCCCTCCACGGCCCTAGTCTCACACGTACTGCCGTAATCGGGACTATAGTCCGGCGATAGTCTCTAGTAGCAAATGTGCGAAACCAGACGAACGTCGAAGGCTGGTTGACCACAATATGCTTATGCTAATTTTATTCAAAATATTAAATAATTTGTTTTTAAAATTTAAAATTTACTGAACTCTATCTCAACCCACCGCACGGGCACACTCACCATACTTGCTACCAAAACAAGATTCTTAAAATGTATCCATGAGCACGCTAGCGCTTTCATTAATTGCTGAAATGATAAAAAATCTTTTTTGTCTCAAAACTTAAAATGCGAATAACTTTAAATTTTAACTATCAAAATAATGTAATTATTGTTTCAATCTAATTATTTTGTTATAAATCATTTGGGGTGTATGAGTTTTTGCGCTTATTCATTAACACATTGTATACAAGGTGAAATTGACATCATTAACATCCTTTTAAACTAAGAGTCTACCCATCAAACTGAACAACTTTTACTATGGCAGCAAACCGATCGGAGCAAAAAATAATCCGCTGTTGCATACATGAGTCGAGTAGGCATTTCAGTTTAGTATGGAACAGCAGATTTTTTTTCCCGATAGGTTTGTTCAGTTTGATGGGTAGACTCTTAGTTAAAAATGATTCTTATGATTTCAATTTTACCCTGTAGAGTTGTCCATTCTCTTTTTAGTTTTATTGGTGGTAGATGTGTCCCATACATTTGTATAAAACAGATGATTTTGTTTTGCAATTTAGAAATTGGCTTTATAGTCCTAAGTTGTTTAGTTTGATGGTCTAAACCACCCCTTTAAATGTTACTAAGGTATTGTGTTACACCCTGTATAAAATTATATTTTTGCTACTTAAAAGTTGGGCGTCAACGATAAAGTTATTGTTTTATCCTTCAGCAGTTCTCAGTTTCAGATCGTTTCAGCCTGAAGCTATTTGTAAATAGACTCCCGTTTAATAATTCAGTTATTTAGATTAGGGGTCCAATTGGTAAAACAGAAAGCAAAATTCTGTCAATATTGTGAATAAATGTTTGAACTTGACTGATTTTCTCAAGTTGGCTTTGCTTGCTTTAACGAATGTATTTGCAATTCTGAATGAAATGGCACACGGAAAAAGGCATACGTAAATAAAAGTACGCCCTATTTGAGCGCAGATATCTCGAGACAGAAGCATTATATCGATTTAGTTTCTATGGATGTTTTGTTCCATTGGACAAGACCTATCCAACGACACCTCTTATTATTATTATTGAGAGAATGGGGCCTTAACAGACTTGCGCCTGTTCCACTTCGACCATCGTTGATCTTTTGTGAACGCCCTTTCTACAGTTCCCTATTAATCCCTACAGCGGTTAGAAATCGCAGTAGGTTTTTAACCGGGAGGTTTTGTATCTCATCTGGAGTCAGTACTTGTCTGCCAAGATGAATACTTCGTTTGTGCATTAGTGGACCACAATCGCAGAGAATGTGCAGGGGAGTTTCCATTTCCTCCCCGCAGAACCTGCAGCAGGTGGAGTCGCTTAGTTTCAAGGTGTGCATGTGTTTATTAAGTTTGCAGTGACATGTCAGTGATGTCAGTATTGCACATAGATTGTCTTTTTTAAGAGCTAGTAGGCTGTTCGTATGCTTGCGATTATACCCTTTGATAAGTGATTTGGAGTGATTTAGGCCTGGAGCATTTCTCCACGCCTTAATCGCCTCCTTGAAGCTGTACTTGTTCAAAGTTTCCCGGGTTAGACTTTAAGGGATGCTGAAAAAGGGTTCGGGGCCTATGAAGTGGTTTTCTGTCCCTTCGACACCTCACTCGATTTAAGAATCTAATCCAATTTTGTTCAACCCCTCTTTCGTTGTATGGGAGGGGGTCGAAATAGTTTTCTTCAGAACTAATACATTTATGTTTATACAGAGTCCTTCTTAATATGCTGACACTTTTTTAAGGGGATGATCAGATCATCAAACTGAACAACTTTCTTTATGGGAACAACATCGAAATTGCGAAAAAAATACAGCTCCATACATTTGGCTCGAGTAGGTTTGCAGTTTTATATGGAATAGTTGATTTTTTTTCACGATTTCGATGTTGGTCCCCGAGAGAAAGTTGTTCAGTTTAACGGTCTGATCATGATCATCCCTTTAAAAAAGTGTTAGCATATTAAGAAGGACCCATATCCTACTAATATTATTAAACGCGAAAGTTTGTAAGTATGGATGGATGTTTGTTACTCTTTCACGTAAAAACTACTGAATGGATTTTAATGAAATTAGGCACATAGATAGAATATGATCTGGATTAATACATAGGATCCTTTTTTAAGGTCTACGCAGACGGAGTCGCGGGCAACAGCTAGTATAACATAGTGCATCTTGTTCTTTAAAAGACATCAATGTTGGCGGGCAGTAATGTTTGTCCTTCCGTCCGTCGTTTCTGACGTCAACTTTGTCCCTTTCTAATCCAACGATAAAAATTGATAGAAAGGAACAAACGTAAAATCAGAAACATCGACGACGGACATTTACGAAAGAAGGACGAACATTAGGGTAGACCGGGGTCGATTGAAACAGGTCATGATAGAAACAACTCAAAATTCTCGAAAACCATAAGACCTACGCGAGTGATGCAACACACAAAACAGGCCAGCGGCCATATTTAAACTTTTCGCCAGTACCGCTCGAGCGAGCGAGCGACGCAGTTGTGGTCAGGACCCCTTGAAGGATTTCGCGCCAAAAAGTAAGAATTCACGGTATTATATTTTCTTTTATAGTGTTTTTCACCCTTGTCTTTTCACTGTTTTCTTTATTTAATTGTATTATTTAGTCATTTATGATTGTTTTTATTACTGTAGTTTAGCGTTAAAGCCTATTTAAATTAGAATTATTGACCTTGAAGTCGGACATAGTCGGATGGGGACGATTGAAACATTTATAATGTGGTCGATTGAAACGTTTCAATCGTCCTGGTGTTTCAACCGTCCCCGTCTTTACCGACTGCGCGACGCAAAGGAAGGGTAATGTGTTTATATGTATGTATCTATGTATACACCGCTAGTTTTTAATTACTAACATAACTGTAAGGATGTATTTAGACCTATGATCTATGAATATGAAGATGAATCTAAACAACTTTCCCGGTCGAAAGACGAGAAAAATTTTTGGACCTCCCATACAAAATCGATCGGCTGATCTGCACTTTTGTATGAAACATTCAAAAAAATTTCTCGTTTTTCGACCCATGTTTCTTTGGGAAAGTTGTTTAGATTCGTGGTCTGAATACACCCTTAAAGTTATGTTAGTAATTAAAACCTAGTGGTATATATTATTTATGTAAGTTTGTACCTTTGTGGTACTCTACACTAGAGACCAAACGCGTGGGCCTATTTTAATGATTCTTACGTCAATCGATTTGTCTTAATCTTGCGAGTGTCACTAAAGACATAAGAGTAATCAAAACAAATCTGTGCAAAATAAATAAAAATAAAAAGTTGATGAACTATGTCAAGTGGGGTATCATTGAATATGAATAGGCATTTGAAAACCATTTTTAGGTTTATTTATCATTTTTAATTTCGAATGACCATTTAGGATCTATAACGACTTGAAGTTTGAAAAAACTTAAAAGTGTAAAATCAAAAAGTAAATTTAAGAAATCAAAAAACCCGCCTGCGTAAAAAGTAGCATGCATAGCATGCTACTAAAAAGTAAACATTAAATAAAAACTAAAAAGAAAAAAAAACAATTCCAGTAGACTGTAATTCTGTTAAGTAATATTGAAGCGACTTTCACAGTCTGGACCCTTTAAAAATTCTAGACCGTATAAATTTTTTCGAATAATGGGTCACACTACTGGACTTGTTTTTTTCTTTTTAGTTTTTATTTAAAGTTAACTTTTCACACAGACGGGTTTTTTTATTTCTTAAATTGTTTACCTAACTGCCTAAGAATTAAACTTAAAAGGAGGATAATGTTTTTCAGGTGAATTATATATAATTTGATATTTCGAGAATGTACAGCTCACAGTGAAGTTAGTTATTTTGAGTCTCGTTCAGTATAGCTTTCTTTTTCAGATGCCCAGAAAAAGAAAGCATGTCACAGACAGAAATTCTAAAGATATGTTTGCTTATCAGCAGGCATATGAGGAAGTTCTATCGGGAAAATCTTTACGGAAAGCAGCTGAGATGTTTAATTTAGATCACGTCTCTTTAGGGAGGTACAAAAAAAAGCGAGAAAATGCAACAGAAAATACGCCTGTTGATTCTATATCTATGGGTTATAATTCGGCGAAAAAGGTGTTTACCTCTGATCAAGAAAAAGAGATCGTTAAGTATGCAATGAAGTCAGCTGACATTTACTTCGGGCTCTCAACCAAAGACTTGAGGCATTTGGCTTATGATTTGACTGTACGGTACAACCTTGCTAGGCCACCTTCTTGGGACACAAATGAGATTGCTGGTGTAGAATGGTTCCGAGGTTTTTTGGACCGCCATCCAGAATTATCCGTGAGGTGTGCTCAAGCCACGAGCTTAGCCCGCGCAACAAGCTTCAATAAACACAATGTTGATGCATTTTTTGACAATTTGGAGATGGTACTCGACCGGGACAAGTTTGAAGCTAAAGACATCTATAATGTGGACGAAACGGGCATAACGACTGTACAAAAACCGAATCGCATTGTGTGCAGAAAAGGCACTCGACAAGTTGGTGCAATAACATCAGCTGAACGTGGAACTTTGGTAACAGTCACTGTAGCAGCAAACGCACTGGGCAATGTACTTCCTCCGATGTTTACGTTTCCACGGGTACATTACCAAAGTCATTTTTTGAAAAATGGTCCCATTGGTAGTGTAGGTACTGCAAATAAGTCTGGCTGGATGCAAGGAGATGATTTCCTTGTGTTCCTACAACACTTCCAAAGACATACAAATTGTTCTTCAGATCACAAAGTGCTTTTGTTGCTGGATAACCATTCCTCGCATGTGTCTATTAAATGCATTGATTATTGTCGTGCCAATGGCATCGTCATGCTGTCATATCCTCCACATTGCAGTCACAAGCTGCAGCCATTAGACCGCTCCGTATATGGACCTTTTAAAAAAGCAGTGAACACAGCATGTGATGCATGGATGAGAACAAACCCAGGAAAAACAATGACTATTTATGATATCCCGAGTATAGTCGACACTGCTTTACCAAGGGCTATGACCCTAAGTAACGTTCAAGCTGGGTTTAGAAATTGTGGCATTTGTCCATATAATAGACAAATATTCAGTGATTTAGATTTTGCACCCTCATATGTCACGGGCAGACCAAATAGTAACGCTTTACAGAATGACAATAATACACCTGCTTTTCAGAATTCAGTAACATCAGAGCCAAACACTTCCACCGTAAATGAACCAGTGGTGCAGTCTACTCTGAACAGCTCAATTGCACCTCAACCACAAGATGCTGCAGGACTTGAAGCTATCGCTCCGTCTTCTCCGAGAGGCTCAGTAATTCCACAGCCCGGTCCTTCAACTCTATCCGTGCCGGAAGTGCAGTCTACTCAGACCAGAGAGAGGTCCATGACATCTCAACCTCAAGCTGCTGCAGGACTTGAAGACATCGCGCTGTCTTCTCCCAGAGGCTCAATAACTACACATCCCAATACTTCCGCTGTATCCGTGCCAGAAGTGCAGTTCACTCTGACCAGGCCTTTGGAATTTCAACCCCAAGCTGCTGCAGGACTTAAAGCCATCGCTCCGTCTTCTCCCAGAGGCTCAATAACTCCACAACCCAGCAGTTCCGCTGTATCCGTACCGGGAGTTCAGTCAATTCAGACAAGCTCTATGGGATTACAATCTCCAGATGCTGCAGTACTTGAAGCTATCACTCAGTCTGTTCCCAGAGGGTCAGTAACTCCACAACCAAGTGATTCTGTAGAAATAGATCCTCTTGATATTTGTGATTCAGTAGAAATTGATCCTCTTGATATTTCCAATCAACCTTCAACTAGCAAATTTTTGCCAGACCTCGTAAGACCATACCCTAAAGCACCACTCAGAAAAACAATAAGAAAGACAATAAAGAGGAAGTCAGCAGTTTACACTGATACTCCGGAGAAAGAAAACATCAGAGTAGAAACCGAAAAAAGAGAAAGAAAAAGAAATGCCAGTAAAATAAAGACTAATACGAAGAATTTCAGGGAAAAGAAAAAGAAGACAAACAAAGGAAAAACAGAACCTAAAAAGAAGCAAATAAAAAGAAGGATAAACGGCTCCTTGAGCTCAGAAGATGATACTCGGAATCCGAGTTCTGATGAAGACGATGATATTAAATTGCCACAATCTCCAGAATCGATGTATAATGAAGAAGAAGATGTGGATCAATTTGATTCATCCAGTTGCGAGTCAGAAAATGAGTGCGCCGTTTCACAACTTCAAGTAGAAGACTGGGCAATAATAAATTTAACCTCCATGAAAAATATTGTTTACCGTTACGTTGGGCAGATCAAATCAATTACGGAAGATGGCTATGTAATACAATTTGCAAAAAAAATAGATAACCACAAATTTAAGTGGCCAATTAAAGATGACATCTCTGAAGTAGCTACATATCAAGTAGTGAAAAAAATTAATCCACCTGTTATCAAGTCCAATAGCAGACGTGTAATTGTACTTGAATTTAAGAACTCTTTAAGAAAGTTCAAAATAGAATAAGATTAACGTACTTTTATCAGAGAGTGTTGAAAACACTTAAATTGTTCTTTTCACTGATTTAAGACTTTATTTTACGTAAAACTGATGGTAGCGTGTAATTCCAGATGTTATTTGTACAAGATTTTAGGTATAAGTAACAAAAAATGTATGTTCCTACTCTGAAAACTTTGAGACTGATATTATGTTAAGGTAAACTTTAAGAGTTAAGTTTCACAATATTGTTAGGGTTAGAAACCTAAAAAGAAAACAAAACGTTTTACTTTATAGTTATATCCTACTTAGGAATCGACTGAGTTCCTTTTGTTATACTAGTAGATATTACAAAATTGCATCGCCAATAACAATTCATAGGTTAATTATTTACATAATTACTGGTAATAATTAGCGTGAAATGGTTGATGCCAGGGATTATAATGTAATAGGATTTTAGTTGTAAGAAACAAAAAATGTACCTATGTACCTACTCTGCGAGACTGATGCTCGAATACTGGAACGTTTCTTAAAGTTAAGCATTCATTAAATCTCTTCCTGTCACTTTTTGTCTTGTTGAGACGTAGAAAAAGCTAGCAAGAGATTTAATGGATGTTTAACTTTAAGGAACGTTCCAGTATTCGAACGTGACTATGTTAAGGAAGCCTTTAAAAAATTAGTTTACTATTATTATAAGGGAATACAACTTTGAAAATATCTTTAAATTTATAGTTTTATAAAAAGTATTATTATAGTTTTATAAAACTAAATTAATTGATAGTTTTAAAAAAAGTCAAAAATTTGTTGAGATTATGTTGTTATAATAGTTTATATTATTTTATCACGATTAGCCAGTCGTAGGCACTAAGTGCTGATGATTAAGATATTTTCAAAAGTTTATTTTTGTACAGGTAAGAAAGTCTAAGACAAATATTATGACGTACAAAATTCACGATTAATAATGCATAGTGCTCGTGTGGTTATGCTCATAGTAATAAACAACTTTAGTTTCATGACTTTTGACTAAATACTCGAAAAAAACTGAAAGTCCGATAAAAATTAAGGTGGTTGCAGAGTTGTCAATTTCATACAAAAGTTTGACGCATAATACGCGTAGACGGCATCAATACAAGTAATATTTTATATATGGAAAAATAGTTTAGAAAATCTAGATGCCGCGTAATAAATAACATTTGCAATTTATAATATAATTTAAAATATAAAAATTGAAGATATAAATCTTTGAAAATATTCATACAAAATTTATTATTTAAAAAATTGCAAATGTTATTTATTACGCGGCATACAGATTTTCTAAACTATTTTTCCATATGTAAAATATTACTTTTATTGATGCCGTCTACGCATATTATGCGTCAAACTTTTGTATGAAATTGACCACCGTAACTTGCTGTTTTTTCGCAAATTTCTAAAATATACTTGTTATGTTTTTTTTTTCAATTTTTATATAATATAAATTGTTTGCTTTCTTGAAAAAAAAAATGTTTTGTTACAATTGAAACATGGTTATGATTGAAACAATCACTTTTGTATGAAAATTATTAATTGCATTTTATTATAATAATATTCTGTTTGTGCTTAACATTACACTAAAACTTCTTATATTACGTTAAAAGAAAAAAAAATGGTGTGACTAAAATCTCCGTAAGTCTCATACTTTAAAAAATATTGTCTTTTTTTTCGTTTAAGATATTTTTGCCTTTTAAATTTCAAAATGTTTGAACTAAGTTTACCAACTTTTGTTGATCTGTTATAACGGTGACGAAGCTTCGAACATGATTAAAGCTGTATATAAACCTTCTATTGTTCCAAAGATATTTTGATTGTTTCAATTGACACCATGTGCCGTTTCAATCGACCCCAGTATGAGGTTAGTTGAACCACATTTCCCAGTCACTTTTAAAACGTCATTGCACCTTAACCGTTTGAGTTAGAGTTGTAGAATATATTTAATTTAGAAGCCAAATCATGATCCTTTAAATTAAATAAGAGCTTGGTTTTCCCATACTACAGATAACTGCACTACATGCAGGTGAAGTAAATTTGTTTCAACTGACCCCACCCTACCCTACCGACCGCCATGGTAAATTTTCACGTTTCTATGCTTGTAAGGAGGTTTGGATCCATTGGTTTAAATCCATGGCAACATCGATTTTTGAGATTGTATGAAATATCTTATCGTGAGGCGTGGAACGTGTTATTCTGATTTTCAAATATTAAATATTTGTTCACTTATAAATTGTGTCATACCGGGTGTAAGTGACAGACTAGCAAATACTGAAACGGTGAACTCAGACCATCAAACTGAACAACTTTCACTATGGAGCCTACCTCAGGACACGCGCAAAAAAATCAGCTGTCCCGTACAAAACTGCTGTACCTCGGCTTAAGTATATGGGACAGCTGATTTTTTTCGCATTTCCTAAGGTAGGCTCCAAAATCAAAGTCAAAGTCAATATAATTTATTCAATATAGGAGCTTGCAGCACACTTATCAAACGTCAAATCTTTTTTAAAGCTACCACCGCGTCGGAACGTGGTGTCGCTGTAGAGAAGATGCGGCCAGAAACTCTACAACATAACACGACTTAATAACTATTACAATATAAATTCTTAAGCTACAGTTATGTATCCAGTGCTCCATAGTGAAAGTTGTTCAGTTTGATGGTCTGAGTTCACCGTTTCAGTATTTGCTAGGCTGTCACTTACCCCTGTATAAAACATTTTTTTTTAAGTTATTGCGTTTATTTGCTAGAACGTTGTATAATTTATCACACCCCATCCTCGAGGGGCCCGAACCAATTTTTCAGTAAGCCATAAGCAATCATTTCAGAAAAATTTATGCAAACAAGCTTTCTGTATAATACCTTTATCAAAGGAACACTGATTGCTTTGAACTCACTGTAAAAGGAAATGTTATCAATTATGAGCTCTATTTCAATGTGTTACGGTGTACGTTGCTTAGTCTAATAAAAATAATATTAGGGTTGTGTATCGGATATTGTAAACAACATAAAATTTATTATTTAGTACCTAATTCACTAGATGCAGGGTCCTTGACACTTTTTTAAGGAGATGATCAGATTATCAAATTAAACAACTTTGTCTATGGGACCAACATCGAAATCACGTTAAAAAAATCAGCTGTCCCATACGGTCGGCTCGAGAACGTTTGCAGATTTGTATGGAACAGTAGAATTTCTTTTCGCAATTTCGATGATAGATATAGAGAAAGTTGTTCAGTTTGACGGTCTGATCATCCGTCCCCTTAAAAAGTGTCAGCATATTAAAGAGGAGCCTACATTCTTTGATTTCAAAATCGAATTTCGGGTCTTCTATACAGGGTCCATAATATTTAAGGGGATTCTTTTTAAGGGGATTATCAGACCATAAAACTGAACAACTTTCACTATGGGACCAACATCGAAATCGCGAAAAAAAAAAACAACTGTCCCATACATTTGTCTAAAGTAGGTTTGCAGTTTTGTATGGAGCAGTTGATTTTTTTTTTCGCGATTTCAATGTAAGTGCCATAGAGAAAGTTGTTCAGTTTGCCGGTCTGATCATCCCCTTAAAAAAGTGTCAGCATATTAAGAAGGACCCCATACAGGGTAGCGTAGGTATCGCAAAAAAAGACCCTGTATTTAATATTTTGAGTACAAGCAATTAACGTAATCGATTTCTAATGTCGGTAAGTCGATATGTATAAATAATTAAAAACTAAACATTACTTTCAAATCAACTTGAATGTCAGTTTCGATTCTGTCTGAAAAAATCCATAATGAATGAACATATTTTCGGATAAAGAAATGTATAGATACAATGTCTTTAAAGTTCGTTTGTCTCTTCTCTATCATGGATTTAGAATGATAAAGGATACCAAATAATATCAATCCTCTTTACAAGCATGAAAACATGAAAATTGGTCATGGCGGTCGGTAATATTCAACCTTCTTTTGTACCGATGGTTCAAACTTTAGGTGTGGCCCTTTCCGTCAGAACGAAAATTAAATAAAAACTCTTTTATTTTCGTCGTTGGATTAAAAAGGGACAAACTGGGGAGGAACTACTGTGGAAGGTTCCTCCGGTGAAAAGGGAAGATCTTCCGCCAGGCTAGGTGTGAAGCCTGGGGACCGGCCGTGGTCCGACAGATCTTAGTTAAACCTTGTATATATATCGAATCTCTGTGATTATTTCTCTTGCGCGATTCATGTCTTGTATACGATTGTGAACCTTATGTGTAGCGGCTAACGGGTTACTAATGTGACGTCGCAAGTTTAGTATTTTCATGTTTCACCGCTTGTAAAGGCAGTCATACTTTTAGACAATACCTATTTCAGCTTCCTGGACTCTATATACAATAAAGCTTATGCTTAGGATGTGCTCTCATAAACTAAATTTAAGTCAACTTTAATAAAAATATCAAACCTTACTTTCCGAATAAGAAACAGCCACAATTCAAGCAGAAGCAAATATCCGGCTTTATATCAACAGCGGTCCGGTTTCCGGGTTTCCAATTTATATCCGGCACCCACAACCCTATTGGTCATTACTACAACATGACGCCGCGGTAATGTCACCGCAACCATTGGTTTCCGATACTACGGTATTGGTTACGAACGTCGTTCGGTCTAATAACTTTTTCGATAATTTTTAATGCTATAGTTTAGGAAACTTCGATAGTTTACTTTACATTTCTACCAGACCTGTCTATGTCAGGTAGAGAGGCAGTGAGCGAGAAAAAATTCATAATCTACTCGACAGAAAAAGAAGAAAGTTACATCGACATCTTTATACAAACAAAGTCGTGAGCATAGCATAAGCATATGCTCACGACTATATTCCCCGAGGGGGTAGTCAGAGATATTCTGAAACCACAGAACATCCACGTTTCACTAGTAGTACCGAAACTCTGTCCAGTGTGACGGGGAGTGAGCCCGTCGCCACTTATAATGGACAGTGGGTACAATACATGCCTCGAAATTGAATCATGCAGGTTTCCTCACGATGTTTTCCTTCACCGAAACGCCAGTGGTGTTACAAATCGTACATAAATTCCGAAAAACTCATTGGTACGAGTCGGCCTAGACGGGGATCGAACCATCGCCTCCTGCACGGCAGGCAAGGTTATTCGCCACTTGACCACCACGGCTATTCAAACAAAGTGTTCAAAGAAAACCTCCCAAGAGCGTGTCGGTCTCACACATGATAGTATAGGTATCTAAAAATAACTGTTTTACGTAAAACGTTAAAACTTCTATGCCTTGGAGCGTATAGGCACAATATAAGAAAGAATATCTAGTACTACATACAGTATCTCATCAGACACTCCCTGCCTCCCACCAACTTTTTACCTCACCCCCTCTGGTTACTTCGTAGTTACCAATAGCTTAGATAGACAGCACAATTGACATGCTAGAATTTATGTTTACGAAATAAAAAGAATATAATCTCAGGTCGCAGGATAAAAAGTTAAGATAAAAAGTCGTTTTGAATAGACGGGTGACAATGCGTTTTATTTACGAAAAAGTCAATAGTAAATGAAAATTTCCCCTTTTACTGTCTAGGTATTTAGTGAAAATAACATTAGATGGTTGTACTTATATTTCAGTTTATGCTGTCGAAAATTATTCTTTAATTGAATTTTTGATAACTACAACATGTCATCACGCGCGCCATCAACCCGTCTCAAATTATACGGAAACATAGTTGCAGCCCTATACTCAGTTTTTCATGTTGTGACGTCATCTTGTCATTTCCTGTCCATTGTATGCAGTGTCCGGTTGGTGGTATAGGCATGGCCGTATTGGCAAAACCGACGTCTTTTTATAAAATAACAGAAGTCCAGTTACATAAGTTTCTGACGACGACAAATAGTAGGGGTGACAAAAAATTTGACAGTATGGTACACCACTAATGACGATACTACGATTTTCACGACACGTTAAACTGAATACAATTGTCGATAACTATAACCTAAAAAACCGACCAAGAGCGTGTCGGACACGGCCATGATAGGGTTCTGTATCTGTAGTCATTGTCAGGGACGTTTTTTTGTCTGACACTGATTGCGCTACAGCATCCGTTATAATTGTTTATTGAAAGTATTTTTTAAAAGCTACATTCTTATATCGCAGCACTGCCCATGCTGCCGCGTATTGTCGCATTCCCGATATCTTTCTCGCTCTAGCAAATGACGTTCCTGAGCGACAGAAACGGAAGGGGCGCGAAAAAATACGATTCCGTGCTGCCTGATGAGGTTCATCCCTAACCTTATAGACGTCGCTTTTGTGATATACTATTGCAAGTCGTTTGTTGTGACATATTACTAAGGTGGCGTCTTCGACAATATAACTATGGACGAGTTACACGTGTAATTCTACTAACAAACTATTTTGCGCTGACACTTTTTGAAGGGACGAGGTAGCATGAAATACGCAACATTGGATTTTAGTCCATTACTTTCGAATTTTGATTGTTGAAAATAGTCTCGTGTGAACCCCGAACGCGACGAAGTTATTGTTCCGCAATTATAGGTATAGGCTGTCTCGTTTTGTGATACATACATACATATGATCACGACTATATTGCCCGAGGGTAGTCAGAGATATTCTGAAACCACAGAACATCCACGTTTCTCTAGTACTGAAACACTGTCCAGTGTGACGGGGTGTGAGCCCGTCGCCACTTGTAATGGATAGTGGGTACAATACATGCCTCGAAATTGAAGCATGCAGGTTTCCTCACGATGTTTTCCTTCACCGAAAAGCCAGTGGTGTTACAAATCGTATATAAATTCCGAAAAACTCATTGATACGAGTCGGCATGGACGGGGATCGAACCATCGCCTCCTGCACGGCAGGCAAGGTTACTCGCCACTGGACCACCACGGCTCGTTTTGTGATAAGGTATAAAATTGTATGTAAATATTCATGATCGATTGATCTTGTAACGTGCCATAGGGGAAATGCTACCGCAAGGCTGGTCCCTAGTTATATGGTCTAAGGGTGGCGTATTATGTCAAATTAGTTGACTATATCCAATCTAAAACATTTTCTATAAAAATAACATTATTCTTTATAATAGAGGTTCAACTATTTTTCACAGCAATCGTGCCTTGTTAACGAAATAATATCTAGTACAATGTCTCGTGAGACTTATCCGATTAGAGCCGGCCTGATCCGGCCGTATCTGGATGAAACTAGATATGAGATAGTTTCATAATATTTCGTATTAGGTGCTAGCTGTAGGAAGGTATATTATTATACAGGGTGTTAGGGTTAACAATTGCATTACTTTAAGGGGCGATTGTACCCATGATACTGAACAACTTTGCCAAAGAAACCTATAGGAAATTCGCAAAAAAAAATTTCAACTTTTCATACAAAAGTTCGATCAGCTGATTGCATTTAGTATGGGAAGTCCACAATTTTTTTTACGAATTTCCTATAGGTTTCTTAGGGAAAGTTGTTCTGGTTGTTTGGTTTGACGGTCTGATCATCCCCTTAAAAAAGTGACAGCATAATAAGAAGGGCCCTATATTGACTGAGCTCTATTTGTAACCAATCCGTAGAGCAGAGAAAAAGTCGAGCTCGCTTCGCTCGCTCCAAGTATCTGTTTTAATTGCTGTACCTACACAATATAATCCTAAAGATTTCTAACCACACTTCTGATACACTAAAAATTTCGAGCTTGATCGCTCTATCCATAGCTTTTAATTTAGTTATTTTGCGCATGTTTTGTATGTAAAAAGCTCTAGCTCCTACCGATTCATATTGAGGAGAAAAGTTCAGCTCGCTTCGCTTGCTCTAAGTTTATATTTTTGCATGGATAAACCGAAAGATGTCTGACCACAACCCGAATCGTGTTAGAAATTTCGACCTTGCTTCGCTCGCTCCGTTACTCTTTGTATGGCTCTTCTTATAAAGATTAAGGAGGCGGCAAAATCTGGCTATGTCCCGGGCGACAGAAACCCTAATTACTAAACTAATATAGGAGCCGGTGCCGCATTTGTTAGTTCACAAGTTTTGAATTTCAATAAAGGACTTTTTGCTACTATTTAAATCCATATGTATACACGGAGACACATCAAGCTACGCAAAACCATAATAAGCTGGCCGCGCGTAGGTAGAGTAATATATAACGTCTCGCAGCCAGCTTAAATTGGCTTTGCGTAGCTGGATGTGTCGCCGTGTGTACTTGACTTAATAATGTACATTGTTTGTAGGTTTGTTTTTATGTTTATACTTATGTTTATTTATCGAATCACTGATCTATGTTTATGTACCTACGTAGGTAAATTGAATAATCAATGAATAATCGTATATAGGGTCCTTCTTAATATGCTGACACTTTTTTAAGGCGATGATCAGACCATCAAACTGAACAACTTTCTATATGGGACCAACATCGAAATCTCAAAAAAAAAAACAGCTGTCCCATACATTTGTGTCGAGTATGATTGCAGTTTTGTATAGAACAGCAGATTTTTTTTTCGCGATTTCGATGTTGGCTCCTGTATAAGGACCCTGTATTAGTTAGCTAAGTTGTGTAACATTTACCCTTTTGATGGGCCGACTAGCCTCTTCATGTTATTAAACCAATAACAAACTTCCTGTTAAGTTTTTGCTTTCTCGTTAGACTTAAGTCATGGACGAATTGTTTGATTCGAAAGCTTGGTCACAATTATTTTTACCTAAAGATTTAGTTTATATTTGGCATGTAACTTCATTGAAAATACGTCAAGGTTGATGCGCCTTGATGAAAGTATTTCCAATGAAGTAACATGCCTCAAAAACTCGCTCATTTTGAATCGAAATTTGGCATGTAGACCAGCAGTAACCCAAAAACAGAAATGTAGTAGTTATGAAGAAACACATCTTTTTCGACATTCCTTACAGTGATAGAGGGATTGGAAAAAATTTGCTTTTAAAAAGATAGTAGAACAAACCTCCCATAGAAACTAAATCGTTATAGCGCTTCTGTCTCGAGATATCTGCGCTCAAAGTCAAAATCGTATAACCTAGGAAGGATATTATCCTCAACTAAAAGCTGCTTTGGGCATATCCAAAGGAAATAACCAATAGGACTATTGTGTAAGTTTCGTGTAAGTTTTGACTACACACGGCGACACATTAACCTATACAAAACCAAAATAAGCAGGCCACGCGACGTTATACGTCATGCAACCCACGCGCGTCCAGCTTATGTTGGTTTAGTTTTAGTCATAATACATAAACGATGTAATCGGAAACTTACACAATAGTCCTACGGGTTATTTAATTTGGATATGCCCAAAGCGGCCTTTAGTAAAGGCACACAAGTAGCACACTTGGTCTGTCATCTCGGTACTGTCGGTAAGTTGTCATTTGTTTTGACGATCATCGCGGTTATTTATCATATTCGTACCAATGACATTACGAATATTTAAATAGGTACATCATTGGTAATGGTACTTATATAGTTCTACATACAGAACGGCCACTCCCCGCCCCCCTCTGACTTCAGATACCGCACCTCACCTCACACTTTCTGGGAAACTTGAGGGAAGCCGAGCAAAGGAATGCAGTCACGTAGTATTTGACTACATAAAATTTAGTCTTTTCAGTGCATAAAAAACGATGATAAATAACGTTAAATACACATTTTCAGTAATTCTTTAGCTCAAATACAATTTTTAATAACAGAATGAACAATAAAAAGTAACGAAATGTAGATAATGTTCATACGATGCGTGGTGGTAAGTCAACCCTACACATATGTCAAAGACAATTTGCACCAAGTGCGCATGTGCGAAATCCAAAACGTTATTTGAAGTGCCAGACCTGTGCCTTAGAGATGTAAAAACGACTCTACTTTTTGTACGGAGATTCTCAGCTACACATTCCTCCGATTTCCATCTCAAAGATTTCACGAGCGGTAGGTATTTATGAATAAATGATTTATCTATTCAATCTTTTTAACAAAACCAGTTAACCTCTTGCTCCTTGTTCCATATTAACACGGTCTCTGGCACGACTAGGCCCATAAATTTTTGTACCTCCTGTCTCTCCCAGATTTATAGGTTTGAAGATACGAGCACGATGGAAATTGGTATGTTATTATGTTCCTTACATATCAAGAGGAAAGATTTTAGAGGGATAATGTAGTTTTGATGGATGGGCTTTCTGAATGGTATTGATATTTACGAGATTGGTTTCGGAAGTTGGGTGTAATTTTTCTTTGTTAAAACAATACGGATCGTGAATATTTTAAGATTCCGAATCCTCTCTTCCCATCAAGAGGATAGCGCGCTCCATACAAAGGAAGTCTGGTTATATTTTCAATAATAACCAATTAAAGTCAATGACATTTTTCAGAAATAATCTACGAACTAATCTCTATGCTTGTATTGTGTCCGACTTTTAGAATAGTGGTATTTTTAAAGTCCAAAATGCTGTATTTTACACGCACACACTTTTCGGAGGGCTGGGCAATCGCGTTTCTCATAGAAAATATTCGCCTAAACCTATGAACCCCTTAATACACGCAAAGCGAAAGACTACGCTATGTCACACTGCCTACAATGCTAGCCCCACAGTACAAAGTGACTGTACTAAAAAGCAGGGCTGCCACCTCAAAAAATCGATTGGGCGCTAAATCTGTGATAAAACGCTAGATTCGGCGCTAAATTCTTATCACATAAATAGTCCTTCAAAATGCACTAAATAGACTTATCAGAGTTTCCGAAACCCATTCCTAAGTCAGTCAATTCGTACATCTCTTGTAAAATTTATGATAGCACTTCAGATAAGCTCCCGGACACTGGACATGTTTTGACTACAATGTGCTATCAATAGTTATCATATTTCAATCAAAAAACACAAAATATAGCATATTCCAACACAAATAATGTTGCTTTATTAAACGTTAAAAAAGCGCTAGATTCTCCGTTAGGCGCTAAATTCTGAGATACGGCGCTAAACATACCAAAAAAACGCTAGATCTGGCGCCGATCGTGGCAGCACTGGTATCAAGTGACTGTACTAAAAACACTATTGCAATATATCTAATCCAAAGTGTTCGAGATAAGAACAGTTTGAGCTCACAAAACGATTTTGGCTCACGATTTGAAAGAAATTCGTTGAAACTATCCGGGACACTTGGAGTTATTGCATGAGTTTTAAGGGGGCTCCGAGCCTCCAGTGCTGCCTTCAACCGTTCTTAAGGTTTCGTAGTCAAACAAGGAACCCTTATACTTTCGTCCATTCTGTCTTTATGCCCCGCCGCAATAAGTCATTTTTGCACCTATTGAATCAAAATTTGGCATGAAGACAGATAACAGTAATCCAAAAACAGAAATGTAATAGTTTTGAAGAAAATTACAAAATTTTTTCCACTGAAAGAGGGGTTGGAAAAAATTAGTTTTTTTTAATAAATCGAGTGAGGTGTTGTTGAATAAGTCTTGTCCAGTGGACCAAAACTCCCATAGAAACTAAATCGTTATAATATTTCTGTCTCGAGATATCTGCACTCAAAGTCAAAAATAGGACGTACCTACCTACCCCCTCTCTAACTTCTAAAATACTGGAGTAAAAAATCTGAAAAGGTGGACAACGATATAATATAGATTTAAGTAAGTATTTTCAATGAAAATTATAACGGACGCTGTAGTCCAGCCAGTTTATGAAAAAAACCTGTAATATATATATATTCTTATACAAACTAGATGGCGTTGCAGGAAAATAAATCGCGCTCAAAGTCAAAGTCAATATAATTTATTCAATATAGGAGCTTGCAGCACACTTATCAAACGTCAAATCTTTTTTAAAGCTACCACCGCGTCGGAACGTGTTGTCGCTGTAGAGAAGATGCGGCCAGAAAATCTACAACATAACACGACTTAATAACTATTACAATATAAATTCTTCAGCTAAAGTTATGTATACAATAATACATAGTCTATTTAATACGTTACCTCGTTAGGTTCCAAATTTTCTTTTAGGTAAGAGAATTGACATTGCAACTTTTTTCTTATTCTACTTTAGCAACGGCTTTCTTATTATGACTACAGAACCCTATCATAGACTAGTCCGACACGTTTTTGGCCGGTTTATGCTTATATTATTTTTTGCCTTCTACGAAGTACTCCAACAATTTTCGCTGTCTATTGTACTGACGAAGTCATACTCGCACACGATTATCTCCGAGTCACGTTGGTCTTCCTACGTGACAGGGCCGACGGAAAAAAAAGGAGCTAACAATTTCCAAGTGACATTTATATTTTATACACAAGTGCGGATAGGACTAACGAGTGTGTGGACGAATGAAATATAAATAAGATTTGGAATGTTTGTACCTTTTACACTCAGTTGCAGAAAGGCTCATTAAAGTTAATGCTCCATTAAATCTCTTGCTAGCGTCAACAACGTCAACAAGATAAAAAGTGATAGCAAGAGATTTAATGGAGGATTAACTCTAATGAGCGTTTCTGCAACTGAGCGTTAGTCTAGCTAGTTCAGGGGTCACAATTTCAACGATATTTCTGTTTTTACTGTTATCTGTCGTTTTGTTTAATTTCTATTCGAAAGGTGCAAAAATGAGCGAGTAATCGAGGTGAGGCATATAGACAGACCGAATAAACGAAAGTAAAAGGGTTCTTTGTTTGACTACGGAACCCTAAAAATAGATAGGCTTATATGCTGCGGAGTTGTTGGTCTATTTCTGCTTATATTTTTGGTGACTCCGTTGAAATTGTTTACAAAATCTTGCAATGGAGTCAGACCAAGGCTAGATTTTTCATACATTTTTGTCATATTTCCAGCTCTTTACAATATACCTACGCGCTCAGTTTGTCTATACTCCATTTCAAATAACAACGAAATTTTAAGGCTATTTTGAATTATACAGCTGAAACTTTTTTAAGGGGATGATCAGACCGTCAAACTGAACAACTTTATCTACGGCACCAACATCGAATCGCGAAAAAAAATCAATTCTTCCATACAAAACTGCAAACCTACTTGAGCCAAATGCAGCTGATTTTATTTTCGCGATTTCGATGTTGGTCCCATAGAGAAAGTTCTACAGCTTGATGGTCTGATCATCCCTTTAAAAAAATATCAGTATATTAAGTTGGACCTTATACAACGTGTTAATGAATTAACGCAAAGCTAGAAAGTAGTTATACAAAAAAAAAATACAAAAATGTTTATTTGAGTACCAAAAACATTAGTATAAATAATTACATGTTGAGTGGGGCAAACATCTATAGGTTAGAACCAACTATACAAAATAGAGTGATTAGAATCGAGAGCAGAATCGAACAATCATGTTTTCAACACAGGTAATTTTTTTCAAAATTAAAACTTGTTCCTAAAATTTAAAATTTACTGAACTCGATCTCAACCCACCGCACATGCACACTCACCCTACTTACTACCGAAACTAGATTCTTAAAATGTAACCACGAGCACGCTAGCGCTTTCATTTATTGCTGAAATGATAACAAATCATTTTTCCCTCAAAACTTAAAATGCGAATAACTTTAAATTTTAATTATCAAAATAATGAAATTATTGTTTCAATCTATATATTTCGTTGTAAATCAGTTGGGGTGTATGAGGTTTTGCGCTTATTCATTAACACGTTGTAGAACACACTTCCCCTTATAGGACAGAGAGAACGATATTAGAAACTCTTAGGGCCTGTTTCACCACTTTTGTATAAGCTAACCAAAACTTATTCGGAATTATTTTAGATGCACTTTAGGCAGTTATGTCACAGAATAGATAGGTATCCTACATTATCCTCGAATCCTACAGAAACAGTAATCAGATAACAGTATCCTACAAGAAAAACCAGTTGGACAGTAAGAATTTATATTGTAATAGTTATTAAGTCGTGTTATGTTGTAGAGTTTCTGTCCGCATCTTCTCTACATCGACAACACGTTCCGACGAGGTGGTAGCTTTAAAAAGATTTGACGTTTGATAAGTGTGCTGCAAGCTCCTATATTGAATAAATTATATTGACTTTGACTTTGACACCCCTACATCGCAGCTATACCTACATGGTGTAAGGGCAAACAGTTGCATTACTTTAAGGGGAGATTGTACCCATGATAGTGAACAACTTTCCCTAAGAACCTACAGTAAATACACAAAAAAAATTCCACGTTTCATACAAAATGTTCGGTCAGCTGATTGAATTTAGTATGGAAAGTCCAACATTTTTTTTGCGAAGTACCTATAGGTTTCTCAGTATTATTGGTACAATCACCCCTTAAAGTGATGCAACTGTTTACCCTAACACCCTGTATAAGGACGCAAGGAAAAACGAACTTCTTAAACATTTATCAGGAAATTAACCTTCACGTCGGGACGAAGGAACACAGCAGTGTTGCCAGGTTACTTTTGTAACTTTAGGTGATTTTTAGCTCCGTTAGGTTACTTTTAGGTTACACGATTGAAAAGGTTACTTTTACGTGATTTTTCGCATTTTGTGAATTCAATTTTAAAATTCATATTTTTCCATGCTATGGAAAGCTTTTTCATATTTTTTGCAACGTTTTATACCCCAGAACGTTTATAACATAGTGAGTGCAACTCTTAGAAATATGTATTTCTCTCTCGCACTTGTGTACCAAATCGGAGACCAAATCACAAATGACTCTTTAGTTTTCTCACTTACTCGCTCGATCAATGAATCTGATGAAAAATGCAACTTAAAATGGAAAACGCTACTATATTGTTTATATTTTTTTTAGTTAATACAACCAACATCTGTCTATCAACTATTAATACCTTATTACTGGAAAAAATATGAAAGGTTACTTTTCACAAGGTAATTTTTTTATCTATTCCGGTTACTTTTGACAAGATCCGGCTGGCAACACTGGAACACAGTAACAGGTAAATAAAAATAGTAATAAATAAAACATGATCGTCCGACCGACCCTTTGACCCCTGGGCTGCTTTCAGATCTCCCATTTAGGTAGCACTTTAAATCTTTATTACATTTTAAAGGAAAAAAGTTTGCTGGAAATTTTAAGAAATTCGATTTGTGTAAAAGCTTTGAGACATCAAAGAAGTAATTTGTAAGATATGCGGATACGGATTCTAATAGAACAAAATGCAAACATTTTAATTCGCAACCGTGTTCGCAACAATAGTTATTGGTTATACAAGAGTGCAAAGTTGATTTTTAACCGCGTGCTCAATTTTTTCAAAAGAGCACGAGGTGAAAAATCTTTGCACTCGAGTGTAACACGTAACTTTTCTTCCCACCTCAGCGAGGAAAAAGAAAAAAAATTGAATGATAAATTTGGCACCTTGGAGGAAATAGAAATAGAAACTTTATTTGCTGTAAGTATGGTTACATAGTATAGGTGGAATGTTATGATTACAAAAGGTCTCTCACACTTAGCCACTTAAATAGGCATGCAAAATGTTACAAAATAGGGCTTATCCTCAAAATAGAATCTAATTTTATACATTTGGTTCCAGAAATTCTTTAACAGTATAAAAACATTTTTCGATCAACCATTTTCTTAATGAGCTTATAAATTTATTATGTGACAAATCTCTGAATTCACTCGGCAACTTATTGTAAATGCTTATACACATTGAGTAGACATTTCTTAGATAACGCGCGGACCGTGGAACATTATCATGGGCTAGTCTATTGCAATTTCTGGTCTTTCTCGGATATACATCTTTAGCCGTTTTAAAAAGATATGCATGTTCTTTTACAAATTTCGCCATTTCTAGTATATACAAGCACGGAAGAGGAAGAATGTTCATTCTTTTAAATAATGGCTTGCAAGAAACAACAGGGGGCACCCCACACAAGGCGCGGACATATTTCTTTTGTGCAATAAATGCTTTACTAATTTCCGTGCTGTTTCCCCAAATTATAAGTCCATATCTGAGAGTTAATTCCACGTATGCATGGTATGCTATAAGAGCAGTCTGTACAGACGAGATCTTAACTATTTTGTAAAGAGTAAACGATAGGCTGTTTATTTTATTCGATACCTTATTAACCTGTTCTTTCCAGTCAAGTGATTGATCAATAATTAAACCTAAGAATCTGGCACTATTAGCCTTCGTTAGAATTTGTCCATTACAAGTAACACTCAACTGATTATTTAGATTATTAAAATTAATGAAATTAGATTTACTGATATTAAATTGTAGATTATTTTTATTGAGCTATGTTATTACTATTTTAATAACGTTATCAATGTCAGTTTCGTGCTAATTCAATGTCAGTTTTTTACTAGAAGCTACAATAATAGACAAATCATCAGCAAAGAGTATACTTCCATGGTGGGTCACTTCAATCAGGTCGTTAATGTACATTATAAATAGAAGTGGGCCAAGCACACTTCCTTGCGGGACTCCGGAGCAGTTATTCTCATAAGTAGATCTATACGTTTGGGACATACCATTATCATTGAGCTTAGATACTTCAACACACTGCGTTCTGTTTGACAAGTATGTTTTGATCCAATTTAATGCTGGACCCCTAATGCCATTATATTCCAATTTCGACAACAATAGTTTATGTGACACAAAGTCAAATGCTTTTGAACAGAACAATACTGTTGAATAGTTTTCAGCATTGACGTTACGTAGGACATCAGTCACTAAGTTAAATGCAGCCAGTGCTGTTGACTTGTGTTTCTGAAAACCGTATTGATCTCTTTTGATAATATCGTACCTATTGAAGAATGACATGAGCTTATTATGCATAACTTTTTCAAATATTTTTGAAAAAATTGGTATTAGCGTTATTGGACGATAGTTTGCCATGTTCATCTTATCATCTTTCTTGTGTAATGGTTTTATAGTCGAGACTTTTAATTTATCTGGAAAGGTACCCGACTCTAAAGAAAGATTAACTAAATATGTTAATACCTGACTGAGTTCGTCTTTGCACTCTTTTATAATTTTTGTACAAACACCATCATAACCTTCTGAGCTTGTGTTATTTAAAGATATTATTATTTTCTTTAGGTCATTTGCATTAATGGGTTCTAGGTATATACTATTACTTAGCCTTTTTTTTTGTTCGTTTTTTCGATATGAGGATTTGTCTTATTGCTTATTCCTATGAAATATTTATTGAACTTATCTGCTATATCTCGAGGATCTTCTATACCTACATTTTCAGATTCTATTTTGTTTATATGTCTGTTTGTATACGTGTTACATGTTTCATCCTGTATTACTTTCCATATTGCTTGAGGGAGAAGTAAATAGGTTTAATGATGTTTTGAATTCACAATCTTAGTGCACACGATGTTCTAAATTAAATTTACTTTATTATCTAGCGGATAAAAACGGCTTTTGCACTCAGATATCGAAGACAAAAAATACTCTTTCCGAGATGGGGGGATGAGAAACAAATTTTCGGCCTATCAATATCAATTTTAAAATAGGTAAGTAAGTACACACGTAATACATCAAGCAACGCAAAACTAAAATAAGCTGGCCACGCGTAGGTAGAGTAATGTATAACGTCGCGCGGCCAGCTTATGTTTGTTTTGCGTAGCTTGATGTGTTGCCGTGTGTATACCTAAATTATGAGATCCGAAATACTCTAAAAGCCATTATAGTCAATTTTAATTTCGCGCGTTCTAGGCTGCTATGACATATCGATGCTAGCACCTCTGCTATTTCGCACCTTAAAGGTGGACTTCCGATGCCAACGGCCGATACGACTGAAACGTCGCTCTGTCATAATAATATATGAGACAGAACCACGCGTCAGTCACTGGCCTCGGAAGCGGTGCGATACGTTTTCATAGTAACTAGTTTTGTCGCATCGGCCGTCGGCCGCGAGCCGCACGCGTCAGACGCATCGCCCGCTGGCATCGGAAGTCCAACTTTAAATTAATGTAGTAAAGTGAGGTTTTAAGGTTTTAATCCATACACTTTGTCTTTGTTCAGAGTTTTTGACCCTACTTATAACTATGCTCACGCTCAAAAGAAGTACAGGGTATCTCAAAAGAAATTTAGTGGATCGATTAAAAAAAAATTAAGCCGTATATAGAAAAAATGTTTATTAATTATTGAAATACACTTTTTGGGGATTTATTTCTTAAAAATGATATCGTCTAAATGTAGACCCTCGCGTTCTCGGCACTCATTTAATCGAACAGTAAAATTACTTATGACGGCTCGGCAGGTGGATTCAGGGATGGCTGCCATTTCGTGACGGATATTTTCTTTCAAATGGGCCAGTGAAGTCGGTTTATCGGGTTTCTGATGTTTGCGTTTTGGATTCGTTGCACGTAAATAAGCAGTTCTGCTTATTTACGTGGCCATTAAGATGAAAATGAGCTTCATCCGAAAACAAAATGTTGGTAAACGTTGAAAATCGCTCAATCACCTGATTTACGAAATGAAGCCTCTGACTGGCATCTTGGGGCTTTAATTCTTGCACCAATTGAATTTTGTAGGGGTGCAGCTTTAGGTCTTTGTGCATGATGCGATGTAATGATGATCTATGCACATTTAAAGCACTTGCGCGCTTCCGAATTGAAAGGTTCGGGTCGTCACGAACAGACTGATTAACATTCTCCACGTTTTCTACCGTTCTTGATGACCTAGGTCGCCCGGATTTTGATTTATCTAGCGTTGTACCGGTCTCTTCAAACTTTTTAACCCAATGTCGAATGAGAGGAATGCTTGGCGCATCATTTAAGTGGCGAAAACCTCGAATACTGCAGAATTTTCTACGCGCTACAGTCGCCGAATCACCGTTTTTGTAAAACTCTCGCACGCACAACGCGCGGTCTGCTCCCGAGAAACGCTCCATAGCGACTGAATTTCCAAGAGCCAGGCTACCGATTGACATAACCCCCGCGCCCCTCGGATACGTTGCGCTCACGCAGTAAGCTAAATTAATATAAAATTTCTTTTGAGACACCCTGTATTTAAATGTCAGCCTAAACCTACCATTGAAATGACCTTCTTAAAAATTCAAAATAACAAGAAGTTCAATGTATAAGTAAGCAGGAACAAGCAAATTAATTTTTGAATTTTTGATGTAAAACGAAAAAGTTGTTGCTGCATCTAACTTTGTAATGGAGGGAGAGGCCAAGAGGAAATTTCTCGGGTTTTCTAACTGATTAAATAATAATTAATAGGATTAGATGCCCAGTCTCGTATAAAATTATTGCAATACGGTAGGTAAGTAAGTCAAGATTTTTTTTATTTATTTGATGGTTTTAATAAACTTTTTTTTTTTTTTTGCAATAAATCGAGTTAAGATTAATTTTTTTTTAAATATTCTGGTCTTTGAAAACGCATTTGACAACATAAATTTTTTTATTCACCTGTTTTTAATAAAAATAGGTTAAAAAATAAGAGATACGTATTTTTCCGATTTTATTTTAGACCGATATGTCTATTTTTAATTTACTTTTGAATTTTCTGCAAAACGTAGGATTTATAAACTTGGCCGCAATAAGATTAAAAATAAAAACTGTCAAATACAATATAAAAGCCAAGCAGGCAAAGGAATAAAATGTCATTCAACCTCTATTATATTTTTCAGTTTTTTTTAAATAACTCGATACAAAAATCTGATAATTTTGAAATAAGCTTTGAATCACATAATCTCCAAATGGTTTTCTTATTGATTGATGGAACTGGTGAAAGTGAACCGAGTTGGGCAGTTAGGATTTGGATATAATTATACATAGTCTCACGTCACCGTCCCACTGGGGTTGGCAGAGACTATATACCATTGCATGATATGATTCCAATTTTCCAAAGTTTTATTGCATCATTATAGTAAAGTACATAAAGGTGGTATATAATTTGTTGTGGTATAAAATCTTAGTCTACTTATATGCGGACCCGCCTCGCCTTAGCATTTCCCTTCTGTAAACGTGCAAGATCAAAAAATCTTACGCATTTACATTCAATTTTACACCTTATCACTAAACGAGACAGCCTTTAATTGCGAAATAATGGTAGGATTAAACGAACTTACCTGAAGTGAAGTTCTATCCTAATTATATGAAGTACTTAGTCCGAGACATAACTATGTAGTAGTCGCTATCTTGCGTGTATCCGCGTCCTTTAAATCTATGGAAAAAAAACAAAAAACGTCTCCCGAACGTCATCTACCTGTCAATGTCATTAGTTCAGAGCTAACTGGTAGTAACTGGGTAGGCGGAGGGTGGGAAGTAGGTATATGTCTCGGACTAAGTACTTCATATAATTAGGATAGAACTTCACTTCAGGTAAGTTCGTTTAATCCTACCATTATATTTCGTACTTAGTCCGAGACATAACCATGTAGATGTTTAGAGGAAACAACATCTTAAACTAAAACAAACTCGTCTGTTGTGAACTTAAGAGTCACAACTAAGAATAACACCTTGTAAGTTATAGGTAGGTATAGTAGTACCTATCACACAAAATGAGATTAGTAAATCATAATCATACAATATTAGTCAAAATCAGACAGTAATCAATTAACAATATTTTGTTAACTAATATTATGTATAATTAGGTACCTATGTGAGTACCTCAAACTGCTTCTCCCACTTTAATCTGTCTGATCACTGTCAGACTCTAAATTGTTGAGGTTCTAGTAGAACGACATAGGTATTGTTTTTAAAATATTATCGACTGTAAGCCTTCTATGTGGGAGGGTGCGCTGCAACCCATATAGTCGAGTGGGACGATGACATGATGACTTACAAAATAAAAAATAAAACTTTAGAAACGAATATCTGTACCCTGAGCAGACGCCTTTAAAACAGTATGGTATAACAATCTTCTATCATGAATTGATTCATGGCTTATGACTCATAATATGAGAAATACACATAATTAGGTGCAGGAATACTAAATTTGATTTCTTAATCTGAAGATTAAGTAAAAAGTACCTACTATCTAACTTTCGGATAGTTTACCAAAATTTTAGGACATAACGCGTTTAAGACATTTTGCGTTTAGGACATTCCGCGATTAGGTCATTTTGCGATTAGGACATTATAAGTTTAAGTCATTTCGCGTTGACAAATTAGGTCCTTATGCGTCGACACCAATCAACCAAAAATTGAGTGGACCACTATTAAGCATTGTAAGACATGATGTGAGTCCCTATGTGATATACTAACATAATTTTGTTTAGAAGGACGTAATTTGAATAACCTTTAAACCCGCGTTTTATTCTAGAACGCGTTTCATCAGAACATTGCCGATATGAGTGTTATTATCCATTATGAGATGTAGGATAGGTGATGCATTATTTCAGAATCACCGTTATCAATAACAGAAGTATGTAAAATACATTTACTCCAATAGAAACCTCTAAAAATACCTAATTTGACTAACAAATTGGCCTCCACTGACGTAGACTATAGAATTCTATCAGTGTTTTATATAAAGAGGTTTTGAGAAAATTTGCCCGATATCATTTTGACATTTATTTAACCTAGGAATAAGTTTCCTGTCTAGGATCTCATGATAATGTAGAAGACAGAGAGTGTTCAAATATAACTGTTTCTGAGACTGTCCAGTTCTTTCAGCAGTGGGTACCAAGGCTGAGAGAATCTGATTGGAACACTAAAGAACATAGAAAAATGTTGTCTACTTAACCCTCTACATTCCATGCGAAAGGGTATCTAAGCAATGAAACATACTTTTCACACCAAACCGAACTTAGAATTAATCATATCTAAAACTTTCTGAGTAAAATCTCATTCAGTAAGTAGACCTATAATTAGGTATCTATGTGATTCTCTCCTTTATCTCTTCAGGGATAAGGTCTTGTAATGAAATTAAGTGTGATGTAGACTGAATTGATCCACACACTGTCAGATATATTTGGATTTGGCTACTATTTAAAATAGGTTACTGACTGTCTACACAATACACTCTTTAAAAGATATCTCCGTTGTGTTATGTGTGATTTTACCTAATTAAAGTTTCACATTGATTCTGATTCTTTAAAGTAAACAATGCTACGAATGGCTTAGTTCGTTTTCATGAAATTCTTTCTCTAGTTCTAATAGATTAGAACTATGTAGTAGGCATATGTTGGACCTGTGATGTAGCAGACTTCGGAGTCCTGAATTTATACTAAATAAAAGTTGTTATAATGTACCTACTATGCATTTTTGATTAAACTGAAACCCTTGAACTTTTCACCCATTTAACTCAGTATATTTTTGCACGTGTAGGTGACATAGGTACATATTAATATCCAGATTATTTGCGTAAACAAAGCCACTGCTGCCACACAACTGATACCAAATTGTATAACCACATTATAAAATCTTTAATTGATCATGACTATGCTCAGATATTGGTTAAGTAGATTGAGCAGTGGATGATAAAAATATATTACTTTTAATAGAACCTAGCTATGTTTATGCTAATGGAACCTAGAGATTCCCAATATTCTTTAGCCTTATACCATTATTTAAGCTTTAAGCATTCTTGGTAAGTAAGTACCATTGAGGTATAGATACATTATCATGGTATCAGGTATTGTCCTAAGAAAAGAACAGGACATGTTCCATTTATGGATTTTAACTGTTTTGTAAATACAGTCAGAGCCGGCCTAGCCAGCCAGGCTAGTTTATTGGGTAGGTCATCCCATTTAAATAATGAACCATTATTTAAGTAATTGAAATATTCAAATACTTTTTATGAGCCATATTATTTTATTGTTACTAAATAGTTATAAAAGAATTAATTTTCAGTTTTAATTATTTATCAGCATTTATTATTTTAATTTCAGTCAGTCATGTTATTAACATGAAGGTTATGGAAACTCAAAGGATGGAGCCCCTTTTCAACCTAAATACAACTTGATCATAAGTGATATTATAATAACAAATGAGAAAATATGATGAGTCTAGCAGCAAATTTTACCTAAAAGGGTATCATTTGTTATATTACTACTAATATAAAAATGTTTATGTGGATGTCCTGAGGTTTCAGAACATATCTGACCACCCCCACGGGGAGTACAGTTGTGAGCATATGCTTATGCTATAATACTTTTGACCGCCCTTTGTACCCTTCTCATTCTTGTTTTAAATTGTATTTTTCTATTCTTGGTGTGCAAATAAAGAATATTTATCTTATCTTATCTTATCTTATAAGTCCAGCGGCAAACTCTTCCTCAAAGGGTATTTTATTTATTAGATCATTAGTGATATTACCAAAATTGTACAACTAAGTAAATATTTGAGTCTAGCTCTAGCTAAGCTATTACACAAAAATAAGCTTTATCACAAAGGGTACTGCACCCGTCCCTATCTGATGGATAGGGTAACAGTTTGGGTTGATGCAGAGGTTGGTGTTACCAGAATGGCTTGTGACCAGCTACAATAGATCTGTTCAGGTTGTGGTAGCTATTGGTCATTAACCAAGCCCTTACCCCCAAATAATAATGGCTTGTGACCTCTGCCCTTTCTTTCTGTACTGTATGACGAAAAGTTTGAGGCTGGATTTACTTTGGGTTTCATACTGTTTGAACCTTTCTTTATTGTTAGAAAATTCACATGTCATCCAGCTTTGTGCAAAGGAATTCTGTTTACTTATTTTCCTTTTATGAACTTGATAAATATTTTTGTTAACAAAAGGTGCAATAAGCTGTTATCAAAATCCAATTTACCTGGAGATGCAGCATGCTAAGCTTGGAGAATCTGTCAGCAAATTTAATTGGTGCCAATTTATTGAAATCTTCTCTTGAGAGAAGGATTATTGTGTTGTAGGCTGTGTGGCTGACGCTACCTTCAGTGCCGCTAACATTCTTGTAATAATGTATCTTAGCCTAGTACCAGATTGTTTCAAAATGCCAGGCAATTCCAAAATTATTTAGGGTGCAGTTTTATATTTAGATAATGCAATTTTTATCTCTTTGTGTTCATACTATTAACTGTAACATTCTCAATCTGAGAGTAGATTGTCTCTGTCACCTTTCCGAGCTGTCTTCTAACCTAACCCAGTTAGGTGAATAGCAGTGCCTGAGGCTAATTTAATCGACTGAGTGTGACTAATGTGCAGTTATTAATTAAATACTGAATATTTTAATTATGATTTGATATCTCAGGATTTCGCTCAATGTCTATCTCAGGATCAACATAGAGGTATTACCTACTTACAGAGTAAAAGCTTTTTACCAACTAGCCCCAAACATGTCAATACCTGGAACATAGCTACAGGCAACACCCACTGTTCAGAGTTATGTCTTCCCAACGGGAAACAACCAGGTTTAGATAAATGAGGCATCAATGACTATCTTATAATCAGGCAAATAAACGGACAAAAACAAAAATACTATCCAACGGAAAGATGTATAAGTGTCACACAATTACAAGCAATATATTAATACAATTACAAGCTGAGGCCAGTAACCTCTTTCCCAACGGGAATTAGTATGGTAAGAAAGAATAAACATTCATCCTCATAATAATTCAGCAAATATTACGTCATTCTGAACACAATTGGTCACTGGGCACCGGAGCCGGTGTCGGCTGTCTTTCCAATTAAAGATTCTGTGTCATAAATGATTCTATTCTATCCCCTACGGAAAAGTCGTCATCATCATCATCAAACCTAGAACCTTTCAAGGGCTAAGGGCACAGGAGCTGACATGATCTTTCCCAACGGTAGAAGTGCATGCGTGGCTAATATGCAAAAGAGCTGTAATGACTACCTTCCCAACGGGACCGTGTCTCTTTGTTTGAAACTCAAACCAGCTTGGGCAATAGGACAAGTACTGGCATGATCTTTCCCAACGGTAAAAGTGCATCCATGGCTAGTAAGCAAAAGAGCTGTACTGACTACCTTCCCAACGGGAACGTGTCTCTTTGTTTGAAACTCAAACGTGCTTGGGCAATCGGCACAAGTAATGGCATGATCTTTCCCAACGGTAAAAGTGCATGCATGGCTAAAAGGCAAAAGAGCTGTAATAACTACCTTCCCAATGGGAACGTGTCTCTGTTTGAAACTCAAAAGTGTTTGGGCAATGGGCACAGTACTGGAATGGCCTTTCCCCACGGGAAAACAAGTGCATGGTCGAAACTCAAGCATGCATAGTGCAACGGGCCCAGGGTCTGCCATCGGCGTCGGCTGTCTTTCCCCAACGGGGAAGAGTATGAACGTAACACGTTCATACGTGTGCCGGCAAGGGCACGGGAACCGGCTTTCGTATACTTCTATCCCCACGGGAAAGCGCATCTTCGAAACTCGTAAATGCGTGGACACATTGTGTCGGGCCGGGGAGGGGATCCAATCCCCCGTAGCATGTAGGTAAACTTTTTCAATAACAGAAACAAAAATAGTAAATTGTGTACGTACCTTGTCGTAATTTACCATAATTTACTAAGTCAATCACTCCTCCAACTTATGTATCCTTTACTTCCATCTTTCCTGATTGACTTCACACTTAATTCTTTCCATTTTATACACAAAAGAACTTATAATTTAACTATAAAACTTTAAAATTTTTATTTTCAACAAGGATCGCGTTTACGCGCGATAAACGAATGACAATGACATTGACAGGTAGATGACGTTCGGGAGACGTTTTTTGTTTTTTTTCCATAGATTTAAAGGACGCGGATACACGCAAGATAGCGACTACTACATAGTTGTCTCGGACTAAGTACGAAATATAATAACTTCGAACTTAGAACGTTTGGGGTTCACACGAGAATACTTTTCATGATTTTTAACATTCAAAATTAGAATCTAAAGTTATGGGGAATAAAATCCAAAGATGCGGATTTCATGTTACCTCGCCCCCCGCAAAAAGTGGCAGAAATGTTTGTTAGTAGAATTACACGCGGAACCAGTCCACATATAAATAGTCAAAGGTAACACCTATGCTGTAATTGTACATGAATGCGAATAAATGAATATGAATATGAATAAATAAATTATAAGTAGGTACTTAACAACATCCCGACTTAATCATCTACGAAAATATTAATGTTGTTCTGTCTCTCTCTGATCCTCATTAAATATTCATGACTTTACAACAATTTAGTACAAAATATTGCCATAAAGTTGCTATGTAAGCGTTTGTTCGAATTAATTAATTTTCAGCTGAAAATGTGTAAAGCTTAATTTAACAAAAAGTCTTATATTATATTTCAATTGGAAAGTTTTAAAACAATAATTTGCTGTTAAGGGAATATAATTCGGAGTGTGCTCCATACAAACGAAGTCTGGTGATATTTTCAATACTAACTGATTAAAGTCAATGAAGTTTTTCTGAAACAATCTAGAAACTAATCTCTATGCTTGTATGAAGTTAGCTTTCGTTAAAATGTATAGTTTTAAAGTTATAGTGCCTCAAAGATTTCCATACAAATCCTTAATTAATCCTAGCATTAAAACTGTATATTTTATCGAAAATCTGACTTCATACAAGCATAGAGATTAGTTTCTAGATTGTTTCTGAAAAGTTTCATTGACTTTAATTGGTTAGTATTGAAAATATCACCAGACTTCGTTTGTATGCAGCGCGCATTTACGCATTCAGAATAAACTTCTCTTAATACAGGGTGTTAGAGTAAATAGTTGCATTACTTTAAGGGGTGATTTTACCCATGATACTAAACAACTTTCTCTAAGAAACTTTATTATAGGAAATATAAAAAAAAAAGACTTTCGATACTAAATGCAATCAGCTGATCCAACGTTTTACTAAAACGAAGGATCACCAGTGTGACCCTTTTTGGTATTTTCAATCCTAAATTTGTATAATTGAGACTTTGTTAAATGAAATTAGTATAATTTTAATACAAAATAAAGTTTTAGTACAATTTTAATACAACCTGTTAATGAATTAACGCAAAACTAGAAAGTAGTTTGTTTATAATCGAAAGCAGAATCGAATTATCATGGTTTCAACATAGGTAATTTTTTTCAAAATATTGAATAATTGGTTTGTACAATTTAAAAGTTACTGAACTCGATCTTAACCTACCGCTCGGGCACACTTACCCTACTTACTACCAAAACAAGATTCTTAAAATGTATCCATGAGCACGTTAGCGCTTTCATTAATTGCTGAAATGATAACAAATAATTTTTGCCTCAAAACTTAAAATGCGAATAACTTTAAATTTTAACTATCAAAATAATGAAATTATTGTTTCAATTGAATTATTTTGTTATTAATCAGTTGGGGTGTATGAGGTTTTGCGCTTATTCATTAACACGTTGTATATGTAGTTTTAAATACATAATTATATGTTAGTGTATTTTCTTTTCTTTTTCCAAAAACACCGAAAACTGGCTCAACATTAGTTAAAACTCAAGTCGCTAGCAAATACGTGTTAATGAATTAACGGAAAACTACAAAATAGTTTGTTTAGAATCGAGAGCAGAATCGAATTATCAAGGTTTCGACAGAGGTAATTTTTTTCAAAATATTTAATAACTAGCAGCCCGTCCCGGCTTCGCACGGGGTAGACAAATAAATTTTAAGACTCATTTTTCTACACCTTCGGTTACATTGTTCAAATTTTACCAAGGATCCCTAATTTTTTTCAAAATGAAATGTAGCCTATGTCAAATTGGAAGAATGTAGCATTCTATTGGTGAAAGAATTTTTTAAATCGGCCCAGTACTTTTTGAGCCTATTCATTACAAACATACAAACATACAAAAATAGGTACAAATCTTTCCTCTTTATAATATTAGTGCAGATTTGTTCGTAAAATTTAAAATTTACTGAACTCGATCTCAACCCACCGCACGGGAACACTCACCTTACTTACTACCAAAACAAGATTCTTAAACTGTATCCAAGAGCACGCTAGCGTTTTCATTCATTGCTGAAATAATCCTATCCTATAATACTAATATTATATGCGCGAAAGTTTGTAAGTATGGATGGATGTTTGTTACTCTTTCACGTAAAAACTACGGAATACATTTTAATGAAATTTGGCACACAGATAGAATATGATCTGAATTAACCTTTGACTAATTATTATAAGGACTAGCCTTGCGGTAGCATTTCCCCTCTGCCACGGTATAAGCACAATTGATCTTGTGCATTTACATTCAATTTTACACCTTATCACTAAACGAGACAGCCTATAATTGCGAAATAATAACTTCGAACTTAGAACGTTTGGGGTTCACACGAGACTACTTTTCATGATTCTTAACATTCAAAATTAGAATCTAAAGTTATGGGGAATAAAATCCAAAGTTGCGGATTTCATGTTACCTCGCCCCCCGCAAAAAGTGGCAGAAATGGTTGTTAGTAGAATTACACGCGTAATCAGTCCACATATAAATAGTCAAAGGGATTAACACATAGGATACTTTTTTAAGGTCTACGCAGACGGAGTCGCGGGCAACAGCTAGTTTTGCTATAAATCAGTTGGGGTGTGAGAGGTTTTATTCATTAACACATTGTAGAAATGAAAAGTTTATTGAGCTTCAGTATTTTTCAAAACTCATTGAACTGTAGTGTGTGTGCTGTAATGCTGTTATTGTGTTTTATGGTGTTATCTGAGTCTAATGGACGCTCTCACGCACTCCATTCCATTAGAATTGCGGCTTTTTATAGATTTTGGCTTTGTACAGCTTCCACAAGTTTGGTGCATGACTGAATTTAATAAAAACCGGCCAAGTGCGTGTCGGGCCACGCGCAGCATAGGGTTCTGTAGTAGTTGCCTATCACAATATATGGACTTAGAAGGGGCTTTTTGTTTTGTACTACGGTTTAACGGCTAATAAAGTCTAAAAAGTACATTTTACAAGTTGGTCGACTATTACTCGTTAACTTGTAAAGCCTACTTAGCGGTGATAGTTTTCCTTTTAAATTCGTTATATACATTAGTGCCGTGAATTTTTTCGCGTCTCCAGAAACAACCGTTTAGCTGGCAGGGTGGGGGGATACTTGACTCTAACAAAATTGACACTTTAAAGTTTAATATTTCGCTAACGGATCACTAAATCGAAAAATGGGATTCCCACACTCACAATATATTTAAAAGACCTATCCAACAATACCCCATGGGATAGACGAGAAAAAAAATTGCATCCCCACTTTTCGTGTAGGGGAGGAACCCTAAAAGGTTTTTATTTTACCACTTTGTCGGCGTGATAAATATGTATACCCATATCAAGTTACAGCTTTCTAATACTATGCCTCTCTGAGCTAAGCCGCGGACAGACGGACAGACGGACAGACGGACAGACGGACAGACGGACAGACGGACAGACGGACAGACGGACAGACGGACAGACGGACAGACGGACAGACGGACAGACGGACAGACGGACAGACGGACAGACGGACAGACGGACAGACGGACAGACGGACAGACGGACAGACGGACAGACGGACAGACGGACAGACGGACAGACGGACAGACGGACAGACGGACAGACGGACAGACGGACAGACGGACAGACGGACAGACGGACAGACGGACAGACGGACAGACGGACAGACGGACAGACGGACAGACGGACAGACGGACAGACGGACAGACGGACAGACGGACAGACGGACAGACGGACAGACGGACAGACGGACAGACGGACAGACGGACAGACGGACAGACGGACAGACGGACAGACGGACAGACGGACAGACGGACAGACGGACAGACGGACAGACGGACAGACGGACAGACGGACAGACGGACAGACGGACAGACGGACAGACGGACAGACGGACAGACGGGCAGACGGACAGACGGGCAGACGGACAGACGGACAGACGGACAGACGGACAGACGGACAGACGGACAGACGGACAGACGGACAGACGGACAGACGGACAGACGGACAGACGGACGGACACGGCGAAACTATAAGGGTTCCTTGTTGACTACGGAACCTTCAAAAACTCAGCAAACCAAAGCAAATCTAGCAAGAACTAAAAGCTAATTATAAATCTTATTTCAAATTGCCGTTACGAAGCAAAGCCAACTGGAAAGCAAAATTGCGTTTAAATTAAAAGCTGGAACTAAAAGAAAACGTAAAAGGTTGTTCTCGCCAATCGGAATGGTATTAGCAAAGCTTTTTGTAATTTAAACGGGAAAAAATAGACTTTATACCTTTCTGAGAGAGTCGTAGATTTATATCTTAGGTGCCGCTACAACGTGTTAACGAATTAATGCAAAACTAGAAAGAAGTTTGTTTAGAATTGAGAGCAGAATCGAATTATCATGTTTTCAACATAGGTAATATTTTTCAAAATATTAAATAATTTGTCTGTAAAATTTTAAATTTACTGAACTCTATGTCACCCCAACGCATGGGCACACTCACACTACTTTCTACGAAATCAAGATTCTTAAAGTGTACCCATGGACACGTTAGCGCTTTCATTCATTACTGAAATGACAACAAATCATTTTTGTCTCAAAACTTAAAATGTGAATAACTTTAAATTTTAAGTAATGAAATTATTGTTTCAATCTAATTATTTTGTTATAAATCAGTTGGGGTGTATGAGGTTTTGCGCTTATTCATTAACACGTTGTATATTGGTTGACTTGCCATCTCAGTGAAAAGATTTGCCAATACCATTAGAGGTTAATTAATAATTAGCGCTGGTGGCGCGTAGCGGAAAGGTACGGTATGGACACACATTTATGAGTATCCGAGTGTTCAGACAGGAAAACACCGTGAGGAATCCTGCTTACACTGAAGGCGAAATTCGATTTTAAGAATTCCTAGAAAGCAAAGAATTAGTCAACAAGGAACCCTTATAGTTTCGCAATGTCCGTCCGTCCGTCTGTCTGTCTGTCCGTCTGTCCGTCTGTCCGTCTGTCCGTCTGTCCGTCTGTCCGTCTGTCCGTCTGTCCGTCTGTCCGTCTGTCCGTCTGTCCGTCTGTCCGTCTGTCCGTCTGTCCGTCTGTCCGTCTGTCCGTCTGTCCGTCTGTCCGTCTGTCCGTCTGTCCGTCTGTCCGTCTGTCCGTCTGTCCGTCTGTCCGTCTGTCCGTCTGTCCGTCTGTCCGTCTGTCCGTCTGTCCGTCTGTCCGTCTGTCCGTCTGTCCGTCTGTCCGTCTGTCCGTCTGTCCGTCTGTCCGTCTGTCCGTCTGTCCGTCTGTCCGTCTGTCCGTCTGTCCGTCTGTCCGTCTGTCCGTCTGTCCGTCTGTCCGTCTGTCCGTCTGTCCGTCTGTCCGTCTGTCCGTCTGTCCGTCTGTCCGTCTGTCCGTCTGTCCGTCTGTCCGTCTGTCCGTCTGTCCGTCTGTCCGTCTGTCCGTCTGTCCGTCTGTCCGTCTGTCCGTCTGTCCGTCTGTCCGTCTGTCCGTCTGTCCGTCTGTCCGTCTGTCCGTCTGTCCGTCTGTCCGTCTGTCCGTCTGTCCGTCTGTCCGTCTGTCCGTCTGTCCGTCTGTCCGTCTATCCGTCTGTCCGTGGCCTTGCTCAGAGACGCTTAGTACTAGAAAGCTGTAATTGCATCACCACTTTTCGTGTAGGGGGGATAAATTAAAAAAGATATTTTTCAAGATTTTATTTTACCACTTTGTTGCTTGATATTTATATATACCCATGTCGGGTATATATATTATTCAAGCAACAAAGTGGTAAAATAAAATCTTGAAAAATATCGTAGTTACGTTACGTTATCGTTACGTGGCCAGACACGCACTAGGCCGGTTTTTTTACTAGGTATTCTGCCTTTTTAAGTTCATATTAAATAATACACTCGTGACTTAGTAAAGTCAGTCGTTTTACAATATTCAAGTAAGAGGCTGAGGCAACAGAACTGGCTTACATTCAACAATAAACTTACGTTATCAAGTTGCGGTGTCTTTAACTACATCTTCTGTATCATACATACTACTTGACTATGAGCCATTAATTCGTGAACCGCGATTCGGGTGGTTATGGCCGACCGCCTTTTTCAATTGATTTCACAATGTGGCTCCCCCTGGTACTAATAAGCGGTAACGCTAATAATTAGACGTCCTAAAATCCCAGGTGACTTACCTATCTATAACCGATACACATATTAATCTATGGTGCAGTTATGTGGTACTAGTTTAGAGGGTACTAGACTACTAGATACTCTATCTTATACCGTGGCGTGGTGCAGTGCCGCATCCGTGACACAATCCACGTCTTTATATCCCTGTTTCATTCTTATCGCAACAAATTCAGGTTCGATCCAACGCATATTCGATATTGGCAATCCACTTAAGTTTATATTCGTGTAACAAAATTATAATACAATACACTTGTAGTGCGTGACACGACCCGTAAGGCCGCAAGGGAAATCAGTACCTATAGTTTGGGATGTAGGTATGTTATTGATGATACCTAGGTGCATGGAATTTTGTATGAGGTACATACAAGGTATTTGTAAATAAATTAACAACTTGATAGCCGTTTCTTCACAATCGATGACTGGCCTGTTCAATGTCCCACTGCCAAAGGCCTCCCCTTTCACTCTCAAATCCTCTCAGCTGTATGCAACTTCTGGCCAACTCTCCAAGAAGGCATCGATGTTATCTCTCCACCTTTTCCTGGGTCTCCCTCGACGCCGGTGATCATCCTAGGGAACCCAGTCTGTGGTGATTTTGGCCCATCTCTCCGAATGCATGCGACAGACATGCCCGGCCCAGTCTCACTTCAGCTGAGCTGTCTTGCGCCCCACGTCCGCTATGCCAGTTCTGGAGTGCAGTTCCGTGTTTTTAACACGATCGGTTAGTCTTACACCTAGAATACTGCGCTCCATCGCTCTTTGGCAGATCGTGAGGCTGGATTTTTGATGTTCAGTCAAAGACAAGGTTTCAGCACCGTAGGTTAGGATGGGCAGGATGCACATGTCGACGAGTTTCCGCTTTAGTGTTAAGGGAAGGTTGCCCTTCATAAGCTCCTTCATGGAACAGTAGCTCTTTTAGGCTTTTCGGATACGTCTTTCAACCTCCTTCCCTGCCTGCCTATTCTCGAAAGAGACTATCTGGCCCAGGTAGATTTATTCGTCGAAGTACTGTATTACCTGTCCATCTACCTCGACCCTACGTTTGGTGCTGTTTGTCATAACCTGTGAGTTTGACATGTTCATCTTCAATCCCACCTCAAGACTCGCCACATTAAACTCCTGTAGCATGGTTTCAAGCTCGTTTGCAGAAGTGGAAAACCAAACAATTCGTCCGCGAAACGGAGGTTTGTTAGTCTTTTGTCACCGATGTTGATACCCTTATTCTACCATGATGAATTTACATACATACATACATACATAAGCTCACGCCATTGTCCCATGGGGGTAGGCAGAGACCACGGACCGCCACACGCTACGACTCTGACACACCTCTTTAGCCTCATTCACATTCATACATCTTTTCATGCACTTCCGTTGATTGAGGGTGCTACGCACTTGTCCTTTTCAGAAAAGATCATTGATTTGATCATGGTATGTTTTCCTCGGACGGCCTCTCCCAACACTTCCGCTCACATTTCCTTGATATATTTCATTCGTAAGTCTTCTTTCATTCATTCTCTCTACGTGACCGAACCATCTAAAATCATCATGATGATGAATTTAGTACACAGAATACCTGCTGAAGAGATGTTGATTGCTCCTGTTGATTTGTAGTCCGGGAAACCTAAAAACCATATCGTAATCTTTTTCATGTGGTCTGCAATGTACAGACACACTTTTGTTATAGTTTTATAATAGGTAAGATAAATTGTTTTTATAATGAATTGATGGGTTTGATTTAATTTAACGTTTATTTTCCACTTTTAGAGCATTTAAAAAAAATCTTTTTGATTAAAATGTTTTTTTTACTTTTATTTTTTCGTATTTTTCTCACCAAACCTTTTCATTTGATACCCATATCATGGGAGTGCACAAAAAATAACTAAGTCCGCCATCTTGGCCCATCCGCCATATTGGATTTAGAATGACGTTATTTAGCTAACTATGCATTGTCTTCTAAACTACACGCAAAATTTTATCTCAGTCGGTTGCATATATGCTTACATACAAAAAAACATTGCAAGTTAAATAAAAGCTTGTAAAATATCCCTACTAACAGATCGAAAGCTTAATATAAGCGGTCGCTGTCGGTGTCGGGAACAGGTTCGGTTCAGGTCGGGTTCACCGACAGACAGCCGCTTACCTGCTCGTACGAAGAAATATTTGACTTCCATAAACTTATACAGGGTGAAATTGAAATGATTCAAAAAATGTTTAGGGGTGTGTCAGTCCATCCAACTGAACAACTTTTACGATGGGATCAAACACGAAATCGCGAAAAAAAAATCAGCTCTTCCATACAAAACTGCAAACCTACTCAAGCCAAATGTATGGGACAGCTGATTTTTTTTTGCGATTTCGGTATTGGTCCCATAGAGTAAGTTGTTCAGTTTGACGGTCTGAACCACACCTAAAAATGTCGAATCATTTCAATTTCACTCTGTATAACTCAAATAATAAATAACATTATTATTTTATCGACTACGAAGTTCACCTCAGGCTGCATACAGGGTGTAAAACAAAACACCTTTCAATACGAAGCAATCTACGAAATCGCGAAAAAAATCTGCTATTCCCTACGAATAAAGAAATAAAGTTCAATGGCTGTTTCACACAAAACTGCAGTACCGACTCGACTCAAATGTCTGATACAGACAGCAGATTTTTTAAATTTTTTCTCTATGCTGGCCTAAAATTTGCTGGCTTATAGGTGTTTTGTTACACCCCATATACTTTGGTGCAAGTTATAATAGAAATAAATTCCGATTCCTATTTAGCTTACTGACCAATTTTTGGCAGACTGTACGCACGTATATTACAAAGCGAATTTCAAAGCACAGTTGAGAAATGTTTTTGTATATTGTGATCAATGGCAATGGAACTGGCATCGCCATAGATTCAAATTACGAAGTTCCAAGCTCGAACTTTCAACGGCTTTGTAAGTTTATGAACTATGTGCTGCCGCTCCGCGCTCGTGTGCACTTGTGACGTCCTGTGCCTTCTACACTCGAGAGCAATGAATCCGAGTCACTAACTTCCTTAAGGGAATATAATTCAGAGTGTGCTCCATACAAACGAAGTCTGGTGATATTTTGAATACTATTGGTTAGGATAGTTGAATCCAATGAAATTTTTCAGAAACAATCTAGAAACTAATCTCTATGCTTGTATGAACTAAGGCTAAGACGCAACACGGGGCGTTGTCGACACGTATTAGTCGGGGAAATCTACGGATTTTCGTATGGAGTAGGTTGCATTAATTGCACTTTTGGTGAAAATTTTAAATATAGTAGATACATACCTGAAAAACATAAATTCTCAATAATCCCCGATTTTTTATGTTGTATTATTGAATAATTAAGACATTTACAAAACATTAAATTTAGGTATGAACGAAAAATGGAAAACTGGTGATTTTGTACAGGATGGCTTCGTTCAATACGTTTTACTTATAACAATAATAATTCACGGTTAATATCGTTAATTTGGGTAGATATTTAATATTTTGTAAGTTTTCAAAAATTATAACCTCTAAACTAAATTATTTACTGTTTGTTTTTAAACATTAAATTTGCCTTTTGATAATTAACTGTCTCTATTGCTGGTATGCTGGTCGAAATATTTTTAGAAATAAGCTTGTCATTTGTACATTAATATCGATTTTAAGGTATTTCTCAGGTTCCTGAGCCTATATAACCACGAAATCTCGACAAAAGTGTTATAAACTAACAGTAATATTATTTCAAACACAATTTACTAAAGTGTCTTTTATGCAATCTCAAACCTTATTTTTCCTAGACTATATGTACGGAACAAGGTGGTACAATATGCTCTTGAGCTAGCCTGTGCCACACCTTGGACAATATTAGCTGATAGCTGTCATTTCATACAAATAGGAAGAGGGATAGTTAAGAAAAGCTTATTTAGAATGCGTAATGCGGAAATGGAAATGAATTAAGAAATGACACGCAGACTTAAGGGAGTATAGGTTTATTGTGGATCGGAGATCGTCCGCCAAGAGTAAGAAGTCTTACAATCGATTAAAATGGCTTATATACGAATTAAGAACTACTTAAATGTCAACTATGCATCGGACGCTGGCCCAGATTAAGAGGCAAAGGTGCAAAGTGCGTCTTGTGCATCAGCAGTTCCATAATGATCTACTTTACTTGAACTGGATGTTGGATGCTGGATCAGCATCCTTAACTCGCTGCATTCATTCGAAGTCTGATATATTTTCAATACTAACCAATTAAATTCAATGAAATTTTTCAGAAACAATTTAGAAACCAATCTCTATGTTAGTATGAAAACGACGCTATGCCACGTACTATAACGTTTATAATTGTACTACTTTGACTATCCGCCACCGCCACACGTCTTCTGTATAAACCGCGCCGAAACACCGAGCATAGCTTTTCATAGCTCGCTGAGCGAGTTTCAATATTAAAGTTACATTATCAAGAGTATTACCAGCATAATATGAGCTTAAAACATTATATAACTTTTGTTTTAAAACTTTTGAAATAAATCAAAGCAACCGATGCGGTCCTAAGTAAAATGTACGTTACGTGTTAATTAACCAAAAATATTATTAGAAAGTTTTCAATCTCGCTGTAATGCTGAAGTTTTTAGCGGTGTACGAGGGGTGTTCAATAAAAAGTGAGAATGACAAAGACGCAGTTATCTTTTAATAAAACTTATTTTATTTTTCAACATAGTCTAGTTTTAAGTTAATACACTTGAAATATCTTTTTTCTAGACTAAGTAAAAAACTCTTTATCCTGAGCCTCTAAAAACCGTCTACTGCGGTGACTACTGCCTCATCGTCTTAAAATTTTTGGCCTCTGAGGTACTCTTTTAACCGCAAAAAAAGATAGAAATCACAAAGGGCGAGGATGTTCCATCAGTTCAAAGCCAGCATCTTCAATAGCAGCTATCACAACGCTGGACTTGTGCGCGGGGGAATTATCTTGGTGAAACAAAACCACTTTAGTCAGTTTGCCACACCGTTTCTCGTGTATTTTGTTAGTGCGTAGTTGTTCCTTGCAAGTCTTGATTTACCTGCGCCGTAGTAAAATTTTTGGAGCTCTGCTTCAAAAACGGTGCCGGTGGAAGTATTTAATTACCGCGCGAATTTCAATTGTCTCCTTTTTCAAGAACAAGTTCCGAAACGTTGAAAACAAATGACTACAATTCTTAAAAAAACAATGAAAGCGAATCTTTTTTAGTTATTATTATAAAAATGTCTAGGCTTTGCCTGCCAGTATCAATTTTTTTTCTTACCAAGGAGTATAGATTTCATTCTTATTTTTTATTGAACACCCCTAGTATGGGGTGAATTATTTTCATAATTCATACGTTACTTTAGATTATTTTTCCGATCTACTCTTACTTTTAAAACGTTAATACTTTTAAACGAAACAATCCAAAATAAATTTCATCTCTTTCTCTATCGCGTCGATGCTGACATGCTATCGATCTTTATTTTTTACCAGCATCATTGACTTACCACTACTGGACAAAAGGCGCTCAAAAGTGTCCGAATAAAAAGAGAAAGAAAACGTAAAAAAGAGAACGAATTACGCAACAGTCTTCGTTTGATCGGCCGACTACGCGCACGCGTGGGCGCGCGGCTCGCGCCCTGCCCCTATGGAGGAGTGGGACGGAAAAGAATTTCAGAATTTTCAATGTTTTTAGTTGGTTTATATTACTATACGTACTTAGGTTTGTGTATTTTAGTCTCGGACACTTTATTAGTATTTTGTTGTACTAGACCCGGCGTCCATAGTATTCTATGTCAATGACCAGCATTTAAAATGTTACCAGCGCAGTATTTCGTCACACGAATAGCATACCGGCGGTATCCATAAGCTATGTTCGCGTGCTGGTGTCTGGGCTGGAAGGGCAGGATACAAGATGAACCATAGTCTAAGTCACCGCATTCAAACCTGAGGTGCAACCAGTCTATGTAAACCCTCTTGAACAGGTTATCTTTATTCCAGCGGACCTGAATTTCGGATTATATATCTAACCTCCAAATCGGATTGGGTAGCAATAGCTACCCAGGGCAGTAGCCTTTTAGGGCTCTTTCCATACGAGGAACAAACGTGTCAGGAAGTGCGGTGCTTTACCGCCAGAGACCACGTCTAGCTTGAGGAGCCTCTCTCTAAATTTGGTCGACACACTTCAAAACAGAAAAGTTTTTTTTTTTTTTTTTTGTAAATGACTAATACAGCGTTGCTCAGGGAGCAGTTACTGCTTTTTACTGCGGGCTATTGGAGGGACCACGAACGTTCTACCGAGCCAAATGAATGAACTTAAGCAACCGACCTAGGGGCACCCAGAGGGGTACGGACCTCGGCATAGGACGTTGCTGGGGCTACGCGGCGGATTGGGTAGCTGGGATCGGTGAGATGAAAAACATTGATTAATTTGTATATCATAGCATAGCATATGCTCACGACTATATTCCCCGAGGGGGTAGTCAGAGATATTCTGAAACCTCAGAACATCCACGGACACAACACACAACAATAATTTGTATATGTTTATAGAAAAAGTCGCCTGGGATTTTAGGGCGTCTAATTATTATAGCACTAGGGGGAGCCACATTGTAAGAGACGATCGGCCGACTAGAGAATCGAATCAAACCCACGCGAATCGTGAGCCGCTTGTCTAGACCACTAGACCAATAAGATAGTGATTAATATGAGAAAAATCTCTCACAACTACGAACCCAAATTCAACACATATTCCTTCGATACATCTCCGATAGATAGCGGAAGCTGTCTATGGAAAATCAGCGTTCCACTTAGTTTGTACTAAGATAGTTTGTAGAAGCAACGTAAACCAAAATTAAGGCAGATAAATTATGAATATTTAGAGGGGAAAAAATATGAGGAATTTCTATGTTTAATTATTTGAAGTCCGCACATTCCGCATTAGGCACGCATGCGTGGGCGGATGTGCTATATAATACTCATTTTATAAGTAATATGCCTGTACCCTAGTAGTACCTATAATAGTATATAATACATATACTTCATTTCAATTAAGGACGAACAGATTTTCCGATTCCTATATAACTTTCTGGCCAATTATGTATGCATATGCTCACGACCGTACTCCCCGCGGGGGTAGTCAGAGATATTCTGAAACCTCAGAACATCCACGTTTTTCCAGTAGTACCGAAACTCTGTCCAGTGTGAAGGGGGGTGAGCCCATCGCCACTTGTAATGGACAGTGGGTACAATACATGCCTCGAAATTGAAGCATGCAGGTTTCCTCACGATGTTTTCCTTCACCGAAAAGCCAGTGGTGTTACAAATCGTACATAAATTCCGAAAAAATCATTGATACGAGTCGGCCTGGACGGGGATCGAACCATCGCCTCCTGCACGGCAGGCAAGGTTACTCGCCACTGGACCACCACGGCCAATTATGATTTGCAAATATAATTTATTTATTTATTTGACGAAGCTTGTTGCAGATACGGGATGTATTTATTGACGAAATGTGTTGGGATCAGAGTGGTATATGTATTGACGAAGCCTGTGATACCCACTTTGTATTTTTGGTATAAATAAACGAATGCTTCTCTATTTATTTACCAGAAAGATATACTATCCGACATATCTTGGTCGTTACTAAAGCTGTTCTAAGAATAAGTTAGAGGAAGTGTTTAAAATCTCTGTTTCTGTAATACAAAATAGCCTTAAAATTTCGTTGGCATTTGAAATGGAGTTTAGATGCTGATAAATAAGATTTAATTAGAGGTTGCTTCATTCTTAGAAAACGTCCGAACCTTTTATAGAAGTGGTGACCCATATTAGAACTGAAAGGAAATGAAAGGTTTGGTGAAACAATCAAGAACATTTATAGTAAGGAAAAGCATAATTAACTCTCAAACCACATACTCTGCTCATCAAACTGAATGCCTACTCGACTAAAATATTATGAGACAATTTTTTTTTGTTCTGACCGGTTTGCTCCCATAGTAAAAGTTGTAACTGTGTTTGGTGTGTTGTTCTAACAAAGGACATCACTTCTATAAGAGCCATAGATCTATTATTTCTCAACCAAGAGATCAATGCGCAGAAAAAGTCAAATTTACTGCAGTAATTGAACTACGAAGAATTTATGTTTTCAAACAACCAATTTACTGAAATGAAACAAAAATAATTCATAACAATAACTATAAAATTTAAATAGCATTTCGTCCGGATTCAACCGCCAAATTGTACCAATAAAAACTTTTCGAGTTCACCGAAGCGTTACCGATTCGCTCTATTTTTTAAGCCGGATTTAAATTAATAATCCCTACAGACGTATTACTTCCGATATTTGGATTGATTTTAATAGGCCATCTGAAACGTGGCATGATGCCAATGGACTGATGGATATAGTTGATCGATTGAACAAATTTAATCTGTAAATTTTTGAGGTTATTCTATATCATCGTACATCGGTATCGAATACGAAAATTATTATAGGTACTAAAGGAACGAGGCTATGGAAATAAAGGTACAAATTCGTAGTCGACCTCATGCAGCAGCAGGAGATGACGCGACGTATCGCTACGACACGACGCCCGCCCGTAGTAATGTGAATAGAGCTAATGAGACTACTGGTCTACGGTCGAGCGACAGTGAAGTCTGAAGTCCGACCGCACATCAGTGTCATCGAGCGACGTGTCGCAAGCTGCGTAGCGTATTTCATAGAAATACATACAAACCAGTAGTGTCGCAGCGACACGTCGTCTGCTGCTGCTGCGTGCAGTCGGCTACCAACTTGTACCTTCGCTTGCGTCTAGTGGCAATTCTGCCAATGTCAAGTAGTTTATTATCTCAAGTTATTGTTTTATGGTTAAAACTATACTAACACTAAACTAATACTAAATAGATCTTCACAAAATAACGGAGCCACGTGCAAGCGAGGTCCACACGCACGCTTCCACCCTCCGTCAGCTCACTCAACTTGTGCCTTAAAGGAACAGTTTTGTCACCAATTTTATACTGCCATCAGAGAGAGCAGGGCGTCGGTCCTCTCAATGATTGGCTAGCTTGGATGGCGTGGCGAACTGATCATGATAAGTATTATAATTATTGAATAGCGACGACGACTGCGTTTAAAAAGGATGCTGGGAAAGGAATTGTCTCGTATAAACGATTGTAAGCGACCATGACAGAAGAGAGCGAGTGACAGTGACGACAATAATTTGCTATCTTATTCTAGTGCTCGGAGACAGACTCTCAGTTTAAAAGGATGCTAATGTTATCAATTTTACCCTTTAGATACAAACATCCATGACTCGGGTACAAATATTCATATTCATCATACAAATATTTGTCCCTTACGGGATTCGTACACGCGACTCTCGCACTGTATAACATATGTGTAGGGTTGACTTGCCACGCACCGTATGAACATTATTATACATTTCTAAACAAGCTAAAGAATCACTGAAAATACGAATTTAGCGTTATTTTCCAACGTTTATTTTTACTGAGAGGATAAAAATAAAATATATTGTATTTAGTCAAATCCAACGGGTGCGCGCGCTTGACTGCATTCCCTTGCTTGGCTCCCCTCAAGTTTCCCCAGAAAGTGTGAGGTGAGGTGGGGTATCTGTAGTCAGAGGGGGGCGGAGAGAGGCCGTTCTGTATGTAGAACTATATACTATCTCTTATTCTGTGCTTATGCGCTGACGTGACGCTGTAGTCGAAATCGACTATCACCAAATACGAAAAGGAAGCTGTTAAAAATATCTAATATAATATATCCAATGTTTCTGGTGCAAATAATAATATAATATATCCAATGTTTCTGGTGCAAATAATAATATAATATATTCAATGTTTCTGGTGCAAATAACTATCTAGTTTATTTCGTTAATTTCGTTAACTGTAAAGTGTAAATCTAAATTAATTTGTTTGCAGTTCCACTATTCTTCTACTTGGGAAGCCAAAATTTCCATTGTACTCTGGCAGGTTTAATTTTTAGGACGTAAAATCTGGAAAAAGAAAGAAACTTAGAATACCTAGCCCTTAAAGTATACAATATGTTTAACATTTCATCTTCATATATTTTGAACATAGTAAAAATAAATTTAAAGTTTATTATCTTTCATAAACGGGCCATTATTTTATTTAGGGTACCATGATTATGTCCCCTGCAAAGGAAACGGAGCAAAGGCGATTTTGTTAGTAAAATAGGTAAATTCCAAAATAAAACTGTTATATGGTAGCTACCGAATAAGAAACCAGTCTTAGAAAATCTTAGGTATTAAATTAAAATACTATACTTAATACAGTTGTTTTTTTAAGCAACGCAATATAATTATGAGGGACAGTAACGCAGTGGTTATTTTGTTGAATATACATCAGTAAATGTAAGAAGTAGCAAGAAAAAATCGCTGCAAATGTATTTAATGATTACTATAAACAATAATGAACAAAAAAATACTTATAGAATTTCTACAATAAAATAAAATAAAATTGTATCCAAATTGTACCTTGAATAAAATAATGACCCAAATATTAAAACTCGCTCAAAAATGTTATTTACGCTAAACAACCAAATAAACAGTTTACATCCACTATGCTGAACTAATTATTAAAACGAATTGAAAATTCTCGGGCGGTACTGGAACCCGCACTCTTCCAAACCGGAGAATTGCGTTTATTCAATTTCGCCACCGAGCCCACTATCAAAAGAAAGAAATTTTCAATCTATTGCGTCTTAAGGAGACGTGAGCGACATCACCTGGAAGTTATTACAAAGTAACCAACCTGCAAGTCCAGTATTACAACTGGAATTCATACGATATAGATGACACACCCTGTTCCAATTTCAAATATTATGGATTTTAAACATGTTACAGCCAAGTTATGCGTTTTAAAAATAATATATAATAATATACTAACCAACATGGCTGTAACATGTTTATAATCAATAATAGTTGAAATTGGAACAGGGTGTGTCATCTATATCGTATGAATTCCAGTTGTAATACTGGACTTGCGTGTTGGTTAGTTTATAATAACTTCCAGTAGATGGTGCTCACGTCCCCTTAAGACGCAATATATTAAAAATGTTGTTCTCTGGGTAGTGGGCTCGGTGGCGAAATTGGATAAACGCAATTCCCCGGTTTGGAAGAGTGCGGGTTCAAGTCCCGTCCGAGATTTAATTTTTCAATCTTTAATTTGATTCGAAATAGCACAACATAGCTGTAACATGATTATAATCTACACTAATATTATAAAGAGGAAAGATTTGTACCTATTTTTGTATGTTTGTATGTTTGTAATGAATAGGCTCAAAAAGTACTGGGTCGATTTAAAAAATTATTTCACCAAGAGAATGCTACATTCTTCCAATTTGACATAGGCTACATTTCATTTTGAAAAAAATTAGGGATCCTTGGTAAAATAGACAATTGTCTACCCCGTGCGAAGCCGGGACGGGCTGCTAGTCAATAATATTTTAAATTGTACCTTTCCAATAACATAATGACTGTAGCCAAGAAGTATCCAGCTGCAAGCATCAAGAACGCGGGCGCAGCTCCACCCAGTGTGAGCGCCCGAGGTGAACTACCATCGCACTCGACAGGAGGCGCACTTGTGCGCTGCTGTATACAAGATAATATGCCCCGTTCCAACAGACGAGCTAGGCTGAAAGCAAAGAAATATAGCTGCAGAACAGAAAACGATTCAATTAGCATCTTCGAGGGAGATATGTGTCCCATCAACTACTAAAAAAACAAAAAACCCGACTGCATAAAAAACCTATTAACTGAAATGAGAAAAACAAGCTCTATAATTACTAATAAGCTATAACAGCTTTATTTGAGCTAATATAATTTGAATCTTATTAGGTAGGTATCGCAAACGGGGACACAGACGATTTTTGGTTGGTTATTGGTTTGTCCCCGCCTACAATACCTACCAAATAACATTAAATTTTATAAGCTCAAATAAAGCAGTTATAGCTTATTAGTGATTATAGAGCTTGTTTTTCTCTTTTCAGTTAATAGGTTTTTATGCAGTCGGGTTTTTTTTTTCTTAATAATTTAGTTCATTTCATACTTTTTAGTCTTGTGTCGAAACGGTATCATAAAAGTACTATAATATACATATTTTTGGAATCGTCAGACCATTAGCTTTCATTTGATACCCATATAGTAATTTTATGAAAAAAAAAAAATTTTATTATCCCTCTCTTTTTTAATTCGCAAACGCCATATTAAAATAATGTAACCTATGTCACTCTCACAATTTTTACGAATCTAATGACACCTCAAACGTTAAAATCCATCAAGCCGTTTAGGCTGTAGGCCGTGCCAAAGAAATAGACATACAAACATACATACATACATACATACGCTCGAAAAACATAACCCTCTTTCTGGCGCAGTCGGGTAAAAAACAAAAATTTAAAATGTGCCGACACAGCGAGCATGTGTCATACTGAGTGAGTGCGAACGAGACAGGAATACGCACACAACATTTTACACCAAAACCCTGCCAGAGGGGGTGAGGTAAGAAATTGGTGGGCGGCAGGGAATATCCGTACTGTGTGTAGTACTAGCTACTCTTTCTTATACTGTACCACGGGAACATTTTTAATTGAAAAAAATTATTACTTCCAAACAAAAAATTCCTTATAAGGACTATTTTTCTGTACGGCTGGATACAAGGGGGTTTTCTCCATCGACTGCAAAGATCCTAGTTCACACAGTTCAGTCTGGGTGAATTCGCGGGCGATGAGAAGGTTGGCACTGTCCACTTCAGTGTGAAAGGCGTATCCTGGAATAAAGCTCAGTGTTTATAATGAATGAATGCAATGAAGAATTCCAGGATTGAAAATTTGTGTCTCTTCTATTCTTCTGGTTGATATATATTTTTTACTATATATTATGGGTTTGCTCTTGACCTCAATCCCGAGCTTACCCAGAAGAAGCCTATTCACTCGTACTTTAAAGGAATTCGGGTTGTAACCACTCGGAAATACTGACGCAGGCAGGACATTCCACTGCTTGCCTGTTCGCGATATAAAAGTCGAGTCGAGTATAGTCCTTAATTTAGTTGTCGCGCTGCTACCAGGGTATATTATTGTCTACAGTAACACTTACACAACATACTGCCATAACATAACATAACATAAATATTCTGCCACACCATGCCACGCCATAACATGCCACGCCATTCCACTACCATGTTCTCTAATCAGTAATCTATTCGCCACGGTTTATACAGAAGAGACGTGTGGCGGTGGCGGATAATCTAAGTAACACGATATAAACCTTATAGTACGTAGCATAGCATCGTTTTTGTCGTAAAAGAGAATCGCTCCCGCGCCTCCAGGTGACGTCTCCTGCACGTCTAGTATGATTACTCTACACGCACGCGACGCGCCTTCGCTGCATAGAAATAACCTGTTCCCGCGCTTTTCGGAGAGCGAAAGCCGCGACTTGTAATATGGGAAAAAGCTGAGTCGCGCGAAAGTAGAGAAATCATGCTAGACGAGCTGGAGACGCGGGCGTAATCCTCCAAACGACGCTTTGCTACGTACTATAAGGTTTATAGTTGTGTTACTTTGACTATCCGCCATACGTCTCTTCGGTATAAACCGCGCCTTACACCCAGTTGCAGAAACGCTCATTAGAGTTAATCCTTCATTAAATCTGTTGCTAGCTTTTACTACGTCAACAAGAAAAAAATTTACAGCAAGAGATTTAATATCGGATTAAATTTAATGAGCGTTAGTCTAACACAACTGAGTGTGAGTCTATCAAATCAAAATGTGTCTTCGTGATAGCTGCGAGTAGTAGCGTAGTGTTAGCGGTATTCGATGAATGTATTAGGTTAGGCTAGCATTTATTTTATTTGATTGTTTAAATAAATTAACGAAAGAAACGTAATTTACCTCCAGCTTTAACCATTTCTATTCCTTTTTCAAGAGAAACCAATAGCGGTGCATCCGCCTTTTTGTTAAATACTTTCTTCTTTCGCATCTCGTCTTCCACTTTTGCGTTCCTTTTGTTGTAATAGTAGGAAGGTGTCTGCAAAGGTTTATAACAATCGTTATAATTATCATCATTATTCTAACAGTGCTCCGACTTCACTGAACTAAAACATTATGTATCCAGTCTTAAAATCTCATGGTCTCCAATAACTGCAGCAGTCTACCAAGACATTGTGTTATTTTGAAGATGAGAGATTTCAAACTATTGGCATGAATCGGTCCCCGGTTACAGTAAAATAGAATATATTTTCATCATCATCTCAGCCGACGGACGTCCACTGCTGGACATAGACCTCCTCCGGTTCTAGCTGACCTCATCCACCGGGTTCCCGCCGCCTTCACCAGGTCGTCGGTCCACCTTGTTGGCCTATCCACGCTGCGCTTTCCGGTACGCGGTCGCCACTCGAAAACTTTTCGGCCCCATCGACCATCGGTTCTGCGAGCAATATGCCCCGCCCACTGCCACTTTAGTTTAGCAATTCTTTGAGCTATGTCAGCTACTCTGGTTCTTCTGCGGATCTCTTCATTTCTGATTCGATTTCCATTGCCCTTTTGGTGGCTTTCTGCCTTTTTATGAGGCCTTGATTGAGCGACCTGTCGCGAAGTGAGCGAAGTGTCATCACTGGCAACACAATTTGGTCGAAAACTTTCGTTTTAAAACAGTTTGTATTCTCCTAGTGATTAAATTTTAAATTGTTCCTTCTGATCCACGTCCTCACCTGCAGCCAAGAACGCGTATATCCAACATCCTCGAAGATTAGCTCCAAAGGACTCTCCAACAGTTCTTCCAATGAGGTGATAGATGGCGGTGGGCCATTTAATAACCAACTTACTACACTGCTGGTGTAGTAATTGTAGATCAGTAGACATGATAAACCAGTTACCAGAATTGTTAGCTTTCGAGCTGGAAATGTATGAATGAGGAGTAAGTAAATTCAATTAGATTAAGTATTCTTAAGTTAAGTTCTTGAAGTCTATAAAAGTAACCTACCAGTGGAAACTCTAGCTGTACCATTGTCACCAGAGTCTTCAAAGACTGAAAAAGAAAAAACCAACACAACAGACCATTCATAAATCTAGACAATGTGGAATGCTGACCACCAAGTTTATAAGACTTACAGTGGTGGAAATAATTGGTTGGTCTATGTCAGATAATTCAACATTAGACAATATGAATAAAATATAATTTTCTTAATCAAAAACACAAACAAAACATGAAATTACATTAATTACTTATAAAATTAAATTAACCCTGTGGATTAAAGTAAATTCTAGGGTAACTTAGTTTTAATGAAAGAAGTGTAGGACAAATAAAAATAAGTATATTAAATAATTAGAAACATACATTGCTGACAAAACGAAGCCATAATCGAAAACACAGCATACTGAGCAGAAGATGGTCGTCTTTCCAGTTTAGCTGACAGCAGCAATGCGAAAGCACACAGCATAATCACAGCTACAACGCAATACCAAGCTCCTGCAGTCAGGGGCCGGAGAAACTGGTTCTCAAACTTTCCAGCGCCATAGGTTGGAATACGGTAGTAATATCTGGTTCTGAGGAATTCGGATTGTATCAAAAAATTCTTCCTGTGTGAAGTGATCTAGATAGGAATAACCCGCCGGTAGCCGTGGCTACCATTATGTGTTCACGGGCTCACCCCCCGTCACATTGGACAGAGTTTCGGTACTAATGATGAAACGTGGGTGTTCTGAGGTTTCAGAATATCTCTGACTACCCTCTCGGGGACTATAGTCGTGAGCATGTGCTATGCTAATTTAAAATTTACTGAACTCGATGAACTGAATCCACTGCACGGGCACACCCTTAAAATATATCCATGAGTACGCTAGCGCTTTCATTCATTGCTGAAATGATAACAAATCATTTTTGCATGAAAAATTTAACTTCGAATTACTTTAGAATTTAATTAATAACAAAGTAATTATTGTTTCAAAGCAATTTTACAAAACTGTTTTATAAACGGGTTATTTGACTGAGCTTGTATTTCATTGTTACGACGAAGCTTGTTGCTGATTTATGTCTATTCAAAGCAATTGTTTTGTTATAAATCAGCTGTGTGGTTAAAAGACAACTATATCTTAGATACAAGTTATCCTAATCCTGTAAGCGGATAAATAAACATAACTACAAATTACAATGCAGCGAACGAATTAGTGAGACGCGGGTCAAACATAGTCGCCATAGGGCCCAAGCCGTTACCTTTTGGCTGAATATTCTCGCAACTAACAGACCGCGAACAGGCGAGAAGCGCTCTACCAAGGGTTAACCCACTTCTCATGAGCCTCTTGCGTCTCAGGAGAGCTCAACAGCATCTTTGTTACTCGAGCCCTGAGTGGTAGGGGTCTACCACGAAATTAGATTTTCGTAATTGCGTGAACGTTTTCGTTCCAATGTCATCTCTACTCCAATGAAGTTCGGACAGAGCCATTGACCCTTTGACTAGCATCTCATTAACTGACTTAAAATAATTCTCGCAACTGCAACATATTCGCATATCATATCATTTAATAGGGCTTCCAAACGAATATAAAAAGTTTATAGGTGCATGTATGTATGTTTGTTAACGCATTTCTCCGAAAATGGTAATCGGATTGTGACCATTCTTTTTTAAACCGACGAAAAAAAAAACGTAGGAGGTTCTCAAGTCGACGCGTATATACAGGGTCGTTCTTAATATGCTGACACTTTTTTAAGGGGATGACCAGACCATCATACTGAACAACTTTCTCTATGGGACCAACATCGAAATCGCAAAAAAATATCACCTGTCTCATACATTTGGCTCAAGTAGGTTTGCAGTTTTGTCTAGAACAGCTGATTTTTTTTTCGCGATTTCGATGTCGGTGCCATAGAAAAAGATGCTCAGTTTGAAGGTGTGATCATCCCCTTAAAAAGTCTCAGCATATTAAGAAGGACCCTGTATATATACATTTTAATATATGACCACGCATAACTTTTTACAAAGTAGTCCGATTATGATAATACTTTTTATTAGAAAGGGTATGCTCCCGAGGTCTTCCTATTTCAATTCGGTGAGGATCTGATGACGTATTTCGGAGCTCAACAATAGAACTCAAAAGTTAACACCAAATCATTATAATAAGAGCATTAATTTGTTATAATGGAGTCGATGTCAAGCCAGCAGAATTTAACATGCAGGACTTCTTGGAGGAGCTGAGATGGCAGGAAGGAGAGACGTCATCATCATCGTCATCACATCACGTTCCAATCGCACGCAAAATAGACTGATGCGTCGATTTGCATGACAACCCCAAAAACTCGAAACTCAAAATGTTTTATTCAAAATAATATCACATGGATAGCGTTCTGACGTCATTTTTGACTCTACCACCGTGTCGGAAGGTGTTCCGTTGTAGAGAACATGCTGACAGAAACTCTACAAAATACATCTTTTAAAAAACAAAATATACAAAGTACACTTACAAATACAATATTGAATTACATAGTGTAACATTGTCAAGACCAGACATTTTGGTTATTCGTATAATCTTCGAGTTTATAGTAACCTTTTTTACAGAGGACTTGCTTAACATGGGACTTAAACTTTTTGTCTGGCATGTTTAGAATATCCTCTGGTATCTTATTATAATACCGTATACCCCTCTCAACCAGTATACGAAATGTGATACTTACTCAATAGAAGTTAGTGGTGGATGGGCGACGTCTATTCTTTCGTGAATACTCTTTACGACGCGAATTACTCCAGATATATCTTGTTCTCTGCCATACAGAGATGTTGCCACAGCCTAAAACAATATTGTGGTTATAGCCCAGACATTTTACAGTTTGAGCCGGGACTAATTAAGAATTATTTATCATTTAAGCGCCAATCTGAGCCTAGAATATGCAAAAATAAAATCACTTCAGCAACAGTCGCAAGTTTAAAATTTAGCATTTATTTCGATCTAAAAAACCTGACGTGTGCGAATAACTTTGCACCTTATTGCCGTACAGTCGCTATTTATTTAAATCTGTTTACGAAGTGATTCTTCTGTACCAGTAGGTACTAGTGTTTATTCTGTGCCATGGCTTATCAGAGTAGACCATGGTCCCAAGGCAGATCCTGAGTGCAAAGTCCACTCGTTACCTACCTTAATATTTAAATTGTTAACTTGATAAAAGCAAAGTATGGTTTGGAATGTGCGCTTATGTGTGTTCGTATGTGCGGTTACAAGGTGCGCTTAGAGTCGGGTACGACATAGATTAATTATTATTGGATATAGATAGTTACGTCACCAGGGATTTTAGAACGTCTTAATTATTGTCGTTGCCGCTTATTAGCAGAAGGGGGAGCCACATTGGAAAATAAATTGAAAAAGACGGCCCGGCCGACACGAGGCTCGAACCATAAGCATCCGAATCGTGAGCCGGTTGTCTAGACCACTAGACAGCAAGACAGTAATTGATATGAGCGAAACCTCTCACTACTACAGCGCAGCGGTGAGGTATAGCGCCAAATTTCAACACATAGGGCTTCGAAACGTCACCGATAGATGTCGGAAGCTGTCTATCAGCGATTCACTTAGTTTGTACTAAGATAACATAGCATGGGTTACGCGCTTGATTAGTGTACACACGGCGTCACATCAAGCTATGCAAAACCAATATAAGCTGGTCGTCCGTAGGGTGAATATAACGTATAACGTCGCGTGGCCAGTTTATTTTGGTTAAGCGTAGCTTGATGTGGCGCCGTGTGTACTTGTATTAAAACTCTGTTCATACAACAAAAAACGAATCACAATAGGCTACTCACTTTTGAACCGTTTTCTTCAAAATCACTTATCCATCTGTCCGTTATAGTGTAATTGTACCTATAACAGAATAACAGTTCGCATAATTACTCCCTCCCTGAGGGTAGGTCTGTGCCTTGCCAGTGAGACATATTTATGCTGATGATGATGATGATTTAATAATCATTAACATCAATTCATCAATCAGAAACGTTTGGGAGTAAGTTCAGTATCCCAGACGTCTCTTATGGATGACAATGTCAGTATTTTTGTCAGTTATACATTATACTATTACCTTATACATTATATTATACTATTATTACAATATAATTTATAGAAAAATAATGAAACTATACTAACTATTAGGTCCTATAATATTTTTGGTTCACATTGTTGCATCCTTGGATGGTTGGATGTTTAATGCTCTATCAGACAATTCTACTGTACCAATAGTTTGACAGGTATTTAAAACAGTTCTACGTTAATCATTGATGTCTAAGGACTCTATAGAAAATGTGGGTATATTTTACGTTCCGTTACATATAGTGAAAAAAAAGAACACAAAAATTTTTATTTAAGTATCCCGCGAAAACGTTTTTCCTCACAATATTCGTGGCAACTTGTACGACACTTACACTCTACACGCAACTGTTTACAAGCAGTTGACGTCATCTACCATTCGGCCAATCACAGTAGTTTACGATCACCAGACTAAAGACAAAAAATTTTTTTTTTATCGATTTTCTCTTAAAATATCCAGTATTTTTCTTAACTGACTAAATGGTCCAAAATTCATACTCAATACGGATGCCATCAATAGATCCTATATTTTACATGCTGTGAAATACCCTATTACAATTAAAATTTACATCCCCAAGAAAAGTACAATCGTTATCAGAAACAAAGGCTTATAAATACAACCTTTGTTTAGATTTGTGAAATGGATAGGTTAATAAAAGCCACGGTTTACACAGAAGAGACGTGTGGCGGCGGCGAATAATCCAAGTAACACAATATAAACCTTATAGTACGTAGCATAGCCTCGGTTTTGTCGTAAATGAGAATCGCGGTGACGGCGCCTGGAGGCGCGGGCGTAATTCTCCAAACGACGATATGCTATGTACTATTTAGGGGGTAATAGCTGTTGTTGTAGGGATGAAAAGTCTTCTTGATTTTGATCATATTTAATTAAGTGCACTTATTTCTGAACTACATGATTGACCTAGCGGTACGGTGGTATGGGAACGACTGGCGAATGTTCCAGTCGCTCTGTAGGACTGATACAAAATTGCTGAACAAACAGATTGGAAATACACACTGTGTCGCTACACACTATAAGGTTTATAATTGTGTTACTTTGACTATCCGCCACCGAAACACGTCTTTTCTGTATAAACCGCGCCTTATGAATACAACCTTTGTTTAGATTTGTGAAATGGATAGGTAATAACCTAAAATTGTGAGTTTCAGCTACTACTGCTAAAGCCATGGCAGATGTCCTCGTGACTTGTGAGACGCCTGCAAAACGCTCTCTTCCTATTATCATTTCAGGAACAAATAGTTTAGGCTGTGTCGAAATCTGAAAAAGTTAATAATTTTGAATAAATCCAAGGATTTCGTCGTTGTTACAAAAAGTTGTTCGTATCCAAAACATCAATTTATAAAATATGATGTCATCAAAATAATGTATCGGTGCCGGTGTTGACGAGCTTGGCCACCACTGTTTGTTTTGCCGGAAGAGCGCGTAGGTCGTATTTCTAGGCATGGGCCCTGGCGTCAGTGAATGTCCCATCTATACTGGAGCCTTAGGGTATGTTTCGGTCGGATGGGAAAAGACTGGATGGCCTGTCCCTCATACCGTGGAGTCGTGGTAGGTGTCTGGTTTGGGACGCCACGTGTGTCGACACTTTGGCGCCTTCTCACGTCCGGGGGACTTGTATTAGCCTTGAGGGGGCGGCGGCTGTTCTAGCTGAGTCTAAGAAGAGAAGGACGTATCATGGCTTGGGAGAGGGCCATGAATTTCTACCTTTCGCTGTAGAGACTTTAGGCTGTTGGGGTCCCGCGGCGCAACTTTTTCTAAAGTGCCTCTCGAGGCGCCTGTTTGATGCAACGGGGGACAGGAGGGCTGGAAGTTATTTTGCCATTCAAAGAGGCAATGCGGCCAGCCTCCTAGATAGAGTACGCATCGGGTGGGCGCCTTGGAGGATATCTTTTATCTGTAATACGTGTGTAAGTTTTTCCTTACTCTGTATTTTTTGCGTTTTTCTGTTTAATAAAATATATTCTTACTTTGAACAACTTTCAATATTAAAATGTATTCTGTATTATTTTGATGACATCGTATTTTATTTATCCGACTGCGCCTGATATGTTTTTTATTAATAGAATTAACACTTACAACTGCTATCTGTCTCATGCTCCATTGTTGAAAGTTCCATCGATGATAATACTTATAGACATTGAAATTAGCATCCAGTCCTTAAAATAATATAGGGTCCTTTTTAATATTCTGACAGTTTTATAAGGGGCTGATCACCCCATCATACTGTATTTGTACAATCTGTATTTTCTAGTGTTTTAAGTTTTTATATGAATAAATTTATTTTTTATAGGTATACTGAACAACTTTCTCAATGGAATCAATGTCGAAATCACGAAAAAAAAATCTTCTGTTTCGTACAAAACTACAATCCTACTCGACTAAAATGTATGGTACAGCAGATATTATTTTCGCGATTTAGATGTTGGTCCTGTAGAAGAAGTTGATCAGTTTGATGGGCTGATCATCCTCTACCCCCTCGGGAATATAGTCGTGAGCATATGTTTATGCTTATCATCCTCTTAAAAAAACGTGAGCATATTAAGTTGGACTCTGTACATTACAATCAATATATCAATAATATACTATTCTTAAGAGAATACTCTATTAGTCCATTAATATACATTTACCACAATATACAACGTGTTACATAATTACCCAAAAAAATTAAATCCGTCATCGAAAATAATTATAAAAAAATCCCACTCTAGTGCGACATTTGAAACATAGACTATTTTTTCAGAAGGGTGTGTTTGTAAGTAATTTGTACCTAAATTTCAGTAAGAGACGAAGAAGCTTTTTGCGTCGAAAAAAAACGAATTTTAAGATGCTTTAATTATCTTACATGATGACAAATTTGAATACTTATTGAAATTATTCTTTATTTTTTGTACCAAAAATTTAACTTTATATCAATCTGTTATTTATAGTTTTTATTTTTGCAATAAATAGGTCTTAATATTCAAGTTAGCTTTAGTAATAAAGATCACTTAGAGAAAAATTTTCTTTTAAATTGAGTATTACTTACAAGATAGGTAGCGAAATCGCGGTGACCTTACGACGTATCTAATACAGTTTAGTCTTTGAACTACCGGCAGTCCGTAAAATAGTGCTGCGCTTCAACGGTTACTATTTCATGATTTTACTATAGATATTTTTATCGGTGAATAATATTATTATACGACGGTTGTCATACATTGTCAATAGACTCTTTACAAGAGACCCTTTAACACCCTTTTTTCTTTAGGGGCATTTTTGTAACACTCTGTATATTTCATAAGGTCCTTAGTTAAGTTATATTACAAACGGATTTATACCTGTATCATTATTCCATGATCCAACTTTGTTTACAATTATTTTCCCACCTTGGACTTTTCCAAAATTGAAGGCATCGTACAAATGATATGTGGTTGGACCTACAATAATAAACGATTTTTAAGAGGATATGTGAAAAAAATAGGATTCTTCAAAGCATCAGATATCATGAAGTACTAACAGTAGGAGTATGATTTCAGGATATGTGTAAATTGAACATATTATTAAAATTTTGATTGCCGCCAAAACACGATTAAGACAAATTTTCTCGATAGAAAAACAAGCCAAAGTAGCCTCCGTCTTTATCTATAAACGCTTGGAACTGCTAAACGGTGAATAATAGAAACACGAGACTTGATTTAAAAAATAGAGATTGATATTTTATAAATTTTGATTGCAGCAGAAATTAACTTACATAAATAGTAAAATCACAACTAAATAAAGTTTGTTTTGGCGCTTACGTCGTTTTATTTAGTCAGGCGCGCGCGCCGCCCCATCTCTTTCTCTCGCGTCAGGCAGTAATATAAGCTATCACAATCTATTAAAAAGCTCAGTCGGCTGTGGCCTTTGCCCGCGTCAGACCTGCGTTCGCATGCCCAATTTCCGAATTACGATTAATTATCCAGCTTACGTGTAAATATTATAGTGTAATATATTAAATACAATCTAAAATAAATTCGAGGCCATAGCAGCTTCACATTTAAGAGAATATAATTCGGAGCGCGCTCCATACAAACGAAGTCTGGTGATATTTTCAATAGTAACCAATTAAAGTCAATGAAATTTTTCAGAAAAAATCTAAAAACTAAACTGCTTGTATGAAGTCAGATTTTCGTTAAAATGTATAGTTTTAAAGTTACAATACCTCAAAGATTTCCATACAAATCTTAAATTAATTCTAGCATTAAAACTGTATATTTTAACGAAAATCTGACTTCATACAAGCATAGAGATTAGTTTCTAGATTGTTTCTGCAAATTTTTCATTTACTGATTGGTTAGTATTGAAAATATCACCAGACTTCGTTTGTATGCAGCGCGCATTTACGCATTCGGAATAAACTTCTCTTAAGTATATTTCTCACTCAAATATGTATAGCAGTTTTTTTGGACTTCATAGACCAAGAGCTAGCTGTTATTATCTTTAAGTCGTCGTAATTTTCGGTTTTACTATCTTGTTTTTCAATTTCTTCAAATAATTAAATTTATTTGTCATAATGGAATCTGGTTATAAACGTATTTATGAACCGTTGTCAGTATTTTTACCGAGTTGAAGGATTCTATTGCTCCGGAACATCTTGCCTGGTATGAGAGTTTGAAAACTCTGTGGCCCTTAATTGTATGGGTAGTCAGTATGGTGAGCCAGGCTGAAGGGCAGGGTAGGGAAGGCGAGTGGTCGCAGAGAGTTTCTTCTTCCAAGTTGTTTCTTTCTTGAGTGCTGGATCCGGAATGAATCTACGCCGAATTGGCGCCATTTTATATCATTTTCAAGCGACCACCCCTCCTTACCCCGCACTCTTGCCCTGAATACAAATCTCTTTATTTCTCATACAATCTTAATTTCTAAGCTTACAAACCAATATAATTATATAGTTAAGATACTTATTTTCTTATTCTAAAAATAGCAGGTGCATCATCCGCCGGTGCATAACAGAGTGCAGAACGAAAAGGAAAGGTACAATATTTATATGACCCCGGCCCCCGCTTCCTCATAACACAGGTTCCGGACGCCGGGGCCCCCCTCGCTCGCCTGTATGCGCTGACAGAGATGGAGCGTTCTGTCTCTTTCTAACAATTATTTCTAATAGGATTCTACCCCTTCTAATGAGGTAGTGAAGCTTATTGGCATAACTTCTAATTGGAATTTATAAGTTCTAACTCGATTCTAATTGTTTTATTTACTTGTGCTATGCGTTAATTTTATAAGGGAAGTGTACCTAATCTAATCTGGGGTAGAAATCACTAGAGAAATCGAATAAGAATCATATTGGAACTATTATATAACTTATGTGCTAAGCCCTAATTCTAATAAGAAAATTTTATTTATTGAAATTAACACTTAACCTAAACTTATCCTACTAGTATAAAAGGGTATATAAAACGAAATAAACAAAGTAATGTAAAAAACTATGTACAAAGGTAGTCAATTCAGGTTCTGTCGTGCACATTTCTCCCGCCGTCGCAGCTCTGCGATCCAACCTGTAGCACGACGATCCTCTTGGTCGGTCTCCGGAGGACATGCCCGTTGCTGGTTACGACGTCCACGATCCTCACCTCGCCGTCTCGCCCTGGGTAGACCGCGACGATCCTTCCTGTCGGCCATGTGTTGCGGGGCAGGGTGGGGTCGCAGACGAGTACCAGGTCGCCGATAGCGTGCGCTGGTCGTGTGAGGCTCCCGCCGGTGTTGGAGTAGAGGCTGGTACTCTTTGACCTGGCTCCAGAAGACGTCCGCCATCTTTGAGCGCGCTGCGCTTGCGCGCGGTGAGGTCGTTTGGGTCCCAACAGGATGTGGTTGGGTGTAAGCGCCTCCGGTTCTTCTGGGGTCACCGCCACGTGTGTGAGTGGGTGGGAGTTGACGGTGTTCTCCGCCTCGGCGAGCAGGGTGAGCAGTGTCTCGTCGCTAGGGTACTGCTCGTGGAGTTTGACGCGCAGTGCCTCCTTCACGGTGCGTACCATGCGCTCCCACGCGCTGTCCATGAAGGGGGAGGCCGGGGGTACGTAGCGGCAGGTGATGCGCCGCGCCGTCGCCTCCTCGCTGACCGCCGCCAGCGCGGCCTTGGCGAGCTCCTCGAGTACGGTCGGGCTCGCAGTGTCTTCAACGATATCAGGTGCTACGTGGATTCTTCCTTTGAGCCATCTTCGCCGACGACCACTGATAGCGCCGACAGCTTGTCTCCCGGCTGAGGCGCCGCGCCGTTCCTTACTCGACGTAAATCTTCGGAAAGACAATCTTCTTGTACAGGTTTCCACCATAGTTTCTCAGCGCGAATGAGATAGTGCGTTTCGATACCGATGGTGTTGCTATCTCATTTCTTCACGTACGGTGTCTCGTTCTTGCGTGTTTTCTTATCAATCTTTGAATCAGAGTCGTTTTTATTGTTTTCTTTCGTTCGTTTGCGCTTCGTAGCCAATACTGTTTCATTTTTCTTCTTTCGACATAAATTGACGAACTGTAGCATGCGCACCGTAGCTCGTAGCAAAAGTGGGAACGACGAAAATCGCTCGATTCGAGGTAGGTGAGCGTGGTCAGGTCGCTGGTGGGTGACGTGACAAGTCCCCTCTCTTCTCCTGTCTTCGGTGCTTCTGTCTTCGTCTCTTGTGGCCATTCTCGTTCGTGGTTTCGTAGGAAGCTCGGCCCGTTGTACCATCGGACCTCGCTCCCGCCGATAGAGACCGTGGCGCCGCCCGAGTTGGCGGAAAACTGCTGTACTACTGAATTTGTATTGGACACCCATCCGCATAGCTCGAAGCCGGCTTGCCGATGAATGTAGTCGACTGATTTCGATACTTCTTTGGCTTCTTTTTCGGTCGAAAAACTTGTTATGTAGTCGTCCATGTAGTGGTTCTTTTCGATGGCTCGCGCGGCTACAGGATACTTTTCTTTGAAGTCTGAAGCATTTCTATTCTTCACGTATAGCGCGGTGCATGGTGATGACATCGCGCCGAAGATGACCGACGTCATGCGGTACTCTGGTACTCGGTCGCTGGTTCCCTCTCTCGTCGCCCCGCTATAGAAATCGTAGTGCATCTCTGTCGTCCTCTTGAACTCATATTTGCATAAACATTAATTCCTTTATGTCAGCTGACACGGCGTGTTGGTGTTGACGAAATCGCATTACAACTCCCGGCAGAGATTGCAGCAAGTCTGGACCGCAGAGTAGCATATCGTTCAGGCTGCGTCCGGCTGTCTTCGCTGTGGCGTTGTGTATACTCTTATCTTCGGTTTCGCGGGGTTAATGACCGCGAAGTGGGTTAGGTACCATGTTTTATTTGGCACCGGCGGTGTGGTAGCTTCCTCGGCGTAGCCCAAAGTGAAGAGGGTTTGCATTCTTTCTTCATATTTCTTTTTCAGGTCTTCATCTCGGTCTAGTTTCTTCTCTAGGTTGTGCAGCCGTTTGAGTGAGTTTTTGTAGTTGTTCAGAATCTTCATGTCGTCTTCTTTCCATATAAGTATTGTTTTGAAGCGTCTGTCGGGCAGGCGGTGACTGGTTTCATTCAATATCTTCAATGCGCGCTGCTCAGGGTCACTATTCTGTACTCGTTTTTCTATCCCGATTGATTCAAACTCGAAATAATTCTTCATCATCTTCTTTCGTGTATAGTTATTGAAATTATGTATTTTCATTAATAACGCCAAATAATATTATACAGGGTGTAAGGAAAAGTATCATTTTACTATGGGAGCAAACCGTTATGGGAGTTACAACTCTTTGCGTTCTACCTATCTATCTCAAGAATGGTTAACTATTATAAATGACCAAATTTGAAGAAAATTTAAAGTTCTACAATTTTTTTTAAAACTTCAAAGGTCATTTAGAGCATAGAAAAGAAGATATTTCCTAAAGACCTGTTTTTTGACATTTTACCTTGAATCTTTTGACCTGCATAAACGAGATTTTATGTGACATTTGACCTAACGTATTGGATGTCATAACGATGATTTAAAGAAGTTTGTAGCTTATTATGTCTCAATCCGAGGTTGACCCTTTTTTTCACCTAATTTTCCTGGGGTACTAGGAGAAACAGTGATAATGAAAAACAAAACGGAACAAAACATTAAATTTGAAACGTAGGCAGGAACATACCAGAAGTATGAGAGAAAAGAAAAGGTAATAAGTTGTAAATAATTTTCCAGCACTCTGTGACCTAAACCTGCATATACGTTTAGCACCCTTGCTTGTGCTCGGGTGCTAACTTCACGCTGTGCAATAATGAACTACTTAAGTCACACTTATCGTAATGTACTAATGTAAATAAATGTTGATTTTAGGTCGTAAGATAAATATTATTAGTGATTTTGTAAATAAATGTTGATTTACCATTTTAAAATTCATTCATACCTGTTATAATATCCTGCATCATCCTCATCCTTCAATGCTATGCCATGCATCTGAGGGATGCGAGGTATTTTAGAATTACCTATAGATTTTCAAAATAGGTTTATGAGTGTTATAAAACTTCTCAACCTGAAAGTTCTTGTGGTATCGAGAATAACTGAGATTATTGCAGTATTACGAAACTTATTTTTTCACGTTCTTCTTACATTTTTGTTGACGGCGTAAAATAACTTCCAGGTTTCATCTAGATAGTCGGTATGTTTTGACCATAGAATGTTTTGACTTGTATTATATCAATTACAAGTACAAAATAAGAAGATGAATTGATTTGATTACGGGACCTAAAGACGTAAAGCCTAACCAAGAACCGAACCAAAGACCAACAGGTAGCTCTCGTACTATAAAGTAAAACAAAATCCTGTAATGATCGTTTTTTTCCTTCTAGATAGGTACAGTGATTTTCGGTATGATATTAATGAGTTTTAAGTTTTTTAAGTGAAATCAATTAAAGAGTATCGTTAGTTAGGTATTGTTTCTATCTATAAATTGGTTGTCCGTAATTGATCCTGTAACAAATTAATAATTGATCAAGGAGGATAAATAGAACGATACTTAATTATAATATATTGTGTTTTTTCATACGACAAAAGGTACTAATAATATATTAACAGCGAAGCGTCTTCTACGCATTTTGAGTGATTTGATTTTCGCGGGCTAGTGCGCGACGATGTTCGGTAGCGGGGCGCGGGGCGCTTGCTGCGCTAAGCCACGCCCATTTCGCTTCAATTATTTTTCGACATAGGCCCTTAAGAAAAATTTTCTGAAAATAGGTATTCGGGGATTTTTTTTTACCGTTACGACATTTTCAGGAGCGGTTCAGTCTATCACACTGAACAACTTTTACTATGGAAGCAAACATGACTTCGTATAAAAAAACACCTATCTGATACATTTGAGACGAGTCGTCGGGCATTGCAGTTTAGTATGGAACAGCAGATTAATTTGTTTTGCGATTTCAGGTTTGCCCCGATAGTAAAAGTTGTTCAGTTTGATTGGTCTGTCCCTTAGACGAATTATATACGGACTCGCCTCGCCTTAGCATTTCCCCTCTGCCAACATTCAAAATTAGAATCTATACTAATGGAATAAAATTCAAAGTTGCGTATCTGGTGCTACCTCGCCCCCCGCAAAAAGTGGCAGAAAAGTTTGTTAGTAGAATTACACGTGTAACTTGTCCTCATATAAGTAGTCTAAGGTCTGTCCTCATCTGAAAATTTCGAAACGGTAAAATAACATTTTAAAAAAAACTGTCAAGACATAACTTGCCGTGCCAATTATTTTTACAAACTTACCTTCTTGGAGACCCAGAGCTATATCAGCATCAATACTTATGTTGAGTTGATCAAAAATAAGAGAAATATTATCAAGCTTGTCAGTTTCATCGAAATTTAAACCTGTTTTATTATTTTCATTCGAATCCCAAGAATCTATTTGATTATCATGAATGATTAACCATTTGTTCATTGAATTGAAAAACCGATTATTAGATGCCTGAGAAAAAAAGACATGATTAAAAATCACAGATAAATTCTTTGGACTATGTCGGTTACTCTAGTTCTTCTGCGAATGTCTTCATTTTTGGTTCTTGCAGTCGAAGCACAGCCCTCTCCTTTGAGTAAGTCACCCAAGCCTTCAGCCTTTTTATGAGGTCTTGAGTGACCGATTGTCACTCAAGACTAGCAGTATACAAAGTATTAATGAATAAGCGCAAAACCTCATACACCCCAACTAATTTACAACAAAATATACAGATTGAAACAATAATTTCATTATTTTGATAGTTAAAATGTAAAGTTATTCGCATTTTAAGTTTTCAGGCAAAAATGATTTGTTATCATTTCAGTAAAGAATAAAAGCGCTATCGTGTTCGTGGTTACATTTTAAGAATCTTGTTTTGGTAGAAAGTAGGGTGAGAGTACCCGAGCGGTGGGTTGAGATCGAGTTCAGTAAATTTTAAATTTTACAATCATATTTTTAAATATTTTGAAAAAAATTACCTATGTTGAAAACATGATAATTCGATTCTGCTCTCGATTCTAAACAAACTACTTTCTAGTTTTGCGATAATTCATTAACACGTTGTATACTGGTCAAAGACTTTTGCTATGAGACACTGCGGTATTTGGGACGAGAATATACTTCGTAGTTTCCCAAACGCTGCCCAGCCGAGTTGGATTCGACGGTCGACCTCTTTCTCAAAGTTGCAGCTGTTTAGAGTAGCCAACATATAGCCGATGGGGACAAAGACTTCGACGAGTGGCGACCGCGTTCCGGAAAGCCCAGCGTGGATCGGCTCCCCACAAGGTGGACCGACGACCTGGTGAAGGCGGCGGGAACCCGTTGTGAGAGGGGATCGATCGTTGTGGCGATCCTCGGGGGAGGCCTATGTCCAGCAGTGCACGACTATCGGCTGATATGATGATGATTACAGAAAATAATAATATTTCGAAATAATTGTCACCAATCATTTTTGAGTTTATGAAGCGAACGATTAATCTCGAAGAGGCAAGAGAGGTCTCAGGATGATAGCAAGTTGTTATGAAAACTGTCCAGCTCAACAAAAGAATGATGAGAATATATATATATGGAAAGTGCAAAATTATGCATCTTCTGTACATATTCAGTCGTGAATGCTTTAATTATATTAATCTCAAACATAAACCAACATCAATTTTTATACAACGTGTTAATGAATTAACGCAAAACTAGAAAGCAGTTTGTTTGGAATCGAGAGCAGAATCGAATTATCATGTTTTCAACATAGGTTTTTTTTTTCAAAATATTTAATAATTTATCTGTAAAATTAAAAATTTACTGAACTTGATCTCAACCCACGGGCTCGGGCACTCTCATCCTACTTACTACCAAAACAAGATTCTTAAAATGTATCCATGAGTACGTTAGCGCTTTCATTCATTGCTGAAAAGATAACAAATAATTTTTGCCTCAAAACTTAAAATGCGAATAACTTAAAATTTTAATTAACAAAATAATGAAATTATTGTTTCAATCTAATTATTTTGTTATAAATCATTTGGGGTGTATGAGGTTTTGCGCTTATTCATTAACACGTTGTATTTTTAAGCTTGTCCTATAAATTAAAAATTATTATTTTATAGGCACTTACATGACGAAGAACTTCATTAAATTTTGGACAGGTTATGTCAATTAAAACACCAACAGCGTATAAATGTTGTTTTGAACACTTATTCACTTTATTGAAGTCAAGAGGAGAATGATCAATCATCACATTTGCTACTGCAATTGATTGTTTAGATGCATCTTTTGCAAAATTCAAGTCCCCTGAAATCAATAACAAGTAGCTAATTTTAACACCCATAAAATTGCTTTTATCTAGTAAGCGTTACCTTACTCTTGAATTTGATGGAGTGGGAAACCGAATCTATCAGAGATTAAGGGCCTATGTCGAAAAATAATTGAAGCGAAATGGGCGTGGCTTAGTCGCAGCAAGCGCCCCGCGCCCCGCTACCGAACATCGTCGCGCACTAACCCGCGAAAATCAAATCACTCAAAATGCGTAGAAGAAGCTTCGCTGTTAAGATATTATTAGTACCTTTTGTCGTATGAAAAAACACAATATATCATAATTAAGTATCGTTCTATTTATCCTCCTTGATCAATTATTAATTTATTACAAGATCAATTACTAACAACCAATTTATAGATAGAAACAATACCTAACTAACGATATTTTTTAATTGATTTCTCTTAAAAAACTTAAAACTCATTAATATCATACCGAAAATCACTGTACCTATCTAGAAGGAAAAAACTATCATTACAGGATTTTGTTTTACTTTATAGTACGAGAGCTACCTGTTGGTAACTTTCCGTCACTAGGTCCCGTAATCAAATCAATTCAACTTCTTATTTTGTACTTGTAATTGATATAATACAAGTCAAAACATTCTATGGTCAAAACATACCGACTATCTAGATGAAACCTGGAAGTTATTTTACGCCGTCAACAAAAATGTAAGAAGAACGTGAAAAAATAAGTTTCGTAATACTGCAATAATCTCAGTTATTCTCGATACCACAAGAACTTTCAGGTTGAGAAGTTGTATAACACTCATAAATCTATTTTTATTAAAATCCATAGGTAATTCTAAAATACCTCGCATCCCTCAGATGCATGGCATAGCATTGAAGGATGAGAATGATGAAGGATATTATAACAGGTATGAATGAATTTTAAAATGGTAAATCAACATTTATTTACAAAATCACTAATAATAATTATCTTACGACCTAAAATCAACATTTATTTACATTAGTACATTACGATAAGTGTGACTTAAGTAGTTCATTATTGCACAGCGTGAAGTTAGCACCCGAGCAAGGGTGCTAACTTCACGCTGGTTTGGGTCACAGAGTGCTGGAAAATTATTTACAACTTATTAATTTATATATTACCTTTTCTTTTCTCTCATACTTCTGGTATGTTCCTGCCTACGTTTCAAATGTAATATTTTGTTCTGTTTTGTTTTTGTACCCCAGGAAAATTAGGTGAAAAAAAGGGTCAACCTCGGAATGAGAGATAATAAGCTACAAACTTCTTTAAATCATCGTTATGAAATCCTATACGTTAGGTCAAATGTCACATAAAATCTCGTTTATGCAGGTCAAAAGATTCAAGGTAAAATGTCAAAAAACAGGTCTTTAGGAAATATCTTCTTTCCTATGCTCTAAATGACCTTTGAAGTTTTAAGAAAAATTGTAGAACTTTATATTTTCTTCAAATTTGGTCATTTATAATATTTAATATAGTTAATCGTTCTTGAGATAGATAGGTAGATCGCAAAGAGTTGTACCTCCCATAACGGTTTGCTCCCATAGTAAAATGATACTTTTCATTACACCCTGTATAATATTAAGATAAGATTCTTTATTTGCACACCAAGAATATAAAAATACAATTTAAAACAAGAATAAGAAGGGTACAAAGGGCGGTCTTATCACTAAAAGCGATTAATATTATTTGGCGTTATTAATGAAAATACATAATTTCAATAACTATACACGAAAGAAGATGATGAAGAATTATTTCGAGTTTGAATCAATCGGGATAGAAAAACGAATACAGAATAGTGACCCTGAGCAGCGCGCATTGAAGATATTGAATGAAACCAGTCACCGCCTGCCCGACAGACGCTTCAAAACAATACGTATATGGAAAGAAGACAACATGAAGATTCCGAACAACTACAAAAACTCACTCAAACGGCTGCACAACCTAGAGAAGAAACTAGACCGAGATGAAACCTGAAAAAGAAATATGAAGAAAGAATGCAAACCCTCTTCACTTTGGGCTACGCCGAGGAAGCTACCACACCGCTGGTGCCAAATAAAACATGGTACCTACCCCACTTCGCGGTCATTAACCCCGCGAAACCGAAGATAAGAGTAGTACACAACGCCACAGCGAAGACAGCCGGACGCAGCCTGAACGATATGCTACTCTGCGGTCCAGACTTGCTGCAATCTCTGCCGGGAGTTGTAATGCGATTTCGTCAACACCAACACGCCGTGTCAGCTGACATAAAGGAATTAATGTTTATGCAAATATGAGTTCAAGAGGACGACAGAGAGGCACTACGATTTCTATAGCGGGGCGACGAGAGAGGGAACCAGCGACCGCGAGCCATTGAAAAGAACCACTACATGGACGACTACATAACAAGTTTTCCGACCGAAAAAGAAGCCAAAGAAGTATCGAAATCAGTCGACTACATTCATCGGCAAGCCGGCTTCGAGCTATGCAGTTTTCCGCCAACTCGGGCGGCGCCACGGTCTCTATCGGCGGGAGCGAGGTCCGATGGTACAACGGGCCGAGCTTCCTACGAAACCACGAACGAGAATGGCCACAAGAGACGAAGACAGAAGCACCGAAGACAGGAGAAGAGAGGGGACTTGTCACGTCACCCACCAGCGACCTGACCACGCTCACCTACCTCGAATCGAGCGATTTTCGTCGTTCCCACTTTTGCTACGAGCTACGGTGCGCATGCTACAGTTCGTCAATTTATGTCGAAAGAAGAAAAATGAAACAGTATTGGCTACGAAGCGCAAACGAACGAAAGAAAACAATAAAAACGACTCTGATTGAAAGATTGATAAGAAAATACGCAAGAACGAGACACCGTACATGAAGAAATGAGATAGCAACACCATCGGTATCGAAGCGCACTATCTCATTCGCGCTGAGAAACTATGGTGGAAACCTGTATAAGAAGATTGTCTTTCCGAAGATTTACGTCGAGTAAGGAGCGGCGCGGCACCTCATCCGGGAGACAAGCTGTCGGCGCCATCAGTAGTCGTCGGCGAAGATGGCTCAAAGGAAGAATCCACGTAGCACCTGACATCGTTGAAGACACTGCGAGCCCGACCGTACTCGACGGGAAACACTACTTCATGTGACTGTACATACAACACGTACACGAGCGACTACATGGCGGTATCGAAACCGTCGTGAATAAGCTACAGATAGAAGATACGACCGACGGTGCGTGAACGTCATCAAACACTGTCAACTATGCAAGATACGAAGAGCGAAGCCTACTTCTCCGGCGACCGGCGACCTGAGGAGGTTCGTGGCACGAAGAGGAGTGCCTAAGGAGCTATGGAGTGACAACGCGACGTGCTTCAAGGCTGCGGAGAAGGAGGCGGCGAGGAGGCGACGGCGCGGCGCATCACCTGCCGCTACGTACACCCGGCCTCCCCCTTCATGGACAGCGCGTGGGAGCGCATGGTACGCACCGTGAAGGAGGCACTGCGCGTCAAACTCCACGAGCAGTACCCTAGCGACGAGACACTGCTCACCCTGCTCGCCGAGGCGGATAACACCGTCAACTCCCACCCACTCACACACGTGGCGGTGACCCCAGAAGAACCGGAGGCGCTTACACCCAACCACATCCTATTGGGACCCAAACGACCTCACCGCGCGCAAGCGCAGCGCGCTCAACGCCTGGCGGACGTCTTCCGTAGCCGCTAGGTCAAAGAGTACCAGCCTCTACTCCAACACCGGCGGGAGCCTCACACGACCAGCGCACGCTATCGGCGACCTGGTACTCGTCTGCGACCCCACCCTGCCCCGCAACACATGGCCGACAGGAAGGATCGTCGCGGTCTACCCAGGGCGAGACGGCGAGGTGAGGATCGTGGACGTCGTAACCAGCAACGGTCATGTCCTCCGGAGACCGACCAAGAGGATCGTCGTGCTACATGTTGGATCGCAGAGCTGCGACGGCGGGAGAAATGTGCACGACAGAACCTGAATTGACTACCTTTGTACATAGTTTTTTAGATTACTTTGTTTATTTCGTTTTATATACCCTTTAATACTAGTAGGATAAGTTTAGGTTAAGTGTTCATTTCAATAAATACATTTTTCTTATTAGAATTAGGGCTTAGCACATAAGTTATGTAAATAGTTCTAATAGGATTCTTATTTGATTTCTCTAGTGATTTCTACCCCAGATTAGATTAGGTACACTTCCCTAGTAAAATTAACGCATAGCACAAGTAAATAAAACAATTAGAATCGAGTTAGAACTTATAAATTCCAATTAGAAATTACGCCAATAATAATACAGGCGAGCGAGGGGGGCCCCAGCGTCCGGAACCTGTGTTATGAGGAAGCGGGGGCCGGGGTTATATAAATATTGTACCTTTCCTTTTCGTTCTGCACTCTGTTATACACCGGCGGATGATGCACATGCTATTTTTAGAATAAGAAAATAAGTATCTAAACTAAATAATTATATTGGTTCGTAAGCGTAGAAATTAAGATGGTATGAGAAATAAAGAGATTTGTATTCAGGGCAAGAGTGCGGGGTAAGGAGGGGTGGTCGCTTGAAAATGATATAAAATGGCGCCAAATCGGCGTAGATTCATTCCGGATCCAGCACTCAAGAAAGAAACAACTTGGAAGAAAAACTCTCTGCGACCACTCGCCTTCCCTACCCTGCCCTCCAGCCTGGCTCACCATACTGACGACTCATACAATTAAGGGCCACAGAGTTTTCAAACTCTCATACCAGGCAAGATGTTCCGGAGCAATAGAATCCTTCAACTCGGTAAAAATACTGACAACGGTTCATAAATACGTTTATAACCAGATTCCATTATGACAAATAAATATAATCATTTGAAGAAATTGAAAAACAAGATAGTAAAACCGAAAATTGATTTCATTACGACCGACGACTTAAAGATAATAACAGCTAGCTCATGGTCTATGAAGTCCAAAAAAAATGCTATACATATTTGAGTGAGAAATATACTTAAGAGAAGTTTATTCCGAATGCGTAAATGCGCGCTGCATACAAACGAAGTCTGGTGATATTTTCAATACTAACCAATCAGTAAATGAAAAATTTGCAGAAACAATCTAGAAACTAATCTCTATGCTTGTATGAAGTCAGATTTTCAATAAAATATACAGTTTTCAATTCAATTCAATTCAATTATACTTTATTGCACACCAAAACAGAACATACATTTGAATACAGATTAATTGAATTTAAGATTTGTATGGAAATCTTTGAGGTATTGTAACTTTAAAACTATACATTTTAACGAAAATCTGACTTCATACAAGCATAGAGATTAGTTTTTAGATTTTTTCTGAAAAATTTCATTGACTTTAATTGGTTACTATTGAAAATATCACCAGACTTCGTTTGTATGGAGCGCGCTCCGAATTATATTCTCTTAAATGTGAAGCTGCTATGGTCTCGAATTTATTTTAGATTGTATTTAATATATTACACTATAATATTTACACGTAAGCTGGATAATTAATCGTAATTCGGAAATTGGGCATGCGAACGCAGGTCTGACGCGGGCAAAGGCCACAGCCGACTGAGCTTTTTAATAGATTGTGATAGCTTATATTACTGCCTGACGCGAGAGAAAGAGATGGGGCGGCGCGCGCGCCTGACTAAATAAAACGACGTAAGCGCCAAAACAAACTTTATTTAGTTGTGATTTTACTATTTATGTAAGTTAATTTCTGCTGCAATCAAAATTTATAAAATATCAATCTCTTTTTTTTAAATCAAGTCTCGTGTTTCTATTATTCACCGTTTAGCAGTTCCAAGCGTTTATAGATAAAGACGGAGGCTACTTTGGCTTGTTTTTCTATCGAGAAAATTTGTCTTAATCGTGTTTTGGCGGCAATCAAAATTTTAATAATATGTTCAATTTACACATATCCTGAAATCATACTGTTATTATATACTCCTACTGTTAGTACTTCATGATATCTGATGCTTTGAAGAATCCTATTTTTTTCACATATCCTCTTAAGGGTTAAACCCACAGAACTTTATAAGAGAGGTTAGAAATGCAAAGTAGCGCTTTTGCTTCGGAGACCGCTGTCGCCACTTGTCTTCCCGCTCACGCTGCTACAATTACTCATGCCCTCTCGCTCGCACCACGCCGCGCGCCTTATGGTGTTATGCAAATCATTGCATAACCTGTGGCGACACGATCCACGCCTACTTGGCACTACTAACCCCTCTTATAATGTTATGTGGTTAAACCTCATCTGGCAGCACGGAATCGTATTTTTTGACGCTCCATCCTTTGCTTTCGCTCAGGAACGTCATTTGCTAGAGCGAGAAAGATAGTGGGAATGCAATGGCACGTGGCAGCAACGGCAGTGACCTTTCTCGCTCTAGCCCATGACGTTCCTGAGCGAAAGAAAAGGATAGAGCGTGAAAAATGCGATTCCGTGCATCATCTGTCAAGATGCGGCAACTGATGATAAGGTGTTTGGGCATTGCAAATGTTGACGACGCCTGATACTCGTCTGGAGACCTATTGCGCTAATTTAAAACATCGAAGTTCTATTCTTATCCAATTTCAGTTCTAATCACATTGCAATCCAATTACAGTCAACTATGCTGAATTCCGCATCGCGCTAAACTCTATGTAACTGACAGCCCTTAACCGTAACCTTAACCTTAGCTGTCTGAGCGATCTGTCAAAACGGCTCTAACGACTGTCATGAGCAGTACCACGATTAGCGCAATACCAAATGTGGCAAAAGTTATGGTTCGTACGTAGTCCAGTCACTGTTCAATCACCGAATATTTACCGCGATTGCAGCCCTGGGTGGATTTCATTCTCAGCTTGACACCATAAGGCAGTATGCAGCGAAGACCAAAAATTTCTTTGCCAGTATGTTTTTGATTGTATTTTATTTACAAGATTTCTTATTCTTTTATTTATCTATTGTTTAAGAGAAGTTTATTCCGATATCGCTAATGCCCACTGCATACAAAAGAAGTCTGGTTATATTTTCAATACTAAACAACTAAAGTCAATGAAATTTTTCAGAAACAGTCTAGAAACGAATATCTATGCTTGTATGAAGTCAGATTTTCGTTAATATATAACGTGTTAATGAATTAACGCAAAACTAGAAAGTAGTTTGGTTAGAATCGAGAGCAGAATCGAATTATCATGATTTCAACATAAGTAATATTTTTCAAAATATTTATTAATTTGTTTGTAAAATTTAAAATTTCTTGAACTCGATCTCAACCCAACACTCGGGCACTCTCACCCTACTTCCTAAAACAAGATTCTTAAAATGTATCCATGAACAAGTTAGCGCTCTCATTCATTGCTGAAATGATAACCAATAATGTTTGCCTCAATACTTAAAATGCGAATAACTTTAAATTTTAACTATCAAACTAAATAAATTATTGTTTCAATCTAATTATTTTGATATAAATCAGTTGGGGTGTATGAGGTTTTGCGCTTATTCATTAACACGCGGTATACAGTTTTAATGCTAGGATTAATTTAAGATTTGTATGGACATCTTTGAGGCACTGTAAATTTAAAACTATACAATTTAACGAAAATATAACTTCATACAAGCATAGAGATTAGTTTCTAGATTGTGTCTGAAAAATTTCGTAGACTTTAATTGGTTAGTATTGAAAATATCACCAGACTTCGTTTGTATGCAGCGCGCTCAGAATTATATTCCCTTAAAATCACGTTCCGTTTCAAATACGCCAGGATGGTGGCCGTGGCACCATCCTTTGTTTCTATCTATTATAGCATAGCATAGCATATGCTCACGACTTTATTCCCCGAGGGTATAGATATCTATCTAGTATGTTATTGAAAAATGTGTGGAGAAGAATACACGTTTACATATTATAATTTAATATTTTTATTTATTTATAAAACATAGTTGATTAATTGGAATATATTTTTTATTACCTATATTAATTGGAATATATTAATTGGAATATTCTTTTTATTACCTACCATCCAAAAACTTGAACAGACCCGTGCTAATAATGTGTAGTACCTACATTGTTGGCAACAGAAACGACTCTCTTACCAATATACAAGGTATTACAAAAGTAAAAATAAATATTTAAAATGGTTGTTTAGACCATCAAACTGAACAACTTTCACTATAGAACCAACATCGAAATCGCAAAAAAAATACAGTTGTCCCATACATTAAGCCCGAGTTGATTTTAAGTTTAGTATGGAACATCCGTTTTTGTTTTCGCGATTTCGATATTAGTCCTATAGTGAAAGTTGTTCAGTTTGATGGTCTAAACCACACCCTTAAATGTTTATTTGTATTTTTGTAACTTTTTTTTTTTTTTGTAAATTATTAATACGGCGTTGCTCAGGGAGCAGTTACTGCTTTTTACTGCGGACTATTGGAGGGACCACGAAGGGTCTACCGAGTCAAATGAATGAACTTAAGCAACCGACCTAGGGGTACGGACCTCGGCATAGGACGTTGCTGGGGCTACGCGGCGGATTGGGTAGCTGGGATCGGTGAGAATTTTTGTAACACCTTGTATAAAACGACAACATAACATTTAAAAGAATGATGATAAATAAAAACAAGAACATCAATGAATTTCAAAACAACTTCTAAAAAAATTGTTCCAAATTCCCAAAACGATTTCATTGTTACAAAGCTAAGAGCCAAAGTCTTACCTTGAGCTTCCAAACATTTACAAGGAGCATTAGAAAATTGTTTCTCGTTACAAATATAAATGTAAGGAAAGAAATTGTTCGTAAAATAATTATTCGGTGGAAACAATTTATGTTTTCGTTTGAAGCTTTTCGAAGAATTAGCAAGTTTTTAGGGTTCCGTAGTCAACAAGGAACCCTTATAGTTTTGCCATGTCCGTCCGTCTGTCCGCGGCTTAGCTCCGAGACGGTTATTACTTTACTCCATTCAAAATAGCAACGAAATTTTAAGGCTATTTTGCTTTACAGAAACAGAGATTTGGAACACTTCCTCTCACTTATTCTTAGAACAGCTTTAGTAACGTCCAAGATATGTCGGATTTAATATGTATCCAATAAATTAATTGCATTTGGTAAATCAGAAATAGCCAGAAAGCTAAATAGGAATCGGAAAATCTCGTCGTCCTTATTTGGAATGAAGTATAGAAAGCTGTAATTTTACATTGGTATATATATTTATAACGCCGACAAAGTGGTAAAATTTTTATTTTACCACTTTGTTTAAAATATATTTTTTAGGGCACCTCCCCTACACGAAAAGAGGGAATGTAATTTTTTTTTCTCGTCTATCCCATGGTGTGGAGTATCGTTGGATAAGTCTTTTAAAAATATTGTGGGTGTGGGAAAACTATTTTTCGATTTAGGGATCCATACGCGAAATATTAACCTTTAGAGTGATTTTTTTTAGAGTCAAGTGTCCCTGCCAGCTAAACGGTTGTTTCTGGATACGTGATAAAATTCTCGGCACTCGTGTATATAACGAATTTAAAAGGAAAACTATCACCGATAAGTAGACTTTAAAAGTTAACGAGTAATAGTCGAATAACTTGTAAAATGTACTTTTTAGACTTTATTAGCCGTTACACCGTAGTATAAAACAAAAAGCCCACTTCTAAGTCCGTATATTGTGACGGGAAACTACGGAAGTATTGTATAATAAAAATACTTACAAGCTGGATTGCCACAAGTAAACAAACAAACAAATTTAACATTTCTATGTTTAAAATAATCTAAAGAAAATTTCGTTTTATAATCTCCTAACCCAAAAGAAAACGGCAGAGAAAATAATAAGAAAATTGTAAACAACATCGTTCTTACAAAATCTCATAAAGGATTGCAATAGAAAAATATTTTGTTACATATATACAATACATAGACTTATTAGAAAATAGATTGCGCAGATATCGTAAAATCGTATTGTGATACCTTGACTATTCTAGGAAAAATAAGGTTTAGATTGCATTAAAGACACTTTAGGAAATTGTGTTTGAAATAATATTACTGTTAGTTTATAACATTTTTGTCGAGATTTCGTGGTTATATTGGCTCAGGAACTTGAGAAATACCTTAAAATCTATATAAATGTATAAAGGGCAAGCTTATTTCGAAAGATATTTCTTCCAGCATACTAGCAATAGAGACAGTTAATTATCAAAAGGCAAATTTAATGTTTAAAAACAAACAGTAAATAATTTAGTTTTGAGGTTATAATTTCTGAAGACTTACAAAATATTAAATATCTACCCAAATTAACGATATTAACCGTGAATTATTATTGTTATAAGTAAAACGTATTGAACGAAGCCATCCTGTACAAAATCACCAGTTTTCCATTTTTCGTTCATACCTAAATTTAATGTTTTGTAAATGTCTTAATTATTCAATAACACAACAAAAAAAATCGGTGACAGTTAATTATTAAAAGGCAAATTTAATGTGTACAAACAACCAGTAAATAATTTAGTTTTGAGGTTATAATTTTTGAAGACTTACAAAATATTAAATATCTACTCAAATTTATTATATTAACCGGGGATTATTATTGTAGTAAGTAAAACGTATTCATTCAGAAGCCATTCTGTACAAAATCACCAGTTTTCTATTTTTTGTTCATACCTAAATTTAAAAATCTGTTTTTTTTGTTTTGTAAATGTCTTAACTATTCAATAAAACACAATAAAAAATTGGGGATTATCGAGAATTTATGTTTTTCAGGTATTTATCTACTATATTCCAAATTATCACCAGAAGTGCAATTAATGCAACCTTCTCCATACAAAAATCCGTAGATTTCCCCGACGAAAGTGGGCTGCCTTTTTTCGTACCTTCGACTATCGAAAAATGAACCAACGTAATATATCTATACACACATACACACTAAACTTGAAAAAAAAATTACAATCTTATTGATTTAGTTAAGGTAGGTTTAGACGACGACAATTTTGCGGCGCCAATTTTTTCGCACGAAAAAAAAGCACGGCACGCGGTCGTTTACACGGTGCTAATTTTAAGCGTCAATCTTGTTCGCAAGCGTATGGATTTGCTTGAGAAAACCGTGGCAGCGATTAGCACGACGTGTTTACGCGAGTCGAAAAATTGGCGCGGGGAATGCCAGGGGTCGCGCGGGGAATGCCAGGGGTCGCGGGCGGAGGTCACTAGCACCGAAAAATAGACGCGTGCTCTACTCTTGGTAACGTTCGCATGCCGTAAAAAGTTCGTGCGAGAAGTGTTTATACGGACGGACGCGGAGGATGCAATGTAAAATAATACCTATTTCAATACAGATAGAGTTGGCAGAGAGAACGCACATACGGGCTCCACAGATGAGGACGGAGCTTTCTCTGTGGACTCTATCTGTATTTTTGGCAATCAGAAGTAAAATTTATTAAAAAAAAGATAATTTACAGAAACCCAAACAATCGTTTATTTATAAAAATAATTTGCAAACTCAAACAAAACGATTTTACTGGAATTACTTAATTAACACTTGAAACAAAACACTAATCACTCTCAATCACAAAAAGAAAGTTAACGAAAAGATATTCGAACCAACGGGCCGCGTAGAACACGATGTTGTCACCTCGAGCGCTGTCCGACAAATGAATGTCAAACCGAGCTGCGCGCCGCTTTTATAGGCAAGCGAGGGTGGCATAGTAGGGTAGTGCTAACACGGCCTCTCCTGACCAGAGTCGTCCTCGACGATATTTCGTGGTCGTTAATCCAATTCGGGCATGTCTCTTGGTCTCTCAACAACTGGTGCAGAGGATGGTCCGGCTTCTGCGTCATCAGCGTCGTTCACTCGTGCCTCAGAGGGTAGTCCAGCCTCTGTATCATCAGTATCATCGTCTGAAAACACACTCACATTTCTCAAAATGTCAAACCACTCAAGCTTTACCAAAGCAAAAACAACTAATTAAATTTAAGAGATCTCGAAAAGAAAGTAAATGCAAAATTGTATGGGCCCATTTTTCTTTTCTTAGTTGATCTGCTCGGTAGTGGACTCTTGATACTGCGTGACATCTGTGAAAAGACCAGGCAGAAGGCGTCCCAACTGCCTGTTTAGTTATCAACAGTTACATAGACAGAGGCATCCCTGAATCGCTTGTCTCTGGGAGATGGAGGCATCACTGAATCGCACATCTCGATTCCAGACTATTTACTCAAATAGCCTAGAATTAGGTGAGACAGAGGCATCCCTGAATCGCTTGTCTCTGGGAGATGGAGGCATTACTGAATCGCACATCTCGATTCCAGACTATTTACTCAAATAGCCTAGAATTAGGTGAGACAGAAGCATCCCTGAATCGCTTGTCTTTACCTCCAAGGAAGCATCCCTGAATCGCTTCTCCACAGTATGACATGTACAGAATAGACGGAGGCCTGAATCGCGCCTTTCTGGATCCCTTTGTCATATCCATTCAGTTGGCTTGCTAAGAGCCGTGCGGTGATTTGGCTTGACATGTGAGTTAAATGAAGTATCGTGAAAAGATCAAGGAGTGGACTGTGTCGTAAAGTTAAGTCAGTAAGTAACAGTTTATTGTAAAGGAAGCTGTGGAAACATGATAATACAAATCACAACACCGTATCTCAAACAAACATAGCCTTCTTACACTCAAAGAAAGCAGCACACTTATCCGGACACCACTCTACGCGCCAAGGAACCATATACTCGGCTGCTGCTTGAGTTGTCTTTCCATAAGACCCACTCATGAGTTTTAACTCATATCGATCACTCGGCAGAGCTTTCATAACTCGGTATGGCCCTCGCATCCCTGGGTCCAATTTTCCTTTACGCAATTTTTGCAATAAACCTTGCGTTTCGTCATCCGCAGACTGAGCTATTTGAGCCCAGTTGCGTAGTCTAGTGATTTGATGCACTCGAGCGGGTGGGTTTCGGCTCAAATAATCGGCGTGTGACATCATTACACCCTTGCGATACTCAATATCGAATAAAAAATCCTGAAGATAGATCCACCAACGAGCTACGCGTGGAAGCAGATCCTTTTTCTTTTCTGTCGACTTGAGAGCATTGCAGTCAGTGACTAATTTGAACTTGAGACCTACCAGATAGTGGCGGAAATGCTGCAACGCTCTCACGATGGCCAATGTTTCCAATTCGTATGAATGGTACCTGCTTTCGGCGCCCTTGGTGGTTTTACTAAAATAGCCGACCACATACTTCTTTCCATCAGCTCGAGTTTGCATCAACACAGCACCATAACCCATGCTACTCGCGTCTGTATGTAGCTCCGTAGGGAGCATGGGATCGAAAACCGAGAGAATGGGTTCAGTAGTGAGGTGAGCGATAAGCTCCTGTCTGACTTGTTCCTGCTCCGGTCCCCAACTAAACTTAATATCCTTTTTTGTTAGGCGGGATATGCAGGAAGTTCTTGCTGCGTAATTTTGTATATATCGCCTGAAATATCCGGCCAATCCTAAGAACTGCCTAACTTGTTTGACGTTGCTTGGGACCGGGGCATTAACCAAGGCCTCGACTTTGCGAGGGCTCGGCCTCACCTGACCCTGACTCACCACACGTCCCAAATACTCCACCTCGGTAGCAAGAAAGGAACATTTGCGCAAGTTAATAGAAAATCCTGCATCTGTCAATGTTTTTAAAACCTTTCGCAATAATGATATGCCCTCCTGAACCGAATTACTCATAATCAGAACGTCGTCAACATATACCAGGACATTACCAGCTTCAATGTGGCTCCGCAGTGTGTCGTTAATGATGCGCTGATAGACTATAGGAGAGTTAGTGAGACCATAGGGCATTCGAAGGTATTCGTAATGGCCTTCAGGTGTTACAAAGGCTGTCTTATGGATAGAGGCTTCATCGACTGGGATCTGATGAAACCCCGTAGCCATATCAAGGCTTGAGAAATATTTAAAATTGCCCAACCGGTCAATATGGTCGTCTATCAACGGTAGGGGATACCGATCCCTGACAGTCAACCGGTTAAGAGCGCGAAAGTCGACACACATACGGTCGCCACCATCTTTTTTCTTAACTAGTATGATAGGGCTCGCATATTCAGAATTGGACTCCCTAATTATGCCCTTATCCAAGAGGTCGCGTATTATCTCTCTAACCTTGAGTTTCTCTTGATGTGAGAGTTTGTAGGGCCTATATGCGACTGGAGTATTGTCGGTGACGTTTATGTGCATCTTTCCAGTAGTCACCGTGGTGGAAGCAGTACCAGAAATCAAATAACCCCTGAACTGCTCGATAACCTCCAAGAGAGATGCACGCTCTGAGCCTATAAGGGATGTATTTATTGCAGACTGATGATCGTCAGCCATGACGGTGTTCACAAGCGAAACCTTTTCACTAGAATGCGTCAAATATTGTTTATCCTTTGTTCGAACATAAGTGACACCATCACGGTTAAGGATATCCGTGCCTATTATGACCGGAAAACTCATACAAGGTCCCGGAACTACAACCAAGTCAGCCTCAATCGAAATTTCATCAAACTCGATAGTGAGCGTGACATAGGAATCGGCTTCTATTGTACCGTCACTTATTCCCTTCAACGTGCATCGCATGGGCTTTTTGTCATAAGAAAAGTGTTTCAAAATATCGGATGAAATCAATGAAATATTCAAAGCTCCACTATCGATCAGCACGTCGGTAGGAATTCCTTGAATAACGGCGGTGACAATATCGCTATTTTTAGGCTTATGAACAGAAGGTTCAGTGCAAAGATTTACATTACGCTTGTTGCGAAGCTGAGATCTCTCTTTTGCGAAACAAGTATCTTCGGTGTGACCAGGCTTCTTACAAAACTGGCATGTAACCCTTACCAGAGCCTTACTCAGATCTGCGTCTACATCAGGACCCGACTTAGGCTTGCCTTGGTCAGACTTAGGCTTTTTAGGGCAGTTAAAACTTTTATGACCGCTTTGACTGCAGACAAAACATTTATCTTTATTGCGTAGATGAGGAAACGGTGCTCGATTTTTATTGGGGTAAGCACTGGGTTGCGGTTTGGCACACGAAGGTTTGGTATAGAGAGACAAAAAGGATACTAGGTCTTCACTATTCAAATTCGCATTTGCCGCTGCGGCTCGAATTTGTGGATCAGTTATACCTCTGATGACGATTGAAACCATCAACTCAGTACTCAGCCCCTTTACTATACGTAAACACAACAATGTCCTTCGCGCATACTCCGCGTAAGTGTTGTATTTTTCGGAGGTTGTGGTCATGGTCTCATATAAAATATTAGCATAGTCAAGTTTACGCGGACAGAGTGGTTTGAATTCGCGAACAAAATTTGACCAAGTCCTATCATTTGTGACCCATTCGTTTAGCCAGGTACGAGCATCACCCCGAAGGCAGTTAGAAACACGTGAAAGACACTCTGCATCCAGCCAATTATTTGCTAGCTTAGCACGGTCTACCTCTTCGCACCATACGTCGATATTGTGTATGGCAGGGTCAAAATTAGACACAAAGTAATGTTGACTTCGTAGCGGGTTTAATGATTTAATAGCGTCAGCCAGTAAACGCGCCGACTCAGTTGTTTCTATCTCGCGATTATGTTGCGGCGAGGTGCCAGGATCAGTTTGCGTGTTTTCTATCGTATTTTCCAAACTTCGTCCACTTGACAATACCTGATCACTACTATTCATTAGCTCGTTATTACGATTTCTAGCAGACCTTGTCGTTTTAGGAGTAGGGTTTGATACTACGGTGTCGACGTGATTACGAGACATGTCGGTTACTTGCACAGACTCGTCACTGTGTACGCGTACATTTTCACTTAGCACAGCATGGGGTTTATTGCTTTCGAGTGCAGTTAATCGGGTCAAAATGGAATTCATAACGTGGGCCAACGAAATATTTTCATTACGAGGTGAAACCATAACCGGTGAATCATGCAACTGATCACGAGATCTGTGACTACAGTCACGTCGTCGCGATCTACTACGGGACCTACGTGACGAAGAACCTTCTTGACGAGGCAGTACTGGGGTACGCGTTCTATAACGCGACTCACGGGATTGTCGCAATGATCTACTTCGCAACCTACGCATCTCAAGACCCTCAGGTCGAGAAACAACAGGCGTACGACCTCGGTGTCGCGACCCACTGCGCAATCTACTACGCGACCTATCCACGTTATCGTGTCTACGCGCCCTGCTGCGTGAATTTCTCTGTCTATTAGGCATTATCAACACGTTCGAAAACACGTGACAGCAAAGATTTACACGTGGGTTGAATTAGTGTTTTGTTTCTGTCAGATCGTTACAAGAATGGCAAAACGTGAATTTAGGATGCTGCGGGCTTAGATTTTATTATCCCACTTCTGATTTTGGCAATCAGAAGTAAAATTTATTAAAAAAAAGATAATTTACAGAAACCCAAACAATCGTTTATTTATAAAAATAATTTGCAAACTCAAACAAAACGATTTTACTGGAATTACTTAATTAACACTTGAAACAAAACACTAATCACTCTCAATCACAAAAAGAAAGTTAACGAAAAGATATTCGAACCAACGGGCCGCGTAGAACACGATGTTGTCACCTCGAGCGCTGTCCGACAAATGAATGTCAAACCGAGCTGCGCGCCGCTTTTATAGGCAAGCGAGGGTGGCATAGTAGGGTAGTGCTAACAGTATTATATAAATAGGTCTCATTTTACATTGCACCCTCCGCCAGGCTTATCTCACTCCACAGCTCAGGTACGCTTGAAGGCCAATCCCCACCGAGCGGTGAATGGCAATAGGTTAGGTATACCGTTTAAACTTCTTGGTCAAATCTCATTAGACTTGCCGCCATTTTGTGAGTAGTCAATGCGAGACTTGAAAACCCTGTCCTGGTGTCGTGACCGATGTCACGCTCTCAGCACGTGAAAGAATGAAAGAGGGAGACTATCAAAAAGAAGCTTTCATGTCTAATGACTCGGTTCACTTTTGTTTGCATGCGCGTCGTTGTGACGGTTGGTTGGTTATTCACGAGTTGTACGACAGGACGGGTGCGAATAGCTTTGCTCCTTATTGCCGTGCAGAGAGAGTCGCTATTTATTTAAATCTGTTTTGGCTCAAAATATAATGATTATCATTTATTACAATTGGTTAGTACTGAAAATATCACCATAGTACGTTTGTATAGAGCGCGCTCCGAATTATATCCTCTTAATAATATTTGTTTAATTCGATTTGTTATTTAGATACCTATTCACTTATTGTAACATAACATTTTCCCAACAATATGGCTTTTAATTGTCTTTCAAAATTATTCCCTTGAAGGCAATGAAGGCGTAATGATTGTAAACTTTAACGGCCATGTAATATGCACCTTTTAGGCACATGGTGGGATGTTGGAGGGGTAAAACTATTTTATCCGGGTTTCGTTAAGAATTGTACCGACGATTTAGGTAGTGCGCCGACACATTGAAAATATTGTTGGTTTTTAGGGTTCCGTAAGGGTGTAAATGGGACCCCAGTTCTAAGCCTACGTTGTCGGTCTAGTATTTAGGGCTCTAACTTTTGAACCGTAATAGCTAGACAGTGGAAATTTTCACAGAATATGCGTAATTAAGGCGAATTTGTTAACAAATATAATGTAAAAAAGTTAAAATTTAAGGGGGGTCCTCATTCAAGAAACTAGTTTTTATCAACGTTTTTTCTTCTCGCTCTATCGTAAAAACGGTAATTACATACAAGCGTCAAACATATTGTTATTATAGAGCAAACTCTTACAGTATAACAACAAATAATAAAAACCGGTCAAGTGTGAGTCGGTCTCGTGCTAAAGGTGAAGGACAAAACCAAAAAAAAAATGGTGTGGTGGTGTGGTACGGAACCCTCGGTGCGCGAGTAGCCCGACTCGCACTTGACCGGTTTTATTACGCACAAACATCACTTATTTGCGGATTGTGTCATTCTATGTTCCCTGTAACTCTATGGAAATATACCTGAATCAGTACAAGCAATTGAGTTTTGATTTGCTCGCCTCACTTTGAAAAATGAACTTCGATTGAGAAAATTTGATTTGACAGCTACAAGTAGGTAAATCGTTGATCAAAAGGAAATGTATTTAATAATAAATCAGACCTTGTGGCTTTCGCAATACGAATCACTTAAGGATAATCTAAGTCAACGATTACGGTAATGTATATTGAATCTTTTCTGTTTTTCATCATAAGCATATGCTCACGACTATATTCCCTGAGGGGGTAGTTAGAGATATTTTGAAACCACAGAACATCCACGTTTCACTAGTAGTACCGAACCGTAACGTAGTACGTGTCCATAGTACCGAAACTCTGTCCAGTGTGACGGGGAGTGAGCCCATCGCCACTTGTAATGGACAGTGGGTACAATACATGCCTCGAAATTGAAGCATGCAGGTTTCCTCACGATGTTTTCCTTCACCAAAAAGACCGTTGTATTACAAATCATATACAAATTCGAAAAACTCATTAGTACGAGTCGGCTTGGACGGGGATCGAACCATCGCCTCCTGCTCGGCAGGCAAGGCTACTCGCCTCTTGACCTCCACGGCTTTTTTTAATTTCGAGAAGGCTTAATAACATAAGGCAGGGATGACGAACCTTTTCATATCTACGTGCCAATGATGGTCCACAAAAAATTAATTTGGCCATGATGTACTTACCAAGAAGCAATATAAATGTTGTGTATTGCCTTTTAGTATCTTGATGGCCCGATAGCATAGTCTGTATTAAACCTGTCTGTTGTGCTGAGGGTTGCGAGTTCGAATCCCGTAAGGGACAAATATTTGTGTGATGAATATGAATATTTGTACCCGAGTCTTGGATGTTTGTATCTATACAACGTGTTAATGAATAAGCGCAAAACCTCATACACCCCAACTGATTTATAACAATATAATTAGATTGAAACATTCAATTAATTATTATTACATCATTTAATTATTTTGATGGTTAAAATTTAAAGATATTCGCATTTTAAGTTTTCAGGCATAAATGATTTGTTACCATTTCAGCAATTAATGAAAGCGCTAGCGTGCTCGTGGATACTTTTTCAGAATCTTGTTTTGGTAGTAAGTACGATGAGTGTGCCCGCGCGGTGGGTTGAGATCGACTTCAGTAAATTTAAATTTTTATTACTAAATTATTTAATATTTTGAAAAAAAATTACCTTTGTTGAAAACATGATAATTCGATTCTGCTCTCGATTGTAAACAAACTACTTTCTAGTTTTGCGTTAATTCATTAACACGTTGTATATGTATTCTATATCGTTGTGTAGTCATCATAATACAAGTCCAGGCTAGATTCTGGTACTTTCAATGTTACTAGATAATTTGTGTGACAATATCCAAGATATTTATTTATTTATCTATGTAATTGGCTTTTGAGAAAATTCATCAAAGCAGGATAAGTATAGAAAATGTCCCTCAAAATCCCTTATAATCCCTCGAATATAAACCAGGAGTAGAAAAGGTGTGCTCGCATGTTGTCGAGGCTTTATTAAACTCTTTATGTTATAGCAAGAACGAGTTGTGGAAAAAGGGGATAAGTTTTATATTACAGCGTTTATATGGGCTAAAGGCTTGCTTATTTAAGTACATAGCGATAAGAAAACCATTATATATCAATACCTGTTGTTTGATGAATAACAGACCGCAGGAAAGAGCTTTAAGAGAAGTTTATTCCGAATGCGTAAATGCGCGTTGCATATAAACGAAGTCTGGTGATATTTTCAATACTAACCAATTACATTTTGCAGAAATAATCTAGGAACAAATCTCTATGCTTGTATCGAGTCCGATTTTCGTTAAAATATACAGTTTCAATGCTAGGATTAATTTAAGATTTGTATGGAAATCTTTGAGGCACTGTAACTTTAAAACTGTACATTTTAAGGAAAATCTGACACGATACAAGCATAGAGATTTGTTTCTAGATTGTTTCTGCAAAAGTTAATTGAGTTTGATAGGTTAATATTGAAAATATCACCAGACTTCGTTTTTAAGGAACACGCCAACAGTAATATACCCATAACTTTTAATTCTTTGAACGATTCGTCTGATTCGCCGCGGATAAGTGTGCGAGGTATCATATAATGTCATACAAAGAATTCTAAAATTCGATTCTTTCGCTTCCTTCGGCTCGTTCGGATAAATATGCGTCCACCTTTAATAGAATTCGGGGCAGAAAAAGAGACAATGACTCGAAAAGAATCCGGTGGTACCTACCTATCGGCAAACAGAATCGATAGACGAATCGAATTGCTTGCGAATAGTTTAGAAAGCACCGATTCATTGTTGAATACGTTGTTGCGATACTACTGTAGGGTGACCAGGTGACAACTGCAATATAGAAATTCTTTGAATAGACACATAGTGAAAAACTATAAAACTCTGCAGATAAATAATGGGATCGCTCGAAATTAAGAAATCAATCACATTCTAGTAAATTATCGAAAATTACTGAACGCTAAAACTATAGTTGGTAGTTTAGGTACGCGAATTTGTTGACCACCATTAGGATTAAACCTCATCATGCAGCACGAAATAGAATTTTTTGACGCTCTAACCTTTTCTGTCGCTAAGGAACATCATTTGCTAGAGCGAGAAAGATAGCGGGAATGGGACCGCACGCGACAGCACCGGCAGTGCTGCGACCTTCCAACGACCTAGCCAATGGCGTTCCTGAGCGACAGAAAAGGATAGAGCGTGAAAAAATTCGATTCCGTGCTGATAGATGAGGCTCAACCTAATACGTAGGTATTCAATATATTTACACATAAACAAGCTGTCCCGTAGAAGCCGATTGCAGTCGCCACGTACCGGGTCCAATTGGGAATCTGAACCATCCGGAGAGACTCAAACACACACAACAAATTTCATCAAAATAGTTCCAGCCTTTTAGGCAGAGTTCAGTGACATGCACAAGTACAGAAGATTATAACAAATACATACAAAAAAAAATTAAGATATTGGTAAACATCTTCGTTTTCCTCATAGTGTGGCCACTGATTAGAGCTTAGACGATTTAACTATGGACGAGTTACGCCTGTAATTCTATTAACATACAACATTTGCGGGGGACGAGGTAGCATGAAATCCGTAACATTAGATTTTATTCCATTACTTAAGATTTGAATTTTGCTTGTTACAAATAGACTCGTGTGACACGCGACTAGTTTGATATTATTGTTCAGCAATTATAGGCTGTCTCGTTTAGTGTTAAGGTATAAAATTTTATGTAAATGCATATCATTAATTGATCTTGTAACATGTCAGAGGGGAAATGCTGACGCAAGGCGGGTGGTCCCTAGTTATATGATCTAAGGATTAGAGTAACTGTATCCGACCCCGGTATCTGATCATAGCTTTTGCTGCCCGTTCCATCAGATTCAGTTGGGTAAGAAAGAGAGAGTGTGTGTTCAACCCTTATACTTTTGCTTAAGTTCATATACAAGGTGTAAAAAACCCCCCGGTAATATCTAAAGGGGTTGTTAGGCCATTAAGTTGAATTATTTTCAAAATTGAGGCTATGGAGCCAACATCGAGCAAAAATATAAAATATTCGGTTTCCTTAAATAAAAGTGGGCGTAGATGCAAGAAGGTTTCAGTTCTCAGCATTTTAACTATTCAATTTTAGTATTCAATTTATGATCATGTGACTGATCTAGATGCCGAATCTAACCTTAACTCAAAACCCGACAACTGGACCCTTTTTGCGTGGACCAAATATAGGGTCCTTCTTAATATGCTGACACTTTTAAGGGGACGATCAGATCGATGTTGATGCCATAGAGAAATTGTACAGTTTGACGGTCTGACCGTCCCCTTCAAAAAGGGTCAGCATATTAAGTTGGACCCTGTATATTAATATAAAACTGGGGTACCTACTCGACTCAAATGTATAGGAAAGCAGATTTTATTGACGTTGTCTCCATAGTGAAAGTTGTTCAGTCTGAAGATCTAAACCACCACTTTAAATATTACTTGGGTGTTTTGTTACACCGTGTATACTGCCTACCTTCATTTGGAGTTCCTCATTTAGTACTGTAGCCACGTGACTTTTTACTTACCAAAAACATTACCAAGCATGCCGTGGTGGTCCAGTGGCGAGTAACCTTGCCTGCCGTGCAGGAGGATGGTTCGATCCCCGTACAGGCTGACTCGTACCAATGAATTTTTCCGAATTTAAATACGATTTTTAGCACCACTGGCTTTTCTGTGAAGGAAAACATCGTGAGGAAACCAACATGCTTCAATTTCGGGGCATGTATTGTACCCACTATCCAATACATATGACGACGGGCTCACCCCCCGTCACACACTGGACATAATTTCGGTACTACTCGTGAAACGTGGATGTTCTACCCCCTTGGGGAATATAGTCGTGAGCATATGCTTATGAATATTACCGATTGCCTAAATGGTCTAAAGTCTTTTCACTTTATAATACAAGGGCGTACTGTCGGCCCATTATACCGCGAGCAAAAAGCATTGCAAAGCGTAATTTCACAGAAATCTGCAAATTTAATCCTGTTTGCAACAGGAACTAACTCACTAACTCACTTGAAAATCTCTTTAAGCCTACGTCGAATAAAACTCCAGTCACCCTACACCGGTAAGGGTATTCGCATTCAGCATACCGAGTCTAATTGGATGAGTTTCGGCACAAATTCCTCTCGTCGCTCGTTCCTTACAACACGAAACGTCATTACCGACTTCTTTTAGTACTGCTGGGGTAATGAGAAAACGGTACATTAGGTTGTTAGGCCAACTAAAATGTGTATATTGTTGTAATTTGTTGAGTAAGTGGTAATGAGAAAAAAAAGGAGATGACAGGGAGAACCAGTTGGATACTGCGATTTAAATGTCAGTCAGTATTCGTTAAACCAAGACTACAGAAGGAGTCACGTAGCAGGGTTTGCCCCGAACACTTGTCTTTCGCATAGTGTTCGCGCGGTTCGTGTCTCAGCCTGCCACGAAGCTCCGCAATCCTTCCCAGTTGTGTTCTTTCTCAAAAACAATCCTCGAGATTGGATAGATACTCCCTCAAACCACTTGACACTGGCGGAAATGAAGTGCTAAGGCACAAGCAATAAGTCCATTAATTATTTTTAAAAAAAAGACCTCAGAATCGGTAATAGTGTACAGTTTGCCAATACAGCAGTTAAGAATGCTTAAAAAAAAGTAAGCGTACTTATGTAGGTACGCACGTAATCAATTTTGCGTTTTTAATGAAAAAGGCATCCTCACCTAATTGCGAGATATTTGCGGTACAGTGAAAGATGTCCAGCATTTGATTGTGGAATGTGCCCAGAATCAATCGCAAAGGCTTTTACTGTATGAGTATAAGGATGTGCAGAAGCGCCACGGAAGAATTGGTAGCCAATCGATATGGAAGACTCGTTTAAATATGAGAACGCGTTATCAAATTATTAGTTATTTCACCCTGTATAACGACTATCACACAATAAAGGACACAATATTAGTTACATTATGAAACATAATGAATATAAAGCAATCAATAATCAATATTTATATGATGAATATGAATATTTGTATCCGAGTCGTGGATGTTTGAATCTATATAGTATTCTATATCGTTGTCTAGTCATCATAACACAAGTCCAGGCTAGATTCTGGTACTTTAAATGTGACTAGATAATTTGTTTGACAATGTCCAAGATATTTATTTATTTATTTATTATGAACTTATTCGAGGGCATACAAATCTGCACCCATAACTTTTAGCTCGGAAATACATGGAGAATTCAGTTTTGAACCTACGAGTATGAGGGGTAAGTTAAATTTAATATACAAGGTGTTACAAAAATACAAATAAACATTTAAGGGGGTGGTTGAGTCCATCAAACTGAACAACTTTCACTATGGAACCAATATCGGAATCGCGAAAAAAAAAAATCTGATGCTCCATACTAAACTACAAATCAACTCGAGCTAAATGTATGGGACAGCAGATTTTTTTTTTCGCGATTTCGATGTTGGTCCCATAGTGAAAGTTGTTCAGTTTGATGGTCTAAACAACCCCCTTAAACGTTTTAAATCTTTATTTTTACTTTTGTAACACCCTGTATAGGTATTGAAACGAGTAGGCGATCACAAGTTGGGATTCATAACTAGATGCTAAACGTGATGAATTGAAAGCCTGACCACCAGTTGTGCTACACAATATCACTATGAGTACGACGTGCTCAGGGGCCCGTTAAGGCATATCCGCCCGGTAATATGATTCTCCATACTAATCGATGTGAACGAGCGGTCTGGCTCCGGTCAGAATTTAGCCGTTTTATTTGAATAATGAGATGAGTTTTTATATATTTAAAAAAAAAAAAACCAAATCATGATACATTTTATTGTGAATTATATTGTAAATTTTCATTTTCTTCTGATCAACAATGTAAGAGTAAAATGGTTACAACCGAAAAAAAGGGGTGACTTTAGATTCCTTTTTCATCAGTTTTATTAATTAAGAAGCCGTGGTGGTCGAGTGGCGAATAACCTTGCCTGCCGTGCATAAGGCGATGGTTCGATCCCCGTCCAGACCGACTCGTACCAATGAGTTTTTCTGAATTTATGTACGATTTATAACACCACTGGCTTTTCGGTGAAGGAAAACATCATGAGGAAACCTGCATGCTTCAATTTCGAGGAATGTATTGTACCCTCTGTCCATTATGTGGCGACGGGCTCACCCCTCGTCAAACTGGACAGAGTTTCGGTACTACTGGTGAAACGTGGATGCTCTGAGGTTTCAGAACATCTCTGACTACCCCCTCGGGGAATATAGTCGTGAGCATATACATACATTTATTAATTGAAATAAATTTCGAGAAAAACCCAATCACTTCTCATGTCCTGTAGATTGTTCATTTATGTTTTCTGCTTTAAATCCGGGCGGTAGCACCTTACGGTATACGTTCGTAGCCGACTGCACGCAGCAGCAGCAGACGACGCCGACGTGTCGCTGCGACACTACTGGGTTATATACATTTCTATGAATTACCCTGCTAGCGACACGTCGTCCGACGACACTGTCACCCGACCGCAGATTACTCTCATGCTCTATTCACATTACGACGGGCGGGCGCGGAGGATTCAATGTAAAATAATACCTATTTCAGTACCGATAGAGTTGACAGAAGAATACGGCGCTTCCGTCTGCTGCTGCGGTCTGCAATCGGGTTCGAAACCATGGCGCAACGACGTGTCGCTGCGACGTGTCGAGAGACAGGTCGCGTCGTCTGCTGCTGCCGCGTGCGGTCGGCTCAAATTTGTACCTTTATGCATGAGGATCTTCTCTAAAAAGATTGGCTACATTAGTTACATGAGAGCTCATTAACGCCAACAACGGAGTTGAAGCAGTCGCCGTGACCGAAATCGGTTAGGAGCAATACATAGTACACATGATGTGATGGGGCTATCGAACTCACAAAAGCCGAAAACGGAGCTCAGGCTGTAGATATTTAATGATAAGAGTTTGATATTATAATTCCCACGAGTGAAACATTATAAAAGAGCTGACGTCACAAAGGGTTAAACCTTACCTTTGTGCCTCTTTATTATGGAATGCTACGAAGGAATAGAGCGGGCTTTGTATAGGAAAAGACTAGTAAGGAACATTTTGTGAAAAATAAGCTTTTGAGAATATAAAGTCCTCTTAAACCCACGTCAAAGAGATCCTTTGAAAAATGTTCACCATATTAGATGGTCTATGTCGGTCCCAGTTTAGAGTTAGAACAGAAATTCTGCAATAATGTGGTATACAACGTGTTAACGAATAAGCGCAAAACGTCATACACCCCAACTAATTTATAACAAAATAATTCGATTGAAACAATAATTTCATTTGCTCGTGGATACATTTAAGAATCTTGTTTTGTAAGTAAGTAGGGTGAGTGTGCCCGTGCGGTGGATTGAGATCGAGTTCAGTACATTTTAATTTTTACAAACAAATTATTTAGTATTTTGAAAATAATTACCTATGTTGAAAACTTGATAGTTCGATTCTGCTCTCTATTCCAAACAAACTACTTTCTAGTTTTGCGTTAATTCATTAACACGTTGTATAAGTATTTGGAATATATCTGACAATCCCGTAGGGGAATTAATTGTGAGCGTTAGTTAGTTGTAGCAAAGTTTCTGGTCACCTCTTAACGGTTTATGGTTGCTAGTTTATGTATGTATCCGTGTTTGTTTAACCGTTTTGTTGGTAATTAGTAGGTGAATAATAAAAAATCGGCATGCATATGCTCATGGGTATAGTTAGTCCCCAAGGGCGTGGTCAGAGAATTTCTGAGTTTTACTAGTAGTACCGAAACTTTGTCCAGCGTGATGGGTAGCGGGCCCTTCGCCAATTATAATGGGCAGTGAGTACAATACATGCATTGAAATTAAAGCAGGCATGTTTCTTCACGATGTTTACCTTCACGACGTGGTGTTACAAATGATACATAAATTCCGAAAAACTCATTGGTACGAGTCAGTTTGGACTGGGATCGAACCTGCATCGTGTCCTGAATAACCCATCAGTGACACGCACTCCCAATAAATCTTAATCTTAACTATTATAAAACTGTAACAGAAGTGTGTCTGTACATTGAAGATATTGAAATGAAAAAGATTACGATATGGTTTTTAGGTATCCCGGACTCCAAATCAACCTTTTTTAGAATTTTTGTCTGTCTGTTTGTTTGTATGTTTGTAACAGCATCACGCAAAAACTACTGAACCGATTTTGATGAAACTTTTTTTGCATGATAGCTTATGATCTGACTTAAAATCGGCTATATAATTTGTGCGGACGAAGTCGCAGGTTTACTCTAGTGTTTAAATATAGCCCAAAGTCTTATATCTAGAGTTTTTTTTATCTTTCCGATATCTCATTTCGTTTTCGAGATATGATTTTTTTTCTGACCTGACGAAACACTGCGGCACGGGGAAAAAATGCGGTTATTTTTATTTTTTTTAAATTATTTTGTGCTATTTATAACCCTCCTCGTCGAGACGCTTCTTTTGATACCCCAATCAGCCACGTAGTCCAAAAAACCCACGAGACCAGGGCGATGTCGCACTTTCGCTGAAAATCGGGCCTGTACCGAAGCGACTAAAAAACATTTTTCATGTTAAAAATAGGAATATCATTAAATGGTTTCTCTACCTTAATTTATTAGCAGCTCGAAGTAGATGCATAAATCTAAGGAATGCTAGGGTTCAACGAAAGGGTCGGGCACGGTGCGGACGGCATTTTTGCCATTCGGAAGTTACACAAATAAGAAAGATTGCTTTACTGTTCCATGTTATAACTAAAGGTATAATTTTATTTTATGGTCACAAAATGAATTCTTTTAAAAATACTTATACATGATGAGATGGGGCGAACTCGAACTCACCAAAGCCGAAAACGGAGTTCATATTTAAAGATTTTTCATATTTAGTTCATATTTAGAAATTTTATACGCTCGCTATACAACGTGTTAATGAATTAACGCAAAACTAGAAAGTAGTTTGTTCAGAATTGAGAGCAGAATCGAATTATCATGGTTTCAACATGGGTTTTTTTTCAAAATATTAAATAATTTGTTTATAAAATTTTAAATTTACTGAACTCGATCTCAACCGGCCGCACAGGCACGCTCACTGTACTTACTACCAAAACAAATTTCTTAAAATGTATCCATGAGCACGTTAGCGCTTTCATTCATTGCTGAAATGATAACAAATCATTTTTGCCTCAAAACTTAAAATGCGAATAACTTTAAATTTTAACTATCAAAATAATTAAATTATTGTTTCAATCTAATTATTTTGTTACAAATCAGTTGGGGTGTATGAGGTTTTGCGCTTATTCATTAACACGTTGTATAAGGTCTCACAAAATTAGCTGAAACTATTTTAAGGGGATGATCAGACCGTCAAACTGAACAACTTTCTCTATGGTACCAAAATCGAATTCGCGAAAAAAATATCCGCTGTTCCATACAAACCTACTCGACCTAAATGTATGGGACCACAGATTTTTCTTTCGCGATTTCGATATTGGTCCCATAGAGAAAGTTGTTCAGTATGATGGTCTGATCATCCTTTTAAAATAGTTTCACCTAATTTTGTTAGACCTTTTATTGTAAAACTGAAGTTGTTGGCACCCATGTAAACTCGACCATAGTTTAACAAATAAAAAAAAAATCGAATAACAAATAAAAAAAGTTCGGTTATTGTAAACGATATAAGACCACCATTTATACCCTTTTTTTGATTTGAATTTTGTTAGTGTGCAAATAAAGAGTATTGTTTTGATTATAATCGTAAATTCACACAAAAGCCCTCCAGATTCCTTTCGAAGTTTAAACTGCAATGAACAGTCCTGTACCATGTTATGATTTTATCATCATCAGCCTATATGGAATGTATACTGAAGGGTTAACCATTTTATAATCTTGCCTCTAAAATAAAATTATATGCCTTATACAGGGTGTAAGAAAAAGTATCATTATACTTTAAACCACTTGCTCTACTTATCAAACTGACCAACTTTCACTATGGGAGCAAACTTGTCAGAACAAAAAACATATCAGCTGTCCCATACTAAACTGTAATACCTACTCGATTCAAACTTATAGGACAGCTGATATTTTTTTTGTTCTGACAGGTTTGCTCCAGGTTGTTCAGTTTGATGGGTAGAGTATGAGGTTTAAAGGTTAATTATACTTTTCCTTACACCCTGTATACAGCCTTAAGAGAAGTTTATTCCGAATGCGTAAATGCACGCTGCATACAAACGTAGTCTGGTGATATTTTTAATACTAACTAATTAAACTCAATGAAATTTTGCAGAAACAATCTAGGAACAAATCTCTATGCTTGTATCGTATCCGATTTTCTTTAAAACATACAGTTTCAATGCTAGGATTAATTTAAGATTTGAATGGAAATTTTTTAGGCACTGTAACTTTAAAACTGTAAATTTTAAGGAAAATCTGACAAGATTCAAGCATAGAGATTTGTTTCTAGATTGTTTCCGCAAAATTTCATTGAGTTTAATCGGTTAGTATTGTAAATATCACCAGACTTCGTTTGTATGGAACGCGCCAACAGTAATATACCCTTAAGAGTTTCTCGCCCATTCAATTCAGTGACTTATTACGTATTCCCTTAGTTCAATATTCTCGTACGTTTGAGGCTTTAATATGTAACTGTGCCTGAGGATATTCCAGTTTAATAATGCAGAATTGGGATAGTTAGGGGACAAAGTCAATTGCTCTGTGGTTTGAGCTCGGAATATGGTACGACAGACGTCATATACTTATAGTATGTCGGCGAAAGTCCACTTATTTTCTATTAATAGGATATAATTCGGAGCGCGCACCATACAAACGTACTATGGTGTTATTTTCAATACTAACCAATTAAACTCAATGAAATTTTTCAGAATCAATCTAAAAACAAATTTCTATGCTTGCATAGAGTCCGATTTTCGTTAAAATGTATAGTTTTAAAGTTACAGTGCCTCAAAGATTTCCATACAAATCTTAAATTAATCCTAGCATTGAAACTGTATATTTTAACGAAAATCTGAATCCATGCAAACATAGATATTTGTTTCAAGATTGTTTCAGCAAAATTTCATTGACTTTCATTGGTTAGTATTGAAAATATCACCATAGTACGTTTGTATGGAGCGCGCTCCGAATTATATCCTTAAGGGTTGAGTCTCATCTGGCAGCATGGAAACACATTTTTTCACGCTCTATCCTTTTCGCTCAGGAACGTCATTGGCTAGAGCAAGAATGGTCGCAGCAGCAGTGCCGGTGCTGCCGCGTGCGATCGCATTCCCGCTATCTTTCTCGCTCTAGCAAATGACGTTCCTGAGCGACAGAAAAAGATAGAGCATGAAAAAATTCGATTCGAGTGACAATTGTTTTTTTTATTCCTTAATAATTGGTACACAACATTTCCATGAAAAAGAATGTCACATTGTAGTCATTGCTGATTTTCAATTTATCGGGATTTTACGAATTAATTTTTATGTGTTTGTTCTTGAAAACCGACGAAAGTCTAGACTAGTGTTGTGAGTGGTCGCTGCTGTTAATTCTGGTCTACATGAGTTAAATTGGTGGTATTTCGTGTTTGGGCTAGTGAGTCCGTCGTCATTTTGGAATGAACAGTGAATTCAATACTCGCCTCGAAATTGAAACATGTACATTTGTCATTATTATTCCTTCACCGAAAAACCTTGAAAAGTAATTGGTACACGACGGCCAGAGTCCGGATCGAATCGTCGCCTCCTGCACGGAAGGCGGAGCTACTCGCCACTAGGCCAGCAATTTTTTTGCACCAAATTACAAAGATAACAAAACTGAAAAAAATAGTTGTTTGAAAGAAATCGCTTTTAGTGATAAGACCGCCCTTTCTACCCTTATCATTCTTGTTATAAATTGTATTTATCTATTCTTTTCTTGGTATGCAAATAAAGAATATTTATGTTGTGTTATAAATCGACGTTTCAGGAATACCATTTATGTGAAATAAATGGACATGGACTATGATGTGCTTTAGTCTAGCCTTTAGTGCGAATAGTAATAATGTTGAATAACCGGGGAATACACAGATGAACATTAGAAATTTTCACTTAGAATGTACATTCGTTTAAATATTAAATATTTGTCTTCATCAGGATTTAGGCTACAAAATTAAGATTATTTCAAACTCATACACTAGGTTATTTAAGAGAAGTTTATTCCGAATGCGTAAATGCGCGCTGCATACAAACGAAGTCTGGTGATATTTGCAATACTAACTAATTAAACTCAATGCAATTTTGCAGAAACAATCTAGAAACAAATCTCTATGCTTGTATCGTGTCCGATTTTCGTTAAAATATACAGTTTCAATGCTAGGATTAATTTAAGATTTGTATGGAAATCTTTGAGGCACTGTAACTTTAACTGTACTTTTAACTGTACATTTTAAGGAAAATCTGACACGATACAAGCATAGAGATTTGTTTCTAGATTGTTTCTGCAACATTTCATTGAGTTTAATTGGTTAGTATTGAAAATATCACCAGACTTCGTTTGTATGGAGCACGCCAACAGTAATATACCCATAAGGGTGAATGTCCCAAGCAGAAAAAATTCACGGTGTTGCTGAAAACGGTAGTGCAGAAGGCTAATTATGTTGTTGTGTTATTTTTTCTGGAGAGAAAATGAAGTCCTCTACCTCGGGCAACATATAAAATTAAGCTATGAACCTTATTTATAACATGAAAAAAAATAATTTAAAGGCCCGTTTTATAATCACGGTGGCTTGTCCGCAACTGTTTTTTGACTATTAGTTGTCTTGTAACTCGAAAACTATTTATTATTTAGATGAACGTCTACCGTAACTTAATTGACATATAACTGTAGTATCAAAAGCAGGCTTAGCTAACTATCCTGCAAAAGTCCTGACAAGTATAAATACATCTGTCCTGCAAAACCATATCACTTCGGTGGACATAAAGTTTTTCTAGGATAGCTCTGTCCAGAATGCGTTTATGCGTCCCATTCCTCGCTTGCATCTTCGATTAGTCATGCTCAAGGGTTTGTCGCAGACACACCAGCCGCATCATGCTGCAGCTTCACATAAAACACGTAAGAAAGTAATTTCGGTGGTATGAGGACAAAAAATCTTCATTTTGGTTGCCGTTATATTTCATCTATTGATTTTTCATTTTGTTTGAAATCTGTATATTGTATAATAAATATAAATAAATAAAGTAAATTTTATTTTATATATAGTATGTGCTTTGAGGATACACTCACTTTAATAGTGTTGATAATATAATCGACATTGTACTTTTTCACATAATTTAGATTTATCTTTCTTTTATCATTACGGCGTTTTCATTCCGGTCGATTCGGTGGACTTAAATGCCCTTTAAATCCCCACTGAAATTAAAAGTACCACAGGAATTATGACAAACATCATTTTTAGTACATAACTCAAAAACCAGGTTATTGTGCTGAGAAATTTCAAGCTTCCTTCGTTTGCTCCAACATTTTACTGCAATATTACACATCAATTATAATCTGAGCAATTTACAAAGCTGGGAAGCGTCGAGCACATTCCTATCGCTATTTACCTTTTCGTGTTTAACTATTCTTCTGTATTTATCACAAAAAGCACGTTAATGTAGAAAAATAATGGATTTATTTGGATACATTTATCACTTCGGTGCATACATTTTTAGTTTCGGTGGATGCTTTTCATTTTAGTGACTTTAAAAAACAAAATCATTTTTTTCAGTAAATCATTTCATTACGATATTTTATGCCCGCTAACATACATACAATTAAATAATATAAAGTACGAGCTGCTGCTATAGCTTTCGCACTGGTAGCTTGGTTGCCCGGGAACAGCGCTACCAGTGCGAAAGCGACAACAGCAGTTTGGACTAATTTTACCTACATAAAAATACATAGTCGAACATAGAACCTCACTCCCTCGTTTTTTGAAGTTTGTTGAAAATTGTCAAAATCACGATTTCGTCTATTTTATGTAGAAAAATCCAACCAAATCGATCCAGAGAGGAAACAAGGGAATACGTTTGCATGGACTAAACGCAACCCGACTTCAAAAAAACCTCGACACATCCAACATCACACTCGAAGTCCTTATAAACCGTCTGACAAATAAAAGTAACAAAGTTTGAGCCTTCGATAACTCTTCAACGATTAGTTTAGTTATTGAAAGCCGTGACTTCACTCACTTTAGCAATATTCTTGAAATCTTTAACATTGTTACAAGAATAACGACAGTAAATCAGTGTCGGTGGTATCGGATTAAGGCTGGCTGTCCACCAGAGATGTGCGATGTAGCTAAGATGCGAGGAAAAAATCACTAATCAGATCACTCAATTTTCATAGCTTAGCTTTGCGCAGTTCAGGTGGACGAGGGTTTAGCTACGCGTGTTCTTTTTACATACAACTCGGGCGAGAGATGCGTGCTAAGGATGTGCGGATTTGTGCAAAGGATGCGTAAGAGGTGAGAGGAAAAAAATGATAACTGAAAATTAAAACCTACTTCAAAATTAAAAAAACCGGCCAAGAGTATTTAGTTTTAAATTAAACACGTCTTAATTATAGCGTAGTCGCAAACAGAGAGTTTTTTTTAAAACCATAGATTAACCTATATGCACTTCCGGATAAACCTCCGATGGTTTTTGGAAGTTCAATTGTTCAAATCTTTTGTCAATTATTCTTACAAAAAATAAATTATAATAAAAAAACAAACAATTAGTAGTAGTCAGTAGTTTGCATAAACTCTCAGTAGTTTGCATAAACTCTGGTAGATGACGCTGACGTCCCTTAAAGACGATGATATAGATTGAAAATTTCGTCGTAGCCTGCGGGGCACCGACAGCTCTGTTGGAGTGGAGCATGCCCCGGATATGCAGGTCGTGGGTTCGAATCCCGCTCGCCGCCCGACTTTTTCAATCTTTATTTGATTAAGCTAACATGGCATACATGTAGAATCAATAAATTCAATTAGTAGTTACTCTTAAATGACAAAAGATGGCGTTACAATGAACTTTATTTTGATACAACGATATGAAAATTTAACAAAGAGCGTGTCGGACTCGCCCATGATAGGATTCAGTAGCCATTGTATAAATATAGAAGAAGAAAAGTTTTTAATCTGTTTATCTTACCTAAAGTCGGGCCAATTTATTAGATCACATTTGACATCTGTCACTTTTAGCTTCGTAGTGAGGTGACCTGCTTAAGACATCGATTAAAGTGAATGAATAAATACGGATTTAAAACATAGGTATATGAATTGAATTATATGTGAATATCGCGGTTTATTGGAACTACGTTTCACTTAGATTTTTGGGTAACATTCCTAGTGTTAAAAAAGAAAAACGGTTCACTGACGCAACATTGTAACGACGTTCAGTTCTTTAGAACAGAAATTGTTTATTATGTTTAGAATGGTTTATTATTGAAAAATTATTAAATTGTAAAATTACCTTCTTTGGTCATTATTACAATAAATATGTAATCGTAATTTAAAAAAAGTAAAGCAGTTGTGCACTTCTAACTTCGAACAAATCTATTTTACTGGTAGTAAATGTAAATGTAGAATTTTTTGTCAGTAAGATATATCTTAAGTCATTGTTACTAACACCTCTATGGATCTATGATCTGACACAAAATAAAAAATTGAATTGAATTGAATAACTACTACATTTCTGTTTTAGATCTGACTGAATCTGACAAGATACAAGCATAGAGATTTGTTTCTAGATTGTTTCTGCAAAATTTCATTGAGTTTAATCGGTTAGTATTTAAAATATCACCAGACTTCGTTTGTATGGAGCGCGCCAACAGTAATATACCCTTAAATGTCTAAAATTCAAAACGACATTTCACAGTGTTTTGGCTCCATTTCTAAGACCAAGAAAAAAGTTTCTAAAACAAGGAAGCACGAAAAAGAGCAAGCGATTTAAAACTTTACTAAAGAGGAAACAAGAAACAAGAACTGGCGAATATTTCGCTGAACCAGGTAAACTATGCGTTATAGCTATTTGTACCAAAGGTGAAGCGGCAGGAATTTTTATAGCATACCCATTTTGTCGCCCGGTTTTGCTTGAAACAAGGATGGTTTTAAGGGTATATTACTGTTGGCGCGCTCCATACAAACGAAGCCTGGTGATATTTTCAATACTAACCAATTAAACTCAATGAAATTTTGCAGAAACAATCTAGAAACAAATCTCTATGCTTGTATCGTGCCAGATTTTCCTTGTAATGTACAGTTTTAAAGTTACAGTGCCTCAAAGATTTCCATGCAAATCTTAGCATTCTTCATCAGCAATCTTCTTCCTAGCATTGAAACTGTATATTTTAACGAAAATCGGGCACGAAACAAGCATAGAGATTTGTTTTTAGATTGTTTCTGCAAAATGTCATTGAGTTTAATTGGTTAGTATTGAAAATATCACCAGACTTCGTTTCTATGCAGCGCGCATTTACGCATTCGGAATAAACTTCTCTTAAGGGTGAAAACGCGACCCAATTACTAAGTCTACGTTGTCCGTCCGTCCGTCCGTCCTACCTATTTAGGGCTGTAACTTTTGACCCGTAATAGATAGACAGTTGAAATTTTCACATAATATGCGTTATTTCGGCGGATTTAACAAATAATAAAAATATCAAAAAAAATTAAATTAAGGGGGGTCCTCATACAAGAAACAAGTTTTTATCACTTATAACTTGAATTTTTGAGTAAGTAAATAATGAACCTATTGTTTCAATCTAATTATTTTGTTATAAATCAGTTGGGGTGTATCAGGTTTTGCGCTCATTCATTAACACGTTGTATAAGTGGTGATCAATAGGGCAGGAATCTGACGATCAAGTTCGTCGCCTGCGCTGCAAAGGGCGTTATTTACACGAAACTTTTACCGGCGAACTAAGTGTAACACAAACATACATCCAAAAAGTAACAGTTTTTGTATAGTCTAAGAAAAATGCCCGGTAGGGTTGGAATTGGCAGCGCCACCTGGCGAACGGCCAGGGAAGATCTCGGATGAAAGCTGATTGCAATTTCAACTCTTACGTGATGTGAGCGTGACGTATAGCGTTATTTAGAGGTCTTGTTAATAGGATATACCCTCGAACGTGCTCCATACAAATTAAGTTTAATTGTATTTTGAATCGTCTATTCCCACTATACTAGTTTAGTTGATAATAAGTTATATTTTTTAGGGTTCCGTAGTCAACAAGGAACCCTTACAGTTTCGCCATATCCGTCCGTCTGTCCGCGGCATAGCTCAGAGACGCTTAGTACTAGAAACTTGTAATTTGACATGGGTATACATATTTATCACGCCGTCAAAGTGGTAGAATAAAATCTTGAAAAATATTTCAGGGCAGTAGTGTATATAACGAATTTAAAAGGAAAATTATCACCGCTAAGTAGGCTTTACAAGTTAACGAATAATAGTCGAATAACTTGTAAAATGTACTTTTTAGACTTTATTAGCCGTTAAACCGTAGTATAAAACAAAAAGCCCCCTTCTAAGTCCGTATATAGTGACGGGAAACTACGGAATTCTACCCTGCGCGTGGCCCGACACGCACTTGGCCGGTTTTTTCTCGTTTGTTCAGTTGACTGAACAAATAAAATTTTAATAAAAATGATAATACCCAGTTTTATTGAAATCGAGTAAAAATCCCGTACATTTGGGTCAAATCGCCATTGAAATTTTCTAGGGAACAACATATTTTGTTGTGGTTATTTCAATGTGGGCTCGATAGTGAAAGTGATTCAGTTTGATGGTCTGAAGTACCTCCTAATGTATCTAGTGCATTTAAGTTTACACCCTGTATATTATACACTGTTCATTCAATGTAATGCATGTAGGGTTCTGTGAGTTCACTCAATCTAACACGAACGTTAGTTTCGCACGATTTAACTTCACAATAGGTACTCGTAGTTATAATAAATTTCATAGTTTCAAATCCTCGAATCAAAATCGATAAGGTATTAAACAGAATCCCCTTGTTTAAATAATGGACTAGATTATTCTGAAAAGGGTATTTAAGTGATGTAATAAATCGACTGAATCTAAACTGTTAAATACAGTTCGCTTATATTGACTTTATTTATAATGACGTCCCATTTATCATGACGTGATTCATTTAGAATTGATTGGATTTTAACTTGGAAGTAGGGAGTCATATTACAGGTTCTGACTCCAGAACTTGTATTTCGCGTGATTCGCGTTTTTGCTTGCCACGAGGCTCCGCAATCCACAATCTCTTCATGTCCTTGATCAGAAACAATTCCTGAGATTGGGATAGATTTTTCTATAAACTACTTGACACTGGCGAAAATGCAGTGCTAACGCAAAAGCAAAAGTCCATTAACTATAAATAATTTATAAAAATCTTGTGAGTAAATAAATTTACTGGATGTAAACTGAAAACGGTCAAATACTTTACAAAAGACAAGATCCGCGTAGTATGACTATAAATTGTAATTTCTATTCAATGTCATTATAAACGGTTTGCACAATGCCTAATTCAGTAATCCTATTTGCTTCCAAAATAATGGTTTATTCAATAGATTTACATTTTCTGCGGCTTTAATCAAATGGGATTAAAGCTGCCTAATTACCAATCGTGTTTCTATGTTAGCATAGTCCTACATAAGATTTGGGACGAGTTTACTAGCTAATGAATAAAATAATAAAGAAAATGAAATTTAAAAAAAAATCTGCATGGTCCTTTTTAATATGCTGACGGTTAAAAAAATAAAAATAAAAATTATTTATTTCAGACATTACATCCATATTGTTAGTAACACACTTAAATAACTATATTAGTACAAACACTTAAGTGTAAACTGATCCAGCGCCTTATAACGCTACTGTCACAGTATCTACTGGCTACTTTGACTAATTATTATAAGGACTAGCCTTGCGGTAGCATTTCCCCTCTGCCACGGTATAAGCACAATTGATCTTGTGCATTTACATTCAATTTTACACCTTATCACTAAACGAGACAGCATATAATTGCGAAATAATAACTTCGAACTTAGAACGTTTGGGGTTCACACGAGACTACTTTTCATGATTTTTAACATTCAAAATTAGAATCTAAAGTTATGGGGAATAAAATCCAAAGTTGCGGATTTCATGTTACCTCGCCCCCCGCAAAAAGTGGCAGAAATGTTTGTTAGTAGAATTACATGCATAACCAGTCCACATATAAATAGTCAAAGACTGGCTACCATGTTCAGAATGCTATTGGTGCTGGCGCGAACCTCTCGCGAAACTCTGCAGTGCGGCAGCACAACGTTTGCGGAGCGTGGTGGGAAACCCATCGACATGAGCGTCCGCGAACATGCCAGACGCACTGCAAAAGCGCGGCAGCCTCAGCAGCAACCTAAAGGCGACGAATAAGGGAATGATCAGACCATTAAACTCAACAACATTCTCTGCGGGACCAGCGTTGAAATCGCGAAAAAAATCTGCTGTTCCATGCAAAACTGCAATCGTGCTCGACTTAAATGAAGGGCCTGGTAGGTTTTTTTCGCAATTTCGATGATGGTCTCGTAGTGAAAGTTGTTCAGTTTGATGGGCAGATCATCCCCTTATCATATCTTATCCTGTTGTGAAGGCTGACAAGCCAGCAACACTTCGACACAGTGGGATCTTTGGTGTTAGCCCCAATACTTTTCGCTTTCTTCACCCTTTAAATACATGGACAATGAAGGAGGCAATACCACAGATGGGAAGAAACCTAAACTCTCCCAGTTTTGGTTATCCATATCCGAGGAGGCGCATGCGTTTTGCCCGTGCATGTTGGCACAGAGTTTCGATACTACTAGTGAAGTGAAAATTAATTCCAAATAATGAAGTCTGCGGTACCTACAGATGCAAAAAGATTCTAAATTAACGGAATCTGAAAATCTTAATCTTAACTATTATAAAACTGTAACAGAAGCGTATCTGTACATTGAAGATATTTACATGAAAAAGATTACAATGTGGTTTTTAGGTATCCTGGACTCCAAATCAACCTTTTGTAGAATTTTTATCTGTCTGTTTGTTTGTATGTTTGTAACAGCATCACGCAAAAACTACTGAACCGATAATAATGAAATTTTTTTATGTTGACAACTTATGGTCTGACTTAAAATCTGGTATATAATTTGTGCGGACGAAGTCGCGGGTAAACTCTAGTGTGATAATAAAATCAAGAGACCCAACGTGATTGCACCCAGAGAAACTACACTCTATTTTAGAATGAACCATTTTGTACTACGCGACTCTCGTAGCATTCGTAGATTCGTAGCACCGTAGTCATTCTGCTACGAAAGTCAACAAACTAATCTCCACGTCCCTTCATACATACATAAATACATACATATAGGGTCCTTCTTTAATATACTGACACTTTTTTAAGGGGATGATCAGACCATCAAACTGAACAACTTTCTCTATGGCACCAACATCGAAATCGCGAAAGAAAAATCAGCTGTTCCATACGAAACTGTTTTTTTTTCGCGATTTGGATGTTGGTGCCATAGAGAAAGTTGTTCAATTTGACGGTCTAATCATCCCCTTAAAAAAGTGTCAGCATATTAAGAAAAACTCTATATGAAATTGATATCATTACCATCAAGAGTCTAACCATCAAACTAAACAACTTTAACTATGGGAGCAAACGGATCACAGTAAAAAAAAATCTGCTATTTCATACTAAACTGCAACGCCTACTCGACTCAAATTTATGCAATAGCTGATTTTTTGCTCCGATCTGTTTGCCCCAATAGTAAAAAATTTTCTGTTTGATGGTTAGACTCTCAGTTTAAAAGGATGCTAACGATATAAATCAATATCAGAATTGGGTATTTGACTACATACAAGTTATTCTATTTTTATCTTCTCAATAAAAAAAGGTTAGAAAATAACGCTAAACTCCCATTTTCATTTAGTTTTTAGCTTGAATACTATTTTTAATAACAAGATAATCTTTAAAATGTAATGAAATGTTGATGACGTCACAACTCAGAATTGAGCACAAATTTCATACAAACAGCACGTATTGACGTCCAATAAAGACTAGCTGATTTGACTACTTATCAAGTTCGCTATTGGGGTTCAAACACTAATTATTCCAGTTCACGGATTTTCAAACACTAATTATTCCAGTACTAAAAGCTCGAAGATAATCGTCAAGTTAATTAATGACATCCACTCAATAGAAATGCATTCAAAGTGAATCTGCTCATCAATCACTTGGGAAACATTCAAATAACTTTCAACCTGAATAGTGGGGATTTTCTTCAATATTATCATTATTCAAGCCAACGCTTCTTGCTTCTCAATGCTTCGGACTGCTTCGGAACGCTTCGCCTTTTCTGGTTCCAACGAGCGCCTATCGAAGTGTTAACGCGTTTGAGATGGCCGGATATCACACCGTAGTGTAAGGATCACGCCGATTATACTTCATTCCAAATAAGGACGACGAGATTTTCCGATTCCTATTTAGCTTTCTGGCTAATCCTGATTACCAAATGTAATTAATTTATTGGATACATATACTATCCGACATATCTTGGACGTTACTAAAGCTGTTCTAAAAATAAGTGAGAGGAAGTGTTTCAAATCCCTGTTTCTGTAATGCCTTTGTAATGTAATCTGTAATCAAAATAGCCTTAAAATTTCGTTGCTATTTTGAATGGAGTATAGTTTAAAATTAATTTGTTATACATATGCCCAAAAATTTATGAAAATGAAATAAAGCCCAAATATTAATAAAAACTAACCCATTTTCACAAAAGCATAGCTTTTGTGGTAGCATTTTCATATTTTTCACTCCAATGTTTTAGAAGTTAGAGGGGGGTACGACCTATTTTAGACTTTGAGCGCATAGTTACTATGAGTCCTTGTTACTTGAATAAATAAATATAATAATTATTATTATTATATCGAGACAGAAGCATTATATCGATTTAGTTTCTATTGGAGTTTTGTTTAGTTTTCATTGGACAAGACCTATCCAATATTATCCACATAAAGAAATGATTTTCGTTGTATGGGGGTCGAAAACATTTTTTTTCTTCATAACTACTACATTTCTGTTTATTGAAGTTATCTGTCTTCATGCCAAATTTCGATTAAAGAGGTGCAAAAATGAGCGAGTTATTGAGGCCTGGCATACAGACAGACAGACAGAGCGATTTTTTTTTTTTGACTGACATATACAGTTTACTCAGGGAGCATTTACTGCTTTTTACTGCGGGCTTTTGGGGGTGGCCAGTGACGGCGAAGCGCCCTGGTAGGTCACCGAACCAGGGATTTGTGATTTAAGCAACCTGCCCAAGGGGCACCCAAGGGGGGTACGGACCTCGGCAATGGGCGTTGCTGGGATTACGCGACGGGTTGGGAAGCGGGGATCGGTGAGAACCGGCCAGCTATGTGCCGGTAGCGTCTGTAGACGCCAGATGAAAGAGTGGAGAGATCGCGACTGTCCCCCGCGGCGGCGATGAGGATTTCGAGTATTACGGCGACGACGCAACATGTCTATGATTGTGATCGTGTTACCGTCGGCGGTGGTCGTGTTGTGTGAGTTTGAGAGTCGTGATTGTACGGCCGCCATCATGGCGACCGTGATCGCGTCGTCCGGATCGTTTAAGACGTTCCGAGGCCGTCACTTTTTGGGCTTATTGAATACGCAATGGTATGTGGCGTTAAATCTGACTAGCGGGTTAGAGTGACGTGGGAGGGCAGCGAAATAGTCCGTCACCATACATTTGAGGAGTTGCTTGATGGTAGGCAACTTGTTGCGTAAGAACCATGGCTCGCCAGTCGCGGTGCGCATGAATCTATTTTGAATAGTCTCCAATGTATGGATATGGGTCGGGGCGGCGTGTGCGAATACCACTCCTGCGTACGTAAATATCGGCCTGATGCAAGTTTTGTAAATTGTCAACTTATTCCTAAGTGACAATTTAGAACGCTTGTTCAGGACCGGATACAGACGGTGCAGCACATGAAGCGCATTCTTTCGAACGCGCTTGATGTGAGGCAGGTCAGGTGTCAGGTTGAATAGTTCTATATTCAAATTGGCATGTCGTCATAGCGACGTTTTTTCTTTCTTTGATACTAATAAAATTATTGGTGGTAAATATTTGACGAAGGATACGTTAATGTACCTTCAAAAAATCCTTGCTAGACTGCTAGCAAGACAAATTAGATTACCTTGTGTAAATAATGCAAGTATACAATCTTTATTGACAACGGAGGTGACGAGTAGTGCCTCGCCGGTGGCGCTAGATGGCGCCACATGTACCACCAGCTCAACCTTAGCTGCCGTTGAGACATGTAGTCAGCAAGCCGATAGCGTGCCGGTAGGGCATTCCTCGGATAGCACTATATTTAGCTGTGATATAGATACGGTGCTTCAATCTCCGGATTTAAACTAAGTAAGGAGACAAAGGAAAAGTCTACCCTGAAATTAGTTCATCAAAATATTGAAGGCTTTTCCGGCAAAGAACTAGAGATAGAATTATTTTTGGAAAAATTTCAAATTGACATTTTATGTTTAACAGAACATTGGCTGCAAGAAAGTCAAATGATGTTCGGTTTTGAAAATTATTCTATAGCTAGTGCACTCAACCGAAAGACAACAACACGAGGTGGATCAGTTATATTTAGTAAAAATAGTTTAAAAGTGAAAGAACGAAAGGATATTGTTAGGCTCTCGGTTGAATGTAATATTGAACTTTCTTGTATTGAGCTAGAGAACCACATAATTTTGAGTGTGTATAGGCCCCCTAATGCCGAAAACTTTAATACTTTTGAATCTGTGATGGAGGATGCTTTAAAGTTGGCTTTTAAAAGTAGTAAATCCATAATAGTTTGCGGCGATTTCAATGTTAATCTGCTTGAAAACGATTCCCGATGTTGTAGATTAATAACCCTTTTTAAATCTTTTAATTTAAAAAATTTGTTTTTAGAGCCAACCAGAATCACAGCAACGACTGCCACATGCATAGACAATGTATTTTGTAACTGTGATTTTGTCGATAAAGCTGTAATTAATTGCTTAAAGTCTGATCATAGTGGCCAAACAGTTAGTTTTCCAGACATTAAAATAGAACCAAAAATTTCTATACGAATCAGGCCTGCCACTGTTAACAAAATAGAAAAATATAAAGAAACACTTCAACTTAAATTGCCATTACCATATTATCAGCAGAATGACCCAAATACATGCTACAATCAGTTTTTTAATATTTTGCAAAATGAATATGACAAAGTTTTCACAGTTCGGAATATTGTAAAATCAATTAAATTTAAATACTGCGATTGGGCAACAAAAGGAATCCGTAAAAGTAGAGAAACCCTTTTTGATCTATATGATAAAAAGACCTATACTCATAATGATGAGTTTCTTGAATTTGTAAAACTTTATTCAAAAACATTCAAAAAAGACTGTATCACAGCAAAATCACTACACATTAGCAGAAAAATTAAGAGTTCAGATAACAAAATCAAAGCCGTTTGGAAAGTAATAAATCATGAAACAGGCAAATCAAAACCACGTGATCCAGACATAACTATTCAAACTGATCACGGTATTATCAGTTCAGAGGCGGGAGTAGCTCTGGAATTTGAAACATTCTTTACTAACATTCCAGTAAAGATTACAGAGTCATTAGGTTCCTCATCTGCTCTGGCCGAGACAATACTACAAAAGTATGTAAATGCATGCACTTCCGAATTCAGATTTAGGCATGTTGACCCTGATACAATTGTTAAAATTTATAAAAAGTTTAATCTTAAAAACTCGGAAGATATATGGGGTATGTCGGTTAAGTTGTTTGGATCTGTCATTGGTGTCCTGTCACCTTACTTGGCATCAATATTTAACATCTGCATCGATCAAGGTACTTTTCCCGATCTTATGAAACATAGTAAAGTCGTACCTCTCTTTAAATCAGGCAATAGACATGATCCCAACAATTATAGACCTGTCTCAATATTACCAGTTCTCAGCAAGGTTTTCGAAAAGATTATTCTCAATCAAATGCTGTCTCATTTCAATCTAAATAAACTGCTGCATGATCAGCAGTTCGGGTTTACCAAAGGACGCTCAACTACAGACGCAGGAGTTACTCTGATTCAGCACATCTTCAGGGCTTGGGAGGAGCACCAAAATGCGATAGGCGTCTTTTGCGATCTTTCCAAAGCATTTGATTGCGTTGATCATAAAACTTTGCTGTTAAAACTAAAACATTACGGAGTTAATGGCTCAGCTCTTGATTTGATGTACTCCTACTTAAAAAACAGAGTCCAAAAAGTTTTAGTGAACGGATCTAAATCATCTGGATCACATGTGCAAACAGGCGTGCCCCAGGGTTCAATTTTGGGTCCGTTCCTTTTTTTGGTCTACATAAATGATTTGCCACATATGGTACAAAACTTGTCGAACATAGTATTATTTGCTGATGATACTTCTCTGATTTTTAAAGTAAATAGGAAGGACCAAAAACTTGACGACGTAAATGATACCCTTCAACAAGTTTTGAACTGGTTTAACGCAAATAATCTCGCACTTAATGCAAAAAAAACGAAATGTATAAAATTTGTTTTGCCAAATGTACCAATTGTAGATAACCAAGTAACTTTGAACAGAGATAGTCTAGATTTTGTTGATAATACAGTATTTTTGGGAATAACGATTGACTCTAGGCTGCAATGGGGTTCCCACATTGAAACTCTAGCTGGTAGGCTAAGCTCTGCAGCATATGCAGTCAGAAAAATTAAACAACTAACTGATATTGAAACAGCCCGACTCGTATATTTCAGTTACTTTCATAGTATCATGTCCTATGGTATTTTATTGTGGGGTCGTGCTGCAGACATTGAGACAATCTTTATCCTACAGAAACGGGCAATTCGAGCTATATATGGTCTGCGCTGTCGTGATTCGCTTCGCGACCTTTTTAAGGAAATTAATATTTTGACAGTTTATGGACAGTTTATTTATGAAAACATTTTATATGTAAGAAAAAATTTGTCGTTATTTCCAAAAAATTGTGATGTCCATAATTACAACACTCGAAACAAAAATAAACTGATATCTCCACACTTTCGGCTTAGTAGGGTCAACACGTCTTTCATGGGTCACTGTATACGTTGTTATAATAAAATCCCCGAGACCATTTTGAATCTTTCCGAAAACATGTTTAAAACTCAAAACAAAAAAGTCCTCTGTAAGAAAGCATATTATAAACTGGATGATTATTTAAATGATCAAAATGCTTGGGTCTGAGGTCACTAGCTTATAGTTTATTTACTTTACTGTATAGTATCAATTATTTTATTAAATAGACTATGTATTATTGTATACATAACTTTAGCTTAAGAATTTATATTGTAATAGTTATTAAGTCGTGTTATGTTGTAGAGTTTCTGGCCGCATCTTCTCTACAGCGACAACACGTTCCGACGCGGTGGTAGCTTTAAAAAAGATTTGACGTTTGATAAGTGTGCTGTAAGCTCCTATATTGAATAAAATTATATTGAATTGAATTGAATTGCAGGAATGGTATTCCGCGATCTAATGTGACTCCCAAGTATTTGGCCGTATTCACCCAGGGGATCGTACGGCCGAATAGCTTGATCGGGGGACAGAGCGATTGTTTGACTATAGAACCCTAATAAAAAAGGAGCGTGTGCTGAAATGACGGCTAAGAGAGATGAATAGAGAACGACTTCATATATTGCGCCGACCCCAAGTAACGGTGTGAGAACGCTACCTTTACTCGCGTATTTATGAACGCACCAACATTTCTTTCCCGCTCGCTCGGGTATCGCGCACTCTCTCTCTCTCGCTACTCTTGTCATGGCGCATAGTCTGCCACTAAATAAATTAATTAATTTTATTTAATCGGCTTTCATTGGACTATACAGCAAATGGCGACGAGGATGGGATTACTCCTGCAAAGTTGATGTTGGGGAGAGAGCTCCGAAACCGTTTTTCTCTCTTGAGACCTCCTCCATTTTCAGAAAAATTTTACGAGATGCAAGAGAAGCTAAAGGACACTCACTTAGGTAACAGAAACGTAACTTTCACTATAGGACAAAAAGTCATGGTCCGTGATTATCGCAAAGGACGCAAGCCCCATGTCTTCAGGCTGTTATAACCGGTGAATCGATTCCCGGAGTTACATATATTGTTGATGTTGACGGGGCTAGCTGGAAGCGAAATGTTAACCAAATCCTGTCTTGTAGTAACAGCTTAAATGAATAAACTGTATTGTTTATTTATAAGTAGTTTATAAGTAGTATGTTTTGTTTTTACTAGTACAAAAATTATTTTGTACAGTTGGGGAGAGTGTGAGAACGCTACCTTTACTCGCGTATTTATGAACGCACCAACATTTCTTTCCCGCTCGCTCGGGTATCGCGCACTCTCTCTCTCTTGCTACTCTTGTCATGGCGCATAGTCTGCCACTAAATAAATTAATTAATTATATTAATCAGCTTTCATTGGACTATACAGCAAACGGGATGAGGGCAAGAAGATGATGATGAATGACGGTGTAACCGACGTCCATGAAGTACCCGTAACGTTCTTGATTTATGTATTTCAGTCTATTGTCGAGAGCTCGAGACTTCATACTTTCGCGGGCTGATTGTCGTGAGAAATGAACGCCTTTTGTAGCTTATTGCATATCTTTTAACTTATCGAACCTTTTTCAAATACCAATGCTTAAAAAACGGCGTCTTTTTTCCGCTTATTTTTTGGCGCGGCCATCTACTAAACTTGAATATTTCAGTTCAGAATAATGTAACAAAGAAAACCTTTAATGACAAGTATATCTTTAAACTCAGTCCAAACGTAGATATAAACGCGTTAAGTAAACGTATCGAATATATTTTCCACTTCAAGCATTTATATTTCCGTTCGGACTGAGTTTAGAGATATACATGGAATAACAAGTTATATTTGTTACTTTATTCTGAACTAAAATATTCAAGTTTGGATGATGGCCGCGCCAAAAGAATGAAAGAAAGTGTAAAAAAAGAAGCCACCTTCCATACAAAATCCCGCATTGTCTTTTCATGCTTTATTTGAAAACAAAAGGTGTTCTTTACCTACTTTATGCGATTGACTTAGTCGTTTTTTAGGGTTCCGTAGTCAGAGAAGGAGCCATTATACTTTTTTCATTCTATCTGTCTGTCTGGGAATACGACTCCTTGATAGGACTTCCTGGCTGGAGATTGCAGCCCATCTCTAGGGTCCAAACACGTCTAATGATAGCCTAGATGATAGATAGAGGAGATGACACCACAAGAAGAAGAAATTAGTTGCAATTTTGTACCACTGTCCATTACAAGTGGCGACTGGCTCATTCCCCGTCACACTGGACAGAGTTTCGGTACTCAGCTGAAACGTGGATGTTCTGGGTTTTCAGAATATCTCTGATCACCCCTTCGGGGAATACAGTGTGTAAGGAAAAGTATCATTAACCTTTAAACCTCATACTCTACCCATCAAACTGAACAACTTTTCCTATGGGAGCAAACCTGTCAGAACAAAAAAAATATCTGCTGTCCCATACGTTTTATTCGTTGATATTTTTTTTGTTCTGACAAGTTTGCTCCCATAGTAAAAGTTGTTCAGTTAATGATACTTATACTTACTACTATATATTCCTTACATCCTGTATAGTCGTGAGCAGTTTCTTTAGGTTTACTTCATAGAGAAATCTAAAATTTGATGATGAGGTCGCGTGAAAATGAAATGTATCAGAATATTTTTACAATCTAGTCCAAAATCCAGATTTATGCCACACAGCCATATAGAAGTGGGCTAGTTTTTCTTGGGTCGGTCAAGTTACTCGTTTGGGTCGTGAGCAAATCCTGAATAATGTGATGCCAGATCTGTTTAACTGACGTTTTCATCCCCTTCTATTTATTTAGGAGCAAACTTTTAGAGGGATTTCTTTTGGCAAAAAACTGATGAAAGCGAAAGAAAATCAAACTTGATATTTAAGAGGCCTTTAACCGCTTAGGGGCGAACTCATCACAAAGTTTTAGATTTCTAAACCAAGGTACTTTCAACATGGTACTTACAGTCGGGACAATTTAAAAAGCCACATTTGACATCTATTGATACTTCATCAATCATAACCTTGTAACGGCGGGCATAGAATAATATTTTTTTTTTCGAAGTTAGACCTGTACAATTGCTTTACTTTTTTTTATTACGATTACATATTTATTGTAATAATGACCCAAGAAGGTAATTTTTACGATTTACTTTCACTAATAAACCATTCTAAACATAATAAATAATTTCTGTTTCAAAGTACTGAACGTCGTTACAATGTTGCGTCTGTGAACCCTTTTTCTTTTTTAACACTAGAGATGTAACCCAAAAAAATCGATGTAAAACGTAGTTCCAACAAATCGCGATATTCACATATAATTCGATTCACGTATGTTTGAAATCCGTATCGATTCATTCGCTTTAATCGATGTTTTTAAGCAGGTCACCTCACTATGAAGCTTAAACTGACAGATGTCAAATGTGGCTTATTATATTGTCCCGACTTTAGGTTTTTTACAGGTTTGAATATACTATTTTCAGGAAATAAGTATGTGTGAGGTTGTATGGAGAAAAATTGTCATTTTTTTTGTTGATCGGCCAGTAATAAAGCTTACATTGGTTTTTAGAGGATCTTTCAAAATACATTAAAAAACATCACATTCATTGCTAGGCTGTATCGGAAGGAAGAAATCGCTTTTTAGTGCTAAGACCGCTTTGTCTTCTCTATTTCTTTATTATTTCTTTTTATTATCTTCTGTATTTCTTTACGGTATATTTTGCTGAGTAGGTAATATGTTTCGATTGTTTGATAATGAGCTGATTCTTAAAGGTTTGGTAACTTTTTCATGAACCTTTATAGTCAAATATCTCAACTCCGATGCGTGCTAGGCAATACCGTGTCATAACAACATCTTGATTTTTATAGTAAAATTATACAATACTTTCATTGTTGGCCGTGACTGTGAAAAAAATGGCAATACCTTTACTCATACCCATTTAGATAAATAGTACCTAATTTGACTAGAAGAAAAGACGGTCGGTGAGGCAATATCGGAAGAAAGGCGATCAGTGAGCAGAGCTCCAATGCGTTGGTCAGACGGCATTGTAAGGGCAGAGGGCCAGAAATGGATCAGATCGGCACAGGACCATGAGGAGTGGCGAAATAAAATGCAGCCCTATGCCCAGCAATGGGTTGATGTGATTTAATAGATTTCACAATTTTTTTTAGATATCTGCTTAGAAGCATAACCAAACTCAATTTTTTTTTAACTTTTCCGCCTACCTGGACGCGAGGGAAAGGGAGCAGCCATCTTGATTTGGCATTGGAAAACTGAAACTAGACAAAGTACACACGGCGACACATCAAGCTACACAAAACCAACATAAGCTGGCCGCGCGACGTTATACGTTACTCGACCTACGCGCGGCCAGCTTATTTTGGTTTTTATTGATGTGTCGCCGTGTGTACGTCGAATTTGTTAAATATCATAATAATTAATGTATCATCGCTACGATCTCTAAACAAAGAGTTTCAAAGTAAAAGCCTCGAAGATATTAACAAGCAAAAGTTCTTTCATACGAGCCGGAGTGATCATATTTTTTACTTTTTAGGCTTTTGTAGTAGGCTTTTGTTTAGGCTTTTGTAGTGTTCGATTTTTACATTGGCATTTACCATAGGCAGGTACACTAAATACAAAATTCCTCCCAACATCGGTATCGTGTAAACTCTGCAATAAAGAAAATTCCACGCACGCCGCATGCACGTATTTCCCAAATTTTTCATCTCGCCATGCACTTTTTCTGCCGTAAAAACAATTCAACGGTAATGTAAGGAGATTCCCGCGGAGTCCCGCTAAATCCCTGGATTGGGATTGAATAATGTTCCCGGTTTCAGCGCGGGATACGGGCATTTATTTCATTTTCTGCCCAACCACATCGGACGCAGGTTGAATATTTTTACTGTGAGATTTCAACTGCGACAATAATTTAGGTGGTTTATATTTTTTCGTAGTCCTTTTCTGAATAATGTGTTGTCTTTTTGCCGCAGTACTACTGAGGATTATGTTACGAACAAAATTTTTTAAATCTATTCTATTGCAGTATACAGGTTGAAATTGATATCAATAGTATCGTTTTAACACGGTAAAAAAGTGCAATTTGTCAAATCATCCAACCAATGGTTAAACTGTTCAGGTACCAGTAAATACTCAATAACATAGAAAATGTTAGTTTATATAGTACTAGCAGCCCGTCCCGGCTTCGCACGGGGTAGACAAATAAATTTTAAGACTCATTTTTCTACACCTTCGGTTACATTGTTCAAATTTTACCAAAGATCCCTAATTTTTTTCAAAATGAAATGTAGCCTATGTCAAATTGGAAGAATGTAGCATTCTATTGGTGAAAGAATTTTTTAAATCGGCCCAGTACTTTTTGAGCCTATTCATTACAAACATACAAAAATAGGTACAAATCTTTCCTCTTTATAATATTAGTGTAGATACGTGAAATGAAAATTGACTGCACAAAAAGTAGATCAGTTCAAAGTATCAAAACGTCTTTTATAATCATCCTAATCTAATATTCATAATCCTATTTACGAATTAACAAATTACTCCCTAAAATTAGAGAATAAAAAAAACACCGAACACTTTCGATCTGACAGCAAAATTTTCTCGTCTATCTCACTGTATGGGGTATCGTTGGATAGGTCCTTTGGGTAAAAGTTGGGTGTGAGGAAACCAAATTTCGATTTAAAGTACCCCCCCCCCCCTCCCCTCCCCACCTGCCAGCTACGCGGTTGTTTCTGGATACGTGAAATTATTCACGGCAGTAGTGTATATAACGAGGTTAAAAGGAAAAATATCACCGCTAAGCAGGCTTTTCAAGTAAACGAGTAATAGTCGACCAACTTGTAAAATTTACTTTTTAGACTTTATTAGCCGTTACACCGTAGTATTCAACAAAAAGCCCCCTTCTAAGTCCGTACATTGTGACGGGCAACTACGGCACCCTACCCTGCGCGTGGCCCGACACGCACTTGGCCGGAATTAAAAAAAATTAAAATCCCTCCTCACCTGTGTTTACTGATATACTCTCTCTTCTTCTTCTTCAGAGACGAATGAAAAGAAAACTGTAAGAATCTTTATCCTACAATATGCATTAACTTTATTTCATTTTAATAAATAAAATCTTCTGAAGCTAAACAGACAAGCGTTAAAACCCAGCGAGAAACTAAAATTTATCTTCTATGCGGAAGTTAAAACTACGATTCACGATCTACTTTATCCTCACACTCAGGTGATTTTAAAATTGTCTGGAAAAGATAAATGTTCTGTTATGATATAGAGTGCCTAGGTATCTTGGGAGATGGGTCTGCCTGCGGCTATAGGTAGGTTGAAATATACACAACGTGTTAATGAATTAACGCAAAACTAGAAAGTAGTTTGTTTAGAATCGAGAGCAGAATCGAATTATCATGTTTTCAACATAGGTAATTTTTTCAAAATATTAAATGATTTGTTTGTAAAATTTACAATTTACTGAACTCGATCTCAACCTACCGCACAGGCACACTCACCCTACTTACTACCAAAACAAGCTTCTTAAAATGTATGCACGAGCATGATAGCGCTTTCATTCATTGCTGAAATGATAAGAAATCATTTTTGCCTGAAAACTTAAAACGCGAATAACTTTATATTTTAACCGTCAAAATAATGACATTATTGTTCCAATCTAATTATTTTGTTATAAATCAGTTGGGGTGTATAAGGTTTTGCGCTTATTCATTAACACGTTGTATGAATAAGATGGGAACAAAAATTTTAATGTTTTAATTACATTTACCTATTTCAAGTTATTGATTTTAAACATGTTTCTGACATGTTGTGCTATTTCAAATCAAATTAAAGATTGAAAAATTAAGTCTCGGGCGGGACTTTAACCTGCACTCTTCCAAACCGGGGAATTGCGTTATCCACTTTCGCCACCGAGCCCACTATCCAGAGAACGAAATTTTCAATCTATTGTGTCTTGAGAGGACGTGAGCGCCATCTACTGGAAGTTATTACAAAGCCAGTTTGTATTAATTACCTAATTCAAAATCCGTGGTCGTCTATTCAGTTGTAGCACAGTCACAGAATAGGTAATAGTACATAGTTCTACATACAGAACGGCCACTCCCCGCGCCCCTCTGACTTCATATACCCCACCTCACCTCACACTTTCTGGGAAACTTGAGGGAAGGGAGGGAACTTGAGGGAAATTCACTTGATCAGTTGGTTTTCTACCTTGGCAAAGGGGAATGCTAATGCGAGGCTGGCTGGTCCATGTAATCCAATGCTCTGTGAAAATGCCGCGCATATCACGCCATTTTTGGTAGATTTCATATAGCGCGGCAGACGCACGCGGTACACGCACGCGGCAGACGATCAATTCTCCCTGTGTACACACACCACTGACAAGCCTTTGCCCAACGCTCAAAATCTGACAGAAAACGCGGCAATTTTTCAATACTCAATACTCAATATTTTGCGTTGCGCGTAATGGAGACGCGGCATAAGGGTTTTAAACTATTAGATTTCCACTGGGATAATACAACGTGTTACATAGTTAACAAAAAAAAAAGTCATTGAAACCAATTATAAAAAAATCCCAACTCTAGTTTGACACTTGAAACATAGACTATTTTTTCAGGAGGGTAGTGTTTGTAAGTCATTTGTACCTAAATTTCAGTAAGAGACGAAGAAGCTTTCTTTGTCAAAAAAAACGAATTGTAAGATGCTTAAATTATCTTACATAATGAGAAATATGAATACTTTATTGAAATTATTCTTTATTTTTTATTTTTCTACCAATAATTAAAATTTTTGGTCAATCTGTTATTTATTGTTTTTTTTTTGCGGTATACAACGTGTTAATGAATTAACGCAAAACTAGAAAGTAGTTTGTTCAGAATCGAGAGCAGAATCGAATTATCATATTTTCAACTTAGGTATTTTTTTTCAAACTATTAAATAATTTGTTTGTAAAATTTTTAACTTACTTAACTCGATCTCAACCAACCGCAAGGGCGCACTCATCCTACTTACTAACAAAACAAGATTCTTAAAATGTATCCATGAGAAAGCTAGCGCTTTCATTCATTACTGAAATGATAACAAATCATTTTTGCCTGAAAACTTAAAATATGCATAAGTTTAAATTTTAACGATCAAAATAATTACATTATTGTTTCAATCTAATTATTATGTTATAAATCAGTTGGGGTGTATGAGGTTTTGCGCTTATTCATTAACACGTTGTGGTCTTAATATTAAGATAGTAATTAAGATAATTTCGAGAAAAATCATATTTTAAATTAAGTACATACAAGATAGGTAGTGACCATCGCGTGACCTTACGACGTCTCTACTGCAGTTTACTACTGTCCGTAAAATAGTGCTGCGCTTCAACGATTACTATTTTATTATTTTACTATCGATAATATTTATTTCAGTAAACAATAATATTGTACTACGGTTGTCATACATTATCAATAGACTCTTTACAAGATACCCTTTAACACCCTTTTTTCTTTAGGGGTATTTTTGTAACACCCTGTATATCATTTTATTTTGTTTATAGAAGACACAACTTTAATTCTTATTTTTTGTGCGACTTGTGCCCGGCCATTCCGGCCAGGCGTATGTTCAGATTTTGTCCAGAATCGAACCTTAAGACGCGGTTTATACAGAAGAGACGTGTGGCGGTGGCGGATAGTCAAAGTAACACAATTATAAACCTTATAGTACGTAGCATAGCGTCGTTTGGAGAATCACGCCCGCGCCTCCAGGTGACGTCTCCTTACGAAAAAAAAGACGCTATGCTACGTACTATAAGGTTTATATTGTATTACTTAGATTATCCGCCACCGCCACACGTCTCTTCTGTATAAACCGTGGCTAAGGGATTCTTTTAGAATTAAAACATCTTTCTTCGTTAATGGAGTCACGTTCTTGTTTTACTGGACACGGTTTACTGTACCTAAGGTTACTTTTCATATTACAGTAAAAGTAAGTACCTACCTACGTACTAGGAGAAAAATCTACTAGGCTTTCAGGTCAAACTTTTCACAATCACGTACGTTTCCGAACCATATCCCCTTCAAGGTAAGTAAAATAACGACTAACACAATATGGACTTTGTAAAACTTCATAAGAAACCTTGTGCGAGTTGCCAACATTGTGAGGAAACCTGCATAATTATGCTGAAGATGAAATTCGCATTGGCCACACGTGACGGACTAACGCCCTTACTTCTCGAGTTTCCCAAGATTGGTGTAGAAGAAAAATCAATAGATGTCGTTGGTTGGTTGCCGACTCTTCCAAGGCGCTGCACTAAACATACATAACATAAACTCTATAATTAGTACCTAAAGATGACATAATGGCGCAATTTTTATTCCAGTAAAGGTGGACGCACATCTATCCGCGGCGAAGGAGCTGAAGGAGGCGAACGAAACGAATTTACGTTTAATTCTTCTGACGATTCGTCCGATTCGCCGCGGATAAGTGTCCGAGGTATCATAGAATTTCATACAAAGAATTCTAAAATTCGATTCTTTCGCCTCCTTAGGCTCGTTTGCCGCTGATCAATATGCGTCCACCTTTACTGGAATAAAAAGTTTTCGCCATTTTGTCATCTTTAGTCAAAGTCAATATAATTTATTCAATATAGGAGCTTGCAGCACACTTATCAAACGTCAAATCTTTTTTAAAGCTACCGTCGTAAGACAACACGTCGGAACGTGTTGTCGCTGTAGAGAAGACGCGGCCAGAAACTCTACAACATAACACGACTTAATAATTCTTTAGCTAAAGTTATGTATACAATAATACATAGTCTATTTAATAAAATAATTGATACTATACAGTAAAGTAAATAAACTATAAGCTAGTGACCTTAGACCCAAGCATTTTCATCATTTAAATAATCATCCAGTTTATCATATGCTTTTTAGTAAGTTAAGTACTAATTATAGAGTTTATGTTATGTATGTTTAGTGCAGCGCCTTGGAAGAGTTCTATGCTGGTGCCTACGTTGGTAGGCTGATGATGGTGATGTTTATATTATTTACAAATGTCAGCATTTTTGGTTTAATAAACAATTAAGGTACATATTACAAACCAAAACAACTAATTTGGTTCGTATTTAAATAATTATTACGATAATATCCGTTTGCTTGTATAAAAATAAAAAGTACGTAAACGACTTGTGTCCTTGCAACACAAGTCGTTACCGTTGTACTCGCCCCACCACTGTGGGTATAAATAAGACTGTTGTACGAGCGAGCGGGTGATTGTCGTGTTGGATATTGTAGTGATCGGATTACTATTTGAGTGTTGTTGGATATTCTGAAAATGTGAGTACAGACCATATTAATAATTAATTGTTGTCAGACAGGTGTTATACTTATTTACGCTGTTTGTCATTATTGTGTTAAAATGGAATAAATTAATGTTATCTGGCAAATTGTACGCTTATTATTTTATTTTGGACACAAAACTCCCACACGAATTCTACTATTTTTACACTAGGTACAAACGCAGCTTTGCTGTCGAACATCTCAGAATTGGGATAGTCTACGCGCACAAATTTTTTTTCTCCTCTCTGTATGTTTAAGGTGATGAGTTATTATGTAGGTATGTTTGGTTATTCCTGATAATACGTATATTACTCAAAAGTGATATTGGCACCTATATCCTTATAAAGGTGGGATGATATTCTATATTTTTGTTTACAATTATAGAATATATGAGTGTACAATCATAATAAAATTATGCAAATTTTGATACATATTAGACATAATAGGTATTCATAGAACAGACAATCTGCGTAAAAAGAAATCATATTTTTATTTCAGACGAAATGGATCAACAACTATCTGAGTCACCGCTGCGGTCATCAAGGTGTGACCCCCGACAATCTGGATCGGGAACCAGGGCTAGTCAGCATCGTTCTCGCAGCCCAATGCGTCGCAGTTCGCAGGGCCGTATGAGTCGCTGCATGTTAGAGAGCGGAACGAGAGACGCCACGGAAGCCTTGGATAGAAGGTCAGTGATAAGCCCCATCCTATTTTCTCGGGCACGCGGCCCTCGCGGTCGCCATGACGAGGGGTCAAGTGGTCCACGTCAGGCGCGGTCTCGTAGCCGCCACAATGGTCAGCCAGACGGCCCACGCGAACCGCAGTCTCCCAGCCACCGCGATGAGCGGCCGAGCGGTCTGCGTGACGCACGGTCTCTCGGCTGCCATGATGACCAGCCGGGTGGTCTGCATGACGCACGGGTGTGTGACCGCCGTGATAAGCATCAGATCGTTCGGCGGGACACAAGGTCTCGTAGCCGCCATGATGAGCAGCCAAGCGGTATGCGTGGCGCACGGTCATGCAGCCGCCGTGATGCTCAACGTAGCGTTCGGCGGGACACACGGTCTCGTAGCCGTCATGATCAGCAGCCAAGCGGTATGCGTGACGTACGGTCGTGCAGCCGCCGTGATGCTCAGCGTAGCGTTCGGCGGGACACACGGTCTCGTAGCCGCCATGATGAGCAGCCGAGCGGTCGGCATGACGCACGATCTCGCAGCTACCGTGATGAGCAGCCGAGCGGTTGGTGTGACGCATGGTCACGTGATCGACACAATGAGCGTTCACGCGATCTGCGTGACGTGCAGGCTCGTGAGCGTCGCGATGAATGGTCAAGCCGCCCACGTGACACGCATTCGAGAATTCGTGATTCCAGGGAGCCATCAACGCATCCCTATAATAATTTTGATAGTTTGGCTCATATTGTTAAATTACTAAAATCTGTTAACCAAGCAGATTCGTTGGATAAGTTAGGGTCTATGCACAATACAGTACCAGAATTTGATCCTGGCATGAAAGAGCAGACGATGACCATGTGGATACATAAAGTGAATGAATGCGCCAGCATTTACGGCTGGTCGGAAAAACAAACTGTTCATTTTGCGTTACCCAAACTACGAGGTGTAGCCCAAAGATGGTACGGCGGCTTATCTTCTGTTCTTTACTCCTGGGGTGAGTGGCAAAAGAAACTTCTGTCTGCATTCCCTTCGGAGGAAAATTATGGACAAATGCTCAGCGATATGCTGGCCAAACGAGCTAAGTTCACAGACTCTCTAGAAGAGTATTATTACGAAAAGATAGGTCTGATAAATAGGTGCGGGATCGTAGGGACACGGGCAGTGGAATGCGTTTTACATGGCATCGACGATAGGTCGGTTAGATTAGGAGCTGAAGCTGTCAAATATGATGATCCCGACAAACTATTGTCATATTTACGTAACGTGAGAAACGTTAAACCGATGATTGAACGCAAAATGAATAAGGGTCCTGTAAATAAAAATCTTGACGCACAACCGCGAACGCATGGAAGACCATCTCGTTGCCTAAACTGTAGGCAAGAGGGTCACTTGCTAGCTCAGTGTCAAGTTCCATTAAAGAAATGTGGAAAGTGTGGTAAAATTGGACATGAGACTGAGCAATGTTATTCTAAAAATCCTATTCCTGATAAAAAGGTGTTGCGAGTTGCCAGTAATAAAACAGATTTTACATTCAATCATCCTACTTGCCCTGAACCTAGTCAGAAATATTTCAAACAGGCCATTATAAATGGGGTTTGCATGCAAGCTTTCATCGACTTTGGGAGTGAATGCTCCATGATTAAACAAAGCGAATTCCAAAAGATCAATGCACCATCGGACAGTGCAAATTTACCGGTTTTACGGGGGTTCGGCAACTCAGTAGTCAGAGCCGTAGGAAGGTGTAATGTTAATATAATTATAGATGGCATTGCTGCTGATTTAGACTTAATCATAGTCCCCGACAGTGTTATGCATGTTTCCCTTATGATTGGACAAACCTTTACGGAGCAGCCACATGTAGTTGTTCGGAAAACCTGTGAATCTTTAGAGATTTCAAGCCTTGGACTATGTGAGGATGCGATATTTAAAGTTAAGTTATTTTGTCAAGACCAGGTTGAAATAGCAGGCCTTACTGTTATTAACGTGTATACCGAGGATACTAGTTTCGACGGGGAAGTGTATGTTGAGGGTAGCCTGCGGTACAATGGTCATATAAGATACTCCGTATCGTCAGGTCTGTACAGTATTGAGAAAGGTCGTGGACAAATAGTCGTGAGTTGCTCCTCATCATCAAAATTAAGCCTACAAAAGGATTTCTTCATAGCTCGTGGGCGAATAGCCTTTGAAGAAACTGCCGTTCAAGTTGCAACCGTCACGGATTGTTCAGCTCGTGAGCTCCATCCCATCACTGTATCGGACTTAAACATTGATGACGATTTACCTATTGCTGATAAACAACAGTTGTTGTCCTTAGTGAATGGTTACAGGGAATGTTTTGCGTTTCATCTTGCGGAATTAGGGAAAACATCAGAAGGAAGTATGAAAATAGATTTGCATGACAACCAACCAATCGTTTATAGACCTTATCGTCTTGCGATTAAAGAAAAGGAAACTGTAAGAGGAATGATTTCTGAACTACTGAACAACGATATCATACGCCCATCTACCTCGCCATATGCAAGTCCCATAGTACTGGTAAGGAAGAAAACCGGAGAATTACGTCTCTGTATCGATTACAGGGCACTTAACAGAAAAACCGTTAAGGAAAATTACCCAATGCCTCTAATTGATGACCAGCTTGACATTCTGGCTGGAAATAAGTTTTATACAACCCTCGATCTTGCCTCTGGCTATTACCAGGTACCCGTTTGCGAAGAAGATAAACACAAAACAGCTTTTGTTACCCCAGATGGACACTATGAATTTAACAGAATGCCATTTGGGCTTGCAAATGCACCTGCGACTTTCCAACGGATAATGAACCAGATATTAGGAGCTGCACGTCACGGGGAGGCATTGGCGTATTTGGATGATGTCATAATCCCATCTAAGAGTATTGCCGAGGGTATGACAAGATTGAAATCTGTATTGCAGCTGTTCAAGAATGCAGGGCTCTCCTTGAAACCATCCAAGTGTTTCTTCTTTAAACGTACAGTGGACTACTTAGGGTTCGAAGTTTCAGAAAGCGGTATTCGTCCTGGTGCCAACAAAATTGAAGCTGTGGAACGGTTCCCCACTCCACAAAATCAGCACAACGTTCGGCAGTTCTTAGGACTGGCTAGCTTCTTTCGGCGCTTTGTTCCGAAATTCTCTATAATAGCCAAACCTCTTACCAATTTGTTGAGGAAGAATATCCCTTGGAGTTGGGGACCCGATCAGGAGACAGCATTTGGAGTTCTGAAAAAGAAATTATCTGAAAAACCCACATTAGCTCTTTATAATCCTGAGGCTACAATAGAATTGCATACCGACGCTTGCAAATTAGGGGTAGCGGGAATTCTTCTGCAGAAGGATGAAGGCAATGTTCTTAGGCCGGTTGCGTATTTCAGTCGACAGACGACCCCCGAAGAGCAAAACTACTCATCTTATGACTTGGAAACCCTAGCTGTTGTCTCTGCACTGCAGAAGTTCCGTGTGTATCTAGTCGGTATTACATTTAAAGTAGTCACGGACTGCAACTCTCTAAAAGCAACATTTCAAAAGAAAGACATGCTCCCTCGGGTAGCACGCTGGTGGGAACAGATGCAAGAATATAACTTCTTAATCGAATACAGGCCAGGTACAGCTATGTCCCATGTCGACGCACTTAGCCGAAACCCAATTCCTGACTCGGAATGTTTAGATGTACTCTTTGTATCTGATTCCAGCTGGTTAACTACTGTCCAGAATGCAGATGATGATATACAAAGAAAAATTGGAATCTTAAAAAATCCCGAACTTGACGATTTAGTCGATGTAAAATCGAATTTCAAGTTGAAACACGATAAGTTGTTTAGAATTACCCCAGATGGTGATCGATGGGTAGTACCGAAGGGGGTACGATGGCAGATTGTCAAGCAATGTCATGACGATATTGGTCATTTCGCTTTCGACAAGACACTAGAAAAGATTAAATGTAATTACTGGTTTCCGAAAATGCGACACTTTATAAAAAAATACGTTGATTCGTGTCTAGAGTGCGCATACTCAAAATCTTCTGCTGGTAAGAAACCTGGATTTCTACACCCAATACCAAAAATTGCAGCCCCTTTCGATACGATTCACATTGATCACACTGGACCTTTTATACGAAGTAGTAAGGGTAATATGTATATTTTAGTGTTGGTGGACGCATTTACACGGTATATTTACTTAAAACCGGTAAGAAACACGAAGACTCAAACAACTATAAAAGTGCTTCAAGAGTATTTTGGTATTTTTGGAGTCCCACGACGAGTCATCTCTGATAGGGGTACCTCCTTCACTAGCGACAGTTTCAAAGAATTTGTGAAAGAAAAGGGAATTTCACATGTTTTGAATGCTGTTGCTACTCCCAGAGCAAACGGGCAGGTAGAACGATATAACAAAATAATTGTTGATTCGTTAACTGCCAAAACTATTGGTGCGGCTGAAAATAAATGGGACAGCTACCTGCCCGAGGTGCAATGGGGTATGAATAATACTTTCAATAAAGGAATAAATCGAACTCCTGCTGAAGCCTTGTTTGGTAAGAGATTAACTGGACCTAGTGAAAGCAAGGTTATTTCAGAATTGGCAGATGATATTACCAGTGATAATATCAATCAAGACATAACTGAGATTAGGGACGAAATAAATACCCATATCATAACTAATCAATCTAAGCAAAAGGACTATTTCGATAAAAAGCGTTGTGAACCAATCAAATACAAAGCAGGTGACCTGGTTCGAGTAGAACGTCAGATACCTTCTACAGGCCAAAGCAAAAAGCTGGTACCCAAATTTCAGGGTCCGTACAGAATAACACAAGTTTTAAATCACGATCGTTATCTAATAGAGGACACACCTCTCACTAAAAAGGGTAATAGGTGTTATTCCACAGTAGTTGCCGTAGATAAAATCAAACCCTGGTTAAACTTCAAAAGGCCCCACGACAGTGATAGCGAATTATCCAACGAATCTGACTAGTGCCTAGATATCTTGCAAAACATTAAGTTTTATGTAGTTTCGTTTGTGTTCTGCAATAGGAACCACTAATATTTAGATAAAACTTCCGTGTTTAATCTGTTAACATAAATAATTTTATTTGTTTAAATTAATATTGTAAAATTTTAGAGCAGAATGGCCAAAATTTTTACTATTGTTCGTGTAGATAGATAGGCCCAAAATTAAATTATGTAGTGGAGTAATTGTTTGCTATGTTTACAGTTATGGTGCAAATTTTTGGGCAGAAGGGCCCAAAATTTTTGACTTTGACTTTTTATGGGCACATATGCCCAAAGCTTGTAGCTTGCTAGGTTTACAGTTGTTATGCTAATTTTTGGGCAGATGGGCCCAAAATAATATAAAAGGACGGAAGGGTCCAGATCTTATTGTAATGGACGGAAGGGTCCAGATCTTATTGTAATGAACAGAAGGGTCCAGATCTTATTGTAATGGACGGAAGGGTCCAGATCTTATTGTAATGGACGGAAGGGTCCAGATCTTATTGTAATGGACGGAAGGGTCCAGATCTTATTGTAATGGACGGAAGGGTCCAGATCTTATTGTAATGGACGGAAGGGTCCAGATCTTATTGTAATGGACGGAAGGGTCCCGATTTTATTTCAATGGACGGAAGGGTCCAAAAAGTATGATTGTAATTATAATAATATATTATCTAGATTACCCATGATTTTTTTTTTCTATGTTAAAAATAAAAAAAATCTGATAGTAAGCGTGAGGTCACGCTTAGTAATGGATGGCCGACTGTCAGCATTTTTGGTTTAATAAACAATTAAGGTACATATTACAAACCAAAACAACTAATTTGGTTCGTATTTAAATAATTATTACGATAATATCCGTTTGCTTGTATAAAAATAAAAAGTACGTAAACGACTTGTGTCCTTGCAACACAAGTCGTTACCGTTGTACTCGCCCCACCACTGTGGGTATAAATAAGACTGTTGTACGAGCGAGCGGGTGATTGTCGTGTTGGATATTGTAGTGATCGGATTACTATTTGAGTGTTGTTGGATATTCTGAAAATGTGAGTACAGACCATATTAATAATTAATTGTTGTCAGACAGGTGTTATACTTATTTACGCTGTTTGTCATTATTGTGTTAAAATGGAATAAATTAATGTTATCTGGCAAATTGTACGCTTATTATTTTATTTTGGACACAAAACTCCCACACGAATTCTACTATTTTTACACTAGGTACAAACGCAGCTTTGCTGTCGAACACAAATCTTAAGCAAATTAAGAAGGACTCAATAAGAGATGATCACCTAAATAAGCATTTCTATACAGGGTCCTTCTTAATCTTAACTATTATAAAACTGTAACAGAAGTGTGTCTGTACATTGAAGATACTTACATGAAAAAGATTACGATATGGTTTTTAGGTATCCCATACTCCAGACCAAACTTTTTAGAATTTGTGGTTGTCTGTTTGTCTGTTTGTTTGTATGTCCTCACACAAACAGTAAAGCAGCGTACTGTACAGCATCACACAAAAACTACTGAACCGATTTGGATGAAACTTTTTTGCTTGATAGCTTATGATCTGACTTAAAATCTGGTATATAATTTGTGCGGACGAAGTCGCGGGCAAACTCTAGTTCAAAATAAAATCAGGTGTCCCATACATATTGGTCGAGTTGGTTTTTTTTTCGATTTCGATGTTGGTCCCATACAAAAAGTTGTTCAATCTATCAATAAAAAACCGTCAGCATATTAAGAAGGACACTGTATAACGTATTAGATGTCGCCACAATGTAACACAGTCAAGTTTTAGATATCAAGTTAATGTGATTAAAACTATGCGGAGGCACGAACGTGAAGTTAATTTTGTTTGATAAAAGCCGTCTCGGTCGTCTGGAAGGCTTTACTTTATAATAAAGCGAGGTGATTCTCATCTATACTCCATTCAAAATAGCAACGTAATTTTAAGGCTATTTTGAATTACAGAAACAGAGATAACACTTCCTCTCACTTATTCTTAGAACAGCTTTAGTAACGTCCAAGATATATCGGATAGTATATGTATCCAATAAATTAATTACAATTCGTAATCAGAATTGGCCAGAAAGCGAAATAGGAATCGGAAAACCTCGTCGTCCTTATTTGGAATGAAGTATAGAGGTATTTCACAATATACTTTACAATGTACTGTACTACAAAGGTAGAATGAACACTTTCTAAAATTATTAATGAGGCATATCCATATGAAAATCGTACAACGAAATGGACGAACAAGAAAATGGTCATTAGACGATGGGCATTCGGGGAAAGGACGTAACTGACCTAATCCGAAAAACAAGGTTAGAAAAATGTTATTATTTTAATGGTACTCTGAAGCAAGATATTTTCAAAGCAATGTGACTCTTATTACCTAAAGAGATTAACGTGTTAAAACCCGTTTATTAATAATAACATAACATCTAGTAGATGTTGAATATTGGTCTACGAAGATCTAAGATATCTATACTCCATTCAAAATAGCAACGAAATTTTAAGGCTATGTTGCATTACAGAAACAGAGATTTGAAACACTTCCTCTCACTTATTCTTAGAACAGCTTTAGTAACGTCCAAAATATGTCGGATAGTATACTCGTATGTATCCAATAAATTAATAACATTTGGTAATCAGAATTGGCCAGAAAGCTAAATAGGAATCGGAAAATCTCGTCGTCCTTATTTGGAATGAAGTATACAACGTGTTAATGAATAAGCGCAAAAGCTCATACACCCCAACTGATTTATGATAATATAATTAGATTGAAATAATAATTTCATTATTTTGATACATAAAATGTAAAGATATTCGCATTTTAAATTTTGAGGCAACAATGATTTGTTATCATTTCAGCCATGAATGAAAGCGCTAACGTGATCATGGATACATTTTAAGAATCTTGTTTTAGTAGTAAGTAGGGTAAGTGTGCACTTGCGGTGGGTTGAGATCGAGTACAGTTAATTTTAAAATATACAAACATATTATTTAATATTTTGAAAAAATTACCTATGTTGAAACCATGATAATTCGATTCTGCTCTCGATTCTCAACAAACTACTTTCTAGTTTTGCGTTAATTCATTAACACGTTGTATAGATAAACGTATAATTTGTAATAGTTATCCACAGCTGATCTTGAAATCATTAAATAGTAGTATTCAAACATCTCACCGATCTTTTGCGTTTTTTTAAACATGACAAATGCAAGTAAGTACTTTGCTTTTGTTTCGTACTGTACCGTCACAGGTTCAATGCAAGTTGCAACAAGTTTAAATCACCAATAGCGAACTTTCCTAATCTTCCATGTTCTTGCAAGATACAAAAAATATTAACTAGTTACGTGTGAGTCAGGCTTACGCAGTAAGGGTTCCGTACCTAGAAAGCGCTTGTTCACGAAGTGGAGATTCGGTATTGGAAACGATCACCGAAGTTAAGCAACGTCAGGTCCGGTCCGTCTTTGGATGGGTGACCGTTTAGTGGTATATCGTCGTCTCGAGCGTTTTCGTGCTTCAGAAGGCACGTTAAGCAGTTGGTCTCAGATAGTTCCCTCAGATGGCGTTGTTAGTATTCGTTAAACCAGGTCAGAGGCCTGTTAAGGCGGCTTGATAATTCTCTGACAGCAAGTTGAGCACTAGCTTGCCTCCACTAATACGCAATGGGCCCGCGTGGTGGAGTATGGCCCACTCCCTCTCACCCTTATTCGTGAGAGGAGGCCTTTTCCCTGCAGTGGGATTCTACAGGCTATAACTTACTTTTTACCTAGGAAGCAAGGAGGAGTGCAAAGAAAGAGCCTCTCCTAGTGAGGAAACACTGGACAATCAGCCTCGATACGACCATTGGCTGTCCGGCAAATCTTTCCACAGCATGCTGTTTATCATGCAATATTATGTTACACATGCTGAAACTAAAAGAAGAAGATCAACTTAGTTCTTTTTCGCGATGGACAGATTCTTACTTAGGTACTTATCAACTTTCCCTGTGAAACCATAGGTCGTAAACCGAAAAGTATGTGTGGTCCTTCCAAAGATCGGCTGATCCACACTTTTGTTCTTCGACCTTTGTTTTGTTTCGTTTTAATCAGTTTCACTGTCTAAATAGCGTCGTTAGCGCGACGCGGGCGGAGGCCACTAGCACCGAAAAATAGACGCGTGCTCTATTCCTTGCTAACGCTCGCATGTCGTTAAAATTTCGTGCAGTTACATTAGCAAGGAATGAACTGAACCCTATAAAGAATGAACTTCTCAGAAGCAATAAAGCGAGAAGGAAATGAGAATCCATCTTGCAAGCCAAAGTTTATGTTGGTCCCGTATCCGGCTTTACTGGATGTTTTCAAGGAAAGCTTTTTTAATTTCACTTCAGTTGGGTTCGTATTTATAATGGACTTATAAGGGATCGGTTACTTAACCGTTGTATAGAAGCGAACGAGCTTTTTACTCGGCTGCGGTGAAACCAAAAAGAGTGTAATGTTTTAATGGGCCTTAATCCTATTCCGGGTGTTCAGATGTTTCGCTACAACTACCAACTATTTTTTAAGCATTGCACACCTGGAGATGAGCAAGGTTCACTTTTAGCATCATCATTAGCCTATTATACGTCATACTGCAGGGCACAGACCTACCCCCCCCCCCCCCCCCATCAGTGTCCCCCGAATGCCCAATGCGGATTGGTATTTTTCAGAATTTCTTCTTCAGCGTATTATATATTATATTTTCCTTCACCGTTTGAGAGCGGTTGGTGTAGTGTACAGCAGTAAAGAGTAGTTAATGTGGAAAGCGCCGGTAGCGCCATCTATCGGCAAGTGCGGTCTATGGTGAATATCTATCGTGCATTCGCTTGGTATTCACTCACCGACCGCCGTGCCGTGCGGACGTACGCTTAGCCACATTCACTAGTGAATACTAAATCTGTGTTTTATTATAAACATCAACCTCAACCATCCCTGTAGAAAGGGTGTATTCTACAGTTGGTATTGCGTAACATAAGTTAGAAAAACTTATTGGTATCTACAGAACGACCAGAAAAATAATTCCGTTCGTCAATCTTCGTTTGCGCAGAGCATACCCGAGTCCCCGTCTCAACTCTCAACCCGAAGTCACTTTAGTAATCAAAGGGTGCAAAGTAGGATGGCTGCGAATATAATTTCGCACGCTATTAAATTTTTTAACTGCGCAGGTACATCGGTAAGACTTATAAACTTGGTATGTACATGGCATGTTGTGCGTGCGGATTCGAACCCGGACCATAGATATTGAGTGCCCATACCTTCCCACAACGCGCCATGCAATAGGGCAATTGACAAGTTTTTTAAAACGGTTCTACGTTAATCACTGATGTCTAAGGACTCTATAGAAAATTTATATTTTACAAGAAAAAACGAAAACAAAAATTATTATTTTAATATCCTGCGAAAACGCTTTTCCTGACAATATACGTGGCTGCAGGCAGGTGACGTCACGATGACGTAAACTTTGTACAACACTCACACTCTACACGCACGTTTACAGGCAGTTGACGTCATCAAACATTCGGCCAATCACAGTTGTTTACGATCACGTGACTAAAATAGATAAAAATAATATTTTCTTTGTCGATTTTCTCTTAAAATATCCAGTATTTTTCTTAACTAACTATATAGTTGGTTTCCAAAATTCATATTCAATACGGATGCCATCAATAGATTCTATATTTTACATGCTGTCAAATACCATATTTTCACAATGTAAAGTAGTGTCAAAAGAAGCTATTTTGACTCAAAATTAAACTATTGTACATAATAACAACCAACTCACCCGAAAACGATTACATAATTATCCACTGAACCGATATAAATGATCTTTATAATCATTCAGCAGTGAATAGAGGTTAGGTGTATTTTTATTATCCCGTATTATCCGGATAACGGTTAGCGAAAAAGGGTCAAACCCCTAAATCACTGGACCAAGTAAGAAGGGTTAAATTTAAAATGCTTTTAAGATTTGCTTAGGGGTAAAAATAAAAAGTTAGGTTTAGATAACACATTTGATATTTGTTTTTGTAGATAAATGTTGGACCTCTTTATTTTAAACCTTAAGACGCTCCCTATAGGTAAACGCAGGGCCAGGCCATATTTTGCTGGTATTTAGAAGCTATCTGCTCGTTATTTGCAAGACAAACAAATTACTGAAAAATATAGCAATGATCTTCAACATCTCGGCTTTATTTGCTATGAAGTATATTTCTTATTTTTCTATAAAATACATATGAAACCTGTGCTCAAAGGAAAGCCTAAATATTGGAAAAAATCTGTATTATGTGCATCTACTTTAAAAGTTGATATCACTTTGACTTGCGACACACACCATTGTGTAGACAATATTAAGATCTAAAAATGCTATGAAGTAAATTTTTAAAGCCTATATTAAATAAGTTAATTAAATAAATTCAAAATTTGGTTCGAATTCTTATGATTTTCGAATTTGATTAGATGGATCCGCAGTGACATAATAAAGGACAAACCAGTCAAAAATAGGTATACCTACTAAAATTATGTAGTGTAGTAGAGGTGAGGAGGCTCTGTAAGGGTCAAGGTCGTTCGGTCGGGGATACCTCTTAACAGACAGGTGGAATGTTCATCACTCCATCAAAATATCGCTGGGGGTTAAAGTTGGAGTCCAAGATCCAACCCCAACTGTTGGACGGTCAATAGAAAATTTAATAAAATTAATAGGTAGTCAGGTATTTTAATATCGCTCATTCCTTGGAAAGGTGGCGATTCATCGAGTTTTCCAATATAAATTTAATTTTTAAATTAATTTGATTTGTCATCTGTAAACGCAAAAGTGGTAAGCGAGAAAATCATTTGAACTTCTTGGAGAAAAACCTATGCTTAATTTAAAAAAAAAATCACCTGCCTTCTCTTTCTAACTTTATGCTTTTTTTTTCTTTATAATTAATGGACTTCTTGCTTGTGCGTTAGCACTTCATTTCCGCCAGTGTCAAGTGGTTTGAGGGAGTATCTATCCAATCTCGAGGATTGTTTTTGAGTAAGAACACAACTGAGAAGGATTGCGGAGCCTCGTGGCAGGCTGAAACGCGAACCGCGCGAACACCACGCGAAAGACAAATATTTGTGGCAAACCCTGCAACGTGAACTTTATGTTGGAAACCTCAGAGGAAAGATCTCCATAGAGTCCGCATAAATTTACGATTGTAGTTAGTCTCTTTTGTCTTATGAAGTACCTTTAATAGTAGAAGGAGATGGAACTATAGATATTTGTTTATGCAAAAAGTGCACACTTTACAATTGGTATGGCTCACTCTATTAGGTATAATCTCTTTGTCAAACATCAAATGTCAAATTTTGACATTGTGGATGTATATTTTTTCATAATGGCCAGTTATTTTAAGTTGATTTCAAGTTTACCGACGAGTTTTTCGACGCTTCGAGAAAAACGACGTTATTTTATTAAAGATATCTGTAATACTTTCGTTTTGACACATTGAGCAACTAGTAGTACTCCGACATAGAAAATATTGTTATTGAGACAATTAGATCTCGAAAATTAAATGGTTTTCGATTCAACCCTCCAAAAAAAAACTTGACACACCGAATTCCTAACTCTTTGCTATACAATTAAATTTATTCATTTTCAAAAACAAAATTTAAAATAAACACAATCTACAACTGCACGATTAACAAAATAGTTGGTACAGTTGATGCGAAGTTTCTTAGAACTTTATTTACTATGTAAAACTAGAGAAAATCCGCAACTTAGTCCGCACAAATAATATACCAGATTTTAAGTCAGATCATAAGCTATCAAACTAAAAAGTTTCATTAAAATCAGTTTCGTAGTTTTTACGTGAGGCTCGCACAAAAAAACAAACAAACAAACAGATCAAAATTCTAAAAACTAAATTATTAAGATAAACAAAAAACCCGACTGCATAAAAAACCTATTAACTGAAAAGAGAAAAACAAGCTCTAAAATCACTAATCAGCTATTACAACTTTGTTTGAGCAAATATAATTTGATTGTTATTAGGTAGGTATCGCAAACGGGGACGATGACATTTTTTGGTTGGTTATCGATTGGTTTGTCCCCGCCTGCAATACCTACCTAATAACAATCAAATTATATTTGCTCAAACAAAGTTGTAATAGCTGATTAGTGATTTTAGAGCTTGTTTTTCTCTTTTCAGTTAATAGGTTTTTTATGCAGTCGGGTTTTTTGTTTATCTTAATAATTTAGTTTATTTCATACTTTTTAGTCTTGTGTCGAAACGGTAACATAAAAGTACTATAATATTTATATATTTGGAATCGTCTGATTACTAGCTTTCATTTGATACCCATATTGTAATTTTTAACAAAAAAAAGTTGTTTATTCCCCCTCTCTTTTTTAATTCGTAGACGCCATCTTGAAATAATATACCCTATGTCACTCTCACGATTTTTACGAATCCAATGACACCTCAAACGTTAAAATCCATGAAGCCGTTTAGGCTGTAGGCCGTGCCAAAGAAATAGACATACAAACATACATACATACATACATACATAGATACATACATACATACATACGCTCGAAAAACATAACCCTCCTTCTGGCGCAGTCGGGTAAAAAAGGTTGATTTAGGAGTCAGGGACATCTAAAAACCATATCGTAATCTATTTCGAGTAAATATCTTCAATGTACAGACACACTTCTGTTACAGTTTTATAATAGTTAAGATTAAGATAAAATAAAAAAAATAAGTGTACCTATACACTTGGTGTTCCTGAGGTTATTGAGACCATTTATCGAAAAATCGATAACTAGGTAGCGCAGTTGGTAGAGGGGTAATCGTGAATTACCCGTCCACCCACCAGTGGGTGACGGGTCGGTTTGGAGTGACACACCAGCTTTGAAATTTTTAGATCTATGTCAACTAATTTAGTTTGCTGCCTCTTTTTGTAAATAGTTAAGATGTAAATTTAAATCCAAGCAAATTCAGCTTCAACGAAACATCAGAAACCTTACGAACACACAAACAAAGGAAAATGTATCCCCAAAACGCCACGTAACATGAGCGGAGTTGGCCGCGCGCCATTCGATCTGCGTTTCCGAGATTAGAATGTTAATGTTACTTGTTCCTCTCAAGTGACGTCGGTTGTGGTACTGTCACACTTCTGATATTAAGGGGCTATGTGAAAAAAATAGGATTCTTCAAAGCATCATATCTCATGAAGTACTAACTCGATAGAAAAACAAGCCAAAGTAGCCTCCGTCTTTATCGATAAACGCTTGGAAGTGCTAAACGGTGAATATTAGAAACAAGAGGCTTGATTTAAAAAAAAGAGATTGATTTTTATAAATTTTGATTAGAGCAGAATTGAACTTACATAAATAGTACAATTACAATTAAATAAAGTTTGTTTTATGCTTGCGTCGTTTCAGGCGCGCGCGCCGCCCTGTCTCTTTCTCTCGCATCAGGCAGTAATATAAGCTATCACACGCCCATTTCGCTTCAATTATTTTTCGACATAGGCCCTTAACTTGGCATTGCCGTACGAAGAAATGTGTATACATAATTACGCTAGCTCCGCCTGGGTGGGGCATATCGGTTCCAAAACTATCCTATATTTCAAGCTAGAACCAACTTTAGTTGTATTTTGAGGAGCCCAAACTTGGTATGTTTTGAAAATACTTTTTGGATTTTTATAAACAAATACCTGAGAGGTAATGGTGTAGTATATTTTTAGAACCGGCTAATAAAGCCCTTTCATTTTATACCCCACACGATATGTTTCAGAACAACAACATTTTAAATCCACATACAATTTTTTTATGGATTTTGGCCTTGCAGGGTTTAGACTAAATCCTATCTAACAAGCTGGAACCAACTTTAGTTTCCTATTTATTTGTTTGTTTGTGCACGGATCAATCAAAAACCTGCCTAGCGTGTCGGACTCGCTCATGACAGGGTTCCGCAATTATTTTATGAAAAGTTTGTTTCGACAAAGCTTCCTTATTATATACTCATTCCTTAAGTTATCTCAACTTAAGGAATCTTCAAACGCAACCAATAGCGCAATTAAATTTCGTTGAGCGCCATCCATAGTCAGCCGCCGCCGACCGCCGACTTTTATATGTTACAGGTTTTTATTAGATTTTTCCGTCACTAATTGTACTGCTTTCGTGATAATTTTCATTAAAATTAGTTACTTACCGAGAGCTTTAAAGAGCTTTTAAGACATTGTTTCATTTTATGATTTTGTGCTAAATTTCTATTCAATGGGTGCAATAATGAGCGAGTAATTGACGCGAGGCATACAGACAGACAGACAGAATGGACGAAAGTATAAGAGTTCCTTGTTTGACTTCGGAACCCTAAAAACTGCATGATGTGTGATGTGGGCTTACTTTGGACTTTTTTGGAGGAAAGTATAGTAGTTTTTTATATATAGCTCTGAATATGTATAATTATAATTTTCTACTTTTTTTTAATATATTGCTCTAAATATATATATAGTACTTTTGAGAAATCCGGTAAAAAAGTACAAACATACATACGCTCGAAAAACATAACCCTCCTTCTGACGCAGTCGGGTAAAAACTAATTGGAACATGACATAATTATATGTAAAATTATATGGGATTGTGTGACGTCACACAATCACACGAACTTCACTCGAGTCGTTTTGAGTACAGTATTCAGAAAAATACGAATAAGAAATAAAAGTCGGTTTGAAAAAGTCTATATGATTGTGATGTAACATTGAAGTATTTTACCACAATAAACTTAGATAAGCGTACGCAATAATAAAAGAAACACTTTATACCTATTTGAAACAAAGTGTCTTTACGATTAAAAAGCCAATTTCCGAAATTCCGCTATTTGTGTTTTTAATAAAATAACAAATAAAAACAAAACATACGACTTTACAGCTTTTAGAGCGTAAAATTTAATGTTGACAATATCTTACGACAAATTCGTCATTGCAATGATTGTTGTGCAGACCATACTAAACCGAGTGAAGTTAACCAACGGCCCTTCGAGGCATGGAAAGTTTGCGTTAAAAAAAACAGGCCCATGCGTAGAATGACAGAATACCAATAAAGATAAACCTATCTGGGTGCATCAATCGGCATTTTAGAAAAGCACTCTGAAAGCACTATAGAAGTGCACTTAGGCAAACTCCGCTTATAGCCCAGTCATTTAACGGTTTGAGCAGGGACTAAATAAGAATTCTTTTTTTTTCGGTGTTTAGTTTAAGAGCCAATTTGGGACTAGGAATGTACAAAAAATTCAAAAAATCATGTCAGATACAGCCCCTTTAAAATTTAGCATTTATCTTGTTCTAAAAAACCAGACGGTGGAATTGTTTTTTTCACATTTTTAAGGCTTTACAAATATAACCCTTCACCACGGAGTAAATATTTTTGTCTACTTCTAAGTAGAGCTTTGAAAAAAATAAGGATTTTCTAATAAAATAACTAATTTTTTAAATTTCGATGGCTATTTTATTGCTCAAAAGTAATTTACATTCTTTAATCGAATTAAATTAGTGCATTGGTATTAAAATTATTAGGTTAAAAGCATTCTGGGAGGTACAATACGGATTTCTATGTTCCGTAGTGAAATTTTATAAATATTTTCTCAGATAGTCTTTTAGTCACTAAATCGTATCAGTTACAGTTTAAAAGCCCCATTCATAATTACTCCCCATCCCTCCTAACAAAACTTCTTAAAATGACTGGGCTATTGAGGGAGTGTATTTACTATAGAAAGGGCAGAAAATTACATTACTTGGGTCATAGAGCCTTCAATTTACTTTAGGTACGTAATAAGTTCACTTTCGCGCAGAATATCAAACAAAACCACTTTCTCTACGAAACTAACACAGAAATCATGAAAAAAGTCAAGCTGTTCCATATACATCGTGTTAATGAATAAGCGCAAAACCTCATACACCCCAACTGATTTATAACAAACTAATTAGATTGAAACAATAATTTCATTATTTTGATAATTAAAATTTAAAGTTATTCGCATTTTAAGTTTTGAGGCAAAAATGATTTTGTTTTCATTTCAGCAATGAATGAAAGCGCTAACGTGCTCATGGATACATTTTAAGAATCTTATTTCGGTAGTAAGTAAGGTGAGAGTGCCCGAGCGGTGGGTTGAGATCAAGTTCAGTAAATTAAAAATTTTACAAAAAAAATATTCAAAATTTTGAAAAAATTACCTATGTTGAGACCATAATAATTCGATTCTGCTCTCGATTCTAAACAAACTACTTTCTAGTTTTGCGTTAATTCATTAAAACGTTGTGTAAGGGTCGAGTAGGTTTGCAGTTTTGTATAGAACGGCTGATTTATTTTTCTAAGGAGTGCTAAACTCTTCTTTTAATTATTAACCGTGTGAAGAGACTCTTAGCTTAGCGAAGTCAGCTCTAAGTTGAGATAATAAATCTCCGGTTTTGTCATCAGGCAGGTTGAGTATCTAAGCGGTTTTTGTTTATCCTTGCAGATCAGCAACTCTGCTCTCTACACGAATTAGCGTTTTGCTCTGAATTTCCTTTGTAAGCAGATGTTTTTATTATTATGTATTATTATATAGTTATTAGTGTGTGGACATTTGATTACTAAGATAACCACCAAGTACCCACTTACTTGTACGCAGCCAAATTGTCAAAGAAACAAATTGTAATTGGTTCCTCAAGTTTCAAGCCTTGCCTGTATTGAGGAACCCTGGTAACAGTCGATGTACATTCCACCCAAAATGTAAAAGTTAATTTGCACTGTATTTGATTATGTGTAATATTAAATTCGTTGTTTAATTCTAGTTTAGTTTTAAATTTTACTGGGAATGTACCTACCTACTCTGAGGAGAAAATAAATAATTTTCATTTTCATTCTCATCTAATTCATTGGCAGTATACATTGACTATTTATATGTGGACTGGTTACACGTGTAATTCTACTAACAAACATCTATGCCACTTTTTGAAAAATCATGAAGAGTAGTCTCGTGTGAACCCCAAACGTTCTAAGTTCGAAGTTATTATTTCACAATTATAGGCTGTCTCGTTTAGTGTTAAAGTGTAAAATCGAATGTAAATGCACAAGATCAATTGTGCTTATACCGTGGCAGAGGGGAAATGCTACCGCTAGGCTAGTCCTTATAATAATTAGTCAAAGGTAGTACATTGAATAATATACATAGAACTGCCACCGTGGGCTACTGGTTAAGAGCATTGTGTTCTTGACACGGAGGTCGTGGGTTCGATTCCCACGGGGCCCACCTAGTGATATGTCACTTTGTGGGTTTTTCCACAGTTCGTTAGGACATTGCAGGCCGAATCACCTGATTGTCTGAAAGAAAGATGATTCCGTGCTTCGGATGGCACGTTAAGCCGTTGGTCCCGGCTACTATCTCTCGTGGTAGTAGTCGTTACATAAAACCACGTCAGAGGCCGAAAGGCGGTCTGAAAAATCTCTGACACCAGGGCTTGCCCACTCGATAAGAAGAAGAAGATTTGTAGTATAAGCACCCTAAGGGTGCATTAACTTGACACGAAAACTTTCTTGCTGTGTATCCGCGGCAAGTGTAAACTCTATTTACTATGTTTTTTTTACAAGATAGTGAATGCAAAATTACATAGATACTTTTAAAAGGTGCGTAAAATACTGGTAATTTATATAGATTCCGGTAAAATTACCAGCGACCTTGGGCGGTATTTCTGTTCCTATGTACTTTAAAACAAATAGGTAGCAAGTTTTTTCAAATTGTCAAATTGTTTTTAGGACTTGTAAATCTATAGACGAAAATACGTAACCTTACTATATATTTATACATTTTACTATTATTTTCATAACCTAAATAGTAAAGTCTGTCCGGTGAAGCAGTATGTTTACGCAGCTGTTTCCCCCTCCACGCCTGCTTTCAGCCTCATTCAGTCAGATACTGTTAAATTAAACGCATCTTATTCCCTGGGAAAATATTAAACTAATTTCCTAACAAATCGTAACTTAAACACAACTTTAATTAAACTCCTTGCAGACTCAAGCACAAAAACAGCTAATTAGCAAGAACTGTAGTAAGCTCTAACGAAGAGAAACATTTAAATTTGTTAAATACTTGTAAATTAAAGTAGATTTGCAAGAAGCGAGTTACAGTTTGAGCTGCGAACGCCTCGTCAGTAACCGATGAAATGTGTTAAAAAAAACGAAATGATTTTTTTAAATTTCTTTATTTCAGAATCTGACGTCTCAGTTTACTGCCGCCACGCCAAACTGCTAATTGTTTCTGCAAAATTTCATTGACCTTAATTGGTTAGTATTGAAAACATCACCAGACTTCGTTCGTATACAGCGCGCATTTACGCATTCGGAATAAACTTCTCTTTAGTAAAAATTTTGCATTAGCATATCGTTTGCTAACCTCGTAACTCCATTTTATTTTTCAAATTACATTTTATACAATTTTATTACTAATTTTTGAATGCATCCATGGCACAGCTCTTAAATCCTTTTAAAAAGCCGTTACAATTTTAAATGATAAATAGAAAACCATATAACTCTGAGCTGTCATTTTTCGTGGTGAAGTTTTTTGTGCCTCCTGTAAAATTTGATCTAATGGAGTTACGAGGTCTGACACTTTAGTCGACGATATGCTCACGGCTATATTCCCCGAGGGGGTAGTCAGAGATATTCTGAAACCTCATAACATCCACGTTACACCAGTAGCACCGAAACTCTGTCCAGTGTGACTTGGGGTGAGCCCGTCGCCACATAATGAGGACAGTGGATACAATACATGCCTCGAAATTGAAGCATTTAGGTTTCCTCAGGATGTTTTCCTTCACCGAAAAGCCAGTGGTGTTACAAATCGTACATAAATTCCGAAAACCTTATTGGTACGAGTCGGCTTGAAGGGGATCGTACCATCGCCTCCTGGCTACTGGACCACCACGGCTTTATGTAATCCAATACTACGGGTGCGCGCGCCTGACTGCATTCCCTTGCTCGGCTCCCCTCAAGTTTCCCCAGAAAGTGTGAGGGTAGGTGGGTATCTGGAGTCAGAGAGGGGCGAAGTGGCCGTTCTGTATGTAGAACTATATTCTATTACCTATTCTGTGCTCGTGTTGATGAAGTCGGGGTAAAACTCGAGTACTTTCTAAATTCGTTTACTAAACTTCATGTTTTACTGAGTAGATTGAAGTGACATAACATTTAAAAAAACTTTAAAATTCACAAACAACAAAAAGTTCTGAAAATCAAGTAGGATGGTGACGTATTTTCAATATCGTGGTCGACTATGTAGCCGAGAGTAATTTATCGTCCGTCGGCATTGCGCCTGACAATTTTACGTTCACAAGGATCTGGGGTTTATTGTGGACATAAATATTATTTACACCCACTATCGGGGTCGGCGAAATTAAAGTTTGGGATGCACTGAAGCTGTGTACCCTTTGTTATTTTTTCGGAGACTACGGTATGATTCTTAGGTAACCGATAATACAGGGTGTAAGGGACAGCCCTCCGCAAACTGAAACACTGAACTTAGACCATCAAACTAAACAACTTTCACTATGGAGCCTACCTCAGGAAACGCGAAAAAATCAGCTGTCCCATATAAAACTCAAATGTATGAGAATTCTGTTTTTTTTCTACGTTTCCTGAGGTAGGCCCCATAGTGAAAGTTGTTCAGTTTGATGGTCTAAATTTACCGTTTCATTTTGCGAAGGGCTGTCCACCCTGTATTCCTAGTTTAAATGTTATTTTCAATTATTAAAAATAAAATCTAAACATAATAAATCGTTTATTTACTATTTATACGTAAGACATTGATCGAATTAGGATCAAGTCTTATATGACATGAAACTTTGATTGGCAAGTAAAAAGTACTATTTAGGTACTATTACTACATACTACTGTTACATTTTCTTGAGATTTCAACCAACAAGTTAAAAGAAATCGATGCGACTACCACAATGTAGTATTAGACACTCTTTCTTATACTTTGGTAATGGGAAAAATTTTTCACATCGACCCACTGCTGGGCATAGACCTTCTTACTGTCCCATTGTTAGGCTTTGTCATATCTACTGTGCCATTGTTAGTCTTTGTTATATCTAAAGGTAAGAGCATATCAGGGCGGGCGGCATCGCAGCGGAAAATGCGTACTTCGCAAACTAGAGCGTGCCGGGTAGCACGCCACTGACGGATTCAGGCCTGCCACATACACGCGTATTTATTCCGGAAAGAATGACGATTTCGTCTAAATTTGAAATTCCATTCGGAATTCCGGATGGGGAAAATCCATAGGAAATCCAATTCTGATTCGGAATTCCATATGTGTGTGGCAGGTGTAAGACTAGTAGACGGTCGTTGTAAAAAGATCCGCTTGGTAGCACACTACGACGGACCACATTGGGACGAAGAGGGCCGATTCGCACGGAAATCCGCGCGTATCAAATAGTCTTATAAATTGTCATAGAAGCGCTTTGTATGGATTTTTCCGTTGCGGCCCGCCGCGATACGCATATACAGGGTCCTTTTTAATATGCTGACACTTTTTAAAGGGGATGATCAGACCATCAAACCATCAAACTGAACAACTTTCTCACTGTCACATACATTTGGCTCAAATATAGGATCGCAGTTTTGTATAGAACAGCAGATTTTTTTTTCGCGATTTTGACGACGTTAGTCCCATAAAGAAAGTTGTTCAGTTTGATGGTCTAACTCACCCCCTTAAACGTTTATTTGTATTGTAACACCTTGTATATGCGTCAATAACATAAAATGAAAATTTACGAAACGTTAGGTTTGGTGTGTCCTCAACTCGATTAGTGTTCGATACCTTCTTTATGATGCTGTGTTTCGAACAAAAAACTTTCGCGAATCCATCAATCTGGGTGACATTTAGATCTTTGCGTTGTTTTAACATTTTTTTGTGACCCTGCCAACGGAGTCGCGGGTCACGGGTTCAAATCCCGAAAGGGAGAAATTTATCTATGTATACATACATACTTATAAAACAGTTCCGTGACTGACTGACTGACAGACAACGCACAGCCTAAACACTGAAAATAGAAACAAGAAATTGGGAATATACACCGTGTTCCTGAGGATATGCATAACTTTGGCCTGTTGTTCAGACCATTATAAAATCAACATTAAAATCACGAAAAAAGTAATTATAGAGTCTTTCTTAATATGCTGACGGTTTTTAAAGAGGATGATCAGTCCATCAAACTGAATAACTTTCTCCATGGAACCAACAATGAAACCACGAAAAAAAAAATCTACTGCTTCATACAAATCTGCAAACCTACTCGACTCAAATGTATGGAACAGTAGATTTTATTTTTTTGCGATTTTAGTTTTGGTCCCATACAGAAAGTTGTTCAGTTTGATGGTCTGATCATCCTCTTCAAAAACTGTCAGCATATAAAAAGAACCTATAATTTTTTTTTCCTGATTTCAATGTTGGTCCCATAGTGGAAAATTACCAGTTTAATAGTCTGAACAACAGACCAAAGTTTATGCATATCCTCAGGAACACAGTGTATACAGGGTGAAATCATTAGCATCCTTTTAAACTAGGAGTCTACCCATCAAACTGAACAACTTTTACTATGGAAGGAAACTGACTGATAAACACTGCATAGAAACGTTTAATCCCTTAGTCGCCTCGTACGACACCCACGGGAAGAATTGGGGTGGTACATTTACAGTCGGAACCACACGGCTTACAAACGTATTGCATACAGGGTGTAAATGACAGCCTAGCAAATGCTGAAGCGGTGAATTCAAGCCATCAAACTGAACAACTTTCACTATGGAGGCTCCATCAGGAAACGCGAAAAAAATCTGTACCGACGCAAATGTATGGAGCAGTTGATTTTTTTTCGTTTAGTTTGATGGTCTGAATTCACCGTTTCATACGAGTATCAAAGAAATGAAATGAAATGACGTGTTTTATTTGCATAAAATACAGTTTTAGAAAGTTGTTCATCATTGACTTGACTTGATAGACGTGGTGGCGGTAATTAATAAAGACTTTCAAAATAGCGCGTTCAAATATAGTATTTATAAATAGCCAAGATAAATCCCATTGTACTATAATCTATAATGTCAAGGTCGGACAAAGACACGCGCAAATCTAGTTAAGATATTAACAAACAATAGGTAGAACACAGAAAGTGCACTAGATAGACACCAATAGTTCTTAATTACTAACGCAGACAATGAAAATAAACAACTTTCCCTGAGGAACCTGTTGTATCGAACACGAACACGGACTCTCAATAACCAGTGTTACTTGACTCCAATTTCAGTTTAATTATTCAACGTGTTAATGAATTAACGCAAAACTAGAAAGTAGTTTGTTTGGAATCAAGAGCACAATCGAATTATCATGGTTTCAACACAAGTAATTTTTTTCAAAATATTGAATAACTTGTTTCTAAAATTTAAAATTTACTGAACTCGACCTCAACCCACCGCTCGGGCACTCTGTTCCTACTTACTAGCAAAAGAACATTGTTAAAATGTATCCACAAGCACGTTAGCGCTTTCATTCATTGCTGAAATGATAACAAATCATTTTTGCTTGAAAACTTAAAATGCGAATAACTTTAAATTTTGACTATCAAAATAATGAAATTATTGTTTCAATCTAATTATTTTGTTATAAATCAGTTGGGGTTTATGAGGTTTTGCGCTTATTCATTAACACGTTGTATAACATTGATGTCTTATATTCATATATAACAGAACTAGATAAATAATAATCGCTCCAAATCTAGCTGACAGTAAATATACCAAAACGACTAAGTACATTAATAGAATACGACGTAACTATTAGTGTTAGTTTGCATACTTGATTTGTGTGGATTATTGTCTCAATTCGGACGGTAATTTTTGGTAAAATTTTTGGAGACTTGGAGTCTACAGTATTTATGTCAAGGTAACCACTATAGACTATACTTTAGCGTGCATCCGTCTATACGTGCCTACTGGGCCCACGGGATGAAGTGTCGCTCGCTTCTCCCCCTCATTCTTGAGACGTATGTGCGCACTTCTTCTGGGCACGGCCTAGGTCTGCTGATCCGACCTGATCTTATAATATCTTATCTTATTATGGGGCTGTTAAGCCAGCAACACTGCAACCTAATGGGATTTTTGGACTGATGATAATGAACCTAAAAATAATATTAATTTTATTTTGGATTAAATGACGCATATTCCATTAAATAAAAAACGACGCAAATAAATGTCCTGCGGTTTTCTGATTAAAGTATCCCTTCTGTGTTATCGTTATTGTGTACAAGGACATTACTTATGCCATCATAAAGCTCTGTTCACACACCATAAACTTTATAAGTCTATAAAAGATAACTTTACTAGCTAAGGCTGGATTATCTTTTACGATGACAATGTAAAAATTATGTCGAAAGTTAGTGTTTCTTGAATCATTGATGATTTTAGATCAGATAAACTGTTTTTTTATGTAAGTACGTTCAGTGTGTCTAGTATGACTTTTCTAAACGCGCGCGACGCGCCTTCGTTGCATCGAAAATAACCCGTTCCCGCGCTTTTCGGAGAGCGAAAACCGCGCTTGCCGCGACTTGTATGTATGGAAAAAGGCCGAGTCGCGCGCAAGTAGAGAAATCATGCTAGAGGGCCTGGAGTGCAATTTTTGAACATCACGCGTTCAAATCAGCAGTAGAAAGATGCATAAACTCAGTAGTAATTTTTACATTTTCTACTGCTGATCACAACGTGTGATGTTAAAAAATCGCACTCCAGCCCCTCTAGTATAGTTTATCTATTCGCGCGCGACGCGTTTTCGCTGCATACAAAAAGACCTCTTCCCGCTTTTTTTAGAGAGCGAAAACCGCGCTTGCTGGCTACATTAGCCCAGTAAAGATACTCTACTCTAGTATGGCTAATGGAAAAAATTCAAACTGCTGTTTTTCTTTTTTAAACTATTGATTATAATTAAATCAAACTAAACATTTTCTGAATAATTGTGGAAATAAATAAAGTTAAAAAGAATCATTAAAAATCTATAATAAATAGATCGCAATTACAAGAAATTACGAACTATTTAATACAGTGTATACCTACTATAAACTCATAAATAACAAAACAAAAAAAAAAGAAAGAAAAGTGATGATATAATAAATAAAAGTAAATTTTAGTATATACTAAAAACTAATATACGTTTTTTTGATTCTTTAATAAATGGCATGGCATATGCTCACGACTATATTCCCCGAGGGGGTAGTAGAAAAAAATTCTTGTAATAAATTATTTCCTTGTACAGTACGACCAGGAAAATAATTAACCTCGTCAATCTTAGTTTGCGCAGGCGCGAAAACAATTAGCCAATCCTGGCAAAGGAATGAAGGTCTTGATTCCCCGGTCCCATCCTGATTGGTCAATATAATTTAGAGCGCTATTAAAATTTGTCAACTGCACAGCACAGGTAGATTCGGGGGAACCTTTGACTATTTATATGTGGACTGGTTACGCGTGTAATTCTACTAACAAACATTTCTGCCACTTTTTGCGGGGGGCGAGGTAACATGAAATCTGCAACTTTAGTCTCGTGTGAACCCCAAACGTTCTAAGTTATTATTTCGCAATTATAGGCTGTCTCGTTTAGTGATAAGGTGTAAAATTGAATGTAAATGCACAAGATCAATTGTGTATATACCGTGCCAGAGGGGAAATGCTACCGCAAGGCTAGTCCTCATAATAATTAGTCAAAAAATTATGAAATCGGGTACTACTGTAACATTCATTAGAGAAGTTCCTATATTTCTTGTATAGTTGATCGCCTTTAGTGGAAACTAATCACACGCCAAAGGTGCACTCTGATTACGAGATCAATTTTGCCCAAGAAGATTAAAAACTTACATAACTATAGAGTGCATTACAAAAATTTGTTGTCACTGATATTTCCCATCTCTTTCTTTAGGGTGACAATACGCTGTCGATGGCAACTCCATGTAAAGAGAAAAATAATGAGATGTGAAATATCGTTTTGCTAATTTTGGTACGGAACACTAAAAGGAAAAATAATGATAAAAGGTTCGAGGTCTGTATATTGTAAAGTTACACAGAACTGAGGGTCGGTCTGACAAACAAGATTAAAACTTTCAACCGCAGTTCTGATTGATCGGATGTTGCGATCGGCCCATCAGGAAAATTCATTAAATTTTTCATTTTCATATTAATTGATTTCATAAAATAATTTTTTAACGCTGAAATAATGGACGCTGTAGGTGTAGTGCAAACAGAGCTGGAAAAAAATTGAAAACTTAAACTGTAAAAATGTAAAAATTGAAATCGAAATCACGAAAAAAAAATCTGATGTTCCATACTAAACTACAAATCTACTCGGGCTAAATGTATGGGACAGCAGATTTTTTTTTCGCGATTTTGATGTTGGTCCCATAGTGAAAGTTGTTCGGTTTGATGACAACCCCCTTCAAAGTAATAAATGTTAATTTTTACTTTTGTAACACCCAGTTTAGTCGAATCTAATTAAAATTAGTGCATTGGTTTCACTGATATTACTAAGATAAAAGCCTTCTAGAAGATACAATTTTTATTGAAATTTTTTACATGTTTTTAGATTGTCTTTTTGTCTCTAAATGGTGCCGATTACTGTTTAAAAGTCCCTTTCATAATTACTTTCCACCCCTCCTAACAAAACTCCGTAAAATAACTGGGCTAAATCTCGAGGACTCTAGACACTGGTGTAAGACACTCGTGTACACAATATGCCAGTGTGCAGCACGGTAGGTAATCCCTCAAAAGGACCGTATCAGCTTCGAAACAAAGACGGTAAACTAGAGCCTGTGGAGGTTACCTAGCTGACTCTATGAAACCTTTCATACGACGCACTTCGCTCTTTAGTATTGGTGCAAGTTGTAAGCTGACAGCTTGTCAAACCAGAGAAAGAGTCTCTCTAACGCTTAGGTTAATTAGAACCAGAAGACATTCTGAAGTGCAATTTGGAATTTCCTACGTCATAATTTGTATTCGAAAATGACATAAACAGTCTGGTGTTTATGCAAATGCATAAAATCCATGCTCCAGCTCACTTTCGGTCAAAATTTTGGAAGTGTGATTCAAAAATAGCACTTGTATTCTGAAGGCACGAGAGGTAGACATTACATCTTTGTTAGTAGATTTATTCTATAGATGCTTATTGTTGATAATTGGGTGTAGGCCATAGTAGGCCCTTAGGAACCTTAGGGACTACGAGGCAAGTTGAGAAGCGGAGATTCAGTTCATTCAGTGAGAAGAAATGTTAGATTTGGGTCTGGTTTTTTGAGGACGGGTCTTGTTGGATATTGGTGGTCAAGGATTAAATTTATAACTCCAGTGCTTTTTAAATTTGAATAGCTTTTGTTGTAACTTTAGAGCAACATTGGTTGTTGTTGTTGAGTTCTTCTTCCTTTCGGAAATTTGCATTCTCTCAATGTCGACCTTAAGTGATATTTGGAAGTATCGTCGTATAGATAGTGGTGTATCAAAGATTTTTTTATGAACCAAAACTCATTAAAGTTAGTACAAACACGTAAGCGTCCGCGAACTGAATCGCCGCGCGACTTTCATCCAGTCCGTTAAAATTTAAGCAACGCTATCAACTTCTCCCTCACACCACTTGACAGACAGTGTGGAATAAAAGTGCGGACACCCACGGGGAGAAATAATACAACGCGCCCTCAGCCATTGATGCGTCTGACGTATCGTACCGATGGAAAAACGAATCTCACTGAATAATTATGTATAGAACAGACAACGCGAACAAAATCTGTGCGCCTCGATCAGCAGTGCGGGGCGCGCACTGGGAGTGTCACGCCGCGGCGAGCGCCTGGTACAGGCTAAGTAAACATATGCCATTTGGCATGTACGAATGTTACTAACAATTCAGTCTGGGTGTCTCCTCTAGTACCTCAATGATCTGACAGAAAATGTTACACATTTCTACCCGACTGCGCCAGAATAGGATAGGATAGAGATAAGAGGAATTTTGGTAACCAGCGACTGCAAGGCTGATTCAGTATTCGTAGGGTGTAGAGCATCTCTGTGTATTTGGTGTATTTTTTCAAAACAAATTTACGCAAAATGTTATTCTATATTTTGCTTATTATGCTCTGACAGCAACTTAATTTTACACCCTATAGAAATTTAAAATTTCGGCAACTGTGTTCTAGTTCTAGAAGAAAATAATGGAAACGCAAAGAAGTGTGGAAGTAATAAATACACTTTACACAGCCTATAAAGCGTAATAGTCTAATAGCCCTATTTCTGACTTTGAGCGCAGATATCTCGAGACAGAAGCATTATACCGATTTAGTTTCTATGGGAGTTTTGTTCCACTGGACAAGACCTATCAAACGACATCGTACTCACCAAAATTGTTTTCTTCATAACTACTACATTCTGTTCTGTTCTGTCTTTGGGTTACTGTTAGTTGTCTGTCTTCATGCCAAATTTCGATTCAATAGGTGCAAAACAAAAATGAGCGAGTTATTGAGGCGGGGGCATACATGCAGACAGAATGGACGAAAGTATAAGGGTTCCTTGTTTGACTACGGAACCCTAAAAAGGGCTTCAAGTTCATATATTGAATACATTATTTTTATTCTGCCCAGTAATAAAATGTGTAATATTTCAGGACGTACCAACGTAACACGTACACCGAACTAAGCAAGTACATTAACCCCTAGATGACGCCGGGCTCCCACAGGAGCGGCGTTACACAAGTAGTGTTCGAGACACTATGCATACTAAATGAGACTACTTTGGGGCAAGTGTAAAGCGAATTTCAAGCGATGTACTAGACATACCAAATAATATTATAATTTTGATACTATTTTGATATGGAGCTTTGACGAAATTGAAGTAATTGGCATCCAATCGTACTAATATTATTAATCTAAATGTTTGTGTCAGCTGATGGGCAAACTTACATCTTTAGAAAAAACATGAGCTAAATTGAGTCGAGGACCGTAGTAAGTGGTAAGGTGAGCTAGCCCCTCTCTCCTCTCGCCACGTCAATCCATCCCGAAACATAAATACAACTACATTCTTAAACAGAAAGTTGGTAGTTGTAGCTATGTTTCCGATCACACCGAAATGGATTACGGTTATAAGTTATGCATGATGTTCATAGGAAATTGGTTATTTAATTTTCTATATACACGCCGCCAATTATATGTGTACATGTACAAAGCAATTACCATATACTAATTATCATCATTCTCTTGCCCATTTCCCATTATTCGGGGTCGGCGCAATATGTCATCCTCTTCCATTCATCTCTCTTACCTGTCGTTTCAGCACTCACTCCTTTCTTACGCATATCATCTTTCACACAATCCATCCATCTTTTCTTCTACCTTCCTCTCCTACCGCAGTCATCCACATTCATACTTAACACCCGTCTCGTAATATTACACTCGTCTCTCCGCATTACATGCCCATACCACGATAATCTATTACCCTGCAATTACTTATTCCTTATTTTCCATTCTAGTTACACCACACATCCATCTCATCATTCTCATCTCAGCTGCATGCATACCATATACTAATACGGGGTAAAATTGAAACGATGGGCATCCTTTTAAACAAAGACTTCAAACCTATCAAACTGATCAACTTTTACTATGGAGCAAACCTGAAATCGCAAATTACTTTTAAAAGGATGCCAATCAATTTCCAATATCACCCTGTATAATGTAGACAAATGTTTATAATTACATTACAAAAAAGATGTAATTCGTTGTTTTATCTCATATATTACAGCAATATCTAAAGCTACATACAAGAAGGCTAGAAGATGCTGAAAGTGTACATTGTAATATTTATTTTCGCTTACGACCTAAGTTAACGAGATCTGACATCACACCGGCGTCATTTCTGTGGGCAATCCCCAAAAATGCTATGACAAATAAAAGTGTTTGCCTCTCATTAGGTTAAAAGCTTTCCCACTGTACATGGCAAGACACTTAAATCGAGGTCGGGAAGGTATACATACTTGGATATCGATACATGTGTGAGTTTGAGACTTATGGTGTGTTGATAAAGTGTATAGTCTATTAATTGTGTTGGCTAGGTTATGTGTACGTCATAGATATTGTTACAGTCAAAACTCATATCCGGTCAGAACCACTTTTGATTGTAAAAATCAGGCAAAAGCGGTTTTGACCGATGCCCTTAGTCATAATTATATTTTCGAGTAAACATTAGCAACATTTTGTGTTTACTTTCTTTTGTTTATTCTTGGCATTTGTTATATCAAGAATTGTTATTTAAGAATGATTATTATTATAGTCCATCGAACTATTATTATGAAATGACATGGTATTCCCTCTTAAAACTATACCAAACCAAAGTGAATGTAATAATAGTGAGGGCGCTCGACGGTCGCGACAGGCCTATCGTGCGCGGGGTACGGGGCGCGGGAGGAGCGCGTCTCCGCCCGCTCTCGCACGCACCACAATGGTTCGAACTGGTTGTATTGTTTACGGATGTGATTCCACATTGAATCAAAATAAAGATTTGTTGGAAATAAGGTGGTTTGAAACATTTTTAACGTGATTTGAAACTTTGTTATTTTTACTGGAGATATCGTTTGAAACTGCAGGTAATACTATAAATAGGTAAGCTACGCTGCTACATAATTGTTTTTGTACATAATACAAGTTATTAATTGAAAAATAATGTGTTTTTCTTACAAAACCTTGAATTAAAAACGTAAATAATATTCATAACAAAAATAAATACCTAGGTAGACATTATGATCACTACAAATTAATAAAATATTAAACGATTAGACTTGATTGATTGATCATATTGATTGTCTTACATTTATTTCATATCCCCTAAACATGATTTTAACAACCGTTAGCATGGCCGCCATCTTGCCGTGTCGCCGGCTCGTCGCGTGGTAGAAGTCTTAGAAGCGCCCCTACTATAAACTTATATGTACTTTGACCAAATTAAACGCTTAAGAGGATTGTGAAGCTAACAGTCTCCATACAAAAAATACGAAGTCAATCCTTTCATTGAAACTTTGTTCATAAAATTTTTCAATGAGCTCTGAAAAACTGCTGTCTCCAGCTCTATTTCAAAAACTAAACCTTTATAAAATCTGAAAAAAAAATCCTGATCATTAGAAATAAGGTGTAGACGGCGGGAAAAATTATCAGATTGCCACTTACTTGGATTGTTTAACAAAAAAAAACACCTATTTTTGACTTTGAGCGCAGATATCTCGAGACAGAAGCGTTACAGCGATTTAGTTTCTATGGGATTTTTGTCCCATTGGACAAGACCTATGAAACAACACCTCACTCGGTCTATATAAAAACCTTTTTTTTCGTTAAAAAACGTCGTAAGCGAAAAACTAAATTTCTTCATAAATGTAGTACCTAGTTATAAAAAAAAGATTTTTTTTTCATTGAGTCATAATATAAAATAGACTAATCTTCAATAATCTAAAATCTATTACTGCTATGTTTAGATTATGATAATCTGCTAGTACTTCAGATAATATGTGGGTCGGTACTTAACTCGATAAAAAAACTAAGAAAGTGCGAGTCGGACTCCAGCACCGAGGATTCTGTATGGGTTGTCACCCGTATTATATTATAGTAGTACCTATCGTAAGTACTATACAGGGTCTAACTTAATATGCTGACAGTTTTTTAAGAGGATGATCAGACCATCAAACTGATCAACTTTCTCTATGGGACCAATGTCGAAATCGCAAAAAAGAAATCAGCTGTCCCATACAATTGGGTCGAGTAAGATTTCAGTTTAGTACGGAACAGCTGATTTTATTTTCGCGATTTCGAAAGTTGTTCAGTTTGATGGTCTGATCATCCTCTTAAAAAGTGTCAGCATATTAAAGAAGGACCCTATATTGTCAATCGTACTATACAGTGTGTAAGGAAAAGTATAATTAACCTTTAAACCACATACTCTACCCATGAAACAAAACAACTTTTACTATGGGAGCAAACCTGCTAGAGCAAAAAAAAATCAGCTGTCTCAGACATTTTAGTCGAGTAGTTAGGTACCTATTGCATTTTAGTGGAACCTATGGAACAGCAGATTTTTTCTTTGCTCTGACAGGTTTGCTCCGATAGTAAAAGTTGTTCAGTTTGATGGGTAGAGTATGTGGTTTAAAGGTTAATGATACTTGTCCTTACACACTGTATAATATTGAGAAGAGATATAATATGAAAAATACTATATTTTTCGCTCATTCAACTGTCGCATATGATAAAAATTTATTTAGTTTTTGTTGTTTGTCAAATCTAAGGAAAAACACGATAGCACAAATTTCTTGAATGGAAATAAGTAGGTACCTATCTGATTTATTTTAGTCAATTCCTGCAAAATCAGGTTTTACTACATAGTTTATAAGTACCGTACTATAAAACAAACAGCCTCTTTCTAAGTCCGTATATTGTAACGGGAAACTACGGAACCCTACACTGCGCGTGGCCCGACACCCACTTGGTCGGTTTTTATAACTTTTTATTGTTGTTTGTTAGCAAATTCACCATAATAACACATAATCAGTGAAAATAGCAATCAGCTACACCTTTTATGGTACAAAAGATACAGCCATACATACTTAGGACAGACCGGCAGACGGACAGACAGGCAAACGGACGGCCGTAGGCTTAGTAATAGGGTCCTGTAGGCAGCCTTTGGGTACAGAACCCTAATAATAGGGTTCAATTGTGTACCGTACCCTTCAGGTACGAAAAATACTGCTCGATGCAATCTTAATCAAGTGTTTATTTATTTAGGAACTTGATAAATGTTTCACAACTCAATTGTACCCCAGAGTTTACCCATATCTTCTGTGTTGAAATAAATCACCTACCTACAAACTTTTGTATTAGAAAGATTTTACCTTACAATAAAATCAATATTGTGATCCTGAAGCCCTCTCTGGATTTGTGAGATAGATAGTGTGCAAAAATGCAGTAAAATCCAATAGATTTTACTGCATTTTTGCCTTAAAAGCCCATTATTTGACCGCTTCCGTCGTAATTTTCCTAGATTTCATAAATAGAACACTTAACGATAACTTACGCTTGTCACTTTCCCGCCATTCGCCAGCGTGCTCATTTGGCTCTGGCGCCATTTTGTTCATTGCGACTCACCAGCACGTCTAGCATGATTTCTCTACTTGCGCGCGAGTCGGCTTTTTCCCATACTACAAGGCGAACCGGTTATTTTCTATGCAGCGAAGGCGCGTCGCGCGCGTGTAGAGAAATCATACTAGACGTGCTGGTGGCCTTAAATAGGTCCAGAGAGGGCTTCAGGATCACAATAGTTTCAATCTAATTATGTTGTTATAAATCAGTTAGGGTGTATGAGGTTTTGCGCTTATTCATTAACACGTTGTATAGGGTCCAACTTAATATGCTGACACTTTTTTAAGAGGATGATCAGACCGTCAAGCTGAACAACTTTCTCTATTGGATCAACATCAAAATCGCGAAAAAAAAATCTGCTGTCCCATACATTTGGCTCGAGTAGGTTTGCAGTTTAGTATGGAATCACAGTTTTTTTTTTCGCGATTTCGATATTGGTGCCATAGAGAAAGTTGTTTGACGGTCTGATCATCCCCTTAAAAAAGTGTCAGCGTATTAAGAAGGACCCTGTGTACATCCTAAAAAGAAAAGAGGAGGAAAATATTGAATGACTAAAGAAAACTTCTTACCAGATCGAAATTGACTGGAACGCCACCAAAATTAACCTACACTTAAATGTATTCCTACTAACATAGAATAAGAACATACTAACAATGAGTCCTTGTTACTTGAATAAATAAATATTATTATTATTATTATCTCTGAAAGGTATTTCACGGGCCGTAGCCCGGACCTTTGGAAGGCTTGCGTGGGGACACAGATCCAACACGTAGAGGCCCCTTTGAGACACTTTTATCTAAATGTGAGGGGATGCACCTAGCGTGGTCTATATCCGAATACATTATGCAAATGCACCAGAAGACAAACCACGTTCGGTGCAGAGACTATTGCAGAAAGGATAGAAAATTACTCGGGTTATGGGGGTGAACTGCGTGGACCGGGAAATCTGGGTTATTGCGGAGAGACTCGGGACGCCTGCCGTAACAAATGTCTCTAGTTTGTCAAAAATGGCAGACGGTGACTTGCCAACTCATTTAATGGGCCCCCCAAAAACGCCGCTCGCAAGGAGCGACAAGGCGGCAACATCTAGTGAGCGGCTAAGGTTGTAGAGAGGTGAGTCTGCGGGCGCCGGTTCCCGGTGCTAAGTGCACCAGTCAGCAGGTCCCGGCGTTATGACATTTTACACTTCCAACCTGGAGCATAGGTTCCGCTCTTGCAACTCCACTCCTGGCCGGCCGGTTAAGGCAAGACAGGAGGCGAGGGCCAAATCAATCCGGGCCCTCTGGAGAATCGGGTCCGTGGTGTCGCCACTCACCAACAGTTCGCCACAAGCTGCCCTGCGGGCTTATTATTATTATCTCTTACGGTATTTCACGGGCCCATAGCCCGGACTTTTGGAAGGCTTGCGTGGGGACACAGGTCCAACACGTAGAGGCCCCTTTGAGACACTTTTATCTAAATGTGAGGGGATGCACCAAGCGTAGTCTATATCCGAATACATTATGCAAATGCACCAGAAGACAAACCACGTTCGGTGCAGAGACTATTGCAGAAAGGATAGAAAATTACTTGGGTTATGGGGGTGAACTGGGTGGACCGGGAAATCTGGGTTATTGCGGAGAGACTCGGGACGCCTGCCGTAACAAATGTCTCTAGTTTGTCAAAAATGGCAGACGGCGACTTGCCAACTCATTTAATGGGCCCCCCAAAAACGCCGCTCGCAAGGAGCGACAAGGCTCGCAAGGAGCGACAAGGTTATTATTATTATTATTATTAAAATTAGTCGCACTGCAAGTTTGATTAAGCTGCAATTGGCCTAAAGACCCGGTCATTAAACCGCATAGAACGATTAGTCGGTACATTTTGAATAACTCGTTTCACACGTGTTGCAAACTGTATTAGTGGATACAAACTGAATTTTGAAACAAATGCGTTATCTTTATATGCTATAAGATTAATTTTTATCTATGTATATATACCAAAACCTTTCTCCTTAGTTATAGCCACTACGTTCAAACTATGAACAAAAAATCTATTTTTGGAAAATTACGACATACCTAATGAGATCATTTTTGGGCAGACGATATTACCCTGTTTCCCTCTCTCTTTTCGCTCTACGTTGTGCTTGTAGTGAAAATTACGTGTTTTACTTAATGTCTATACTTACTCAATTTTTCAAATACCAACGAAATTGTAAGCCTATTTTCAATTTCAGAAACAGAGATTTTGAAACACTTCCTTTGACTTATTCTTAGAATAGCTTTAGTAACGTCCGAGATATGTCGAATAGTATATCTTTCTGAAAAATAAATAATATTCGCAAATCAGAATTGGCCAGAAAGCTTTATAGGTATCGCAAAATCTTTTCGTCCTTATTTTGAATGAAGTATATGTATCTAATATTTTAAGTGAGCAATTCATGTTCTTTGGATGAAAAATTTGGGAGACATTTTCTAGATAAGTGCCATCCCTGAGAAAATTCGTTTTCCACAAAAAAAGGTTAGGTCGCCCAGGTACTATACTAACAGCTTAGCATCAGCATATGCTCACGACTATATTCCCCGAGGAGGTAGTCAGAGTTATTCTGAAACCTCAGAACATCCACGTTTCACCAGTAGTACCGAAAATCTGTCCAGTGTGACGGGTAATGGACAGTGGGTACAATACATGCCTCGAAATTGAAGCATGCAGGTTTCCTCACGATGTTTTCTTTCAACGAAAAGCCAGTGGTGTTAAAAATCGTACATAAATTCCGAAAAACTCATTGGTACGAGTCGGTATGGACTTGGATCGAACCATCGCCTCCTGCGCGGCAGGCAAGGTCACTTGCCACTGGATCACCACAGCTATATAACATTTAGTCGGGGAAATCTACGGATTTTTGTATGGACTAGGTTGCATTAATTGCACTTTTGGTGAAAATTTGGAATATAGTAGATACATACCTTAAAAACATAAATTCTTAATAATCCCCGATTGTTCATGTTGTATTATTGAATAATAAAGACATTTACAAAACATTAAATTTAGGTATGAACAAAAAATGGAAAACTGGTGATTTTGTACAGGATGGCTTCGTTCAATACGTTTTACTTATAACAATAATAATCCACGGTTAATATCGTTAATTTGGGTAGATATTTAATATTTTGTAAGTCTTCAAAAATTATAACCTCAAAACTAAATTATTTACCGTTTGTTTTTACACATTAAATTTGCCTTTTGATAATTAACTGTCTCTATTGCTGGTATGCTGGTCGACATATTTTTAGAAATAAGCTTGCCATTTGGACATTAATATCGATTTTAAGGTTTTTCTCAGGTTCCTAAGCCTATATAACCACGAAATCTCGACAAAAATGTTATAAACTAACAGTAATATTATTTCAAACACAATTTACTAAAGTGTCTTTAATGCAATCTCAAACCTTATTTTTCCTAGACTAATTCTAACAGTTTAACTATTTAAATATCTTATTTTTCTTTAACTAACAATGTGGTTCTTCGAGAGAGAAACTCTCCCATCCAATTTTAATAGACCTGAATTAACATCTTGTCTAAGCACTACGACCTTTATAGGACCATTATACGACCAATTATGCCCAAAATGTCAAACGTTTTAACTTTTTAGTTTAACATTGTTTTTTAAATCTTCCAATCTAAGCTAATTAATCACTCTAAGGAGCTTCAAAATAGAAATATCCGAAACAATATACGACAATAGGACCACTTATTGTACATTTAAATTAGTTTACAACAATCTAAGTTTACTACAGTTTAGTACACACGGCGACACATCAAGCTATACAAAACCAACATAAGCTGGCCGCGGGACGTTATACGTTACTCGACCTACACGCGGCCAGCTTATTTTGGTTTTGTATAGCTTGACGTGTCGCCGTGTGTACATTTTTGATCCGAATGTAAACGTGCCGATGCATGCCGGTCGGTTTATAGTGTTTTATAAATTACAAATTAAAAAAACCCCCAAACGCCAAAAACAATAAACATTTAAAAAGTAAAAATAATTCGGTCACCTATTATTATTGATGATTTTGATTTTTTTATTGATATTTTTGATTTTTGAACTATTTTTTACTATTTAAATGTTTGTTTTTGGCGTTGGGGGTTTTATAAATTTTTAGTTTAATGTTAAGTATTTCATAAATTTTAAAGTTACATGAAAATTACTGAACCGATTTTCATGAAACAAAGCTAAGAACACTCGCAAAAATTAGCTTTCTATTTAAAGAAACCGCATTGAAATCGGTCCACTCGCTTGGGCGCTACGATACCACAGACAGACAGACCGACATAGGCGTCAAACTTACAACACCCTTTTTTTGCGTCGGGGATTAAAAATGCATAAGATCTGCATTAGGGCATAACTGCAATAATTACTAAACTATAAACAAAAGAAATATGGACCCGGATAACATGCCCGAGGACTTCCACAAAGTAGATTAACCCTTTGAAAGCCCTGAATATAAAGTTACTTACAAGTTTAGTTCATAGTACCTACATTTATTTATACAGGGTGTTAGGGTAAACAGTTGTATTACTTTAAGGGGTGATTATAGCCGTGGTGGTCCAGTGGCGAGTAACCTTGCCTGCCATGCAGGAGGCGATGGTTCGATCCCCGTCCAGGCCGACTCGTACTAATGAGTGTTCGGAATTTTTGTGCGATTTGTAACACCACTGGCTTTTCGGTGAAGGAAAACGTCGTGAGGAAACCTGCATGCTTCAATTTCGAGGCATGTACAATACATGCAGGTTTCCTCACGACGTTTTCCTTCACCGAAAAGCCAGTGGTGTTACAAATCGCACAAAAATTCCGAACACTCATTAGTACGAGTCGGCCTGGATGGGGATCGAAGCCGACTCGTACTAATGAGTTTTTCGAATTTGTATATGATTTGTAATTTTTAATACAACGGGCTTTTTGGTGAAGGAAAACATCGTGAGGAAACCTGCATGCTTCAATTTCGAGGCATGTATTGTACCCACTGTCCATTATAAGTGGCGACGGGCTCACCCCCCGTCACACTGGACAGAGTTTCGGTACTACTGGTGAAACGTGGATGTTCTGAGGTTTCAGAATATCTCTGACTACCCCCTCGGGAAATATAGTCGTGAGCATATGCGTATGTACCCATGATACTAATCAACTTTCCCTAAAAAATACGTAGGATATTGGAAAAAAATTGTTCGTCTTTTCATAAAACGTTTGACCAGCTGATTGCATATAGTATGCAAATATTTTTTTGAGAATTTCCTATAGTTTTCTTAGGGAAAGTTGACCAGTATCATGGGTACAATCACCCCTTAAAGTAATGCAACTGTTTACCCTTACACCCTGTATATTCATATTGGGTATAATATTCTGCGAGGATTCTAGATCAGTATGCGATGCAAATTTCAGGGGAATTCGTTAAAACTTGTTCCAGCGATGGTGATTTCCTGGCTTCACTGCAGAATAAAAAAAATGTAAAAATTAATTGAATAAATGAAAATGAAATATAAAAAAAATTAATGATTAATTAAATTAATTAATTAATGTCTTGTTTGTGTATCTTTGATATTGATGACGCTTGTGCTGACCACTATGTTTTTGTTATTACTCTGAATGTTTTTATTAAATAAATACATTGTAATAATTTTATATTAATTAAATTATTTTGAATATTTATGCAATAAAAAATAAGTAATTTGCTGATTGAAAACCCATAAAGATAAATTAAATTTTCTTAAAAAAAGGTTTCTTATTGTATTGTTTGATTTACATAAACATATTATTATCACCTGCACGTCTAGTATTATTTCTCTACACGCGCGCGACGTGCCATCACTGCATAGAAAATAACCTGTTCCCGCGCGTTTTTACGATTTGTAGTATGGAAAAAGCCAAGTCGTGCGCAAGTAGAGAAATCATGCTAGATGTGCAGATAGACGTCCACTGCTGGATAAAGGCCTCCCCAAGAATCTCCAAAACGACCGGTCATGCGCTGCCTTTGCCTTCACCAGGTCGTCAGTCCAACTTATGGGGGGCCTACCCCCGGGACGCGGCTGCCACTCGAAAACTCTTCGGCTCCATTTGATTTATATGGAGAAAAAAATTAATCGTTTTTATTAGACTATTAGTATTTCATAACATACTGACGGCTTTTAGGAGGGCGATTACACCATCAAACTGAATAACTTTCTCTTAAGGACCAACATCAAAATAACTGAAAAAATTAGCTGTCCCATATATTTTGGTCGAGTTTGCAGTTTAATATGAAAAAGAAAAAAAAAGTGTTTGTATATATGCTCACGACTATATTTCCCGAGGGGGTAGTCAGAGATGTTCTGAAACCTCAGAGCATCCACGTTTCACCAGTAGTACCGAAACTCTGTCCAGTGTGACGGGGGGTGAGCCCGTCGCCACTTATAATGGACAGTGGGTACAATACATGCCTCGAAATTATGCAGGTTTCCTCACGATGTTTTCCTTCACCGAAAAGCCAGAAAGTGTTTGTCGCAGAGGTAATTTCATATTTCATAAGTAAGACGGTACGCGAATCCGCGAGTTTCCAACTAGTCAAATTAACAACTCTTTATCAAACATCAAAACGCGTGCATTTTATAAAATAGTGTAATAAAAATTTTATAGTGCCGTCATTGTTTTTCTTAGTCGTTTTGATACTTTTTATAGTTTATCCAGTTATTAAAAATAGTATTCAAGCAATAGCATTACTGAAAATGCGAGTTTAGCGTTATTTTCAAACGGTTTATTTACTGAGCAGTTAAAACTAAAATAAAAATATTTTATGTAGTCAACTCCCCAAGTCAAGTTGGGATAGGAATAAACTATTATGATAGTTTAACCAAGCACTGTCAGTTCGTATATTCAAATGTAGAATTTACCAACTAAACGGAAGCGGAAGCTTTTGACTGAAATTGATTTATCTAATTTCATACATATTAGCCACTATACAGGGTGTTACAAAAATACCCCTAAAGAAAAAAAGGTGTTGAAGGGTCCCTTGTAAAGAGTCTATTGACAATGTATGACAACCGTAGTGTAAGATAATTATTTATCGAAAAATTAACTATCGATAATAAAAAAATTAAATCGGCATCGTAGAAGCGCAGCACTATTTTAAGTTCATTAACCTTACCAGGAGTAATTACCCGCTACCTCTTACTAAAATGTTACCTCCTTTTCCTACCTCCTGGTACTACCAGGCTAGTACCAGGAGCTAACTAAAATGTTTCTTAACTAAATAGTTTGTATTAAACTAAATTAGCTATTGAACTTTGAACTTAAATGACCTATTGTTTACGTGAGAAATGGTGAAGTTTTAGGCAGAGTATGTAGGTATCTTCCATATTTTACCTGCCATAATTTAATTTTTAAAATATCACGACTCAATCAAATAGGTAACATTCTAGCATCAATCTACTCACCACTTATTCTTTTTCGTGGAGAACACGTGATATCCGGGACTCAAACTGTCTCTTCGGGCGATCTCAATTCAACACACACACACAACTTCACATTTTACACAACCAACTTTTCTTCTTCTTATCGTGTGGGCAGCAAACTCTAACACCAGGGGGTGTTAGAGTTTTATTTAAACTGCCTACGCCTTACTTGCTCTAACACCTCTTGACCTGCCCGGGTTCGACAGTGCTCGGGCGTCCACTGCCACTGGATCGATGAAATGATCCGGTAGAATGCAAGCGTCTTGCCGTATCCAGGAAGCATTGGTATGATGGTAACCGTCGCTGTTCAGCAGGTGGCCTGCCATCGATAAACCGTTGACGATACAGTTCGCGGGCACGATTTAAATTACTATCCTCATGGCCTACACATAGTATCATATCGTAATATTCCATGTTAGAATACCTACTGAGCCATTTTCTCAAATTACGACAAAGCATCAATCAAATCAAAACAAAACAATCAAGCGAAAGATTAATGATCGACTGATTGATATGAAAGTGCAACCAGGGTTGCCAAATACTGTTTCTTACATTTCCTCATTTTTTTTTCCTCTAGGATGATACGTTTTGTTCCCTAAGGTTTATTTAACGGAAATACACAAATAAATAGGTAAAAGAAAAAATTCGAACCCGAATTTAATATTACACAAAATGACAGCTACCTAAAGATTTATCTACACGTGATATACCCTATGACACTCCCCGGATCAGTACGACACTAACTTGGTAACTGGTATTACGTAAAGAATAGTTGTATTGTATTGTATTTGTCCAAATAATGTCCCTAAATTTACCCATTGTGATTAAATTTTTCCCAGTGATTCTATTCATAGAACGGAATTATTCCCCAAAATTGTGGAAAAATCCCCAATCCGGCAACACTGAGTGCAAATTTCAAAGAAACCCCGACAAGGCGGCGCGGCGATATCTAAAGGTAGGTATATCGGTAGCGGTAGCCATATTGGTCATCAATCAGCCAATAAGAGCGTAGGAAGTCGCCCGCTGTTTGCGCGCGAAAGGAACTACCATCGTAGTCCCGGGGTTGGCAACCATTTCACCCTGTGTCGTCGCAGGCGCCGTCTTATTTTTTTTTCATTACATTATTTGCACATTATTCACATACTCGGCAAATCAGTCGGTAAATACCTACATCATAGATTTCCAATTAAGTGCATTAGTTTTATTTTTCTGCAGTCCTTTTTTATGTTACCCATTATTGATAATAGGTAGGTAGGTATTTGTTGAAAGAAATATTAAAAAATAGGGAGTGCCTCCGCTGTTGGAGCGCTGGCAACCAAAAATAACGCCATTGGGAACAAGCGATAGGTAATACTGCCGGCAGCCAAGATTTTAAACAACGGCTGCCACGGCCGGCACCAAAAATGGCGGCCGCTGACGGGGGGCTTGTAGGATTCTGCTATTGCTGGCATCCAAAACAGCCGCGCCGGCAGCTAGCTCGCACTGATATGGTTAATAATGGTTAAAAAATAATAACTGATTATTGTCTTTTTACGTAGGTACTTGCAAGACTTTTACGAATAATTAATAGATATTTAGTGATAATCTTGCAGTCATAATGTGCCCGTTTTTTGGAACGAGAATTAAAAACAACATTTTCAAAAAATGTTGTGCATCAATGTCACATAGAGAAATGATCACCTATCTTTGTCTTACAATTAGGGTCCCGTCACAAACAAATATGAAGCTTGAAATCCCTGTATCTCTCCTCTCCTCTAGTCTCCTAGTACTAGTAGTTTACACACTACTAACGTAGTTTCACTTTATCTACAACTGCCTCCGTAGTCTAATGGTTAAGAGCATTGGGCTCTTGACACGGAGGTCGTGGGTCCGATTTCCACGGGGGACACCTAGTGATATGTTACTTTGTGCGTTTTTCCCCAGTTGGTTAGGGCATTGCAGGTTGAATCACTTGATTGTCTGAAAATAAAGACGAATCCGTGCTTCGGATGGCACATTAAGCCGTTGGTACGGACCATTTTCTCTGGTGGTAGTCATAAAATCCACGTCAGAGGCCGTAAGGCGGTCTGAAAAACTCTGACATCAGGGCTTGCTGCCCACACGATAAGAAGAAGACTTTATCTACACCCCAGATAAACTTTTTATCTTTTTCTCTTGAAATTGTGTAGCGTAAGAATCGAACCCGTTCTTATCGCCAGGGTGTAACTAACCGGCCATATGGTACAGAACATTTGGGCGCTATCGCGGCGACGGCGTTTTTTATCGGTTTTATTAGAAAGCTAGTTTAACAGTGATGATTTTCATGAAGATCAGGTCAGCCGATTCGAAGATCATGGGGATCTCAGCTGTAAAATGGATGTTTATTTTAATTTTGCTCATCCATTGTTTGCCGGCCACTGTATTCTATGAAGACGCACGGCAACGTACGCAAAATTTTTAATTTAAAAAATTACACGTGCGGAACCCGCATAATTATTTTTCGCAAATGGCGCCAAAATTCTGGCTGCCTGGTAGTTCAAAGACTAAACGGCAGCAGATATGTCGTAAAGTCACTGCGTTGTCTCCACTACTAACCACTATCTTGTAAGTGCTTAACTTAAAAGATAATTATTCTCGAAGTTATCTTTAATACTAAACTAACTTGAATATTAAGCCCTAAAAAAGAATAAATAACAGATTTTCAAAAATGTTAAATTATTGTTACAAAAATAAACAATAAAGAATAATTTCAAAAAAATATTCATATTTGTCTTCATATTAGATAATTTAAGCTTCTTACAATTTCTTTTTTCGGCAAAAAAGTATCTTCGGCTCTTACTGAAATTTAGGTACAAATGACGTACAAACATTACCCTTCTGAAAAAAAAAAGTCTATGTTTCAGAGGTCAACTTCAGATTGAATATTCTTAACTTGACGGACAAAAAGTTTAAGTCCCATGTTAAACAAGTCCTCTGTAAAAAAGGTTACTATAAACTCGATGATTATTTGAATGACCAAAATGTCTGGTCTTGACAATGTTACACTATGTAATTTAATATTGAATTTATGTAATTGTACTTTGTATATTTTGTTTTGTTTAAAAGAAGTGTGTTGTAGAGTTTCTGGCCGCATCTTCTCTACAACGGAACACCTTCCGACGCGGTGGTAGATTCAAAAACATGACGTCAAAAAGTTATCTATGTGATATTATTTTGAATAAACAATTTTGAATTTTGAATTTTGAATTTTTGAAATGACCTTATCAGCTGATCAGTAGAGTTGGGATTTTTTAGTAAATGGCTTCGATGAAGGATTTTATTTTTTTTGGTTAATTATGTAACACCCTGTATAAGAAAAATGAATAATATTACTTCACCTCAACTTTAATTCGTTCTAAAATACGGGTAAGTCGCATATTAAGGGAATATAATTCGGAGCGCGCTCCATACAAACAAAGTCTGGTGATATTTTCAATACTAACCAGTTAAAGTCAATGAAATTTTTCAGAATCAATCTAGAAACTAATCTCTGCTTGTATGACATTCATAGGGTGTGTATTGACTTCGTTTCTATGCAGCGCGCATTTACGCATTTGGAATAAACTTCTCTTTAGGCGCACACCGGGCGGAAAATGCGTACTTCGCTCACTAGAGAGAGATTTTGGTCTAAAAAGGGGAATGCAGGAAAGCAGCTGTAGAGAATAATATACCACTGGCAACTTTAGAGTGCTGCTCCTTATGTTAATTTTGTGAAACTAAAAAAAACACATTTCTGCATCCCATCTTACTCCGCATCTGGGGTAAGATGGTTTTTTGCTACGTAATAAAAATATTGTCAAATTAAGTAATAAATTATATTTCTGAAGACTACTTCAGCCAAATTGCATGCATATGCTCACGACTATATTCCCCGAGGGGGTAGTCAGAGATATTCTGAAACCTCAGAACATCCACGTTTCACCAGTAGTACCGAAACTCTGTCCAGTGTGACGGGGGTTGAGCCCGTCGCCACTTATAATGGACAGTGGTTACAATACATGCCTCATGATGTTTTCCTTTACCGAAAAGCCAGTGGTGTTATAAATCGTACATAAATTCCGAAAAACTCATTGGTACGAGTCAGCCTGGACGGGGATCGAACCTTTGACTATTTATATGTGGACTGGTTACGCGTGTATTTCTACTAACAAACATCACTTTTTGCGGGGGGCGAGGTAACATGAAATCCGCAACTTTGGATTTTATTCCCCATAACTTTAGATTCTAATTTTGAATGTTAAAAATCATGAAAAGTGGTCTCGTGTGAACCCCAAACGTTCTAAGTTCGAAGTTATAATTTCGCAATTATAGGCTGTCTCGTTTAGTGATAAGGTGTAAAATTGAATGTAAATGCACAAGATCAATTGGGCTTATACCGTGGCAGAGGGGAAATGCTACCGCAGGCTAGTCCTTATAATAATTAATCAAAGGATCGAACCATAGCCTCCTGCACGCCTCTTACTCGCCACTGGACCACCACGGCTATATTTCAGCCAAATTGTAGTTTGATAAATTAACTATTCTCCATAAATAAATGAAAACGATGCCGCTGTGTTTTTCAGACCGTCTTACGGCCTCTGACGTGGTTTCCCCCTAATATTCCGTAATGTTTTGATAAATATTGAGAGTCATTAATGATTACAATGTAAAATTCTTGTTTTTTGAAATCGCGAGAAATAACAATCTTCCATACATACGTTTCGTGTAACCGTTGACGTTTTTATGGAACAGCTGGTTTTTTTTTCGCTATTTGATATTGGCAACATGGTGAAAGTTTTTCAGTTTATGGTCGTAACCACCCCGTTTAATATATAACGCATTCAATTTTACACCCTGTATACCTAATTAGGCGGTTATCACATTGAACTCTCGTGTGGCAAGTAGGGCTACCATCATTCAAAAACAGTAGGCCCGGAGATTTTAGAAATATAGTTTTTTTATTAAAATAAAAAGTTTTTTATAGTTTCTTTTTATTTATTAATTAAGGTAAAAAGTAATGGAAAATTACCATTGGTAATGTATTTTTAAATATAAATGACCTAGCTAGTGCTAGACTGACTTGGACCAGCTTGACACTTAAAACCATATTTTTTATTCTGAAGGTATTGTTTAAGCATCTTTTCTTGCTCAGGTTTCTTCAAAAACTTCAAAAATTCTTAGCAATTCATATTGTAATTAATCTGTACACTTAACTCTGCCTTCACCATGCCCACTGACAAGCAAATTTGCTCGACTGTCCACAAATGTCCCATTAAAGAATAGACGCGTTCTACAAAAGCATTGCTTATTGGGATTGAACTAATTTTACCTTCTGACTTTCAGTCTGACCCGGAGATATCGATGTTAAACCCATAGCCCGGACATGCACCATGCAAACCCTCACTCCGGGTCAAACCCGGAGAGGTGGCAGCCCTAGCGGCAAGCAATGCCTTTTCTGCTCGGGACGCCTAGACCGCGTTGCCGGTCGAGCAGTTGTGTTTCTCAAACAATGGATTTCATCATTTTCGATGACAGAAAATGAAGCTAATAGATCATAGACGAAATTTTTAGACAGAAACAATAACAAAGCTGTATGCTATGTTAGCTTAATCAAATTAAAGATTGAAAAAGTCGGGTGGCGAGCGGGATTCGAACCCACGACCTGCCTATCCGGGGCAGGCTCCACTTTTCAATCTTTAATTTGATTACGGTTACATGGCATACATGTAAAATCAATAAATTCGATTGGAGTAAGGGGTGACATTTATATCGCATGAATCCTAATTGTAACATTAGACGTGCAGCAGTTTGCATAAATTCTGGTAGATGGCGCTGACGTCCCTTAAAGACGATGATATAGATTGAAAATTTCGTCGAGGCCTGCGGGGCACCGACAGCTCTGTTGGAGTGGAGCATGCCCCGCGTAGGCAGGTCGTGGGTTCGAATCCCGTTTAATTTGAATAACAAAGCTACTTTGTTGTTTGATAACCAACTTAGAACGACACTCGCGTTTTATCGAGCGATCTCTTTCTTATTCAGTCTATATCTTCAAGAGAATATCTAAAGTTTTTCCATTACGGTGCTTTTTCGAATTGACACCTACTTTTAAAAGTTTTGGAGCTAAGACAAACAACCGCGCGCTTTTGGAATTCGTAATTTTTTCTTTAATTAAAATCTTAATGTTGAATTCGTATCTAAATTCTAAACCATTCGCATTTCGCAGTTTGGTCCGGAATTTTCGTTTTCTTATGGAAATATGGAATTTTAACAAGAGACGTATTCTTTCCTTTGTTTTAATGATTATGTATTATTAATACAGATCGGATAGTCGGATGCATATGTATCTAAAGTTGAGGTGTTGGCTATTATGGAGTGCACTTTTATATCGAAAAATTTTATAGCCAAAAATGAAGTTTTGGTAAAAATGCATTAGAATATCCGGTCTCTAATTATTAATGAGCATTTTAATAATAGTAGTACAGAATAAATAATAACAAATAACGTGACGGATAGAAAAAAACTAAAAAAATAACGGAAAAACACTTGAACCCACTTAGGGGTAAAAATGACCTCTTAAGCCCCTACTCGAGGAAGCATTGCGTCTTTGGATCGCTAGACTGATTCTTTGCGCAAAATAGCTGCTAACCCTCCTGTCGCCGCACCGGTATTATTATGTATGTCCAGCAGTGGCCGTCCATCGACTGAGATGATGATGTCTTTATTGCATCGCAATCGGTTCATTTAAGAGAAGTTTATTCCGAATGCGTAAATGCGCGCTGCATACAAACGAACTCTGGTGATATTTTCGATACTAACCAATTAAACTCAATTAAATTTTGCAGAAATAATCTAGAAACAAATCTCTATGCTTGTATCTTGTCCGATTTTCGTTAACATATACAGTTTCAATGCTAGGATTAATTTAAGATTTGTATGGAAATCTTTGAGGCACTGTAACTATAAAACTAAACATTTTAACAAGAATCTGACATGATACAAGCATAGAGATTACTATCTAGATTGTTTTTGAAAAATTTCACTGTTTTTAATTGGTTAGTATTGAAAATATAACCAGACTTCGTTGGTATGAAGCGCGCCAACAGTAATATACCCTTAATAAAAAGTTACGAGTGTTTAAAGTCGGTGGTCTGCGCTTACGAATTCCGCTCATGGTATAAATAAAATCAACTTACAGCCACACCAGTATAAACAGAATTATCATTTTATCACAAATTGTGTCGTTCTCAAACACTGAAGGAAAACATCGTAATAATGGTACCTACTCAACCAAAATAGCTGTTTTTTTTGGCAATATCAATACATTTGAGTCGGGTCGGTACAGCAGTTTTGTATGAAACAAATGATTTTCGCGTTTCCTGAAGTAGCATTGACGTAGAAATTAGAATACTATGGACGCCGGGTCTAGCACAAAATACTCGAATAAAGTGTGCGATATTAAAATACACAAACCTAAGCACGTATAGTAATATAACCCAACTAAAAACATTGAAAATGCTGAAATTCTTTTCTGTCCCACTCCCCCCATCGGGGCATCGGGGGTACTCGGCCGATCAAACGAAGACTGTTGCGTAATTCGTTCACTTTTTTACGTTTTCGTTCTCTTTTTATAAGGATACTTTTAAGCGCGGACTCTCCGTCCAGTAGTGGTAAGTCAATGTGAAGTAGGTTCCATATCGAAAGTTGTTCAGTTTGATGGCCTGAGTTCAACGTTTCAGTTTGCGGAAGGCTTTCCCTAAAACCCTGTAATTGGGTCGAGTAACTTAGTAAATGGCGTTTTCTATGGAAAAACATTTTGTATTCGCGTTTTCGGAAGTGTTCGATGAAGAGACAATCTTTGTGTTGACTTTCGCAGTAAAATAGGGGAGACCCGTCTAAAGCAAACCCTAAAATATTTTAAAGCATTTATTTTTATACTTTGTACGAAACATAATAATTACTTTCACTAGCTTTTATTTAACTTGTCATGTTAGTTAATTAGTTTATAAGCATGTTTGTTAACTTATAAGTAACTAGCTAGCTTTTGCTGGCGACTTTGTTTGCGTATCAAAATAAAATATAGCCTTATAATACTTACCTCTTTATAATTATAAGTGTATAGGGTGTAAGGAAAAGTATCAGTAACCTTTAAACCACATACTCTACCTATCAAACCTAACAACTTTTACTATGGCAGCAAACCTGTCAGAACAAAAAGAAATCTGCTGTTCCATACGTTTGAGTCGAGTAGGTATTGTTCTTTAGTATGGAACAGCAGATTTTTTGTTACGCTGACAGATTTGCTCCCATAATAAAAGTTGTTCAGTTTGATGGGTAGAGTTTTGGTTTAAAAATTAATGATACTTTTCCTTACCTACATTTAATACCTTACAAGGAAAAAAAGAGTTCACGAGTTCGCAAAGAAGACAAAAGAGGAATCTCTCCAAACCTGACATAGATAGCGATATCTGCATAGATATAACAATACATCCTTTGTATTATACAGACAGAACCCTTAAGTAAAGACAATGGCACCTTCTCCCTGACAAACGGATTACAAGCTTTTGTTTTCTCAGGTTGCATACGGTGAAAAAAAAATTCAGTGTACCTGATTTTTTTTTTCAGCAAACAAACCTGTTTTGCAGCAACATATTTTTTCCATGCACCGGAAGTTAAACGTTATTAAGTTGATTGTAGCAGGTTTTATTAATTTTCTGATCGGGATTTACGCTATGTACGGATGTAGCCAGATGCACCCCCCTAAAAATTATTGTGCCGGTGGCATTAGAGATATTTAAAAAAAGTTATGGTGTGATTTTTTTACTGTCTGTTTGTTTGTTTGTTCGCGCATCACGTGAAAACTACTGGACCGATTTTTGTGTTCGAAAGACTTAAAATCTGGTATATTATTTATCTCGCTGGGATGACGGAAAACCGGGTGGACGGAGTCGCGGGTACACTCTAGTTACGTATAAAGTACTGTGGAAATAAGATAAAACCGGTCAAGTGCGAGTTGGGCTACTCGCGCACCGATTGTTCCGTACCACACCACCACATTTGTCCTGGACCTTTAACACGAAACCGACTCACACTTGGTCAATTTTTATTATTTGTTGTTATATTGTAGAGTTTGCTCCATAATCACACCAAGTTTGACGCTTGTATATATTACCGTTTATACGATAGAGCGAGAAGAAAAAACGTTGATAAAAACTAGTTTCTTGTATGAGGACCCCTCTTAAATTTTTACTTTTTAACATTTTTATTATTTGTTAACAAATCCGCCGTAATAACGCATATTCTCTGAAAATTTCAACTGTCATAGCTTACGGTTCAAAACTTTCATCCCTAAATAGTCAGGACGGACGGACGGACGGACGGACAACGTAGGCTTAGTAATAGGGTCCCGTTTTCACCCTTTGGGTACGGAACCCTAAAAAAAACTATTGAGAGACAGATAAATAACGTTTTAAATTTAATCACAGTGAAGAAAATTAAATGTCTTTGCTATGTGCATTAATTATTCTAATAACTAATAATGCTACTTATTTTAATGTTTTCAATTATTTTGTAAATCTTCATGCCTGCTATATACTTCGTTCAGTAGAGCGAGATACGTCCAAGAGGTGCTTAAAACCTGTGAAAGAAAAAATAAAACTACACAAACACATTTTTTAAATTGTATCAGGAATTTTGATATCCCTCGTCTGAGTGCCTAGCATGCCACCCACGAGAAAATGACAAAACTCTGAAAAAAATTAAACCCGACTTCAAAACTAAAAAAGTAAAATAATATTGCAGCCGATGAATTTTACGTGAGCATCTACAAGACTAATATTTTTTTATCGAAGTCACTCTCAAGCCTGTACGATTCGAGCAGTATTTTTTAGCTTGGCTTGACACCAACTTCAATAAAACAAATTAAAATATAGGGTCCTTCTTAATATGCTGACACTTTTTTAAGGGGATGATCAGACCGTCAAACTGAACAACTTTCTCTATGGGACCAAAGTCGAAATCACGAAAAAAAACAGCTGTCCAAAACAAAATTGCAAACCTATTTGATACAAATGTATGGAATGTATTGCGATTTCGCTGTTGGTCCCATAGAGAAAGTTGTTCAGTTCGATGGTCTGATCATCTCCTTAAAAAAGTGTCAGCATATTAAGAAGGACCCTATATAGTCTTATAGATTCTAACGTAAAATTCATCGGCTGCAATATTATTTTTATTTTTTTTAGTTTTGAAGTCAGTTTTCATATTTTGTTAACAATTATTTTTTCATTAATTCCTAATTTTGGTTGTGAAATACATTAGTTCGATTCTGATATCAGTTATACACGCAATGGGTACATCGATACGAAACAAATGTTTCAATCGCCGATGATTTGCTGTCAACTTTTAAGGAGTTCTATTGTGTAGCTCTGAAGCACATCATCAGATCTTCACCGAATTAAAATGGGACCTTTTAAACAAAGCAAGATTTTTTTAAATTGGTTTAAAAATTGACAAAGATATCGGTGAACACACATAAAAAAAATACATGCAGCCGGAAATAGAACCTCCTCCTTTTTTGAAGTCGGTTAAAAAATCGGGACGTGCCTGTCTTTTTTGACTTTGCGTACGCGAAAGTGAGTGCGCATGGCAGTTTTCACGTTTAGTCGCATTGCGTTGCGTGGTATGCTAGCCCTACTTGCTGCGGTGTGCACTGCATAGCGACATGGCAGCGCGAAAATTGGGCAAAATTATTGGAATAACGTCCACAATATAAATTCGTTGCGTACAGTCGCCATCAGGTATATCATAGCATAAGCATATCCTCACGACTATATTCCCCGAGGGGGTAGTCAGAGATATTCTGAAACCTCAGAACATCCACGTTTCACCAGTAGTACCGAAACTCTGTCCAGTGTGACGGGGGGTGAGCCCGTCGCCACATATAATGGACAGTGGGTACAATACATGCCTCGAAATTGAAGCATGCAGGTTTCCTCACGATGTTTTCCTTCACCGAAAAGCCAGTGGTGTTACAAATCGTACATAAGTTCCGAAAAACTCATTGGTACGAGTCCATTTGGCCGGGGATCGAACCGTCGCCTAGCATACAAGGTGGTCAAATATTTCTAAGCAGTTCTTATTTTCAATAATTTCTTTACACATAACCAATCTAAATTATCTCAACGCCTAGAACATCAAATATATCTACGCAGTCAGGGTGATAATAAACATCTGAGCAGTTTAGGAAAAAATACCTTTTTCCGTTATAAATTATATTTAAATTTTAAATAACATTGTAATGAAATTATTGAAAATTAGCTGTTCAGATATTTATGCCACAATACACGTTTAGATATAACATTTACTGTAGTGAATTTATTGAAAATTAGCACTGCTCAGAAATATTTGACCACCTTGTATGCTATGATATATCTGATGGCGATTTACACAACCAAAAATCGGTACTTACTGTTATAAATAGTTTGCGATCGACGTCAACAAAACCAACAGCTGTCACTTTACTTGGTCTCTGGGCTCTAGAAACAATACAAATGAGTGACGGTTCTCGTCTCAGCCTGCCACGAGGCTCCGCAATCCTTCTCAGTTGTGTTCTTACTCAAAAACAACCGTCCAGATTGGATAGATACTCCCTCAAACCAATTGACACTGGCGGAAATGCGGTGCTAACGCACAAGCAAGAATAATAATTAAAAAAAACAATACAAATACAAGCGTTTTTTTCTAGTCGGGCATTGGCCAACCACACATTCCCACGGCTGTATCTCATGTGAACCAGGATCAACAGCGGCGACCATTCACAACACTAGACAATAAAGTCCAGCGAGCCCGGGGGTGACTCTAATCTGTCTTGGAACCCGCAATGAATTAATCAAAGAAGATAGGAGGAGTAGGAAAAAAAATCTCCGACTTCCCTCCATTGCAAACGGGAGACAGCAATAAGAATAAAACAAGGCTATTAGAGAGACAATTCTAGACTTCCAGAGATCATTTTTGGCAGAGTTGAAGACCCTATCGCAAAAGCACCAGAAAATAAAAATATAACATTACCAAAAAAAACAGAAACAACTAACCTAACATTGTATTAGTTAAATGTGCACACTATGCCTGCCTCACTTTGTATACTCTCTCTCTGTCACGGGTTTATTGGAAGAAATCTCTTTAGATATAAGCTCGCCCTTTGTAATTGTATATTATCCTGTTTTCGTATATATTTCCGTGTGTACAATAAAGAGTTAAATAATATTCTACTGAAACTATGATAAATAAGTCAAATATAAGCGTGTTCAAAATTTTTATGGACCACAATTAGCGTTGAAAATTAGCTTTTAAACACACGTTCACGACTATATTCCCCGAAAGGGTGGTGACAGAAATATTGTGAATATTCAGAACATCCACGTTTCACAGTAGTTAGCTGTCACATACATTTGGCTATTAGTAGAAAAGCTATTAGAGAAAGTTGTCCAGTTTGATCATACCCTTAAAAAGTTTCAGCACAATGTGCTGATATTATCTCAATATGTTAAGGACAGGGTGTAAGAGACAAACCTCCACAGACTGAAACGGTGAACTCAGGCCATGAAACTGAACAACTACAGCTATGGAGCCTACCTCAAAAAACGGAAAAAGAAAACAGATTTTCTATACGTATGAGTCGGGTTAGGTACAGCTGTTTTGCATGAAACGATTTTTTTTCGCGTTTCCTGAGGTAGGCTCCATAGTGAAAGTTGTTCAGTTGGATGGTCTGAGTTTACCGTTTCATTCTGCGGAGAGCTGTCCCTTACAACCTGTATAAGTATGTTCTACTTTTACTGTGTTCTATTACTACTACAAATAAGTATAATTTTCAGCAGAGAACAGAAATTGGGGACGAGGTTTATGTATAATATTAAAACAGGTAGGTACCGAATCATTATCATCAATAAACTTCTTTTTATTGAAGTTTCAGCTAAAAACCATCTGGAGTTATAAACGGAATCGCTTACATCCATGCTCTGAAAATATGTAAAGAAAGATTTATAAGAACACGAGCATCGGTAACTATTATTTTTACTTGTACTATATTCCCCGAGGGTGTAGTCAGAGATATTCTGAAACCTCAGAACATCCACGTTTCACCAGTAGTACCGAAACTCTATCCAGTGTGACGGGGGGTGAGCCCGTCGCCACATAATGGACAGTGGGTACAATACATGCCTCGAAATTGAAGCATGCAGGTTTCCTCACGATGTGTTCCTTCACCGAAAAGCTAGTGGTGTGGTGGTGGTAACTATATAATAGGTTATATACAGGGTCCTTTTTAATATACTGACACTTTTTAAGGGGATGACCAGATCATCAAACTGAACAACTTTCTCTATGGGACCAACTTCGAAATCGCGAAACAAAATCTGCTGTCACATACATTTGGCTCGAGTAGGTTTTTAGTTTTGTATGGAACCACAGATTTTTTTCACGATTTCGATGTTGGTGCCATATAGGAATTTTTTCAGTTTGACGGTCTGATTAGTTCCTTAAAAAAAATTATCATATAAGAAGGAATCTGTTCAAGGTGTTACCAAAATAAAAATAAACATTTAAGGGGGTGGTTTAGCCCATCAAACTGAACAACTTTCACTATGGGACCAATTTCGAAATCTACTAGTATGGGACAAAAGATTTTTTTTCTTGATTTCGATGTTGGTCCTGTAAGGAAAATTGTTCAGTTTTATGGTCTAAACAACCCCCTTAAAAGTTTTAAATCTTTATTTTTACTTTTGTAACACCGTTACTAACTCCTTTTGTAATAACATTAAAAAATACTTACTGCAGTTTTCAGCATTTCGCCGAAGAAACATATTAAAAAAAATTGTAATAAACAAGTGAATAGGAAACTGAAAAAAAAAAAATATTTAGATGCGTGTTGTACAGTCTGAAAAAAAAAAAAGATTTTGACGGCATGATCTATTAAGTACCTCATCCTACCGTAGCTACAGGGTGTTAGGGTAAACAGTTGCATTACTTTAAGGGGTGATTGTACCCATGATACTGAACAACTTTCCCTAAGAAACTTATAGGAAATTCGCAAAAAAAAATCGACTTTTCACTCAAACGTTCGACCAGCTCATTGCATTTAGTATGAGAAGTCCAAAAAATTTTTTGGAAATTTCCTTAATGTTTCTAAGGGAAAGTTATTCTATATCATGGGTACAATCACCCCTTAAAGTAATGCAGCTGTTTACCCGAACACCCTGTATAATGATTTCTCTAAAAGCGCGTGACGCGCATTTGCTACCGAAATGCCGAGTTGCGTGCAAGCATATAAGTCATACTAGAGGCGCTGGTCAAGTAACAATATGAAACAGTGTACTTTGAATAAGGATAACATAACCAAGTATAATGCTCTATTGACATAGATGTCGCAAATACAGGTTGTCCCAAAATTCATCGTCAAGCCGAAAACGGGAGATATGCCAGTTTTTCAAACTGTTCAGCGATAAATAATTATAAAAAGTCTAAGTTTGATCGTTTTCAAGATTTTGTCATTTTTTTTAACATTGTGAAAATCGCCACCTGTGCTCTTTATAAATAACTAGCAGCCCGTCCCGGCTTCGCACGGGGTAGACAAATAAATTTTAAGACTCATTTTTCTACACCTTCGGTTACATTGTTCAAATTTTACCAAGAATCCCTAATTTTTTTCAAAATGAAATGTAGCCTATGTCAAATTGGAAGAATGTAGCATTCTATTGGTGAAAGAATTTTTTAAATCGGCCCAGTACTTTTTGAGCCTATTCATTACAAACATACAAAAATAGGTACAAATCTTTCCTCTTTATAATATTAGTGTAGATTATATTATTCGTTTAAAACAAAAGTCCCGTGGATTTCATTGTTTGGATTTACTTCAAATAGAAAAAAATAGAAATGTATTTAACAAATGTGGCATAGAAAAGTTGTTTATACAATTTATTTTCTAATTATACAAGGTGTTACAAAAATAACAAAAATAAATTCAAACTTTTAAGGGGGTGGTATAGACCATCAAACTGAACAACTTTCACTATGGGACCAACATCGAAACCG